>JAESUZ010004641.1:0-600000 GCA_017311185.1 Proteles cristata cristata
ATTACCACTCAATTATCTGATTTCCACTCTTCAAAAATGTGTTACTGTTTCCTCCTTCCTTATTATTCCCAACCCTTGAGGGTGTCTGTCTCAAGATTCTCCCTCTGTCTCTTTTTTGAGCTAAAATTCACATAACATGAAATTAACTTTCTAATGCTAACAGTTTGGTGGCATTTAATAAATTCACGATGTTGTGTAGCCATCATCTCTATCTAGTTCCCCAACATTTTCATCACCCCACAAGAAAGTCCACTTTCATTAACTGGTTTCTTCCTACTCTCCCTGCCCTTGGTAACCATCAGTATGCTTTCATCTCTTTGATTAGATCTATTCCAGATCTTTCTTGTAAGTGGAACCATACAGCATGTGACTTCTTGTGTCTATATTCTTTCACTTAGTATAATATTTTCAAGATTCATCCATGTCATAGCATATGTCAGTACTTTATTCTATATCATGGTGGAGTAATATTTCGTTGTATGGATATACCACAATTTGTTTTTTCAATTTCTCCATTCATGGACTTTTGGGGACTTTCCATCTGTGGCTATTGTGGATAGTACTGCTATGAACAGTTGTGTATATGGATTTATGTGAGTCTTGGATATATAACTAGGAATGGAATTGCTGGGTCATATGGTAATTTTATGTTTAACTTTTTGAGAAACTACTGATTGCTCCCCACAGTGGCTGAACCATTTTATTTTCCCACTAGCAATGTACAAGGGTTTCAGTTTCTCTATACCTTTATTTCCCCCTTGACTATTATCAACACACTAGTGGGTATGAAGTGGTATCTTTTTGATACCACTTTTGTGCTTTTGATTTGCATTTCCCTAATGGCTAACAATGTTGAGCATTTTCTCATGTGCTGGTTGGCTTTTGTGGGTTTAAGTCTTTTTTTCTTTTTTCTTTTTTCTTAAGGAATCTCTATGCCCAGTGTGAGGCTTGAACTCATGACTCCAAGATTAAGAGTTGCATGCTCTACTGACTGAGCCAGCCAGGTGCCATGGGTTTATGTCTTTTTAAATTGCCCCTTTATTATATTTATGCTGGGATCTTGGAAGAGAATAAAACTAGATATTTGTATTTAATCCACAATTTTTACCCAGAAATCCTCATCCCAGCTTTTGCCTCTGAGATGGTTAAAATGGGAAATAAAGATAATATTGGAGGCTGAAAGAAGCCTGAAGTATATATTGTACAAGAAAAAAACACTGAGGGGTGCCTGGGTAATTCAGTTGATTAAGCATCCAACTCTTGATTTCAGCTCAGGTCTTGATCTCAGGGTCATGAGTGTGGAGCCTACATGAATGAATGAATGAATGAATGAATGAATGAATGAATGAATGAATACACAAATAAGTAAACAAACAAACAAATAAATAAAATAAAGAACTCTGGGCCAGAAGTCAAGAGACTATGACTCTACCAAGCTTTACCCAGAGCTTTTTGTGTGATCTTGGGCAAGTCTCTCTCTCTCTGAGTTTTGTTTTCTTCAGTTGAGTTTGGAATGTGATCTTTAAGATTCTTCATAGTTCTAAAAAAAATTCTTAATAGTTCTCACATTCTAAAGGTCTATGTGGGTCAAGAGCCCTGAACTCTGTCCCCAGTCCAAGTTGGGGGGGGGGGGCAGGGAGCATACATGGGTCTGTGCCTCTCCCTTTTTGAATCCTCCCCTCCTGTTCTTTCTCCCCAGTGGAACACACGGGCCAAGCGGGAGAAGCTGACAGAGCTGATGTTCGAGCAGTACAACATTCCTGCCTTCTTCTTATGCAAGACGGCTGTGCTCACCGCGTATCCTCTGGGCCGAGCTGCTCTGGCTGGGTGGAGGGTCAGGGTGGGGTTCATGGTATGCTAAACTGGAGGCTGGACCTGACTCTGTGGAGATCAGTGTCCTGGATGGGCAGACGCCCACCCTTCACCCCATTAGTGCAGAGGGTCCCCTGTGACCTAAGTACCTTTGACCCTGGAGTGGCCAGATCAGTGGCTCTTTCCTATTCCTTGGATCAAACTGAACAGAGAGACAGACAAACAGACACAGTTGGGCCAAGCAGACAGCAGAGGCTGGAACTGGAGAGAACAGGGAGGGATATAACAGTGAGGAGCTTCCTCCCCAGATAGCCAATCATCATTTTTTTTTTTAAAGGATCTGCTTTGCATTGACTCCTGTGCTAGGCACTGGAGCAATATGGCCCCTCATTTCAAGGAGCCAATAGAACAGTGAACCAAGACTCAAGTGAGACTGGGAGCTCAGAAGGAAGAAAAATAGGAAGAAGTTGTGATTCAGACAGGAAAGAAGTGACAGGGGTCTCAGGGGCCTTCCTCCACTGATGGGTCATAAATTAGAATGAGAGATTTGCAGATTGTGAATGGGCTCAACCAGGAGAGCAGAGGGTGACCAGGCCAGACCTGAGTCCCAGCCCCCACACTTGCTGCCGCTGTGTCTTTGACTTACCCATCCCATGCTAGCTTTGCAAATGGACGTTCCACGGGTCTGGTGCTGGACAGTGGGGCCACCCACACCACGGCCATCCCAGTGCATGACGGCTACGTCCTACAGCAAGGTGGGGCCTCGGCAGGGCTCAGGGGTGTCTTGGGGGACCAGACCCTGATGCCTCCTCCCTTTCCAGGCATTGTCAAGTCACCTCTGGCAGGAGACTTCATCTCCATGCAGTGCCGGGAGCTCTTCCAGGAAATGGCCATTGACATCATCCCACCTTACATGATTGCAGCCAAGGTGGGATCTTTGGGGAGTCTTGGGCACTTACCCTAGGACTGCTTACCCACTGACCTACCTGATATCAGAGAGGGGTGCAGCAGGGCCCCCAGAGGACATTGGGTCAAGCTCCTCAAGTTATAATCAAGGCATCAGAGATTCAGGAATGCTGAAGGACGTGGCCAAGGTCATACAGCCAGCTGTGAGTAGGATGTAGGAGGGTCAGTGTGGTAGATCAGAAGATTCAGGTTCAAGGTGTGCCTCTGCCATGTAAGAGCTGTGTGACCCTACAGCAGGAGATTGAAGCTTCCCGAAACTTAGTCTCTTTCCCTGCAAAGTGGATTAACACCATATAGGGATACTGTGTTAAGTGAGACACTGCATGCAAGGGTCCATCCTGGACCCCCACAAGGAACATGGCTCAGGAAAAAGCCCCTTAAGGTTCTGATCTCCTACTATATTTCCCATGTCCTCAGCTTCCTCTGACTGGGGACTTTCAGATCAGCTGTACCTGCTTCATGAGTGGCAGACATGGGAACAGGCTCTCCCTGTTCTCTCTCTTCTGCTGCCTTTTCTGGGCAACAGAGGAAAGAACCCAATGCCTAGTTGGTGCAGGAGCACAGGTGTGGTCCAGGTGGGCTGGGCAGGTGTGGCGTGGGGAAGGGCACTCACAGGCTTTGTGCCCGCAGGAACCTGTACGGGAAGGTGCCCCTCCAAATTGGAAGAAGAAGGAGAAGCTACCCCAGGTTTCCAAGTCCTGGCATAACTACATGTGCAATGTAAGGAGAGAGTCCCCCCGAAATAGCCCCGGGCCCCTTCCCAGCTCCTAGTCCCCTGCCATGAGTAGAGGGGGAGGGACAGAGAGGCCCTGCAGGTTGGGGGGCTTGGGGGTGCTGAGGAGGGAGACCAGGCCCTCACCACCTACCTGGGTCCTCAGGAGGTGATCCAGGACTTCCAGGCCTCTGTGCTGCAGGTCTCAGACTCTCCCTACGATGAGCAGTGAGTGGCGTTCCCGCTGGAGGGTGGGAAAGAAGACAGGGCTGGGACTCTTGGGGGACCTCTGGTCCTTTGTGAGCACCCCCAGCCAGAGTCTCTCTCTTTCCTGGGCAGGGTGGCTGCACAAATGCCCACAGTGCACTATGAGATGCCCAATGGCTACAACACAGACTATGGTGCTGAGAGGCTCCGCATCCCTGAGGGCCTGTTTGATCCCTCCAATGTCAAGGTTGGGCTGGGTGGAGGGTACTGGGCGGGGGTGCTGATTGGATTCCCTGGATGTGGGCATGTAGGGGAGGCTGGGAAGGACTGCTGGGGTCTGGGGAGAGGGGGCCAAGGCTCGAAACCTAGATCACCTTTCTCGGCAGGGCCTGTCGGGGAACACCATGCTAGGTGTGGGCCACGTGGTGACCACCAGCATCGGCATGTGTGACATCGACATTCGCCCGGTGAGGCCCAAGCCTGTGTCTGGGCAAAGGGGCCCAGGAGCAGTAGGGAGACGGGGAGGGGCTGTTCCCTGAAGGTTCACTCCTTTCTGCTCTCAGGGTTTGTATGGCAGTGTCATTGTCACTGGCGGAAACACACTGCTCCAGGGCTTCACTGACAGGCTCAATCGAGAGCTTTCCCAGAAGACCCCACCGGTAGGAGCCCACCTCGACCAGGGCCCTGGACTCCAGTCCTGGCTTGGCTCTTTAGGACCTAGTCCTTCCTCTTTCCCCAACATCAAGTGTTCTGGCCACCAGAGCAGACATCCCCCCTGTGGCTTCCTAGTCTTCCCCACTTCCAGTCCTGTCCCTTCCCAGAACCCAGGTGTCTGCTTCTCCCAGCACCTCTTTCCCCCCAGAGCATGCGACTGAAGCTCATCGCCAGCAACAGCACCATGGAGCGCAAGTTCAGCCCCTGGATTGGGGGCTCCATCTTGGCCTCACTGGTGAGAGGGAAGGGACTTGGCCTAGCACTGACTGTGGGAAAGGGGCAGATCCAGACAGCTCCATCCCCTTGCCTGCCTTCTCATTCATTCATTCAACAAACATTTATTTTTGAGAAAGAGCAGTCAGTGAACGCTCCATCAGGACAAATCAGGGAGCAGAAGGACGGGAAGCTGGAGAAATTGGTTGGGGTTGAGATTGTGGGTGGGGCCCCCACTATTCTTAGCAAAAGGGAGACACAGAGGTTTGGGGCAAGGAAGCAATGCAACAGTCACAGGCATGTTTGGGAAGACTGTGTCAGGCATGAAGCTCTGGAGATCAGGATGTGAGCTGGACACTAGGGGACCCTGCAGAGTTTCCTTCTTATGGTCCTGGAGTCACAGAGCAAGTAGCAGTGAGGATACGGTGGTGAGCAAGAGGCAGCTGGAGAAGGAGACAGGCAGGCTATTTCTGGGGCAGGAGGTGGTGAGTTCTGTCTGGACCTGTCGCTGGGCACAGGCAAGACAGGGAGCTGGAGATGCAAACTTCGTCTCATGGGCGTCAGCCACATAGAGGGGACAGCAGGGCCACGACAGAGCAAGAAGGACATCCCCAAGAAGGGCAGCCCTCAAGTAGAGAGAAACAAGGGTCAGAAATACAGGAGGCTGATAGTGTGAGGTCAGCTGAGGGCCAGGAACATGTCAGCCATATCTACCTGTGTGCCTGGCTTAGTCCCTGCCCCCATGAGAAGGTACAGTCCAGAGGCTGAGGCCATTAAACAGGAAGTCACCACCAAGTACAGGGATGTCACTTCCAGGGAAGACCGGATCTAGTTCAAGGGTCATGAAGGGACTCAGAGGAGCATTGAAGTTGAGATGAAAGACTGAGTAAGAACTCCTGAGGCAAAGAGAGAGAGGGTGCTAGGGCTGTAGGTGCTAGGGCCATAGGGAGAGGTGGGTGAGACCAAAGGTAATGGGCAGATGCAGTCACACCCAAGTTTAGGAAGCTCACTAGGGCAGCAGAGTGGAGAGTGGCTTCAGCAGGGCTGCTGTGGTCTCCTCTGTGAGTGGGATTTGACAGAGGAGTGGGTATCAGGCTGTGGAAGTGGCAGCTCATCACAGGTCGAACTGACAGCTGTGGGCAGCATTCAGATACAAGAGGGAAGAGAGAAGGAGTCCAGGACAAGGCCCGGGATGCTAGTTCTGGGCAGCCGTATCCAACAGGAATGTAATGTGAGCCACATATACCACTTTAAAATTTCTAAATAGCCATATTTTAAAAGAGTCTGAAGACTCAGGTGAAATTAAGTTTAAACTATATACTTTGGGGCGCCTGGGTGGCTCAGTTGGCTGAGCTTCTGACTCTTGATTTAGGCTCAGGTCATGATCCTGGGGTCATGGGATCAAGCCCTGAGTTGGGCTCCATGCTAGCATGGAGCTTGCTTATGATTCTTCCTCTCTCTGTCTCTCTCTCCCTCTGCCCCTCTCCCCCACTTGCACATGCTCTCTCTCTCTCAAATTAAAAGCAAAAGAAGATTATACTTACTTTGGGGCTCCTGGCTGGCTCAGTCAAAGGAATATGTGACTCTTGGTCTTGGAATTATGATTCTGACCCTCACGTTGGGTACAGAGATTACTTAAAAACAGCAAGGCACCTCTACTTAAAAGAAAAAAAAATATATATATATATTTTTAAATTCAATCCAATATATCCAAAATATTATAATTTCAAGGTGTGATAAATATTTTTTAAATTTTATTTATTTTGAGAGAGAGAGTGCACACCTGTAGGAAGGGCAGAGAAAGAGTGAGAGAGCATCCCAAGAAGCCTCCACATTGTTAGCTTAGATCCTGATGTGGGACTCATGAACTGTGAGATCATGACGTGAGCCGAAATCAGGAATTGAACACTTAACCAACTGAGCCACCTAGGAATCCCTAATGAGTGATCAATATAAAAAATGAGATATTTTACATTTTCTTTCTGTTTTCTGTTGTGTATTTTACAACTGTAGAGCACATCTCAGTTCAGACTAGCCACATTTCATGTACTCAACATCCACAAGTGCTCAAGAGCCACTATATTGGACAGCACTAGTATAGAAGGTGAGAAAGACCAGGGGCACCTGGGTGGCTCCGTGGGTTACGTGTCCCACTGGCTCAGGTCATGATCTCACAGCTCTGAGTTCAAGCCCCATGTAGGGCTCTGGCATAGGGCTCGGTGCTGACAGCCCATAGCCTGGAGCCTACTTTGGATTCTGTGTCTCCCTCTCTCTCTGCCCCTTCCCCACTCGTGCCCTGTCTGCCTCTCTCTCAAAAATAAACATTAAAAATTAAAAAAAAAAAAAAAGAAGAAGAAGAAGAAGAAGAAGAAAAAGAAGAGAGAGACCACAGAAGCAGGTTTGGGTCAGGCCTGGCGGAACTCAGTCTTGGACCAGCTAAGTTTGAAGTCCCAAGGAACTCAGAAAGAAGTGTCCAAAAGACAGCTGAGTATCTGGCTCTAGTACTCAACGCTGAGCGTTGGAAACGAGATTGGGGGGAGGGGTGGGGTTTTAGTGAGTGAGCAGAAGTTTCAGGACTAGAGGAGCTGGTTCTGGAAGTCTTGTTCTGTGGGTCCAGGAAACAGGGACAGTACCAGGGACACAGGCACTAGCTTTTAGGCAGAGGTGAAGCAACCATCAAAGAGAAGGGGCAGTCTGGGATACCCAGTGCAGGAGACTGGTTCAGCGTGGGTGGTGAAGACAACTCCTGCCAGAAGTTAGGTGGTGCAGGAAGGGTGAGGGTGTTGGAAAGATTGTTCTTGGGAATGCAGGAGACTTGACAAGTTTGTAAGGTCTGATGGAGTGAAAGGTGCAGGAGGAATGTGGGGATGTGGGCATTGGGGGAGAGGTTGGCTGGCCTGAGGTTGTAAGCTCCACTACCCAGCTCGAGGACAGCACGTGGCCCAGGCCAGACAGGTGCGCAATAAATACTTGTTGAATGAATGAATCAATGTTCTGATTGAACGACATGGGGGGGGGCGGGTATTCACCCTCTGAATATGAAGGAGGGCAGGGAGGCTTGGGAAGATGGATGAGGAAGGCATGTGGGCGTGAGAGGCGGGGCTCGGAGGGTAGAGGGAGGTTTCCTACGGGCTGGGCCTGCAGGTGGAATGTGGGGTGGCGCGTCCCCTCCTCCCTCCAGGGCCTACTTGAAGGCCTCTGTCTTCCCCCCGTCCCCAGGGCACTTTCCAGCAGATGTGGATCTCCAAGCAGGAATATGAGGAGGGAGGGAAGCAGTGCGTGGAGCGGAAGTGCCCCTGAGGGCGTCCCCTCAACACCCACTCTGCCGCCCGCAGCTGTGGGATAGGGCACGCGAAAAGGCGCGGAGAGGGTTTCCCCGCTGGGCCTCCGCAAGCGCACAACGAAGCCCCCACCCCCATGCCCTCGTCTCTTCCCCTCCCTTCTCGTCCGCTTAGATTGTGATGTTTCTGGATTGAAAGGAGTAAAAATGTTTTAAGAAAAAAAAGTTTGGTCTCCTTGCGGGTGGGAGTGGGGGCGGGCAAAGGCCTGGGAGGAAGCGAGTGGAGGAAGGCCCACACCTACTAGGTCCCTTGGTGATCCCGCGGTGGACGCCGGGGCAAAGCCTGGGGGCGGGGGCAGACCCCTGGGAGCCGCAGAAGCCTCGGGTTTCAAGGGGGACCCAGGGAGGATCACGCAGCGAGGATCCAGCAGTCTCTCAATAGGCCCCCTGAGAAGCGCCGAGCTGGGGCTGGAAGGGGGTGCTGGAGACTGGGCTCGGCGGCAGGGGTGGGGCCGAGTGGAGGGCCAGCCTGGGGGCGGGCTGGGGCGGGCCCTTGGTGGGCGGGGCTTTGGGCGTTCAGGTGGGAGGCGGTGCCTAAGTCCTAGCGGGCCTGCTGCTCAGGTGAGCCGAGCCGCGTGGCGTCTTCCTTCTCCGGGCTCTTGTCGGTGCCAAGAATGGGGCCGCGACTGGGGCCCTGGTGCGCCCCAGCAGCTCTGAGCTTCTCTCCCAATTTGGGTAGGAGCTGAGGTTTCCCAAGAGAGACCCCCGTCACGAGGCCCCTGAGACCTTCTATTCCAGAGCTACTTGTCTTGGGATCCTCAGTAGGGCTTGAGGACCTGCACCCGCTGCGTGAAATTGTGGGTAAAAGTTAGCAGTTTGTGCCCGTCATGTGTTCCCGGGGTGCCAAGACCCCAAAGAGTTGGAAGTCAAGTCCTCCAGTCACCAAAGAGACGCAGGTGCCCAGAGAGGGCCATGACTTGTTGAAGATCACCCACCTCTGCCCAGGCCTCGACTAGGACACCTTCCACCAATGCCTGGTGGGCCTTAACCCGCAGATCCAGGAGAAACCCAACATGGAGCACTCACTGATCCTTCCTGACCATATGCTCCCACCCATCCCCCTCCCTCCCCATAAGTTACCAGGAGCCCGAGACCCACTTTTCATCCTGAATCCAATGAGACAGGCATCCACATGGCCAAACCAACCCCCAGGTCACACCACTTAGGCAATTTCACCTTAGGATCACCCCAGCCAAGCCTAATGTGTTAGGGGCCTGGCTAGGCACTCACTGGTGGGGCTGCAAGCCAGATGACTTCGGAGGGGGTGAGGTTTTCATGGTGGGGAGCTTAGGAAGGGGTCCCCAAGGACACTGGGAGGGGTGGAAGCAGGAAAGGGCATCCTTATCTTTGCCCTCCCTAGTCATCGGTCCCCTTCCCCCACCCCTGACGGGAACTAGGAGGCCAAAGTCTGCCCCAAGGTCAAAAAATTGATTGTTTTGCAGGAAGGGGACAGAAGTGGGACTGTGGAGGGATTGGAAGGGGAGGGCACAGCCCCTTGTCCTCTGGCCTGGGCCGGGGGTTCATATCTGGAAGGCTGGACTGAGGCCAGGACTGTGCCCCCACCCTTTGTGGGGGGGGGGGCAAGAACGGCCTGGGCTCAGGCTGCCTGCCAGGGCTGATAAGGGGCCCTCTTGGGGCTCCCATAAACGGTTTATCACTGTTGGGGGAACAGCCAGCAAGGCTCAGGAGGGGGCGCGAGCATGGAGCGGCTTTGGGGTCTACTTCACAGAACGGTAAGACCAAGGGGGATTGGGGGACACTTTAGGCCTTCTCTACAGGTCCTTCAGCCCCCTCCCAAACCCCAAGGCTGGCCCCTCCCCTCCGCACCTCCTCCATCTCTCCCCTCCAGCTTGCCTCTCAGGACCCTTTCCCCTGCCTTGCCCTCTTCTGGCACCCCATAGTCACTGACTGTTATTGCCAGCTCCTGCCCCATCCCCCATGCCTCTTCCCCAATCTCATGCCCACCATGCCCCACACAGCAAAGGTTGTCCCCACGACCCTCTCAGACCATCTACAAGCGCGTGGAGGGCACCCAGCAGTGGCGCCTGGAGGAGGAAGAAGAAGACGGGGAGGAGGGGGCTGAGCCACACATCCAATTCTGCCCCATGGAGCTGAGGGGCCCTGACCTGGGCTCCAGAGCTGGAAAGCAGAACCTTGGATTCTGGGCAGCAACAGGACGAAGGGCTGCCCCCTACCTGGTCCTGACAGCCCTGCTGATCTTCACTGGGGGTGAGCGTCATCCCCTCTGCATCAGTGAAGGGCCTGGGTTAGGGGTAGATTTCCGGAGTCAAGAGTGGGGCACAAAGGGCATCTCCATCTTCCCATCCCCCAGCTTTCCTTCTGGGCTATGTGGCCTTCCGAGGGTCTTGCCAGGCATGCGGGGATGATGTGTTGGTGGTCAGCGAGGACATAAACTATGAGCCGGGCCCAGACTCCCACCAGGGCACCTTGTACTGGAGCGACCTCCAGGCCATGTTCCTGAAGTTCCTGGGGGAGGGGCGCCTGGAGGACATAATCAGGTAAGGATCAGCCTTGCTGGAACTCAGCCTCCCTCCCTCTTTGCCCAGGACTCTGGTGTGGGGCCCCTTTTTCCACTTGCCTCCCTGGCCTCCCTGTTCAGTGGTCCTGGGAAGGATGTCAAGAGCTGGGGGTGGGGTGGGGTGAGGGGAGTTCCAGAGAAAGGGTTGCAGAGGGCTCTGGCTCTGAGGGTAGCACTCTTGGGAGATGCGGGAGCTAACTGTCTGAGTGAGAGCAAGAGGGTCCAGTATCCAGACAGGAGGTGAGACAGACCCAGAAAAGTCCGGAATGCCACACTGCAGGGCTTAGATTTTGACCTGTGGCTGCGGGGAGCTCTGGGGGGTCTCTGAGAAGGGACATTTTAAGGAATCTGCAAAAATGAGCAAGCAAATGCATTTGTGAGCATAGACCAAACCCTTTCTGTATAATTTGTGAGAGATGCCATGGAGACACAGATCATGCAGGCCTAAAGCTCAGCCAGCACAAGCAGACCAGTGTTTCTTTTGTTTTGCTGAGGTTACTTTCCCTATTAGGAAGGAACTGCCCAGGTAGGTTCAGAGGTCAGCCAGCCAATGGCTCTCTCTTTGGTCAGGAATAGGGTTTCAGTGGATACGCCTGGCTTTTCCAAGTAGAAAGTCTTATAAGCTATAGCTAGTGAGAGATGTGTACCCTCTTTCTTTCTTTCTTTCTTTCTTTCTTTCTTTCTTTCTTTCTTTCTTTCTTTCTTTCTTTCCTTCTTTCTTTTAAAAAATATTTTTATTTATTTCTAGGAGAGAGAGACAGCGTAGCAGGGGAGGGTCAGAGAGAGAGGGAGTCACAGACTGAAACAGGCTCCAAGCTCTGAGCTGGCAGTCAGCACAGAGCCTGACTTGGGGCTCGAACCCACGAACCGCGAGATCATGACCTAAGCGAAAGTTGGACGCTTAACCGACTAAGCCACCCAGGCACCCCGTGTAGCCTCTTTCTCAATGCTTATACCTCTTATGTCTTTTTCATTGCTTATTGCATGAGAGAGGATGTGAACTTAGGTAATGATGACAGGAGATATGTCTATTTCCAGACTTTTCTTTTTTTTAAATATTTTTATTTACTTCTAGGAGAGAGAGAGAGAGAGAGACAGACAGACAGCGTGAGCAGGGGAGGGTCAGAGAGAGAGGGAGTCACAGACTGAAACAGGCTCCAGGCTCTGAGCTGGCAGTCAGCACAGAGCCCAACGCGGGGCTTGAACCCACGAACCGTGAGATCATGGCCTAAGCGAAAGTCGGACGCTTAACTGACTAAGCCACCCAGGCACCCCTTTTTATTTTCTTTTTTAATGTTTTATTTATTTCTGAGAGAGAGAGAGAGTGAGCAGGGGAGGGTCAGAGAGAGAGGGAGACATAGAATCTGAAAAAGGCTCCAGGCTCTGAGCTGGCTGTCAGCACAGAGCCCGATGTGGGGCACAAACCCACAAACCAGGAGATCATGACTGGGGCCAAAGTCAGACGCTTAACCAACTGAGCCACCCAGATACCCCTATTTCCTGACTTTCATAGGAATGTTTTTATACTACTTTGTTATTGAGTATAAACTTTGCTGTAGACTCCAGATAGGTTTTTATTTATTTTTAACTGTTTTTTTATTTTGAGAGAAAAAGAGAGAGAGCAGGGGTGGGGCAGAGAGAGAGAGAGAGAGGGAAAGAATCCCAAGCAGGCTCTGGGCTGTCAGCACAGAGCTGGACTAGGGACTCAATCCCACGAACAGTGAGATCACGACCTGAGCCGAAATCAAGAGTTGGGTGGGCATCTAAACCAACTGAGCCACCCAGGCACCCCAGGGTTTCTTATTTTCTTGAGCAACACTCGGTCGTCTGGGTACAGGCTGAACAGGTGGATAGTTTGTCAGGTCTCAGGGTGAGGTGTGGCACTGTGGATGCCATCAGAGGGCAGGGAGGCAAGAGGGTGGCAGTGAGGGGGAGTGAGCGATGAAGTAATGTGACTCCAGGGTGGATGGAGAAGGAAGGGAAAGCTGCAGAGAGGCTTGGAGGGCTTGGACAATCTGGAGTGCTCAATGTGGGTGAAGAGCAAGTATAGTGAGGGTCAGGGAGCAAGCTGGAACCTGGAAAGCTCTAGTCAGAGAGTGGGATACTGGAACTTCTTTTTTTTTTTTTTTTTTAAATATTTTTATTTATTTCTAGGATAGAGAGAGACAGCGTGAACAGGGGAGAGTCAGAGAGAGAGGGAGACACAGACTCGGAAACAGGCTCCAGGCTCTGAGCTGGCAGTCAGCACAGAGCCCGACGCGGGGCTCGAACCCATGAACCGCGAGATCATGACCTGAGCGAAAGTCGGACGCTTAACCGACTAAGCCACCCAGGCGCCCCGGGATACTGGAACTTCTAACATTTATCTGACAAATAGTCTCCTATTTATCTTGACATCTCCAGCACTTCGCACAGTGCCTGGCATTCAGTTGGTGTTTAAATCCCCAGTGGATAAATATTCTGGAGATGGAGTTCTGGGTAATGACAAGAGCAGTGTGGGTGTGGCCAGGGAAGTGAATGGCTGGACTGCCAGTGACACTGATGAGGTCATTCATTCATTTGCCCACCAAATATTTTTGAGCACCTACCATGTGGCAGGTGCTAGGCTAAGTAAGTGGGGGTGACAGAGCAGAGAACAAAAGTCTGGAGCTTACAGTCTATTGGGGGAAATCAATATGGAACTAATAATCACATTCCTGACTATGTATTTGTTACTAGAATCATTGTAATGACTATAACCAGGGGGATCTGACTTAGATTGGGGGTCAGGGAAGGCTTCCTTGAAGAAGTGATGGGCTAAATCCTGAGGGGTGAGTTGTTCATCAGGCAAAGAGAAGGTTGTAAAGCATTTCAGGTCAGAGAACAGCAGGTGCAAAGGGCCTGGGGTAGGTATGGTGGCCTACTGGAGGAAATGAACTATGGTCTACGTGGCTGTCTGAATGAATGCAGAGGGGGCCAGTATCCAGACAGGAGGCAGGACAAACCCAGAAGTCTTGAATGCCACATCACAGGACTTAGATTTTGACCTGTGGTGGTGGGGAGCTGTGGTGTCAAGATGGATATGGCTCAGGTCATAAAAGGCCTTAATGGCCACCCAAACTGCTTTAGATTTTATATTAAGAGGAAAGAGAGAGAAATAAATAATTTGAAACAATAGAGTATTATAATCAGATGTAGAGGGAATTTGTTTTGTTTTTAAGGTTGGTGCAAAGAATGGCGTTTATGATACTCCTGGGACAGCAGCTCAGTGTCCTCAGCAAAGGCTGTTCTTGTTTGATTTCCCTCCCTAACCCTGAGCACTCCTTCCTCATCCCCTCACCCAGAAGCAGCTCATCTGATGTGTTTGATGTGTGCCTTTAAATACACACATGGCTTTGTCATATATGGAATGTTTCACATGCATATATAGAATTTTCAAAACATTTATTTTTTTCAAAACATTTAATGTTTGCATAAAATCCTCTATGTTCATTATTTTTTAAAGCTAAGCCATGTGGAAAAATATAAAGAGGAAAGTAAAAAAAAAAAAAATCACTCCAAGACCCACTACTCAGATACAGCTCTCTCTAATGTGTTTTTTTTAACATATAGTTTATTGTCAAATTAGTTTCCACATAACACCCAGTGCTCATCCCCACAAGTGCCCTCCTCCATGCCCACCCCCCCACCCCCCCCATCCATCAGTCCTCAGTTTTGTCAGCATTCAAGAGTCTCTCATGGTTTGCCTCTCTCCGTTTCCCCCACCATTTCCCCCCTTCTTCTCCCCCTTGTTCCTCAGTTAAGTTCCTCCTAATCCTCCTATACGTGCAAATCTCTAATGTGTTTTTAATTTTGATAAACTTTTCTTTTAACTTAACACCGTATTTTCAAGGTCTCTATGTTGCAGTGTGTACATCTAATTTATGGTTATGTACAGGAATCCACAGTGTGCATCATCTATTTTTACAAACAACACACTGATGGATACAATTTCAAAACTTGAGTTCCTGGATGGGACTGGGGGAGCAGTGGGGGAAGGAATGGTACTGAGAAAGCCACCTCAACTGTGGAGTGCAGTGGTCCTCGTGAGACCTGAGAGGGTGGAGGCTGAGACTAAGGTGACGCTGCATGTGGATTTTGAAGTAGTGCAGAAACTTTGTGGAGTTCCTTAGTGGAGAGGAAAATGATATGCCAGATGCCAAAGTCCTTGATGAAACTGGTCAAGTGACCCATTAGCTGAAAGAGGGACAGAGAGTGGGAGAGCTGGATGGTCTAGGCTTCAAAGGAAGAGACCTTTACCAGAGGAGTAATGGCCAGAAATCACAACAGTGGAGCCAGGGAGCCTCTGCTCCAAGCACAGGTGGTATGAGAACCAGAGCCCCATAGGAGACCTGGCCTCTCCAGGGACAGCTGGGTTTCTGCCAAGGCAAAAGGTAAAGGGTATTCAAAGATGATGCTGAGGAGGGAGGAGTCTGTCCACTTTGGAGAGGGCGCACGTGAAGCAGGTTGGCCTGAAGCTCAGGCCACAACAGTCTCACTAGTTAGGTGGTGACTATGGAAGAAGACAGGGTGAGGTCTCCAAGACAAGGGACCCCACTGTTACACCAGGAACCACAATGTAAGATGTCTCCGTGAGACTCAGGTGGAGGGTGGGGTAGATGGAGGGCCACCTCTGCCCAGTTAAGTCCCCTGGAAGAAAAGCGTTTTTCATAGGTGAGGTAAAGCCCAGGATATGCGCATGTGTGGAGGGGCAGTAGATTGGTGAGTTTGGCCTGAGCCAGTAATAACCTAAGACATGGTGGACAAGATAGCAAGCCATCAGAAGCTAAGGAGGAAGGAGGCTTTACAGACACTCGGTGGCAGCCCGGGGGAAGGGTGTGTGTGTGTGATGGGATGGATGATAATGGCAGAGTCAGGGAGAGACTTAGGAGGCCTCACTGCCCAGGCCCCCAGGCGACCCCTCGTCTCTGGCATCAGTCCCTCCTCCCTCCCTCCCCTCCAGGCTTCCAGAAGTCCCTTAACTCGTCTTCCACGCCCCAATCTCATCTCTTCCCGCTCAGGCAAACCAGCCTTCGGAAAAGGGTGGCTGGCTCGACCAGCATGGCGGCCCTGGCTCAGGACATCCGCGTGGCGCTTTTGAGCCAAAAGCTGGACCACGTGTGGATGGATACGCACTACGTGGGGCTGCAGTTCCCGGACCCGTGAGTGCGCGGGGCGGGGGGTGGGGGTGGGGGGTGAGGAATGAGGGGGGCGCGCTTGGGGACGCTTACCACCTCTGCTCCTCAGGGCCTATCCCAATACCCTGCACTGGGTGGAGGCGTCTGGGAAGCTCGGGGAGCCCCTGCCGCTGGAGGACCACGACGTCTACTGTCCCTACAGCGCCACGGGCAACGCCACGGTGAGCGCCCCCTGTCCCGCCCCCAGGACCGGGGTAGTGAGTGTCGTCCTCTCCCGGGTGGCGGAGGAGGGACCGGGAGAGCTCGCCTCACGGTCCTTCCCATCCCCAGGGAGAGCTGGTGTACGCCCACTATGGGCGGCCAGAGGACCTGCAGGACTTGCGGGCTCGGGGCGTGGAGCCGGCGGGGCGCCTCCTGCTGGTGCGCTTGGGGGAGATCAGCTTTGCACAGAAGGTGAGGGTCCCTGAATGTGTGATGAAGTGGAGCACAGAGGGTGCAGGGCTGCGGAACGCGAAGACAGGATAGCAGCTTATGGGAAGCTTCTAGGAGGCTGTCAGAAAGAGAAGAGAAAGAACCAAGCAGGTAAGAAAGTGTTGGCGGGAAACAAAATCAGGAGATTGGGACGTAGAATAAGCAGGGAAGACCGTGGAACACAGTGAGGTTTGCTGTGCAAAGGTGGGAAGATGACGGTGGGGGATGGGGTGCTTACAGCCTCTCTCTGCTTCATAATAGCAGAGCAGAGGCAGTGCCACTTTAATTTTACTTGCTTCTCCTGCCCTTATAAATTGGTTGTCTCTGCGAGAAGGAGTCTTTTACCCACGTCCCATCCCCAGGTGGCCAGCGCCCAGAATTTTGGGGCCCAAGGAGTGCTCATATACCCTGATTCTGCTGACTTCTCCCAAGACCCACACAAGCTCGGCCTGTCCAGCCACAGGGCTGTGTATGGACATGTGAGTCTGGGGGCAGCCAGTGGTGGATTCCTGGGGTCCCAAGACTATACCTCCTTGTCTGAGATAAGACTGGTGTCTACTCTTGGGAACCCAGCTCACAGATTCAGCGTGGACACCCCTTTCCTCACAGGTGCACCTGGGAACTGGGGACCCCTACACGCCTGGCTTCCCTTCCTTTAATCAAACCCAGTTCCCTCCAGTCCAGTCCTCGGGCCTCCCTAATATCCCAGCCCAGCCCATCAGTGCCTACATTGCCTCCCTACTGCTGAGGTGAGGGGCATGTGGGGACCAGGAGGGGAGGAGAAAGGGAGAGGGAACTAGTTTGTAAAGTCTTTTGGGGTGAACTAGAAAAATCTTTTGGGTGGGCACAGCCTCACGCCCGTGCCTGCTATCCAGTAAGTGCAACTCCAGCTGGGTATCACACCCACTTTCTCTGGATACCTTTGAGCAGGACCTAACCTGCACAATTGTCCAAGGCAGCAGGCACATTGCAGAAGTCGAGCTGGAACCAGAGGGTGGGAGGGAAAGAGCAAAGAGGGAGCTCTGGGCTCTTCCATAGCCTCGGCCTCTCTGCCACTTCCAACTCTTTCTACTCCACCCCTCTCCAGGAAGCTCCAAGGCCCTGTGGCCCCCCAGGAATGGCAGGGGCGCCTCCCAGTTTCCCCTTATCGCCTGGGCCCTGGGCCAGGCTTGCACCTAGGGGTCAACAACCACAGGGTCTCCACCCCCATCAGCAACATCTTTGGCTGCATCGAGGGCCGCTCAGAGCCAGGTGTGGTAGCTTGCCCACAGCCTGCAGGAGGGGAGCCATCGCTCATGACCCCAGACTAGAGATGGGGCTGGGGCAGGAGGCCCTGGGGGAGTGGGCAAGAGTGATGCCCAGGGGAGGGGGCAGCAGGGGTTAGTAGGGAAGAAGCCTGCAAGTTGAGGCCGATCTGGTACCAAGGAGGGTGGCAATGAGTAGCTCCCACAGTCAAATCTATCCAGAGACAGGATGGACAGTTCTGCACAGTAGTGAGTTCCCTAGCATGGAAGGTGAGCAAACATGCTTTGGGTGATGTTATCTCATGAAATGAAGTTCAGGTTAGACAAACGAACATTTCGAGCCTAACTAGATGCAGATAGTGGTGGGGAATCAATGTGGGTTCTTTTTAAAAATTTTAATGTTTAGTCTTGAGAGAGAGAGAGCGAGAGCGAGAGAGAGAGAGGGCATGAGCAGGGGAGGTGCAGAGAGGGGGACAGAGGAAGCAGGCTCCACCCTAATAGCACAGAGCCTGATGTGAGCCTCGAGCCCATGAGCCGTGAGATCACAACCTGAGCTGAAGTCAGATGCTCAACCGACTGAGTCAGCCAGGCGCTTCCAAATCAAAGTGGGTTCTTGAGCTAAAGAATGTGATATCTACAGTCACTGAGGGAGAAACACAGGGAAGCCTGTGACGTGGCTCAGATGAGAAAGCCAGAGGTTGGGGGGGCGGGGCGGATCAGAGAGAGGGGCAAAGGAGGAAGACCTGTCAGGACTTGTCAAACAGCAGGCAATGGTTGACCAGGGAGGTGATGGAATCCCGAATGACCCCAGGCACCTTGCTGAAGGAGCAGGCCATCCAGGCAGGGCCAAGGGGAAGAGGGGCCCTTTCTTTAGGGACAAGAGGGATGGCAGGGCTGGGACTGCAAAGATGTAGGGGCTGGCAAATGGAGACTGATGAGGCCCCTTGAGCACGTACCCTCCCAGGTGCTTTCTGGGTACTGCCCCAAGGATATGGACCCCAAACCTTCTCCCCCGCAGATCACTATGTTGTCATTGGGGCACAGAGGGATGCGTGGGGCCCAGGAGCAGCCAAGTCCGCTGTGGGGACGGCCATCCTGCTGGAGCTGGTGCGAACCTTTTCCTCCATGGTGAGCAATGGTAAGGTCAGGGCCTGGGCTGGGCAGCTGGGACTGTGGCCCGAGCCAGGACAGGGCAGAGAGGCAGTAAGAAGCACAGGCTAGAGGGTGGCCACTCAGACCTGGGCTCCAAACCTGGCTTCTCCATGTCCCAGCTGCATGGTCCTGGGAAAGTCACTTTACCACCATTTCCTCATCTAAACATGAAAGTAGAATTGAACCTTGAGCAACGCCAGGGTTAGGGGCACTGACCCCTCTGCTCAGTTGAATCTGCATGTAAATGGACCCAAGCATTTCAAACACATGTTCAAGAATCAACTGTAATAATAGTCCTTGGTCTGAGTGAAGCATTAAGCAGAAGACTCCACATGAAAGCAATTTCCATCACTGTTAAACTTGAGTCAGGGCAGATCAGGGGAGGTGGGCTAGGCTGGGTTGGATGGGAAGGAAGGAGAGACCCCAGGGAAGCAGGGCAGAGGAAGACAATGATGGCGTCTTTGCTTGGTCTTCAGCTGAGCCAATGCTCCCAACCCACTCTGCTTCCAGGCTTCCAGCCCCGCAGGAGCCTTCTCTTCATCAGCTGGGACGGAGGGGACTTTGGGAGTGTGGGCTCCACAGAGTGGCTGGAGGTAACGTGAGGTCCAGGGCAGGGAGTCAGGCAGTGGGAAGAGGTGAGGAGGGGGTTAAACTCCACATCCCTCACCCACAGGGCTACCTCAGTGTGCTGCACCTCAAAGCTGTAGTCTATGTGAGCCTGGACAATGCAGTGCTGGGTGAGTGGGGATACTGTGGCCAGCTGGGCCCCCTCTGGTGCACCCTGCCCTTGGGGCCAAGCCTTGAGCCTGGCATCCCTTCTCCTCCCTCTCTGCAGGAGATGACAAGTTCCAGGCCAAGACCAGCCCCCTTCTGATCAGCCTCATAGAGAACATCCTGAAGCAGGCAAGGCCCTGGCCAGGAGCAGGGCATGAAGGGAAGCTTGTGGCGGCCAGGGCCTGACCTGACTGGCGCCCCTTACCTTGCCCCCAGGTGGACTCTCCTAACCGCAGTGGGCAGACCCTCTATGAGCAGGTGATGTTCAACAATCACAGCTGGGATGCTGAGGTGTAAGTTGGGGCAAGGGTGAGGGAGGGCAACTTGTAGGGGAGCCAAACCCACAGAGCACTCCAACCTGCCCACTCCCAGGATCCGGCCACTGCCCATGGACAGCAGTGCCTATTCCTTCACGGCCTTTGCGGGAGTCCCTGCCGTTGAGTTCTCTTTCATGGAGGTGAGACTTCCTGTCCTTGTCCCAGAGCCACAGCCCCTCAGCCTGTCTGCACAAAGACCTGTGTTAGCCTTCACCCTGTTCCGGCAGGATAGCCAGGTGTACCCGTTCCTGCACACGAAGGACGACACGTACGAAAACCTACACAGGATTCTGCGAGGCCGCCTGCCTGCGGTGGCCCAGGCTGTGGCCCAGCTTGCTGGGCAGCTCCTCATCAGGCTCAGCCACGATCACCTGCTGCCTCTGGACTTTGGCCGCTACGGGGATGTGGTCCTCAAGCACATCGGCAGCCTCAACGAATTCTCTAGGGACCTCAAGGTCCAAGACACCAACCCTGCTCCTGGCTTCTGGGGGTGGGGGCCGGTATATCCCCTCAAAGTGCTGCCCATTCCAGAGGTGTGGCCCCTCCTCCCCACAATCCTTAGGGTCTAGTGTCCTCTGGCAACCTGGCCCCTTTACTCCTGCCCTAGGCCCCTTAGGCCCCAGCTCACACCCTCCCAACCACACAGATCTTCCCTATCCCAGTATTCTGTTCCACTATACCCCCTAGTCCTGCCAGCCCCAGGGTCCCAGGGTCCCAGGGTCCCAGCCCCATCCCCCATCCTGGCCCCTGCCTCTGGCCCCAGCCTGCGTCTTCACCCTCAGGCCCGCGGACTAACCCTCCAGTGGGTGTACTCGGCGCGGGGGGACTACATCCGGGCGGCTGAGAAGCTGCGAAAGGAGATCTACAGCTCCGAGGAGAGCGACGAGCGGCTGATGCGCATGTACAACGTGCGCATCATGCGGGTGAGGCCCCGCCCCCTGCCACGCCCTCTCCGTTTTCCGGTGGCCTGTAGCTGCACTCCGCAGACCTTTTCCCCCTTTCAGTCTTTGCCCGGTTCCTGTAGTCCCTGTCCTCTGGGCGCTTCCAGGCCCGGACTGACAGTGCTCACAGACCAGCGAGGCTGGAATAACCACTGAGCCAGGCCCCACAAAGTGAAGAAACTGACAGGGAGGGCCAGCCACTTGGCTGACCGCTTGGCAGACTGTGTGGCAGAACTGCCCTGCCGTGAGCCCTCCATGATTGTCCACAGTACAGGAGGCACAAGCTTACGGCCCAGGAGGGGCAAAGACTTAAGAAATTCAGAGCAAAGAGAGCTCTCTTCCTTCTGGTAATAAAAGAGGTGAAACCCAGAGAAGCTGCGGGGGGGAGGTGTCACATAAAGTTTTACAGGATCTTGTTTTGACCAATCACTCCTGTTTCGTTTTGAATACTTTGCAACTCACGCTCCATCTCTTCTTCCAACCTCTCCACTTTCTTCCATTTCTTTACTCTAAAAACTCAATCCCACAACCCTTTGATTTCTGGAAATGGAATAAGTAGGCACCGTGGGTGTGGGAAAAAGTCGACAGGACAAAATTCTAAGCAGGACCATAAAATATTTGCTACTTGACTTTTTGCAGAAAAAACTTGCTAACCCCTGCTTTAGACTGTGATGTTGGCCTTGAGGAACAAACAGAACTTGGGTTGGTGCAAAAAAGACATTTCAGAGTGGAGAGACCCAGAGTAAGGGAATGACAGTGAGATAAGCCTGACTGTCCTTGGGAGCAGGACATGGACCAGCAGAGCTGGAACAGAAGCCTGTGGAGAAGTAGAAGGGAGAGGTGCACCAAACTGTGGGAGAGAGATCACCTATCAAGGGAAACTTGAATGCCAGCATAAGAAGTTTGGATTTTTAGGGTCTGGGCATCAAGCGAATTAGAAAGATGTTATGGTGGGGGCAGAGCAGAGTTTTAGGGAGGATTTGGCCAGACTGTACATGGTGAAGAGGGAATGAACAGAGTGACTAAGCTCTGGATGAGGAGTGGTAGTAGATACCACCTGTGGGTGAGGGAGCTGTAATAATGGGAGACATTCGGAAGGAAAATGGACAGATGGGGTATTGAGGAAGGGGAGGGGGAAAATGATAGCAGCTGCCATTTTTTGAGGGCTGCCATGTGTGTGGGTTTTCCTGCATTTTCTCTCACAGGACTCCCCTATATCTTGTGTGGTTGCTAGTACTGTACAAAGATAACTTATCCAAGATAACAGTAAGTGGTGGAGCCAAAATCAGAAACCAGGCAGTCTGAGCTCACCCCACTCACATGAACACACCTTCAGGGCTGAGAGGCACTGGGGAGACCCTGGTGCTCACGAGGGACTGTGGGTGCAAGGGTCAGGTTTTAGAAAAAGTTGGTGCTCACATGTGTATGAGGCTGTGTCCAGGTGCCCCCTACCTGGTGGGGAGGGCCAGAAAGATGGAAGCCAGGATTTCAGTGGATGATTTTTGTCAAGTAGACTTGGCAATTATCCCCATGAGGTCCTGACTGCAGCCAGGGGCACTGAGGAGCCCTTCCAGAGAAAGATGGAGGACATGAAAAGATGTGAGCTTGTGAGACCACCCCTAGAGATTCCGATGTTGTTGGGGTGGCACCCGCGTGATGGTGATTCTAATAAACAGCCAGGCTTGAGAACCACCGGATTGTAGGTAAGGAGAGGAGCAGAGGGTGGGGGTCCAGCCTTGGGCCTGCCCATAGGTGGGAGCACAAGAAACCCAGAGAGGCTGGAAGAAAGGTAGGAGAACTGGAGTGAGGCCATCTCAAGAAGGATGATCAGCATGCAAGTTATAGAGGGAGGACAGAGTCAGGCACTTCGTTAGCGCTGGCCAGTCCCCTTGACCTTTGACTCTAATATGTAGACGCCTCTAATATGTAGAGGCGGTGAGGGGGAATGACTAGGGTGTAGGAGAGTGAGGAACACCAGGACGATACACTGTTCTTTAAGGCTTCAGCCGGGTAAGTGAATGGGAGGCGTAGATGCTGGCTTGGAAGTCGGAGGGCTAGAAAGGGATCTAATCCGAAACACAGTAGGAGGACGCATCCTACCCGGTTGCAGGTGACGTCAAAGAATGGCTACTCTCGGGGAGCCTGGGTGGCTTAGTTGGTTAAGCGTCCGACTTTCGCTTAGGTCGTGATCCCGCGGTTAGTGGGTTCGAGCCCCGCGTCGGGCTCTGTGCTGACTGCCAGCTCAGAGCCTGGAGCCTGTTTCAGTCTGTGACTCCTTCTCTCTCTGACCCTCCCCTGCTCACGCTGTCTCTCTCTCCTAGAAATAAATAAAACATTAAAAAACAAAACAAAACAAAACAAAGAATGGCTACTCTCGATTGGATAGTCAAAGGGAGGTGGGACTTAAAGAAGCTGCTCAGCAATGTTCGCTAGGTGTGTTTGGCCCCCGCGCTCCAGGGTGAACCCCCAAGCTGACCTGATCCCCTTCTCGGTGCAGGTGGAGTTCTACTTCCTGTCCCAGTACGTGTCGCCGGCCGACTCCCCATTCCGCCACATTTTCCTGGGCCACGGAGACCACACGCTGGGCGCGCTGCTCGACCACGTGCGACTGCTGCGCTCGGGTGGCTCCGGAGACCCTAGAGCTGCCTCCTTCCAGGTGCCTCCCGGTCTGAGCTTCCAGGAGAGCCGCTTCCGACGCCAGCTGGCCCTGCTCACCTGGACGCTGCAGGGGGCAGCCAACGCACTTAGTGGGGACGTTTGGAACATCGATAACAACTTCTGAGGTCCGCGGTGGGCTGGACGAGCATATGCCCCTGCCAAGAGCTCCTGCCCTCCCGCTTGAGTGATTTCTAGGTGATGGAGGTGCCTAGTACCACCTCTACCTGCTGACCAATTTCTCATTAGCCTTTCCCGTCCTTGCAAGGGGCCCAGCCAAAATGCCTGCGCACACACCCACACCCCTAGCCCTAAAGTGTAGGAGTAGTTGAGGAGTGCCTTCCACAATGGACCAGCCGTACTGTCAGCTAATCAGAGAGCAGCATCTGCCCTTTCATCATAGCCCTTTACCTTTCAGGAAAGAGGTCCCCTACACCTAGAGACCACTCTGGAAGGTTTCCTAGGTCCTGGGACATGACCAGTCTAGTGGGAGAATGACTGGAACCATAGCCTGTAGCCAACTGGTGGTCTCTGGTGGGAGAGGCTGGGGTTTGGATCTTAATAAACCACCTGGTGGCATCTGTTGTTTATAAGCACCTTTATGCTTCTTCCTCACCCTCACTCTACCCAATCCTCCCTCCCTTGAGACAGGGACGGGTTGGGCAGAGGGGCCAAAGAGGATGCAAGTAGGAATGGTGTCTTCATGGGGAAAACTGAGCTGTTCTGTTACCTGAGGAAGGAAGCTGTCTAAGGAAATAGAGGGACCTTCTCCAAAGACCATCAAGGGGTGAAGAGCTGGCTTCTACTGAGACCAGAGATGGATACATTATTTGTAGGGCCTCTTGTTCAAAAGGTATGAACGACCCTTTTTCCTTCCTACAGTCTTTCAACCTGTATGTGGAATATAACTTGCTACTTAATGTCCAGATCTTCAGACGGAAATACCCTGGGGCAGATCCCCATAGGCACTCAGGGCTCTGTTCCACAACTTGGTAGGGATGGCGCACATGCCAGACCCTGACTGTGACCTGGAGACTCCCTGTGCCTGGTCAGGCCCTGCTGGGAAAGGAGGGTAACAGCTGTCTCTGGGTGGAGACAGGGAGCTAGCAGGTAAGAATCTGACTAGGGGCAGCAAGATCCCCAGCACATCCTCCATTGTCCCATCGGACTGTGCTTCCAAAATATAAATTCAGACAAGATCGGGCATGTTCAGGGTGGTATGGTCATAGACCCCAAAACATAAACTAAAAGGCAGAATCAATTAAGAATTTCAAGTAGGTGACCACAGAGCATTAACTCCCAAACACGGGGCCTCCTGAGCATGGGGCCCTGGGAGACTGCAGGGGTCACACACACCTGTTAGATTTGCCCACCCTGGTGCAGCCCCTCTGAAAAACAGTGTGGAGGTTCCTCAAAATATTAATAGAACTCCCCTATGACCCAGCAATAGCACTGCTAGGAATTTACCCAAGGATATAGGAGTGTTGATGCACAGGGGCACATGTACCCCAATGTTCATAGCAGCACTCTCAACAATAGCCAAATCATGGAAAGAGCCTAAGTGTCCATCAACTGACGAATAGATCAGGAAGATGTGGCTTATTTATACAATGGAATACTCCATGGCAATGAGAAAGAATGAAATCTGGCCATGCGTAGCAACATGGATGGAACCTGAGGGTGTTGTGCTGAGTGAAATAAGTCAAGCGGAACACAGATACCATATGTTTGCACATATAGGTGGATTAGGAGGAACTTAATGGAGGACCATGGGGGAGGAGAAGGGGAAAAATAGTTGGGGAGGGAGGCAAACCATGAGAGACTCTTGAATATTGAGAACAAACTGAGGGCTGATGGGGGTGAGGGAGAGGGGAAGGGGGGTGATGGACATGGAGGAGGGCACTTGTTGGGATGAGCACTGGGTGTTATATGGAAACCAACTTGACAAACTATTTAAGAAAAAAAAAAGATTCACCCACCCTGGGACTTCTCTCCCCGTGGGTCCCCTTTGACCAAAGGGGTCTTTGTCCAGCAAGGTAGAAGCTGCAGGAGGGCAGGGGAGTGTAAGTGCTGTCAGCACCACTTTACCTTTAATCACATCTCAGGAGGTGGCAGCCCTGGCCCTCACTCCCAGGGCAGCTGCATAAATCCTAGGGCCTGTGTCTGGGCTACTCGGTCCTCTTGATGTGGACTGGTCCTACCCTGCTCCTCAGGACGCTGGGGAGTGAAGGCCTCTTAGTGTACAGCTTGCGATCCCCCAGGCCCCGGGTTCCAGGATGAAACTTCCCCCTCTTGAGCACCCTGAGCCTGACTTGATGGGTTCTCAGGAGTCTGGACCAGGGTTAGACCCTCCTCAACTATTTGCTTCTCTGACATAATATCCAGAACAAATTTCCCAAAGTGGTTTCTCAGCCCTTCACCTTGTCCAGAATACCAATCTGGAAAAGAGACGTTCCTGTCCTAATCCCCAAAACCTGTGAATGAATGTTACCTTGCCCAACAAAAAAGGACTTTTTGGAGGTGATTGGTTTGAGGATCTTGAGATGGGGAGTGTTTTGCGCTGAAATGTGCTCCCCCCCAAATTCCTATGTTGAAGTCCTAACTTCCAATATCTCAGTCTATGTTTGGAGATGGGCCTTTAAAGATGTGATTTAAGTTCTTGGGGGCGCCTGGGTGGCTCAGTTGGTTAAGCGTCCAACTTCGGCCCAGGTTATGACCTCACAGTTTGTGGATTCAAGCCCCGCATTGGGGCCTGATTTGGATTCTGTGTGTATCTCTCTCTCTGCCCCTCCCCTGCTTCCACTCTGTCTCTCTCAAACATAAATAAAACAAACAAAAAAAAGATGTGATTAAATTCAAATGAAGCCATTAGAGTAGACCTAAGCCAATCCGATCAGTGTCCTTGTAAGAAAATTGGACACAGAGAGACATCAGGGATGTGCACACACAGAGGAGAGGTCATGTGAAGACATGGCGAGAAGAGGGCAATCTGGGAGCCAAAGAGAAGGTTCCAGAGAAACCAAACCTGTTGACACCTTACTCTTGAACATCTAGCCTCTGAACTGTCAGAAAATTAATTTCTGTTTAAGCCCCCACCATCTGTGCAGCCCTAGCAAACTAACAGGGAGATTATCCTGGATTGGGGGAGAGGGGGGATGTCATCAATAGGGTTCTTCTAGAAGGAGGCAAGAGGATCAGAGACATGACAACAGAAGCAGAGAACAGATGGAGTCTGTCCTAACATTATCTTGCTGATTTTTCTCCCCAGTCAACGATCTGCCAGTGTCACTGGCTGTCCTTCTTCCTTTCTTCTTCCTTGCCCTGCATCTGATAGAGGGCTGGACACCTACTTTCAAGGATCCTATTCTTTTCCTGTGCCTTAGTTTCTCCTGCCTGGTTGTGTTGAGGTTATGTCAGGCAATTCCATTTTCCCCAGTCTTGCCAGGGACCTTGGTGTTTCTGATCCACAGGAGTTGAAGTCATAAAGGAAGAGACAAAAGCAGATAAAGGGTCAAAAAGGCAGAAAAGGATTCTGGGTATTGGAAACATCTAGGAAACCCTGGCAAGAGGCTCTGATAGCTCAAGAATATGTGACTAGATGGGACACCTGGGTGGCTTGGTTAAGCGTCTGGCTCTTGGTTTCAACTCAGGTCATGATCTCACAGTTTCATGAGTTTGAGCCCCATGTTGGGCTCTGCACTGGCAGCGGGGAACCTGCTTGGGATTCTCTCTCTCTCTTTTTCTGCCCCTCCCCTACTCCGTTCCTCTCAGAATAGAAATAAAACTTAAAAAAAAGAAAGACTGAAACTGGATGTCTACAGTGGGTGCGATTAGGCAGGATTTGATTCTTTGTAATTTGAGTACATCAGCTTAGGGACAGGACCCTTTGTTAGAAGTAAAGGGGACATTAAAAAAATTGTTTGCCCAATTCCCTCATTTTAGAGGTAGAAATAGAAGCTCAGAGAAGTTCAATGACTTGCTCAAGGCCACACAGTTTTTCTGGTGCAGCACCAGGATTAGAACCCTCACTGGGCCCCTTCACTGCCCCTGGGCTCCCAGGTCCCCTGAGGATGGGAGGAGGAACTGGAGGAATGAAGTGGGAAGAAAGGGGCTTGTTCCCTATGTTTCTCAGTTTAAATTTCAAAAATTTATTCAATTTGGAAAATGAATACAAATCCCTGGGTAGTTGGGGAGGGAGGCTAGGCAGGAAGAAGAAGGTTAGGAGTTGAGGCAAGGCATGAGCATCACAGTGGCTGTCTCATGTGCACATCCATGTCTCTGCCCCAGGAGGTGGGTGGAAGTTGAGCAGGGAGCTCAGGTCCGAAGGAACACCATGGTGAGGAGGCCTGGAGGGGGAGGACAGAAGAGCAAGACCAAATGAGCAGCCTTGAGGCTCTGCTAGCCTTCCTCATGGCCCCCATCTCCCTAGCCACTACTGCTCACCCAAGATGTAGGCCGCCACCAACTTCTGTCCCAGGGAGACGTGCAGAATTTGGGGCAGCTGGCTGCCAAGTTCATCCTGGAGTGGAAGCAGCAGGAAGGCCACGGAGACTATGCCGGTCAGCAAGAAGAGGAGGAAGGAGCTGGTGGCCAGTTGCGGATGGGGGTCTGGGAAACAAGCCTGGCTCATCAGAAGCTCCAGCCCCCCTCCTGCCCAGCCCACCGTCCCCAGGAAGGAAGCTGGAGATTGGAGGTGTGTCTATTTTTTATTGCTTTCCAAGGGGCATTCTGCAGGTGTCCTCTCCTCCCTGGAGCCTCTGTCCCAACAATCACAAGAAACCCTCTATCCTCTGGTCCCTCAGCATTTTTTTTTTTTTCCTATTCACCCTGTCTTCATTACTGGCTCCTGTGGACATGTTTGTCAGGCAAGAACTTTATCTCCCATATACAGCCCACAACTTGGTACAGCACAGTGGTTCAGTATGCGTTTCATATTGAACTGAACTAAGCTGGCACATGATAGGAAGTACTGAAGTTAGAGCCAAGGGAGAACTTTTCCCTCTAAGTAGAAGCCAGAAACCAGAAAAACTACAAAAGTCTGTGTTTTGCTTAACCTCATATAAAATCTTAGCTTCTAGGAATGCTTCTACCAAAACGCAAAAGACTGAACCAGAAGACCCCTTCCACTCCAAGTGGGTGCGTCTCTAGGGTAATGCTCAAGAACTCAAGAATTCCCATCCCCCAACTCACTCTCGGGGAAGTGTCTGGCCGTGGATGGTGCTGTCCAGGAAGGAGGCCCTGGGTGGGGCGCTGGGTCAGGCTGTCCCTGAAGCTCAAGGGGGTAGGCTGGGGCCCTCAGAACCGAGGTGATGTCCTTGCGCCCCACCACTCGACCCTCAGCTCCTTCCTCAGACAGCTCAATGCGGAAGCGGTCCTGGACCTCATAGTGGCTGGGAATGGGGGCCACGTGGCGAATCACACTGGTCCCAAAATAGGAGAGAGGCCCATTGAGAGGAAGTGAGTGACAGGAAGTGATCCAAGTGGATCCAGGCCCCACCTCCCAGGAGCCTTTCCCTTAGGGATGCTGACAGAGGTAGGGAAAAAGGTTGAAGAGGACCAGGTCTGAGCCAAAGGGCACGGGTGCGGTAATTCTGACAACGGTGGCAGCGACCCCTGGCTTCCACGAGTCCCCTCAACCCTCCCAACTCACATGTCAATGCAGGACTGAGGTTTCACGTATCCTTCTGCGTCAAACACCGTGTATTTGGCAGGTGCTGTGCACAGGACTGAGGGATAAAGGCATACACAGACCGATTTGCTTTAGAGACCCTACACAAGCTTGCCCAGGGAGGGACACTAGAGTCCCTCTTGCCTCTACCCCAGGGAAGGACATGACTCTTACAGTCTGCCAAGGTTGGATATCTGACCCTGCTCATCACACTCCTCCAGCCCACACAGCCCCCCAGTGTCTTGGCCCCAGACCCAGAACCCTAGCATGAGGCGCCCATCCATTCACCTCGGAAGTGAAGCGCTGCTCCCGTGGGGTTATAGAGGGTCAGTAGCTGCCGGGGTCCGCTCCGCTGGTCCGCTCTGAATACTAAGTCCGGGGGAAAGACGAGAACCGGGACAAGTCCCGAGGGGGGAGGGGCGCCCCGGGACCCCCGCGCAGGAGCCCCCGGGCCCACCAGCTCCTGGTCCTGGGGCGCCCCACGGCGCATGCAGGCTGTGGACGGTGGGACATCCGAAGGCAGAGCCCAGGGGACAGCGCCTGGAGTCTAGAGCTGTTGAGCGAGAGAGGAGAAAGGAATCGAGATGAGATCGGGGGACAGGGCCTGGTCTGATGCTGCCGCCGCCGCGTCGGAAATCCGCTAGATGAGGCTCCCCCAGACCAGGCCCAGTCCCCCCAAGCCCTTCCCCTCTCCTGCTCTGTCCGGGTCTCTTTCGGCCCCGCCTCAAGTCCCACCTCATAGCCACGCCCACCCCATAAACCCTGCCCCTAACTGCTCCCAACCCCGGCCTCGTCTCCAGGCCCGGCTCCGGATCTCCAAAAACCCCGCCCGCCTCGCTGCAAGCCCCGCCCCTTCCGGGCGTCCCTGCTCTCCGGCCAGACCTCGCCTGCCGCAGCACCGCGTCCGGAACCGCCCTTTCTCTAGCTCTCCGGAGATTTTTATATAAGTGTCTCCGATCCCTCCCTGAGCTCGGCCCGCAGCTCCTTCGTGGCTCAGCCTCCAAACAGCCGCTCGTGCTGTAAGGCTTACCCTCTGGTCACTGCACCTGCCAATCAACTTGTGGCCTGACTGAGGCTGCCATCTTACCGAGACCATTTCTACACTTCCGCCGTACCTTCTCTGTCATTGGCTAGGGAGGCCTCGTTTCCTCCATAAGCATACGCCCATTGGTGCACTTAAAGACGTGATTAGCTTGATCCCGCTGGCGTGAAACATTACGGGCGACTCCGGCTCTAACGCTGGAGCTCAACGCTGGAGCTCAGGGGTAGCGGAGGGGGACCCCAGCAGGCTGGAAGCCTTGCTTTGTTCCTCCCTCCCCACTGAGACATACAACTCACTAGAGTCAGCATCCCACAGGGAAGCCCTCTTTCTTTACTTTAATTCCAGGCTTTCGTAGAAGCCTCTGCAGCAATCATAGCCGTTTTCCATAGTACCAGTTGCGAGGTTGCTTCCAGTTGGACTCGGATCGAGACAGGGAAACTGAAGGCATCCCATGAAAAAAAAGCCATCCACCCCCACCCCCATTGCTTCTTTTCTGACTTCTATTCTTGATAGGACCCGCATCCCCACCCCACTCTACACAAATCTCCTAATGCAAAACACATGTCCTCCTTGTAAGGGACAAAGAGATAATGATATCTTTGATGTCTTCCAGAACAGTAGACGATATCTAAATAATGAATGACCCGGGAGAGCCATCATGTGCATATTCCAGACCACTGACACCCAATATCTCCAAGACCCCAGGCTTCATGGAACGAGTGGCTTATGAAGGACACCTGCACCCTATCCTTGTTCTGACCAGTTCCTGGATGCCTGAGAGGACATGTGCACAGAGCACAATCACCAGTAAAACCCAAGACTCCAAGAAAAGATGAAACTTGTGGCCTTTTCCTTTTCAAGTCTCCTAGACGCCCAGTACGTATCTCTCTATCTTCAATAAACTGCCGGCTCATGTTTGATTTGTATCCTGCACGAAGCCAAGGACCCTTTTGGCTGGGTCTGCAGACCCAGCCGGCCTGCATCAGGATCTCAGCCCACGCCTCCTCTCCTGAATTTCCCTTTCCTTCATGGGACTCAGATCACCCACATTTGCACAAGAAAGTAGGATTTACCAACCCTGCCACTTGCATCATCCCACTGAATCTTAACTCCTTTCACAGATGAAATAGCCTCAGTAAGGTGAAGAATCTCACCCTAGGCCACACGATTGGTTAGCAGTAGAGCAAAAAGAAAATTCGTTTTATCTCAAAGCCATCCCTGAGCACCCCATCAAATGTAGAATCCCCCGTTATACTTTTAGGCTGTTTTCTTCATAGCATGGTTTCACCTGACACCATGGTTATCTTTATTTCTATTTTTAAAGTTTATTTATTTTTGAGAGAGAGAGAGAGAAAACAGGGCAGGGGGCAGAGAGAGACTCCCAAGCAGTCTCTGAACTCACAAACTGTGAGATCATGACCTGAGCCAAAATCAAGAGTCAATTGACTCTTAACTGACTGGGCCACCCAGGTGCCCCAACACCATGTTTATTTTATACTGTATTTCCACTCCAGTAGAATGTACTCTCCTCCCCATAAGAGCAGAGACTTTGTTTTGTTTTCTGGTTCATTCCACAGTGCTTGGCATTTGGAATGAACAAATGAATGAGTGACTAGGATGAACTTTGAGCTGAGATCTGATTGAAGTTAGGAAATGAACCATGATAAATCAGTGGAGAGAATTCTGGATAGAGGGGATGGCAAAGGCAAAGCCCCCAACCAGAAGGGTACTGAAACTGGTCATGGAGTCACCGAGAGTGGAAAAGCACTTGCAAAGGGGACAATAGTCAGAGATGAGATGAGGTGGGGGGCTGGATACAGATTATCTAGAGCCCCAGAGTCTACATACAGGAGGACTTTGGCTTTTATTTTGAGACTAATGGGAAACTATGGGTGAGGTTTTCTTTATCTCTTTTTTAATAGCTTTATTGAGATATCTTAGACATATAAAAATTGTATATATTTAAGGTATACTGATATTTGGATTTATGTACACAATGTGAAAAGACCATAATCAAGCTAATTAACATGTCCATCCCCTCTACATAGTTACCAATGCATGTGTATTTATTTTTTTATGTCTTTATTTTATCTTGAGAGACAGAGACAAAGAGCGAGTGGGGGGAGGGGGAGCAGAGAGAGAGGAAGACACAGAATCTGAAGCAGGCTCCAGGCTCTGAGCTGTCAGCACAGAGTCCGATGTGGGGCTCGAACCCACAAACTGTGAGATCATGACCTGAGCCGAAGTCGGATGCTTAACCAACTGAGCCACCCAGGCGCCCCTGTGTGTGTGTGTTCAGAATGTGGGAGAGTTTTGGGGTGCCTGGGTGGTGCTGTTGGTTAAAGGGCTGACTCTTGAGCTGGCTCAGGTCATGATCTTGAGGTCATGAATTGAAGCCCAGCATTAGGTTGTGTGCTGAAAGTGCAGAGCCTGCGTGCTAGAGATTCTGGCTTTCCTCATTGCCCCTTCCCTGCTTGTTCTCCTGTCTCTCCCTCTCAAAATAAATACATAACTTAAAAAAATGTATATGTATATATATATATGTATACACACACACACACACACACATATAGGAGAGTTTCGAGCAAAGGGGTGACAAGGTCTTACATTCTTAAAAGATTGTTCTGTTATAGTAAACATCTATTGAGTTTAACAAATGAATGAATTCTCTTAGATGGACCCCCAAACCATAGAAATGGAGATGTGACCCCTTCCTCAGTCAAGAAACATTTATTTGGATAAGAAAGAAGTCCCTAGGCCTAGGGCTGGGAAGCTGACCTGGGTTTCAGGACTGGGACCCAGCAGCCCGGACAGGTTGGGAGGGGCACTTCCTCTTGCTGAGGTTGGTGAGGATCTGGTCCTGGTTGGGCCGGTAGAGAACCACGAAGCTCTCTGGAGGAAGGGTAGGACCTCTGTTCTCTTCCACCTGGCCCATCATCAGATAACTGACTCCTGGGGGAGGGAGGGAGGGATTGAGAGTGTGTTATTGAGACCTTGTAGATATACCTCCTCATCAGAGTCCTTCAGTTTCTATCATTTTCATGAGGCTAAGTCCTCTTCCCCATTTGCCCACATCTGTTACCTTTCTTCATAGGGGGGCACTGCTTGCAGGGCACATAAAACTTCAGGGGGGTGTCAGTGATTGGAGAAGGCAGGTCCAGACCTCCGGTTTTGTAAGCACCAATGAGACTGACAGTGACAGTGAGGCCCTCCCCTGGGCCCCGAACCATGGACTTCACTGTTGCGGTCACCACTGTGGGAGAGTGGGGGTGAATGGTGAGGAGAGAGGAGGCCGATTCAGGGCTGGAACCAGGAGGAGGGACTTTGAGGGCAGGAGGGGCAGGTGAAAACTGCTGGACAAGCAAAGCTGGGAGATGGAGCTTCTTACCCAGGTTGCTGGTACAGAAGTTGCTCTGCAAGGTTCCTGTCCGGCGGCACTGCTTTGGGCAGGGGACACTGGGCACATCTAAGAGGGAGGAGGGTGTGGTTTGTGGAGGGTGACCCATGCGGCAGGTAGGAAGTGCCACTTTCCCCATAACGGCCTCATTGATATGAATTCATCCCAAGCTCTTTCCAGCTTTGGGCCCCAGCACCCAGTACCAGACATGAGTTTGGAGGAGGCACCGGTGAGTTACATATGAATGAATGAATAAGTTCAGAAAGGAGGTCTTTGAAACAGCTGCCTTCAATCTGTGTCCCCTTCCTCCCCCTTCCCAGACTCACCGGGCCCCCCCGGAGTTGCCTGAGCCTCAGACGAGGCTTTTGGTTTCTCCTCAGACGGGAGTCCGGGTTTAGGGCCCGGGCTGAGGAGTTGGGTACCCGACTGGGCGTCCTCCCCAGGGCTCCGAGCCTGCTCTTCCTTGGCAGCACCCCGCGGCAGGGTCTTGTAGGAGGCGGAGAAGCCATCGGCCGTGACACTGAGGTCAGAGACGAACTGGACGAGGAGCTCGTTTCCTTCGGAGGAGATGGGACTGCGGGTGGCGGGGCAGCGGGGGAATCGTCAGGCGGGCCTTGTGATCTCTGCCCTGGGTTGGCTGTACCAGCTTCCAGACTTCGCAGGACCTATTCGCCTCTGGATCCCCGGACCACTTTTGCCTGGCTTCCAACCTAGCTCCACCCACTCGCTTGGGGCTCCAGGGTTCAGATCCTGCCTCTTCAGCTAAGCCTGGCCTTTCCCAACCGCTGCGAGGTTCCCGCCACTGTCTCCTCTAGGGAGTTGGAGACGCCGCCGGGACCCACAGCCCACCCAGGTTCCGCCCCCTCACCCCGGGGCGGTGTCGCCGCAGAACTTCCCCAGCCTCTTGGCGTCGTCGCTCACGGCTCCGTTGAAAACGCTGACCGAGTCATAGCGGCAGTAGGTGTCGGGCTCCAGGTCAAACTTCCCGAAGGTCAGCGAGATCACCTGGCCGTGGGACCCAGGGCGGCTTGAGGGCGCAGAAGCCCTGCCCCTCTGGCCTCCTGCACCCCGCGTTGCCTCCGGGAACCCGGAAGCTCGTGGCAGCTTCCTCTCCCCCCACTCCCGCGTCCCCTGGAGACTCCCCACCCCCAGAGCATTCACCACTACTCGGAGGATCACACACCCAGGGGAACCCTTCAGTGGCGTCTGTCGCCGTCGTCGGCAAGGTCTAGTCCTGGCTCATTCTCAAGGAACAGACCTAGCATACACCTCCACCGCCACCACATACACACCTACACACACACACACACACACACACACACACACACACACCACCGTTTATATATCAGCATCGTGTACCTCACTCTCGTAAGACCGTCACAGGTGTAATTTTACATTTTTTTTTGTTTGTTTGAGTGCAAGCAGTTCTGGGTCTGTTTTTGCTCCCCACCAGCGCGAGCTCACTGGTCGGGACATAGCAGATGGTCAGTTAATCTCTACTGACTGCCTGCTGGAGGACGCCGCCTGGGTCCCCGAGGGCAGCCGGGGCAGGGGGTCGGTACCTGGTCCGGGGGAGCGATGATGTGCCAGGAACAGCTGATGCCCGGGGGGTAATCAGACTCTGGCCAGTTGGGCGTGGTCAGGGTTCCCTGGGCCTTCTCCAGCCGCCCCCCGCAAAATTGGTGCTCTGGGGAGGGGAGAAAGGAGTGGGGGTGGGAGGCGGTGGAGACCCTCGGTCAGCTCGAGGAGAGCTCTGTGCTGGAAGCTCGGACGGTTGTGTCTCAGCGTGAGGGGATGAGAAGGGTAGGAAAGAGGGGGTTTGGTTAGCAGAGAGGGGGCTTGGAGGACCAGGGCTCAGGGGAGTCTTGGACCGCCTGGCGCCCAGGCAGGCGGTGGAAGGGGAAGGACTTGGCTGGACACGCTCCCTTCTCGCCCCTCCCCCTGACCCGCGGCCACCTCGCTCCTCTTCCCCTGGGAGATCCCATCTCCCCGGCCTGGCGGGAAAGTCCCATTTGCAGGCTAGGGAGTCCTCACGCTGTGAGGGCTCCCTCAAATTAGGGCACAGCGCCAGGGGCCTCTTGGGCGAGGTCCGTGCCTTAAACATTTTAGGGGAGACTTATACCGCCAGGAGGGGGTGATGGGACCGCAATCGGGAGCCCCGGGTGGGTGTAGGGGGCTCCAGGTCGGGGGAACCTAGTCCCCCAGCCCGGGGATGCCCCCTCGCGCCCGTCTGAGGGAGCCCGATTGCGGACGGGGGCGGGCAGTTACTCACCGTCCCAGTAACCCCAGGCCGCCCATTCCACCCGCGGGTCGGTGACCCATTTCCGCCTCGCGCCTGGGGGGGGCCCTGGAAGAGGGGATGGGTGGGTGCGGGAGGGGCGAGAGAAGACGGGGAGGAGGGACTGAAGGGACAGTTAGTGAGGAAAAAGGGTAAGGGAGGTAATGGGGGCCCTAGGCTCTCGGTCGCAGGGTTTGTCTTAGGGGGGAGGTTAAGGCTGGGGGCGGGGCCTGGGCCGGGGGCGGGGCCAGGAGAGGGGGAAAGCGGAGGTGAGGGAGGTCTCACCAGTGCCGGAGGTGGCCCGCCCGCTGTACCAGAGCAGGAAGCCTCGTCCTCCCGTGCCCTCGTCTGCAGTCATCCTCAGGGTCACCTGGTTGCCGGGGACGACTAAGGGCGCTGGCCGGAAGGTCCCGCAGAAGCGTCCAAGCCGCTGGCCAGAGGTTCCAGACCCGGCAAAGACCTCCAGAGCATCGTAACGGCAGGCAGGGTGCAGCTCCAAGTCAAAGACTCGGAAGGAAAGGGACACAGTCTGGCCCTCAGGAACCTGAAACAGGGAGCAGGGGAGAGGACCCACAAAGTCAGGCCACACATAAACCAAGCAGAGGGTATCTCCCTTTCCCCAAGCTTTTCATACAGAAAATGGGCCTGAACAAGAAGAGACTCCATTAGGGAGCAGAGCAGAGGGCCTGGGCTCCGCAGCAGCTTGTGGCTTGCCCAAGGGAAAAGCCCTGAGGGTTGTGGAGAGATTCCAGGGCCAGAAATGAAATCAGGAGTGAAGAGCAGGCCTTGCGTTAAGGTGTGAGGACACTTTGCTACATGTTACTGTGGGCACTGCTGCCATCAGTGAAGAAGGGAGGGGGCCTGGACTTCACTGGGAGCAGTGGTGCAGGGAGAAGGGGGCAGGCGCCCGGCAGACTCGGGCTCCCTTAGCAGTCAGGCCTTGGAGACTTCAACAAGGGCATAGCGATGAGAGGGGCCCTCTTACTGTTATTGTCCAGATGCATTCCTTATTGGGGGGGTAGAGGTTGGGGAAACCCTCACTTGCCACGTAACCAGACTCTCCGGTCACCTCCCCTCCGCACAGGAACACAGGTCTGGAGAACAGAAGAGGGGTGGGCCATAAGTGGAGGAGATTATAGGGTAATGAGGGTGGGTCAGGGAGGGAAGCCAGGAGGATGCAGGAGAAAGGGGACCTGGGGCAGCTCCAGCCAGCCAGGCTGGGATTGAGAGGATCAGGGACATGTGGGGCCAGCAACTTGGCTGTCTCTCCAACACCCCCACCCCCCACCCCCACCCCAACAGGAATTCCCGGAATCCTCCACAGGCCTTTCCTTACTCTCCCCCCCTCGCCCTGCCTGGCAGACAGGGACAGGAGCCGCCTAACTACTTCCAGATGTGGACACAGCCACGAGGCCATGGGGGGGGGGGGAGATGAGAAGCAGCAGCGATGGCCCTCATATTGAACCTGGAGACCAGGGTCCCCCAGCTCCCAACCTTTGCCCTGCTCCTCTTCCTGCTAACTACTTGAGTATCTGATTCCCAAGTCTCCCATTCACTTCCCCCATTTCCCCCATCATCTCTAATTCCCTCCTGGAATCTAGATGTCCAGCTACCAGGCAAGTTGAAGGTCTTGGAGCTCTCAGCTTTCATGGGGGTCCAAGGGTCTGGGCAGATTGGGAGACTTAGAGGGCAAAGGGTGGAGGAATGGTGGCCAGTGGTGACCCGCAGGAGACAGTGGTCTTACAGCAGGGAGGGAGAACTTGGGGGCTAGGGGTGGGTGGGGGCTGTGGGAGATCCGGGGGGTGGTGTGTTAGTGAAAGAATCTACAGGATCCACAGGAAAACCCCCAGGAATCAGGGCTTTTGAAGCCCACTCAAGCTATCTGGAAGGTGCCAAGAGACCTACCTGGTGTAGTTGGGGGTCTGGCCCTGGGTGAAAGGCAGCAGGGCCCAGGCAGTGAGGAGGAGCCCCAAGAGGGAGGCAGTGGCAGCAGGCAGCATGGCTGGGGGGAGAGGCGCTGGGGTCCTCGAGACTGAGGCAGCAGCTGAGTTTAGCAGCGGCGGCAGCAGCAGCAGCAGGGATAATCAGTGCCAGATGAGGCAGCCTCGGGTGTGTGGGCGTGGGGACTGGCCAGTGGGGCGGGCGGTGGGGAAGGCGGGACAGGGAGAATGTAGTCGGGACAGTGGTGAGTCCAGGGGCCTCTCTAGGTCCAGGACACATAAATATTGACCTAACTAGGAGGTGGAGCAACGAAGGGCAGAGGGAGCATCAACCCTCAGCTGTAATGCAGGCATCAAGTAATGTCATCTTGGAAGCCTGCTCTGTCCAGTCCCTGAGTATCCTGTGAACACAGCCTCTGGTCCTTTCTTATGATCCTCCCCATGCCTGACTCCTCAGCACCCAGAGAAGTCCTTCCCTTGACTACCAACATAAGTCACTCACCCCCTTCCTGACCACCCCCTGCTCCAGCTTATTTTCTGCCTCAAATTTCTACTGTCTTCTTTGCATCCCTGGGCCAGACTAGGCCAAGGAGAAAATTCCTTCTGCTCACCCATTTTCCCTCCTGAATACTTGGAGGTATGGAAGCGGGTTAGATGTGAATAAAGGAAGCATTCCCCTTATTGAGGAGGAGGATGGAGTAGAAAGTGAGGGAAAGGAGTGGACCTGGAAGGTAAACAGAAGAAGGGGAGGAGGGTGCTGACTTCATAGCGGCCAAGGTCAGAAGCAAGTGGCCTCCTTAGGATGGGAGTAAGTCTGACAGACAAAGGATCTGTAAGGGACCCAAATAGCATATGTTGACTGCATTGTTCCAGAAGGTGGGATTTGGACTTCCAAGTCAAGAAGCCAGGACCACTCTTGGGAGTGGGAGGGGCAAGTGAGCTGAAAGATTTGGGTGGTCAATTTGGCAGCAGCTGAATGCTTGAGCCACTTCTGTTCTGCCTACCTCCCTGTCCATCCTCCTGCCCTCCATCGCCTCCTCCCCGCCCACCCCCCCAACTGGGGGGCCTTGGGGCCCCCATCCCTTGCCCCATTTTCCTCCCAGGCCCCAGGGTTCCAAACCAGGCCTCACTTCAGCCTTTTATTCGATTTGTCCATCAAGTATCTTGTCCATGATAGTCAGGTTAGGGGCCCCTCCTGGGCAGCCCCCTGAACATTTTACAAAACAGTTCCCTGCCCACCCTGGCAAGCCTAGCAAATTCCCATCCCTCCCCATGTGCACATAACTGTGTTTATTCCTACCACCCCATCTCTCCTTAGCTCCTGGCCCAGGGCCAGACTCTCCCTCCAGGGGTGAGACTAGAAGAGGGGCTCAGCTCTCAGGGGTTGGAGGGCTTGGGCCAACCCCTCCAGCAGCCCTCTGCAGCATGTCTAGGGCCTCCCAGAAGAAATCCTTCTGTGCAGCCATCAAGGGCATCCAGCCCACGATCTCCTTCATCTTTTCCATGCGATCCTGCAATGTGGGGCAACTGTGGATCTGGCTGAGGTACTCTTCACAGGCCCGGGCTGTCCCCCCAGGGTCCTGGGGTGCTCCAGCCCCCAAGCTGGGCTCGGGGGTCCCCACCACCCTGCTGGCTGGTAGGTCCCGGTAGGTGGGATGGTGTTCGATGTCATGGCTGGACAGCATGTAGAGGCACTCTCTGGTAGAGCAGAGGGAACAGGCACACAGAGGGACCTTGGAGGAGAGAAGGGGTGTGGCTGAGAGGGGCTCCCAGGAAGCCCCAGCTGTTGTGTTCCTCCCTCTCAGAGCAGCTCTGATCCAGCAAGTGAGTGAGGGCTGGCTAAGCCCTAAGGTTGTGTGAGGTCAGAGAGGGCGAGTGGGGTCTGTGAAGGGAGAGAGCCAGGAGCCATGGTGTGCGGCAGGAAAAGGGAGGCGGGTGGTGCTGGGGGGGGCGGGCAGTGGGACACGTGGGTCTGGGCAAGAGCCCCAGCTACAGTCCTGTGTGCCACCTGGCTCTATTGCCCCTGCCCTCCTTGGTTGCCTGCTGGTGTGTCCCGGCTCTGACCTTGACATGAAGCTTCACGAAAGAGGCACTCCCCTTAGGCCAGCCAGGGAGGCGGCCTCCAGCCCCACAGCCGCAGCCCAGAAGCTCTTTGCTGAAGTCTGAGCCCTGGCTCAGCACCAGGGAGTGATTGAGGCCACACCACAGGGCAATGGGACGTTGCAGATAATGTACCTGAGGACACAAGGCCAGGAGCCCTAAGGTGGGAATGTGGAGGATTTGGAGGCCCAGGTAGGAGGAAGGCGACAGGAAGGTTCAGGGAAGAATCTAGGGAAGCGAGGAGAGGGAAGCAAGGGACACTCCCCCCCAGCCAGCCAGAGGGTAGACCAGCAGCAATCTTTCCCTCCCTGGTTCTCCTGCAGCCCCTGTCAGACCGCATGGGGTCTAGCACTTCTGTTGGTTCCTCATCTTTGCTCCTCTGAAAACAGGGGACTTGCCTGTGCCCAGGGCCTGCTACCTGCTTCTTCATTACTACCCCATGCCTGTGCCAGTCCAGTCTCATCCTGCCTTCCAGCTCCAGGAGGGGGACCATGCTTCCTCTTCCCAAAGTTAAAAACTATCCCCATCCCTGTGCAATTCCAGGTTAGCCCCCAGGAGGGACTTTTCTTCCACTTATTCCTCCCTTCTCTCTCTAGCATTTTCTACTTGCCCTATACTTGTCTCCCAAAATGGCCACTCCATTTTGAAAAAAACAAAACAAAACAAAAAAACACTTCCACCTGATTCCTGGCCTTTCCTAGCTTCATCTTTTAGGCAGCAGAACTGGTTATGTGACCAGTCTGAGGTTGACCACATTCTTGTTCTCACCACAGCCCGTCTTTCCCGGAACTTTCCTGTGATCTGGCTTCTCTGCTTACTGTGCTACTGTCATGTTCTCCCCAAATGCACTTGACTTTCCAGCTCCCAAATCCCAGGGCCTCTCCTGCATGCTTTCTCCTGAGATTATGAGGGCTTTAATTTTGAAGACAGTGGTTCATAATTTACGGTCATCACAGAAGTTATAAAATCTTGGCAAGCAAAGATTAATTTAAAAATCACTGGAAATCCTACCACTCACTATTAACATCTTGCTGGGGCTTCCTGGGAGGCTCAGTCAGATGTCCTAGTTTGACTTAGCTCATGATCCTCAGTTTGAGCCCCACATTGGGCACCCTGCAGTCAGCATGGAGCCCCCTCAGATCCTTTCTCCCCCTTTCTCTCTGTCCCTCCCCTGCTCATGCACCTTCTCTCTGATAAAATAAACTTAAAAAAAATCTTGCTGGGTATTCTTTTTTTCTTTCTTCTTTTTATTTTTTATTTAAGTAGGCTCCTGTGGAGCCTGCTTGGGATTCTCCCCTTCTCTATCTGCCCTTCCTCCCCCGCTCCCCCAAAATAAATAAATTTTAAAAGTGAAAAAGAGAGAGTCAGCCACTTAACCATCTGAGTCACCCAGGCATCCCTGGATATTCATTCTTCACTGCTGCCTCTGTGTGTGAGTGTGCATGTGTTCAAATCGTAGATTTTTAAACAAAAATGGGATTGTACTATGTAAATAATTTTATAATTTTTTTAATCTAAAAAGTCGGTAGGTATATTTCCTACATTGTCTGTCACCATTGATCGCCCCCTCGTGTTTGACACTCCCTGTGCCCCTGGCTTCTGGGATTTGACACTTAAAGGAATGCCTCTTGCCACAGACAGCTTCTTCATTCCCTCTGCCTACAGACAGCATTGGCTCCTGCCCAGGTTTGCGTCTCTGTTCCTGCTTCTGTCTGTTTCAACCTTGTTCCAACATGGAATCTAATGCCAGCAAGGCATTTCCACTTTAGAAAATGTCCAAAATCGGGGCGCCTGGGTGGCTTAGTTGGTTAAGCATCGACTTCGGCTCAGGTCATGATCTCATGGTTCATGGGATAGAGCCCCGCATCAGGCTCTGTGCTGACAACTAGCTCAGAGCCTGGAGATTGCTTCAGATTCTGTGTCTCCCTCTCTCTCTGATCCTCCCTTGCTCACGCTGTCGCTCTCTCTCAGAAGTAAATAAAAAACATTAAAAAAAGGAAAATGTCCAAATTCATGTTCTTCCTCTTTCCTCAAGCCAGCATCCCTTTCCACATTTGTTAGTGATGCCATCTCTCTTCAAGGGGTCTCCTGCCATAGCCACCTGTGTCCCACAGCCCTCTCCTCATGTCTAATCAGTTTCCAAAGCCTATTTGTTTTCTTTCAAAACATCTCAGTTATCCATTCCTTTCCATTCTCACTGCTCCAGGCTCTTGTCCCAAGTGCCGCGCTGTCACTCAATGGTCTCCCAGGGGGCTTCTCATTCAGTGGCCTCCTGTGCACTCTGGCCAGGTGACCTGTTCTCAGTCATCTGTGGGGGGTGCCTTCACCTACTTCAGAACCTACAATAACTCTTTCCCAAGTCTATACCTTTCCAGGCTCACATCCGCCTGTTCCACCTCAGATCTTCTGATTTCCAAAACACCCTCTCTGCTTTGGACCAGTCTTTTCATCGTCCCAGGTATGTGCAAGCTTCGTTCTCATCCCCATTACAGGGAATACCTTCCCCTGTACCCACACGAATGTGATCTAACCCACCAGACCATGATCACATCTCACCTCTTCTAGTTATACCAGCCCACCCAGGTCTCCCTGCTTCACTAAATTCCTAATGCACTACAGCAAGCACTGCACAGAACAGGCCTCACAGCAGCAGCCCTGGGAAAGACATGCAACAGTATCAGGGGCCTTACGTACTGGTTGGCTTAACTTCTCTAGGGAGTAAGAAGTGGGTTCTAAAGAAAGTAGAGAAGTTGAGAGGTGCAAGTGTTAGGGAATTGGAGGAAGGGGGTCAGGATGAGAATAACTGAGCACAGTCTCACCTGTGTGGGTTCCCCTCGGTCCATTTTGTCCCCAGTTCCCAGCTGCCCATATCTGTTATTTCCCTGCATAAAGATTCGGCCAAATTCATCCACCAGGCCAAGGTGATTGTAGCCAAGAGCACAAAATAGGATCTAGGAAGTAAGCCAGAAAGAGAAGGTAGGCATTCAGTTCCCTCCAGAGGAACTCTGAGCTCCAGAATCTCCCAGCCACCAACCTGCCATTCCCAGCTGATTTCTTTTGGTCTTGCCCACTACCTCGCCCCTCTCTCTGGGCCCCCTGTCCCTCCCTGATCAGTCATTTGATTCCTGCTCATATTTCAGATCCCTGGTACCTTTTAATCCCTAAACCCCCCCTCTGTCCGCCCCTTTGTCTGTCCCATCCCTCCAGGATCCTACCTTGGCAGGCAGTGAGAGAGCAAGTGGCATCTGCTGGTCCAGGGGGTCAAAGGCTTGAAGGGTCCCAAAGAGATCACGATACACCCCTGGGGTATGCACCTCAAAATACACTCCCCCCTGGTCTGGGGGGTCAGGAGCCCTCAGCTCAGCAGCTTTGGGCACCCATTTCCTAGCGATAAAGCCCTACCAGGAATGAAAGTTGCAAGGTCCAGGGAGACTCACACCCAGTAGAAATGTACCAGCTATGATGTCTGGGAACCTAACCTCATTTTTTCACTAGGGTGCCCGAAGGGGTCCACCATGGATCTGGAGTAAGTATAAGGGGGTGTCCATATCTGGAAGGTCTGTTTAAGACTAGGGTGTGGAGAAGAAGGAAGGTGGTTCTTACCTGTGATGTAGAGAGTACTGCTCTGGTTAGAAGCCATGCAGGTCACACGAAGGTGAGGCAGGCAACGGGACACCTTTCTCAGGGCCAGCTGAACTGTGTAGGAGCGTGGCTGGTCCAGCTGGGTTTCATTCACTACCAAAGAGTAGATCTTTCCTTCCTCTGGGAGATGGGAAAAGGCAGACAATGATGTGGGGGAGAGGACCTCCCAATACCCACATTAACTTCCCAATAGACTCTCTAAGCCATAGGGATTAAATATTTATTGCCCTAGAGTGGGGTTGGAAGAAAAAGGGTAGAGGTGGAATAAGGGAAGTGTGACCTTAAGTTGCCCAGACTCTATCTCTGTACCACCAAAAATAAATCCGGGGAGTCCGTCAGTGCGAAAGATGAGTGGAGAGAAAACCAGCAGTTAGATCTGGCAGAATCCAACTTGAGTGTTGGGAAGAATGATGCCTGGGGACTCGGGGCTCTGCCTGGAATGAAGAAGTCCAGAGGGTCTTAAGTTTGGGAGTAGGGTCAAATATAGGGGACAGGGACGCCAGTCTGGCTCAGTCAGAAGAGCACATGACTCTTGATCTCGGGGTTGTGAGTTTGAGCACCACATTGGGTATAGATATTACTTAATAAATAAAACTAAAAACTTAAAAAAAATATATTTGTGACAATGAGCAAGGTTGGGGGAAGTTTGGGGTATTAAGTGAAGTGCCTAACAGGAAGGTGAGGAAGATTAGGTGATGCAGTTGGTTAGCCATCTGACTCTTGATCTCAGCTCAGGTCATGCATGATCTCACAGTTTGTGAGTTCAAGCCCCACATCAGACTCTGTGGTGATGGTGCGGGATTCTTCTCCTTCTCTCTGCCCCTCCCCCACTTGTGTGCACATTTAAAAAAACGCAGAATCTTAGGCTATGAGACTGTGAGACAGACAAAAAGCAAAGCTATTCGGTTTGAGACCCGGATGAGGTGGCATGCAGAAAGCCCTTCCCCTTCCCTGCAGCAGGTCCTGAACAATCTGTAGAAAACAATCTGCAAACCACTGCTCTAGGCCACACCTGTGAGAAGCAATAGAGCCCGCTGGGTCTCCTGACCAACCAGCACAATCTGTTTGAAGCTCATGGAGTGGTGGAAGGTCATCTTGAAGACCCGCTGCCCACTGGACTGAAGATAGACCTCAACACAGTCACAGGCCCGGCTGCCCGTTGTGCCTACCACTGCCGGCTGCTCCCGGGTGGCCAATACATAGAGGTATTTACGGTAAACGGTGTCACATCTTGGGTCCGAGGCAAACTGTAGGAAAAGATGAAGCTGTCTGGGACCTAGGTCTTAGAGTGGAATGAGGCTTGGGGCAACAAGATCCTGGGGTGGGAGATGAGATATTTGGGTTCAGGGCTGGGAAATGAGAACTTGGTTTTCAGTTCCTGGTATGGGAGGGCAGTCCCTTAGGACTGGTGTGGGCCCTGGAGGAGTCCTGGAGGCCGGGTCAGGTGTCTCAGTTCCCAGGGCTCTGCTACTCACATCCTTGGCTCCGCGACACAATACGACATAGCGGCAGGCTCGCTTCCACTGGATCTGGCCAAGGGTAGAGGAGACCAGGGCATTTTTGAGGAAGAAGAGGGTTCCCGCATAGTCAAGAATGAAGACGTGGTCCTTGGTGGGCAAGAAGCGGCGGTAGCCATGGGCTAACAGGGGGGCTACACTCTTGCTGAGATAGCGGCGGCGGCCCCCAAATGCCTGGAAGTACAGGCCCTTTGTGTCTGGAAAAGGGAAGGAGATGGAAGGCTCAGGGGCTTAGGATGGCACAAGGGAGAGTCATCAGAGCTTGGGCAAACTAGATTTCTTAGGGAGCCGGGGACTTAACAGCTCGCATCCCCAGAACTGGGGAACAGACCACTTTCTAAAGGACATATGGAAAGCTTAGAAGATATCTTTAATAATCCCCTATGCTTGAACTTTAGTTCTCTGCCGCGCCCCCCCCCCCCGCCCCCCGAGCCTAGGGCACTACACATGCTTCTAAGTGAGCGCTTCTTTAGTCCAGCCTTGCATCAGAAACATCAAGGGAAAGCAGCAGATAGAGGAGTGAAAAGGATTGACTGAGAAAGTCCAGTAACCCCCTCTCATCCCTAGCTCTGGATCTGCTATCTGGATCAGATCTGGATCTCCCTGAATCTCCAGTATGTGCAGTAAGGTACTTGGATGGGGCTCCCTGGGAATGGAGGGGTTCAGAGCATGTTTCACCAACCGTTGGGTGATTCTGTCCTCAGGGAATATTGGTTGTCACAACCAGGGGGAGCTTTGCTACTGGCATCTAGTGGGTGGAGGCCAGGGATGCTGCTAAACGTTCTGCAATGCACAGGACAGACCCTCACTCCAAATAATCATCTGGCCCCAAATGTCAACAGTGAGAGGTGGAGAAGCCCTGGTTTAGAGGAGGAAAAACTCCAGGTTTGGGGAGTGGAGATGACTGGGGTAAGATTTGGAAGAGAGTTTGAATACAGAGGCTGACGTGGCAGAGAAGCTAGTAACAGGGGCTCTGGGTGGGACGTCTATGAGAAGGTGGAGCCAGAGGCTTACAGTGCTCCCAGATGGATGGTATGTTTGAATCTAACAAGCTCTTCCAAAGTAAGAGGCCCTGGCAGGATGGCTAGGAGTGCTGAGGCAACTCTATGGAACAGGAGGAATCCCAGAATAAAGTACAAGACGGGCAAAGTGAACGGGAGGTTTTGGGGAAGGTGTACAGTTAAGAATGGCAGCTCTCCTCCAGGGCCGGACCCCAGAACCCTGCTCTCGTAGACGAGGACTGAGCCTGCGACAGATGCGTCTCCACACGCCCTCAGCATCGCACACTTCGTGAAAGTAGTGGCAGGTCTGGCCCAGAGCGACTACATCTCTGACAGGGAGGAATGAGATGATATGCTCCACCTGAGGGGGTGGGGGGCAGGAGGGAGGAAGCCAGGATCATTGAGGGGTCTCCTCGTCGCTCTGGTCCCCTGCCCTTTATTCTAGAATACCCCCTCATGGAGGACTCACCAGCTCTGGGGGGAATAGCTGAACAGAAATAGGGCTTCCTCTGCCCTTCTTCTCTTCGCCCCCAGGCTCTGGACCACATGAAGGGCAGCTCCGCTTCACCTGCCCAAGGAGAAGGGAGAGCACAAGGGTTCTATGAGAGTCAGGCCTCCTTTTTTCCCTTCTCTCAGCCTTTCATTAGCTAATTTCTTAGGGGCTCATGGCTCTGTGCCCTCAAATCCTCCCATCTCTCTCTCTAGGTCCATGGGTCTACCCTGTGCCTGGGTCCACCAACTCCAAAGAAGCTCTCCCTCCATCTCTTGTTGCCATCTTCTTGTCCTTCCCTTGGCTCCCCCCACCCCCCTCACCCTGAGCCCCTCCTCCCGTCCGCACAGCCTGGTGAATTTTTGCAGCTTTCTTCTCAGGCTTCTCCTCACCATCCTGACTGTCCCCTCCCTGCTCCTGCCCTCATCTCTCCGGGCCCCCTGGCCCCCCGTAGTCAGCTCCCTGGCCCCCGTTCTGCTGCCTTTCCCACACCATGTCCCCCGCCTGGGCTTGGGGGACCTCTGGGGCCCCTCAGGCTCCTAGGCCCCTCCCCCATGGAGTCTGGGAAGACAAACCTCTCTGTGACCTCACTGCCAAGCCACTGTGACCTATTTTCCCCAACCTTGCCGGGGATTTTCTCTTAGACAGCTCCTGGGTTATAGCTCAGCTCTAGCCACCCAGTGGCTCATGGGATAAGCATGAGACCTTCCCCAGGAGAAAGAAAGTGTGAATAACTGCTAGATGAGGCCTTTACTTTTGGAGTACAGTTGTGAGGTTCCTCCCTTTGAGGCCCTTTAGGCACCAACTCTGCTCTGTCGGGAAACACTGGTGAATTCTACATATCTCAGCAGGCCAGGGCCTCCAGGGGATTTGTAGCCCAAGAGTATAAGCTACCCCATTGCCCAATTAAGTATAAAAAATATAAACTGTTTGATAGGTGAGGGGGAAAGGGAACCCTGCTACACTTGCTTAGAGGAAAGCATGCACCAGATGAAAGTGGGAATAATTTAGCACTGAGTCTTTAGTGTCACAAACACACATCCAAAAGCAGATTTCCTGGGACAGTAATATCAATGCATGTATGAAGGACAACCTATTAAGGTGGAAGAAAGGGATAGAATTACTCTGAAAGCTTAGGGTATCTCCCAGGGTCTAAGCTTTTAACTTAAGTCTTATGGGGAGAGAGGGGTGCCTTGTATGAAAAACAGCAGGAGTTGGGGGTGTGTCTGTCCAGGTGGGGGCAAAGGATCTACACCAATAAACCCAAAGGAGTAACCGGCTCTTCCAGGAACTCAAAGGAATCCAGTCCTGGACATCCAGCCCTCAGCTGCCTAGTATTAGACTTTCTTTTATGGCACCAGCTACTATTCAACCACCCAAACTCCCTTATTCATGGTGACTAGTAAATAACTAGCTTGAGACACTGCGGATGGAATTTTAATAATTCAATACATGTTTAGGAAATCTCAACATCTGAGATGTGATTTACAAGAACCTTTCATCCGTTTGCGGTCAGGGAACGTAGTAAATGGTCTATGTTAATGTGTTAGGTCCTTTTGCCACCTAAAAGGACGTCAAGATCTCTCATTAGACAGAAAAAGGATCGTCAGTTTCCTTTTGGGTATGGGTCCCCTTTGTCCACTCCATTTCAGCTCAGGAGCCAAAGGAGAGGGTGCAAATAAAAAAAGTCCACGTAGAAGCCGCTGGGAAACCGGACTTCTGCTCTCGTCAACTTCTCAACTTCCCTCCATCTCAGTTTCCTCATTTGTAAAACGGAGAGCTTTTTCCAGATGAGATGGTCCCTTCTGGACTATTCTCCCCGTCCTGTCATCACAGTTTCCGCCCAGGAGCACTCTTCGGGGTCGGCGGGCTGGCTGGCCAGGCAGCAGCTATGGAGGCTCTCCCGGTCTCCCGTAGCCCTTTCTCCAGGAGCTGTCTCTGGCATCTCCAGTCTCTGGGAAGCCCCCCGCCCGCCGAGCTCTGGAGACCGCCCCAGGGCCTCAGACTCCGCAGCCAGAAAGGCCTCCACGGTCCCTTCGGTTGCAACGACCCCCTCCCTCCGCACGGCCTCAGGCTTCGCCTTGCACTCCGCCCCGACCTCCTTCACGCCCTCAATGCGGGCTCGCTCTGTAACATTTACAGCTCGCACTCGCCACTCCAGCCCCTCCACTGTTCTCAGCCGGCCCGGCCGCCAGCACTCGCATTCTTCAGCTAAGTCTCAAAGTTCTAGCTCACCCGCCTCCTCCTAGGCGAAGAGACCGCCTTCTCGCCCATGTTATTGGTCGATACAGACGTCCCTCAGAGAAGAGGCCGGGCCAGGTTCCCTCCGGAGGATCTAATTGGCCTTCTTGACAGTCACTCGCCTGTGTCTGGCTTGCGATTGGTCTCCGCTGGAAAAAACCAGGAGCCCCAGCTTGCGGTCTCGACCTCTATCCCTTCTAGTTGAGCACCGGCGTCCCCGTCTCCTGGTTAGATCTGATTGGTTCCATCTCCAGGCCTAAGCATTCCGATTGGACGCGGATGCGCTGGGCGGGCCGGCCTGGAGCTTCGGCCGTTGGCGAGCGCTCCATTCTAGCCCCCTCCCTTCTGTAGCCTCACTCCAGCGCTGGAGTCTCCACCCCCCCGGCGGGTTCTGATTAGCCACTTCCGACGCGTCTCCGGACCGCGATTGGTCTGCTGGGTCCCTCAGCGTGTTTCCTCCCCCTTGAAGCGACTACGGCGGCTCCAAAGAGGGGGAGGGGGGGAGGAGGGACGGCCGGTCCCGTCAGTCAGGCAGCGGGAGCCGCCGAGAGCGGATGGCGGCGGCGGTAGCGGCCCCACTCGCCGCCGGGGGTGAGGAGGCGGCGGCCACGACCTCCGTTCCGGGGTCTCCGGGTCTGCCCGGGAGCCGCAGTGCAGAGCGGGCCCTAGAGGAGGCCGTGGCCACCGGGACCCTGAACCTGTCCAACCGGCGCTTGAAGTACTTCCCCCGGGGCGCGGCCCGCAGCTACGACCTGTCAGACATCACCCAGGCTGGTGAGTGCACTCGGCCCAGTCCCTGGCCCGGACCCTCATTTGCATATCCCCGCCCCTAGTTTCTCACCGGGCTCAGCAGTCTGGCCCGCCCCTTCACCTGACCGTCGGCGTTCTCGACCCTGCCGATTTGCATAAGCCTGCTAACCCCCCCTCCCCACTCTGACAATGAACGCATTTCTCCTTTGCACCGAACGCCCGGCGCCCTGACCGAGCGTTATGAGAGTTCCCCGTCTTCTCCTCTTTATTTGCATATGTGCGCACCTGTAGAATGGTCCCGCCCCTCACCTGGTTGGCTCATTTGCATGACCTCTCAACCTCAGTTCTGATCGTTCCTTAAAGCAGCCCCAAGGGCCCCTCTATTGACTTCTTTCTCTTCCTCCACTTCGGCTCCAACTCTTTCCCCGTTCCACCGAGATCCGAGCAGCCCTTGATCCCCCTCTTCCCTAGGATTCGCCCCTAACAACCTGGTGCTTCTGTTTACTGTGCTTATCGTCCCGTCTCCCTAAGGTCCCTGGCCTTCTCCAGTTGTCACCTAGCAAGCCTATGGAAAGAAGCAAATCTTCCACCTCTCCTGTTTTCTCCTCAAGCTCTTCCACCTATTATCTCTGACCCCCTTATCTGAGACTCCCCCCTCCTTCTTGCGAGTGTGAGATCACAATGGAGCCTGTGACCTCATAGGGACCTTAGAATTACCATTTCAGTGTCTGCTTTCCCGGGGAGGTGGGTGGGGGGAGGGACTTGAGGCAGTTGCTGAAAGGAAGGAAATCTTATCTCCTGGCCTGGAGTGCTGGGAAGCTAGAGACTGTTCGATTGCCCTTCCACTCCTCCGCCACACAGATCCCTCTAATCATGCTCCCTCCTCCCGGGTGTCGCTTGATGATGGGGTGTGGGGGACTCTACCATGACAGGTGAGTCAGGCCTCAGCTGCTCAGGAGGCAACAACCTATGACCCTGGGCTGGCAGCTGGGGGGTGGAGATTGGGAGTAGGCCAGAGGACCGCATTCCCGAAGCCCCACCCCAGCCTAGCCCAGGGGTGGGACTTGGGGCTGGCTGAGTGTCCTGAAATCGCTGCTCCCTGACTGCATGCGTTTCTCCTCCAGCAGGTGCCTGTTCACCTGCAAACACTCAAGTGGGCCCAGACACTCCTCCACTGTTCTGGGGAGAACCAGTTTAAACCTCCTCACTTTTCTAGGGTTGCTGGGGAAACGTACTTGCCCACCATGCAGTGAGTGAGTTCAGGGAATGGGTGAGCCCCAGGAGCCATTCCTCTCCCTCTCCCTCTCCCCCAGCCGCCAAACCCCCAAGCTCCAGATTGACCTCAGCAGCTGTGTGACACTCGCCGTCTGTTCCCTTTCCCCTCCCCCTTGCTTGTTTTTTGACAAAGACCAAATGTTATTCTTTACTTCCTTAGGGCTCTGTCTCTGTGAGTGGACTCCTGGGGAAAACTACCAAGAACTCCCTGGCTCCTCCCAGCTCCTATCCCCTCCCCGCCTCCTCCCCCAGCATTCCGGCTCAGGGTGCAGGCAGTTCTCCTGAGTGAGCTTGTGTGACAAAGTGGGAAAATCCCAGTTTACTGAGGACCTCTCCCTGTCCTTTCCTCCACGCAGGAATCCTGAGACCTTTCTGGGCCCAGGTTGTAGGCCAGGTGGAATCTGTCTTGTCCAAAATGTTCTCTGACCCTGCTCCCCAAGTAGAAGGTTCATAGTTTGGGGTGAAAAGGGGAAGTGACAGTCGGGGTTGCAAGTATACTGCCCTCCACACCTCCTTGCCCTCCAACCCAGACTAAACACTTCAACACTCCGCCAGATTATCCTGAGCCGTCTGCTGTTTTCCCAACTCTTTCTGACCCCACTGTTTTCTCTGCGTATTTCCTAGGGCACAGGTCTCTGGTATCCCTTGGACTCTGTTCCTTGGGGCCCCTGAAAGTAGGGTGGATCCTGAGATGGCGGGGAGGGGCCACCCTCACAAAGGAGAAGTGCAGCTCATTCTCTCACAGACCACATCCTGTGCCTCCTGTGCCCTGCCTCCTCCAGCCTGGGCTCCCTTCCGCTCCGAGCCTTTTCCCCTGTCACTCCTCAGCCTGGCTTGTCTTCTCCACCCCTTTCATCCACAGCGTGTGCGCTTGCACACACATGCATTTGGGGATGCAGGGAGAGCAGGCAGGTGGAAAGTGTGCGGAGGAGGCCTGCATCTGGCCCTCCCACCCTCTCTGGAACTTGGGTCTTCTCCCTGATGGGTCTTCTCTCTGTGCACTGGGGCTGTGAGCAGATTGGGAGAAAGAAGGAGCCCTGGTGCCTCAGGCTATCACCACCCTGGTAAACATAGGGCCCACCAGAGACAGAACCTGACAGCTTGTTTCTACTCCATTTCCTGTCACGAGACTCATTTCCTTGGGGGATATACCCCAGCTTTCCTCCCATTGGCTTTCACTCACCCCTTCCTGGGGAGGGCTGTCTAAGAAGCTCACCCAAGTTCTATTGCCAGAAATGTCCCGCAGTAGGCCCTGGGCCCCTCCTGGTGTAGGTGAGGAGAGGAAGCCAAATCCCAGGCTTGCTTGCAGGGCTCTAAGCAGTTACCGTCCCCAGACTGGTGGAAACCCCATGGGTGACTCCTTTCATTGGAGTAGCAAGTGACCCCTTGAGAATAAGGGTAGTGAGAGGTCTTACTCTCTCCTCCTCCCTCTGCTCTTCACCCACACCATGATCCTGCAAAGAGCTGAGTGCCTAAAGTCTGGGTCAGTAAGAGAGGAAGTAGAGGGGGGCTGGTGGGGCTGGAAGAAGGTGGGAAGGAGGCCAGTCCTGAGGACAGTGTATTCGGATGGGAGGGACCCGAGGACTCTAGCTCCCACCTCTAGGTTGGTCAGCTTGCCCTCCCCTCCTGGTCCCTGTTTGTTACTTCACAGACCCTTGGACCTGGCTTGCTTATTCCAGGAGCTGATGAAGAACCATTTTCCAGCGTGTCAGGAGACTTATTTAGTCTCTAGAGCCAGACTCTAATGACCCTTGCTTTCTCCCCTATGTTAAAAAGAGGTTGAGGTTGGGGACAAGGCTCCCAAGGAGGGATGAGCTTTCTCAGTGGTTTCGCTCAGAGGTTGGCCATAGTCTTATCTCGAGCCTCCCACCCCATTACCTTGGTATTTTCTTTGGAGCACTAGCCCTTCTTCCATAGAACAACAGGAATCACAAGAGTTCTAGAAGCCAGTCACCCTTTCCAGGATAGCCCTCTGTTTGTGTATTTGAAGCTGGTATTCCTATTTCGTCTTTCTAAGTCTGGGCTTCTCCAGCCCAGTGACCCTATGGGCTTTGCCTTCCCTTTGCTGTTCTGGTAAAGTGCTTGCAATGTGTTCAAGTTTTACAGAAAGCTTTGTTGTCTCCAGGGAGCCCAGGCTTGATTCTTCAGGTCTGAAGGGGAGACAGACTTCTGGGCAGCTGGCTCTGGGAAAGTTCAGGGTCCTTCTGTCCAGGGTTGGGTCTTCCCACAGCTCTCCCCTGATAACTTGCTTCCCCTAGACCTGTCCCGGAACCGGTTCCCTGAGGTGCCGGAGGCAGCATGCCAGCTGGTGTCCCTGGAGGGCCTGAGCCTCTACCACAATTGCCTGAGATGCCTGAACCCAGCCTTGGGGAATCTCACAGCCCTTACCTACCTCAACCTCAGGTAGGAAGGCACGGCCAGAGAGGGGGTGCAGGGTGGGGAGCTTACCCTTCTCAGCCCCAAGTCCCGGTGCACAGTACCCTGAATCCCCCTCCTGGTGACCCTGAAAAGAGGGCAACCCTGGGATGCCATGCCTAGGGAGTGAGCCCACTGCCTTTCTCCCCTCCGCAGTCGAAACCAGCTGTCCTCGCTGCCACCCTACATCTGCCAGCTGCCCCTGAGGGTGCTCATTGTCAGCAACAACAAACTGGGAGCCCTGCCTCCCGATATCAGCGCCTTGGGAAGCCTGCGGCAGCTTGTGAGCATGGGGAGCACAGCAAGGGGAGGGACTGTCTAGCCAGACACTTTTGGGGGAAGCTGGGGAGAGGTGGAGACTCAAGGAAGTGGCCAGAGATGAGAGGCAGTTTCTGATGCTCTTGTTGTTGTTGTTGTTGTTTTTAATGTTTATTTATTTATTGTGAGAGCGAGAGAGTCCCAAACAGTCAGCGCTGTCAGCACAGAGCCTGATGCGGCACTTGATCTCACAAACCATGAGATGGTCATGACCTGAGCTGAAATCAAGCGTCAGCCACTTAGCCGACTGAACCAGCAGGTGCCCCTGATGGCTCCTGGTCTTATGGCTCCTGCCCTACTTCTTTCCTTATTGCAGGATGTGAGTGGCAATGAGTTGCAGTCCCTTCCCACAGAACTGTGTAGCCTCCCTTCCCTGCGGGACCTCAGTGTTCGGAGGAACCAGCTCAGCACCCTCCCTGATGGTAAGGAGAATGAAGAGCTGGAAGGAGGGCGGGTGGGGGGAGGGGTGGGAGAGAGAGAGTGTGTGTGTGTGTGTTGTCTACACTGGAGAAGTCACAGACAAAGACTCTTCACAGAACATTGATGCCTTAGTTGCCTAGGGTTTTGCAGTGTATAAAACAAATGAAACTATTTTTTAAAGTTTATTATTTTGAAAGACCAAGAGCGTGAGCAGGGAGGGCAGAGAGAGAGGGAAAGAAGGAGAATCCCAAGAAGGCTCTGCATTGCCAGTGTGGAGCCCCATGTGCAGACTAAACTCACGAACCATGAGATCATGACCTGAACCGAAATCAAGAGTCCGACATTTAACTGACTGACCCCCGAAACGCCCCCTAAATTATTTTATTTGTTCTCAACCGGCAACCCTCTGAGGCTGACAAGGCATGGGTTATTAGCTGTATTTCACAAATGTGGAACAAGGCACAGAAAGGAGAGTGAGTGAGTGTGTTGGCACCCTGTAGAATCCTAAGGTTGGAAGGGGCCTTCAGTGTCACCCGGTGTCCTCAATCACCCAGTGGGAGCTCTCAAGCACCCCTGAGTCAGATGATGCTCTACACCTTCTCCCTGGAGATTCTGAGTCAGAGGAACTATGTGCCAGAGCCCGAGCAGCCCCATTTTAACGAGCTAGTTGTAATCCACCCCAACATTTGATAGCCTCTACTCCAAAGCAAGCACCCCTGCCTTTAGCCAGCCAGCACTGTTGTGTGTTTCCTGTGTTTTAGGTGAGCATCAGGTAGATGTGCATAATGTCACTCAGATCTGGGGCCAACTCTTAAACTGTATTGGCTTCATGGGGAGAGAAGTGGAGGAAAGTGCTAGAACAGGACACTTAAAGAGCTGCAGGAGCTGGAGGGAAGGCACTGTGGCTCTGCTCGGGGAACTTGAAGAAGACTTTGCCCCAGAGGTATGGCAGGAGCTGGCTTGTGAAGGAAAGTTTTCCTTCCTTCTGCATCTCAGGCAGAGGAAACCCCTTGGGCAAAGCATGTGGTGGGAGGGAGCACTGTCTGGCAGGATGTGGTGAGAAAGGCAAGCCACAGCCAGGCGGGAAGGACCTGAGCTTTGCTCATCTTGTTCTTAAAAAACAAGGGAGGGGAGTCAGGTGGTCACCCATTGTCTCAGAGCTCCCCCTACTCCTGCCCTGGCTGTCTTTCCTTCTGAGTCAGTAGCAGTTTAAAAAAGTATTTGATCAGGATCCCCTCTGGGCCGTAAAAGAGACCCTAGCAAAATGCTCTGGGGACACAGAGGAAGGAGCAGTGAATTCTAAGTGTCTGGAAAGATTTCATGGAGGAGGCAACACTTGAGCTGCGCTTTGAAAGATGGATGCAAAAATGACATTGTCCCAGTTGAGCAAACAGCAGGTGGAAAGGTCAGAAGCTGAGGGGCTGAAGGGTTGTTTGACGTGGTGTGAGAGTGGGCAGTGAGATGCGAAATGTGGGCTGAGCCAGATCATGAACACCTTGACTGTACTGGGCCAGGGAGTGGTGATTTTTATTCCGTGTCTCTGGCCACCACTAATCCAACCGTGTGTGTTTGAGAAATAGAAAAAGGCACCCTTTCTTGTGGGTGGGCACAGCCTTGCTCAGGACGGGAAGGGCTTATCTAGTGAAGTTCAAGGGGGAATCGCAGCCCCTTCCTGCCTGCGTCCTTTGTGCAGGGCACAGGCCACTCACCCTCAGCAGCCTTGGCTGCAAGTCATGGAAGGTTTTTGAGTTGCGCAGTGTCACAGTTTGGTTTGGGTCTTGTGATGGTCACTTGGGGATGGAGGAACGGTTGAAGTGTGCAGTGGGCAGGGTGGGGAGAAGGAGAGAAGCACATGAGTTGGGCAGGATCTAAGGGAGGGGGACCTGATTTGAGCAGGAAGGGAAGCAGGTAGGTTGTTCCTGGAGAGTGCTCTCAGCCAGCCAGGGCATCCTATGGTGGACCCAGGGGTTGCCAGCTGACCAGAGCAGAGGGCAGAGGAAGTGAGCATAAGACCCCCCACCCCCTTGGGCAGGCTCCTGACTCTTCCCTCACCCACCCCCAGAGCTGGGGGATCTTCCTCTTGTCCGCCTGGATTTCTCCTGTAACCGTGTCTCCCGCATCCCGGTCTCCTTCTGCCGCCTCAGGCACCTGCAGGTCATTCTGCTGGACAGCAACCCCCTGCAAAGCCCACCTGCTCAGGTGAGGGGTGGGTTTGGGGCAGACCATGGGGACAGAGCTGAGAGTGGGTAGGAGTTGGGAGGTGTGTCCCTTTTGCAGAGAAGCAGGATCTAGGGGAGCCCCCAACCCCTACCTTGTGGCTCTTTATACCTAGATCTGCCTGAAGGGGAAGCTTCACATCTTCAAGTACTTGTCAACAGAGGCTGGGCGGCGTGGGGGGTCTGCACTGGGGGACCTGGCTCCTTCCCGCCCCCCAAGTTTCAGTCCTTGGTAAGTTCCGAGTGGGAAGGAAGGAAGCCCCTGGATACTTGCTGCCCTTTTCTGGCAGTGTGGGACTCCATGGGTTTTGGTGGGAAGATGAGAGGGGTTGCCGCCCGATGTCGGACTGACTAGCTCTCCCTGGCTGGCACTAGCCCCGCTGAAGACTTATTTCCGGGACGTCGGTACGATGGTGGGCTAGACTCCGGCTTTCACAGCGTTGACAGCGGCAGCAAACGGTGGTCTGGAAATGAGGTAAGGGCCTCTTTTCCGAGGGACATTAGGGGTCTCAGCCCCCAGGGAGAACCTCTGAGCCGGGACCTTCTGCTTGGTGCCTCTGAATGTCAGAGTGACAGTTGGTGGCTGGAGTGGTCTTCTTCCCTTTCCCAAGTATCTTGAGGAAAGGCTGGCTCAGCAGCAGACACCAAGGGCCTGAACCCCATGAACCCCCAGCACTGCTGGGAAGCTGACTCCCATTTTTGCATTTCTGTATTTACAGTCAACAGATGAATTTTCAGAGTTGTCCTTCCGAATCTCAGAGCTGGCCCGGGAGCCTCGTGGGCCCAGGGAGCGCAGGGAGGATGGCTCTGGTGAGTGGTGGGGTCGGGATAAGGGGACTGGGATAATGGACGGGTCCCAAAGGCCCCCATCTGCTTGCTGACGTGCCCTGGCCTCTCCAGCTGACGGAGACCCTGAGCAGATTGACTTCATTGACAGCCACGTGCCTGGGGAGGATGAAGAGCGAGGTGCTGCTGAGGTGAGGGTCTGGCCCCTGTCCGTGTGCCCAGTAGTATGCTGTGCCCTGTGGGACAGGAGAGCGGAGGGAGGGAGCTGGTGAAGTCTTGGGGTAACGGATCCTCCCTCACCCCTTCTGCCGGTCTTTCTCTAGGAGCCCCAGCCACCAGAGTTAAGCCCTGTGGCAGGGGACGGAGAGAAGGCACCAAGCAGCAGGTACCCCAGAGCCATCTGAGCCGGCACCTCCTCCCTTTACCCTATCACCCTGGACCCTCCCTCCCCTCCTGACCCTGCTCTGCCTCACTGCTCCTGCCTCTGCCCCTCAGGCGGGAGGAGCTGGCTGGCGAGGAGCGGCGGCGTCCGGACACCTTGCAGTTATGGCAGGAACGGGAGCGGCAGCAGCAGCAGCAGCAGCAGCATAGCGGAGTGTGGGGGGCCCCCCGGAAGGACAGGTGTGGGCAGAGGGCAGGGGCAGGGTGAGGTGGGGGGCTTTGGAAATGAGCCCTCATGAGCTACTCAGCCCCTCAGGGTTTGCGGGTCCCCTGCCTGCACAGCCGACCCCACATCTCCTTTGCTTTCTAGTTTTGTGAAACTGGGGGTCAGGGCTACTGGCGGAGGTACTGCGGCCTCAACCACTCAGGCCTCCTACAAGTACGTGTCCTCCCCAACTCCACCTCCCTGAGCCGTCTCCCTGCACACCCTCTCCTGACCACTCCTAAATCACTTTGTGTCTGTCCTCAGCGGCATGCCCAAGTCCAGTGCCACCCAACTGGGAGCTTCAGGGGGGCAGGCAGCCCCTGCCCCTGCCCCCACCCCTGCCTCTCAGGAGCCCCTTCCTGCAGCTGGACCAGGTTGGACAGGGACTTTGGGAAGAGGATGGGGGACTGTGTAGGTGAGGGGGTGGCTTGGGCCTGGTGGCCTGAGGGAAGCGTGGGACTCTGAGGAGTGTCTTTCTCACCTGCCCTCTGGCCTTGGCCCCCAGCAACAGTGCCTGCTCCCCGGCCTCTAGGCTCCATTCAGAGACCAAACAGCTTCCTCTTCCGTTCTTCCTCTCAGAGTGGCTCAGGTGGGTTTCTCCCTGTCCCCAGGGCTAACCCAGCACTAACCCCTGGGCTGCGGTCACCCCTTCTGGCCTGGGAGTTCTCCAGTCTATTGTCCCTTTGTGCTGAAAATCCCCCCAAGCACAGAGGCAGGAGATGTGGGTGCCAGACACGGTGACCCAGCTGGAAAGTTGGTGGTAGAGACAGCCCACATTCCTCCTTTTTCTCCAGGCCCTTCCTCACCAGACTCTGCTGTGAGGCCTCGGCGATCCCCCCAGATTCTGGACGAGAAGGAGCTGATGGCACAACTGCGTCAGGTGAGAGAGGTGGGATCTGTGGGGGCGGGGAGGTGGCTCCGTCACACCCTGTGGGGGTCTCCTCGAGGACGGAAGCGACGGGTGGGGGTCCCCACTGACCCTGACTGCCACCCCTTCATCCTCCTCCCCCCTAGGTCCTTGAGTCCCGACTGCAGCGGCCCCTGCCTGAGGACCTGGGGGAGGTTCTGGCCAATGGGGTCATCCTCTGTCAGCTGGCCAACCAGCTGCGGCCCCGCTCTGTGCCCTTCATCCACGTGCCCTCACCTGCTGTGGTCAGTGGGGTCCCGGGGTGGGAAGTAGAACAGAGGACTGCCGGGGCCTCTCTTACTCTCTTCTTTTTCCTCTCTCGCCCGCCCACAGCCAAAACTCAGTGCTCTCAAGTCTCGGAAAAATGTGGAGAGTTTCTTAGAAGCCTGTCGAAAAATGGGGGTGCCTGAGGTATGGGGGCAGTGTTCTCAGGAACCCCGGGGCCAGTCCCTACTATAGAGTGGCGACGTCCTGGGCTCAGCTGAGCACTCCTCATGGATGGCAGGGTTCCATCCACAGGGGTGTCTGCTCCCCAGAAGGAACCATGTCCACAAGTCCCTGCCCTGCATGTGTCCCTGCCCTGCATGCGTCCCTGCCCTGCACTCTGCATGTTGGTGTGGCTCAGGCCTGGCACGTGAGGGCAGGGGGTGGGGAGGGATTGTCTTGCTGCTGCTGCTGACGTCTGCTCTTTGTCCTTGTCCATCTGTCCTACTCTCCCTTCCCAGGCTGACCTGTGCTCGCCCTCGGATCTCCTCCAGGGCACCGCCCAGGGGCTGTGGACCACCCTGGAGGCTGTGAAGCGGGTGGGGGGCAGGGCCCCCCCACCCCTCTGGCCCCCCTCTGGTCTGGGCGGCTTCATCCTCTTCTACGTGGTCCTCATGCTGCTGCTCTATGTCATCTACACTCGGCTCCTGGGTTCCTAGGACCTGAAGTCACCCTTTCTCCTGCCCCTTCCACCTATTTCTATTTATAAGACTCCTGTGCAACCCCCGTCCCTACCAGTGGTGCCTTCAGCCCCTACCAAAGACACTAGTGAACCCTATCCTCTCACACACACTGACCTCAGAGGCCCCACTCTGGTTCCCCCAGACCCTGGGCCCCCAGCCTCTGGCCACCCTCTTGTAGCCCCTTCCCGTGCCCCTCACCTCTCTGTGCTGATGGTGCCTTCATTCCCTCCAGGCCCTGCCCTCCCCTCTGTTCCCTCAGAGGGTAGATCTCAACCTTCTTCCTTGTGCCGTCCCTCCATCCTGGTCCCCCCACTGTCATGGGGAGCTAAATTATCTATGTTTTGTAGAGAGAACTCTATATTTGTAGGAGATGCAGGGGCCCAGGCTGGGTCCCTGTCTCTGTGTATAAATTGTACAGACTGTGGCTGCCTCTGTGTGTGTGTTTGTGTCTGCCCCTGTTGCGGCCCGGCCCAGCCCTGGCCGTGCCCCTTAGGCTCTGTGTGCCAGCCTGCCTACTCCAGCATTTCCCTCTGGAAATAACAGGTGTCTCCTCCCCTGAGCCTTGGTCCCGTGTCATCTCCCTTCTGTTACCTGCTGGCAGCTTCCTTGCATCTCATTTGTCCCAGGCCGTGTCTAGGGTGCCCCTGACCTTTGCTGCCTCCACCTAGAAGGACTGTCCTGTCAGCCCTGTTTGCCCAGGCTTCTTTGGGGTTTCACCCACCCTGCTCCCAGGAAGGGCAGGGAAGCCGAGAGAATGAGGTGACATAGGGAACTTAACCCGGGCCCCTCCCCCCCAGGAGTCCCTGTGCCAGTCCCACCACATCCTGGAAGAGGAGGGGGCCCCAGGAAGGGGCCTCCCCTACATCGCTGCTGTCGTCCACGCACTGCTGGAAAGACCATAGGGTTGAGGTAGGGGCTCAGGGCCCCGACCTGGCCTGGAACCCAGGAACAGAGAAGACAGCCACCCCGGCTTCTGCTTTCTAGCAAGGACTCTGGTGAAGGCGGCCTTGGGCCTGGCCCTGTTCCTTGGGCTCCCCTGGGCCCTCCCAAGGGCTTGGAAGCCGGCTCCGACCAGCAAGGCGCCCTGGCCGCCTCTGGGTGTGGTCGAGGGTCTTGTGTCAAGTGCAATAAAGAACCCGGGCCCTCTAGGCTGCCGTGTGTGTGTGTGTGTGTGTGTGTGTCCGTGTGTCCGTGTGTGGCTGCCGGCCCCCTAGGCTGCCGTGTGTGTGTGTGTGTGTGTGTGTGTGTGTGTGTGTGTCCTCTAGGCTGCTGTGTGTGTGTGTGTGTGTGTGTGTGTGTGTGTGTGTGTGTGTGTGTCCATCCATCTGTGAATAAAAGTGGTGCGTCGCGGGGAAGTGGTCGCCTCCGCGTTGGTGTCGGGGTTATGTAGTTCCCCGCGTGTCTGTGTGTCCATCGTGTCGGGGTTATGTAGTTCCCCGCGTGTGTATGTGTGTGTGTGTGTGTGTCCATCCGTGAATGAAAGTGGTGCGTCACGGGGAAGTGGTCGCCTCCGCCTTGGTGTCGGAGTTATGTAGTTCCCCACGCCAGGCGCCATGGGCGGACCCAGCCACCCCTGCCGCCAGGGGGCGTCCGCGGGATCCCGGCGGGAGCGCGCGCCACGTGGCCCGGAAACGTGCTGGGCGTCGGAAACGTGTCCGGCGTCGGCGTGGCCGCGAGGCCCCGCGAGATGGGCGGGTTGCTGTGGGAGGTGGGGGCCGTGAGAGGGCCGCGTGGGGCTGTGTGCTGCGAGGTGGGAGGCGCAGACCGCGCGGACGCGGGGCTGGGAGCTGCTTGCCTGCGCTGCCCTCCCCCCAAGACAAGGCATGTTCCCCGGGCCGCCTCGGCGGTGGGATGCGGCCAAAGAGCAGGAGCTCGAGGAACATGGCCCTTCGGCCGGCAGTGACCCCGAGGAAGCCTCGACCTCTGGAGAGGAAGCCCTGGGGGAGCCAGGAGCTCCCCCACAGGACAGGTGAGGGGTTGGGCGGAAGGGAAGTCCGATAGGGGGCCCACAGTGTGAGATCTCCATTGTCGACACCGAAAAATGGTTGTGCTCAGACTCCCTGTGCCGGGCACCCTCGGCCCTGCCTGGGAAGTACCCGAGGGAGGCTGTGACCGGTGCACCTCAGTACCTCCCGCTCCCAGCCCACAGCCCTGGTCGCAAAGGCCCTCCTGGACCCGGAGAGAGCAGCTGCTGCCCCGCCCCCCCCCAGGCCTGGCTGTGGAGCACTCCCCGGGAACCCCAGGTAGGTTCAGGCCTTGTGGCCTTTACCCTACAAGACCCTTACACCGACTCCCAAGCCTGTTTTAATCTCTGTCCCCCACCCCACAGTTGCCCTGTCCCCCCAGATGGCCTGGGAGGTGGCTCCCTCAAGGATGACCGTGTTAGCACCGTGGGATCCCAACTACAAGGCTAAAGCAGGACCCCAGCTGGTGTGGGTGAGTTGGGAGTACCTATGGCTCTGGCCTGGGGGTGGGGCAGAGGTGCCTTGGAGGGAGCCCAAGCTCCAGTGTTTTGTCATGCCCCCTCCACAGGGGCCCAGCTGTTCATCTGGCACCTCCTTCTCAGGCCGGACTTTGTGTCATCCCTCATTGTGGCCGCTGTACGAGGCAGCCTCAGGCCGGGACCTCAGGTCCCTGGCCTCTGCAACAGGACATCAGAATGGAGAGCATGTGTCCAGGGATGCAGGTACTTTGCTTGGTGCCCAGGGCTCTGGGTGGCCCTGCACGAGCTCCTCTGGGAACCGGTGCAGCCCTCGCCAATGCAGGAACCCCAGCCTGCTGCCCTACCAGCTTCTCCTCTCCAGGGTTCCCGGTGATGTGCTGTGAAGATGTCTTTCTTTCAGATCCTCTGCTGCCACGTGGGCAGCGTGTTCCCCTGTACCTGTCGGAGGCCTCTCAGCAGGTGAGTCTCATTCCCGCTCTGGCCTCACCCTAGTTCTCATGCAGGGCTCCGGAGGAGACACTTCCCCCTTCTCTCTCTTCAGGTGATGGGCTCTCTGAAGTTGCTGCTCCCACCTCCTATCATGTCTCCCTGGGTGCTCCGCACTCCATCCCCTGGCTGCTCTACTGCCTGGCTCAGTGGGCCTGAGCTCATCGCCCTCACTGGCCTCCTGCAGATGAGCCAGGGGGCTCCTAGACCTGTGGCTTCGGAGGCTCCCACGCCCCCTGCTGGCGCCCCAGACCCTGTATCTGACCACGGAGGCCCCAGCGGTGGCCCCAGCTGTTCTCACTGCACTGACCCATCTGCCCCTCAAACCCCAGACACCCATTGAACATACCCCTTCTGGTCACGGAGTGGGTCTCCTACTCCCCCAGACAGGTTCTGTTGAACAATAAAAGTGTTGGTTTGCAAACAGGCTCTTTGTAGTGAGTAGCAGAGCAGGACATGGAGACAGGGATGGGGTCTTTTCCTCTACATGGCTTAGGCTGCTCTCCCTTCAAATTCGTGTTGTTCCTTGGGCTCCCCTACAGTAGGTCAGGGGAATCCATGGACCTAAGACCTTTCCAGACTGACCAAGGAGGACACCTTTAATAGGGCAGGGTGTGTGGGATCCACAGTACAGTCCACAGTATATGGAAACAACTGTATCAGCTCTGCCAGGCTCTATGGAAGGGAGGATTGTGTGAACACGTGGCTGGGGCTGGGAGAGGGAAATCAGGGAGTAAGGGGGTGGCACAGCACTTGTGGGAAGCAGTAGAGATAAAGTACCTGGTGCTTTCAGCCCTCTTGCTTGGGGTCTTGGGAGTTGAGCTTTGGGGCTGGGGCTTATTTCTTTGGCTGGGAGGAGACACAAAGCAGGCCCACAAGGCAGGTAGGGAGGAGCAGATCCATGTGAGAGAAGTCATCAGAGACGGGGAGGGGGGCCAAGACCGGCCTGGGAGTCTGGAGTGATGCTTCAGGAACTCTGCCAGGAGAGAAAGGTTCAGGGCTTTGCTGGGGGTTTGTGGGTGGCAAGAAGGGAGGGTGGTTCTAGAATTTTCTCCCTTAAAAGAATCCCGCTTCTTGGGGACCTTTTCCTGAAGATTTCCCAGGCACCACATCTGGAAGGGGCAGAGTGGGCAGCAGGCTGTAAAGGGCAGCTCAGAGCTTTCTGCAAGTCACAGGTCCAGGGGGACCTGAGAGCCTCTCTACCTTGGGAATGGTGAGGGGAGGAGTTGAGGGGAACCAGCAGGGAGGTATTTGCCCTGTTTTCTCTCCCCTCCTCATCCATAGGTCAGCTAGACCGTACGGGGCTGCCTGGGTCTCCTCACTGGAACCTCCCTGAGGTTCTGGAACTCAATGCGGGCATAGCTGTATGGGCGGTGAATGCTGGACCCTGGGGCGTCGCCTTGAGCCTCCAGTGGAGGCACCAGGTCTAGGTCTATGTAGTTGAGGTGGCTGTTAGCCGGGTCTTGTATGGCAGAGCCCATTCCCAAGTAGTCCTGGGCCACGTACTTGATGCACACGTACTCTCCTGCTAGCTCTGAAGGTGACTGCAAGCAGGGATGAGCCCCTGCCAGTCCCCAACATTCCCCCACCCCGGGAGGGGGCCCTTGAAAGGAAGGTCCCTGCCTCCTGGGCCCGGGCTTATAGAAACCAGGCAGGGAACTCGAGGGAAAGGACCCTGGCAGAAAGTGGGTCATGGGCACATATTCAGCGCCCCTGCAGCCACGGAGCTGCTTGTGCGGAGGAGCGTGGACAGAGGCCGCAAGGCTCGGGGGCGCCATCACCATGTAGCCACCTGCTTCGCCACCCCCCATGGGCTCATAGTCGCTCCTAGCTCCCATGGCTACATAGCCCCCGCCCTGTTCCAGTTCTCCGGGGTGCAAGGCTGCCAGCGTCGCCAGGGTCTCAGGGGTTGCCTTCTCTATCCTCTCACCCACGCCCCCGCGATGGCTCAGACCGCTTGACTGGGCTGACGAGGCTAGGGTCGCATAAGGTTGGGAGACAGAGGGTCTATAAACGCTCATAGGGGGATCCCTTGGCAGTGGCTCAGCCCTGCCACTGGTACCATCATCCCCGAGTTGCTTCATGGCGGCCAGTACGGTCTCGTGAATGCTTTGGGCCACCACGGCGTCGGGCGCCTGTAGCCACAGCTCCCCAGGACCCGTGGGTGCCGAGCGGCCGAGTTCCAGGAAAAAGAAAGAGTCTGCGTGGCCACAGCGGCGCACGCTGAGCAGGGACAGGCGCAGGGCAGGCGGCTGCGAAGTCTGGGTGCTTCCAGAGCCTCTGCCCTTGGGCTTCCGTAGCAGGCTCAGCACCCCCGAACCCAGGCACAGGCGATAGCGGCCGCTGCCCAGGCCTCGTGTCCGCCCCAGTCCCTTGGGCCGCAGCGTCACAGGCCAGACGTCCTGAAATGGAGCGAGGATCCAGGCCCTGGGGTCCTCCTGAAAGCTGGGACCTGGAGAGAGAGTGGGCTGGTCACAGGGGGCTCCTGGGCTGAGAGGTTGGAGAATTTTCTGTGCCCTGAGAATTAACGTCTTAACCTTTCATGTTTGAACTTGATTTTCCAAGACTTACCGGGAGGGACAACCTACGATAAACGAAACCCACGATCACCCAAACCCTAGCTCCGGGCTCCCACCCCCAGCCCGTCTCCACCTGCCCAGGGCTCCAGCCTCACCCGCGGCTGCGCGCACCTCGAGCAGGGCGCTATACCACGCCTGCTGCTCCGCTTCGCAGGCCGCCGCCACACCCAGGCTGCGGTCACGCGTGTACAGGACGATCAGGTGGCGCTGGCGCGCGTCCACGCGGGTGCTGATGGTGCACGCGCCCGCCAAGCTCACGCTGAGCTTGGGCGGCGCTCGGCCGGCACGGAATTTCTTCTCGCTCTCGTAGCACTCTAGGTTCGGCGGGTCCGCGCGCAGCACGAAGAAGCGGAGGCGCTGGGACTTCTGCTTTCGAAGATGGCCGCAGAGCCGCACGTCAGCCGGAAAGGCCCAGGGCCGCGGCAGAACCAGGGGCACGTCGCCCGGCTCGGCCTCTGGGGCCGCCGTGGGACTACCGTCTCCCGGCTTCATCATGGGCCAAAGGCACTATAGTGGCCGGAGTAGGGGCTTGAGACTCGGTAGGGTGGAGGTGGCTGTCTCCAGGGAGGGAGGCAGCGTCCTAACAGGTTGCCACCTGTCTTTATGCCCAGCGTCTCACCTCAGCTTCCGACTTGAAGTTTGGGGCCTGGGGTATGCGGTGGCCTCTTGCTACGCACAGCGTGTACCCCAGTAGCTGCCCGGCCCGGCGCTCCCCACGCCTTGGGCCGCCTGGTGTCCCTTCCCTCCCTTTGCCTACCGCTCGAGTCCCCACCCCCCGCGAGGTTAACCCTCGTGCGACCGGAGCGCTGGGCACCGGGGGCTGTGAAGTCTGATGGGGAAGGCTGGGAGAGGCAGCCTCCACCCCACCCCAACCACCCTTGGGCTGGGGTTGCAGAGGCGGGGAGTGTGTGGGCGGCTCTACGGATCCAAGCTGACTGCCAGGGGAGCGACCAAGTGAGGCGAATGTGCGTGGAACTGTGTCAGAGGCTACTGCGCAAGAGTCCGCAGTCCGGTCAGTTAGGGGACCGCCCTTAAAGCAGCACCGCCTTTTGCTCCTGCCACTGGCCACTCAGGATCTAGGCGTCCAGCTCCTGTGTCCCCCGTTCCCACCCAGGAAAGGTTTTGTATCTTTCCTTCCCAAGCCAGCCTAGGAGCCAGGGCCACCAATCACTGGGCTGTGCTGATTTCAGAAGAGTTGAAGGTTTAGTTTCTCTCTGGGTTTAAGGTGATGGGAGGGTTCTTCAGATAAGTTAACTTCTGGATTGGTCTCTGTGCATAGACCATTCCACCAGAATTCCAGTCAAGGGGACATTGGAGGAGAACCGGGGGAGGAAGACACCATCTTTCAGGGGCATTGCCCTCCTGCTGCCCTCCGTCCCTTCTTACCACCACTGTCCCAAAATGCCACCGTGGGCCATCTGAAGGCTCTGAGCAGAGGTGCAGACTCTCTGGTGGGGGAACCCCATCCTAAGAGATTTGAGATGGTGATGGGGTTCAGACATTTTACACCCTTTTCTGACCCTTGCAAGGACCACAACTCCTACTTGGATGATGGGGCTGGTCATCACATACTCTGCAAGACACACCACCAGAAGTTGACACATGGGTGGGAGCCTTAGAGGACTTTGGCTATCACTCTCATGGCAAGTAAGATAGCTAAAGGCGGGGGGGGGGGGGGGGGTTGGTGAAGGTCGAGGAGGGGAAGTGGGCAATTGAGTCTTAACCCTATTATAGATGGTATATGGGGAGGGCGGTTAGGTAGGGAAGGAGATATAGCAAGAATACTGAAGCAAGGGAAGCTTCTTTTTCTCAGACTAGTCCATAGGCCACGACAGCCTGAGCTGGGAGGGCAGGGCTTACCACCCACGCTTCTCCATTTCCCAGGCCTGTGAGGAAGACTCTTCTGGAATACTGGAGAAGCCAAAGGTGCACTGTGTGTGGAAGTTAGGATCCTCAAATAGCCTTTCATCATCATGTTGCGGGGGAAATGCAGGGAGCCAGCCAGCATCATGAGGATAGGCGTCTGGCTAGAGGCAGGTGGTGGCCAGGTCCCCCCTCCAGGTGCCTCTGGCTCAGCCATAACCCTCCCCCCCCCAGTGCAGGAGACATGCAGACAGCGCATGTGAGCACAGGGGCCAGTGGCAGCCACCACTATATATGGATGTTAACCAGGGAGAGGCAGGTATGTGATGGTTCTGTAAGTGGCCACCAAAACAGAAGTGTGCTAAAGGCCATTGCCTCCAGTGTGGCCTTGACACATGTACCAGGTGCAAAGTAGCAAGGACACAAAAGGGATCTGCAGGCCCCTCCCCTTCCCAGTGCTGCTTTGAGGAACAGGGCCTAAGGACCTGTGGCACTCCTGGCCTGGAGCCTTATTCTCCAGGCTTGATTTGCAGCTATCCACAGAAGGCCTCTTCATCTCTACTCCTTCTCACTCTGCATCGACCAGGCCACCGTGCGGCAACCCCCGCCCCCAGTCCTTGTGAACTCACAGCTGCTGTCACAGAGTCCAGCTCCAGACCACCTTGTGTCACTGAAACCCTAAGTGCTGAGTACGGATAGAGCAGGAAGCAGCAGGGATCGGAGTACTTGGGTTCTGGGCAACAGTGGTAATCAGTGCCAGGTGATTTAGGCTGCTGGGTACCAGGAAAAACCTGGAGCCAAACACTGGCCTAATCAGTTGCCTTAGCAACAACATTGCCCTTGGCCTTCCCTAGACAAGATTTATTTTAGCCTGTTGCCCTGGTAACTCTACTTGACCCCCAGGGACAGGAAGCGGCAAAACCTCAGCTCTGCTGGTGAGAAGACCACTCCCAACCTGAGGGGCCTACCTGTGCATCCTTCTGCAGGGTGCAGGGTAGCCATGGGATGGGATCTCCACATTCTAAATCCCTATGGAAGAATCTTGTTAACAGCGAGAGGAACCTACAAGGAGGAGAATGGGATCCTAAGCCTGGGGTGTTCCTGTCAGCCTCTTCCTCCCCCATCTGAAGTTCTCTCCACTCTGTGGAGGGGGGATGCAGGGACACCATCATCTCCTTCCTTCAGCCTTCCCTCACCATGGCTCCCAGGCTCCAGTGTGGAGGGAATGGAGTTCTTCACAGTCCTGGAGACTGGCTCCTGCTTTCTCACCCGCAGGGGCAGGTGATATGCTGAAGGCTGGGGCCAAGCCAGAGGACTGTTGTCTGCAGGGCTCTGTCACAGCACTGGCCAGAGGGACATGAGGATTTGGTCAGAAGCCAGTGGGAGCCTCCATGGTGCGCCTGCGGTGGGGTTCAGATTTGTAACCCCCAGGCTGGGTCGTGCAAGCGCCCCCTGGGGTGGGGTGGGGTGGGAGGAACACAGCCCAGTCATTTAGACATTTTCTGTCAGGCCAGGGATTTTTCCATTCTTTGCTGCTCGCCTGGACACAGGAGGCCCCACGGAGGCGGCATTGTGGCTGCTCTGCGCCAACAGAGGCAGCTGCGGTCCTAGTCTTGGCCTGTGCCCAGGGAACTCAAGTATTCTGTCCTGGAGTTGAAGGCTGACCCAGTGTAACTTCTCTGATTGGTCATCCTGCCCTGGCCAGTGAGCTGGCTGGAGTCCATGTTGGACAGAGTGCCCAGGACGCTAGGAGGGGGGACTGCAGGGAGGTCCTGGGCTCAGGCACCAGGCAGTAAGGAGATCCTTGAGAAACCACGGGAGTGTGAAACAGCAAGGGTCCTTTCAATTTCACCTCCAAACCTTGGTGCTTTTGGTTAGGAAGAGGGGTTGGGGGTGGCTGGGGGAAAGTAAGAAAAGTCTCCTCCTCCTACCATATAACCGACCAGCTTCCTTGGCTTCCGACCAGCTTCCTTGGCTTCCTGGCTCTAAGCAGAGAAAATGGGAAACAGGGACAGGGACATAGAGGTAATCAAGAGTGACAGAGAAAAGTACTGTGAGAAGGGGACACAATATGAAAAACCCAGGGAAAAGGGATGGTGATCCATGCTGGGAGATCCACCAGGTGATGGGAGGGAGGGACGGGGCTGGGAAAGTGGGAACACAGACCTAAGACAGGATGGATTCTGAGCCTGACAATGGTGGGGAGGCCATGCCTGGCTGGGCGAATAGCAGCAGCTGGAAATATTTCCAGAAAAGTCTTCAAAGTAAATAAAGTGATAATACAGCCCCATCTCTCCTTGCTGTTCTGCTGTTAAAGGTCACTGGGTGGAAAGACCCAGTGAATCCCAAGAATGAACAGCTGCAGGGTCAGAGTCCCTGTGCAATGTGGAAAAGGGACGAACCTCTCTTGACAGCAAAGCTGAGTGCTGGGCCTCTCCTCTGCCACATGAGGTGTTTAACCCACGCTGGCTACCTTGTCACCACACAAACAGCTGAGACCCCATGGCTGTTGACATAACATTCTCAGGTGAAAACAGTCTGGGGAGGGGCTGAAGATGCACCCCACCTGGGAGTGGTCTACTGGGTCTATTCAGATGAGGCTGTCTCCATGCTGGCACTTCCTCCTCTGGCACCCTCCTACACACCCCAGTCACCCCCTTCCCTGCAGCCACCTAATTCCCACTGCACTTTCTCCCACTGCTAACTGAGACTCCAGTTCAGACGGAGACTCCCACCATGTCCAGAAAGAAATTACCATCCCTGGCCAACAGCAGCATCATCTTCACTGACCCAGCTGCCACATGGCGGGTGGGGATGTGTGTGTGTGCCTCAAACTAACCCAAAGCAAGACCGCTAGAGCCATTTCCTTTTTCTTTCAAATGCAGTTCTTTTCCAACATTGCCTGCCACAGCTTTGGTGCAGAGATTTTTGCGGTGGGGTGGGGGAGGCACATGGGAAAAAGAAAGGAAAAAAACCAGCCAATTGCACAAAGCCTTTTCCTGGAAAAGCCCAGGCTCTGGGGTGATCAGGACTTGTGACTGCTCTCCCCACCAAGCACTGGAGCTCCGGCTTTGCTGGTCGAGGCACAGATGGGGATTCATTCCATTACCCATGTAAAAGAGCTTTCTGGGAGCAGGAGAATGGGTGTATGGGTGTGTGTGTGTGTGTGTGTGTGTGTGTGTGTATGTCTCTATGTGTGTGTGTGTGTGTGTATATATATATATAATAGACTATATTAGAAAATTCTCTATGTATAAATATAAAACACTGGTATCCAAGCATGACACCACAGCTAACTAAAGTGCTTGACAGGAGTTGGGCATGTCTAAGTATGTAGGTAGAACTATTCATCCTGAGTACCAGGATGAGGGAGGGAGCCAGGAAAGCAAAAACATGGAGGGCGGGCCTCCTTGCCCCATGGGGGTAGGGAGAAAAGGTAGAGCCCCCCCCACCCAGCTTTCTCAGCCTGTCTGATTACCATCCCAGGTCAATACCATGCCTCATCTCCACCTTGACCCTACTTTTCCCACTGTGCTTCTGTCCACAAGGAGACCAGCACTGATCCATTGGACACGGGAGAAAGCTTGCTCCCACAGGGGAATGTTGGTCAGTCTCTGCCCACAGCTTCCTTCGCCCATAGGGTTGCGAGTGAAGGGACCACTATGTATGCTGCAGGCAGGAGAGGAGGATTATTGTCATCATAATTAATAATTTGAGAAATCAAACGCCATTGCTCCTCAAGGCTAGGCCCTGACTTCTCTCTTCATAGGCCTCCTGCCTGGGTTGGGGCTGGAGGGAAGATGGGAGGAAGGAAGCCTTGGGGGCAAGCTGATGGGAAGCTTCCCTTTTATCTGCAAGCTTCAAGCAAAGCATTAGCACCTCCACCATCCCCAAGACCCCTTCCCTACAAAACAAGGCCCATTCTGGTCTCAGACCCACAAAAATGCCACAGGCAAATGGTCACCAGAGCTCCTGGGAGTAGAGGGGCCCCAGAGGGCAGGGAAGAGACCCCCCCCAGGACACAGTGCTACAAAAATGGGTTGGTGGTTGGAGGTTTGGAGGCAAACGGGCTTGATGAGGATCCAGTCTGGAAAGAAACAACAACAACCACAAATTAGAGGATTAGGGGAGAAAAGCCAGAGGCCACAGAAAAAAATGCAGCCCAGGATTCCTTTCTCCCCCAGAATTACTGTGGTGAGGGTTGTGGGCAAGTCAGTGAGCAGAGGCAAGTTGGAGAGAGGGAGTGTGGGCCCCCTGACTAAGGCAGGGCTTCCATTCCACACTGCCCTGTTCCAGGATTCTGTGCCTGGCTCTCAGAGAGAGGCCATACCCCACACCAAGGCCCTGCTGGCACTCACCATGAAGGGGTTGGTGGATGTCCCAGATGGCTGGCTGAGTTGCCTCTGACCCAGCTTGGCTGACCCTAAGTCACTGAAGGAAGAGCCTGGGAAGCAAGAGCAAAAACTCAGTTGCCATAAGCCTTGCCCCTCACATTTGTGTTGACCAGGCACATCTGGCCTCCCTGTAGGGCAGGCACTACTACCTCATACAGTGGCAGCAAGACTGGGCCTTTCTAAGGGCGCCTGGGTGGCTCAGTTGGTTGAGCATGCAACTTTGGCTTGGGTCGTGATCTCATAGTTTGTGGGTTCAAGTCCCGCATCTGGCTTTACACTGACAGTGAGGAGCCTGCTTAGGATTCTCTCTCTCTCTCTCTCTCTCTCTCTCTCTGCCCCACCCCTTCCTGTGCTCTCTCTCTCTCTCAAAAATAAACATTAAAAAAAAAAAAAAAGAGTGGGCCTTTATAAAGTCAGGGAATAAGGGTACAGAGCATCAGTCAGAGGACACAGGAAGGTCGGTGACTTCTCTGGTCCTTCCTACTGGTCCAAAAGGGAACTAGCTCAGAGGTCTGGCTCCCAAATATTCCTAATATTCATCACCCCATCCACCCCCACCCCATCCCTGGGGGTAGGGAATGGGGGTAAGAGAGGAGGGTGTGGTCTGAATCCCTTACCATTCTGCTGCTGAGTCATCGAGGTCTGTGGGGGGAACAGCGGTGGTGGGAAGGTGCCAACAAAGGCCCTGGTGGGTGCCACTGTCTGGGGGAAGCTAGGCCCAGCACTGCTCATCCCAAAGCTGGGCCCTGTGGAACGAGGGACATGAAGTTCAGGCGAAGTTCTGGAAGGCAGGCTGGAGAACAGTTCTTCCTAAATCTCTCCGAGATGGGGATATGGTTATTCCTTAACCAGAGGTACCCCGCACAAGTACCCTGACTGAGACCTTCCGCTTTTATGCAGGCTGGCAAACCTGCCTCTTCCTGTACCTGCAGCTTGCGCCATAGAGGCCATGGTGGGGCATGGAACTGGGGACAGCTTCCGGCTACCTGTCAAACTGCATCAATTAAAGCAAACGATGAGCCCCCTGGATGAGCCCCCTGTGTGCCCAGTTCTCTCAACGATAAAACTGGGACCCTCTTCTCTCCTAGAGCTGCTATAAAAAGCAAATAATGGGTGTAAAGCACTCAGCAATGGGTCAACTTGCTAGCTGTTATCAATCTGTGTTCCTGGCCTGGGGTTTTTGAGAACAATAATGACAACAACAGAATGGCAGGGGGTGGGGTGAGCAGGCCTTGGAAGAGAGAAAAGCTGAGGCTGGGGAGGAATGCAGATGGACTAGCTGATGAGAGAGCCAGAGAGCTGGTACCAGGGGCAAGGTTGCAAGTGGGATGCAGGAGGGAGAGAGGCTGGGGGCCTGGAGGGATACTGCTCAGGGGCAGGAAAGGAGAGTCGCTGCCACATCTGTCATTCAACCTTCAGAACCAGCTCAGGTAAGGAGCAGTGTTTCCTGATATTGATTCTGGGACTTGGGTGCTTCCGATCTTTGCCCACTAGGTGGCCTGAAAATTATACCAGCTCTGGCCTGGTGAAGGGTGAGAGGGGGACTTTCAGGAGGACCACAGCTGCCCAGTGAGGCTGCCTCCACTCCTCCCAACAGTGGGGTGCGTGCATGCGTGTGTATGTGTGTGTGTGTCTGTGGGGGGGGCGAGGGGGAGAGAGACACAGAGGGAGAAAGAGAGAGAAAGAGAGAGAAAGAGAGAGAGAAGAGAGAGAGGAATCCGAGCCCTGGGTCTGAGGGCTTACCTGTGGCCAGGCCGTCAGGCTGGAATGGGTTGGTGGGAGGCAGCTGGGGGTGAGCAGCAGGCGCTGTGAAAGGGTTGGTGGAGGCTGCTCAGGGTGGCAGGGGGTAGAGGTGGGAGAGAGAGAGGGTTACTCTTTTCTTATTTCATTAGTACTGAGATGACAGCACTCTTCTCAGTGTGCTCTCTCCACCCCCGTTTCCTCGTGGCCTTGGATCCCTTTCCCAGGCCTCTGCAGGCAAGACTCACCTCCAAAGGCAAGCCCTGTGCTGCCTCCACCAGCTGTGGCTGACTGGAACGTGGGGACCTGGCCGGCCATCCCGAAGATGCTGCGACATGGGGAGAGAAGTCAGTGTGCAGGACACCCAGGACCAAGTACAGAAGCTGGGCAAGGGACGGGGAGATGGCAAACCCTGTCCTGCCCAATGGGAGGAGCCAAGCAGGCTGGGAAAAGCAAGGCTCTCCTGCCCTAAGGCATACTCCCTGAGGTCTGGACCTACCTGCCAGGGACACCTCCAGCTGGCACTCCGGGCCCCAGGAGGCTGCCCATATCTGCGAGGCTGTTGGGCTGACTGGCAGGTGCAAGAGGAGAGGCACCAAATGGAGTCACCTGGCTGCTCCCTGGGCAATGACAGGAAACAGAACAGGGGGTGCTCAGTGAGGCAGGATGGAAGGGGCAGAAGAGATGGAGGTGGAGAGCAGGGGAGAAGCAGCAGAGTGATGGCATGAGGGGCTGGGTTCTCTGAGCCATTTGCCCCCCGACTATCCAGTTCAGAGGGCCTTGACTCCAACCGAGAATTCTAGTCCACATGGCACTCAGGGATTCTCAATCTCCCTGGCATTCAAAGCTGCCACTGCTGAGAGAAGGCAGCTCTTCTGTGTGTCAGGTCATTGTCCCTGCTGCTCCAGTTTGACTTAACAGTTCCCATTTTTTTCCTCAAGATGTGGACATGTCTGTCCTTTCCTCAAACCAGCATTCCATTTATGGATCAATCACAGGAATGAAGGGGCAGGTAGAGGGGGTGGGGAGGAGCTGTGAAGGGCAGAAAGGCTCAGACACTGGGAGCTGCTCGCTCCTGGAATGTGGAGACCAGTGCCAAACAGAGATCTCCAGCAGTCAGCTAGGGCTCCCACTCCCACCAGAGCTGGCCCCTCTCGGAAGCCCCCCCGAGCCAGGAGCTTAGATCAGGGCTGACTTAAGTTCCCCTGCCCTCTCTGGTCATCACATCTAAAAAGAAAAAGTGCCACGTGGGAGGCTTACAAAACAGCCTGAGGAGCAAGTCCAAGAAATCCTGAGCAATCTCATCTCTGGGGAAGAGGCCTGGGGCCCTGTCATTTGGAGAAAGCCTCTTCATCTGTGTGCCTCAGTCTCAGCTTGATGATGGGATTCTGTCAACCACTCTGGGCTGCTGTGAGGGTAAAATGAGGCTGCAGATAGAAAAGGCTTGATTGTTCTGAGTGCTGGGAGACTAGTTCTGAAGGGAAACACATTTTGCATGGTGTCTGCCATGTGACAGCGCTCAGGAATTGTTTGCTGAATGACTCTGTGATAGGTAGAGTCAGAAGAAATGGACTCTAGTTGGGGCCCTACTAGTTGGGCTACTGCTGTGACCTTAGCAAACCATCTTATTCTCTTGAGCCCATTTTTTCTTGCCCTCTCATAGGGTGGCTGTGAAGACCCCTGAGGTGAGTGAAAGTGTTCTGAAATCTGTAAAGCATAACAACAGACGTGATGTATTATCATAGCCTCTGATATAAGAAACTATTTCCGAGGTCAAGAGAAATAAGACAAGGTCTCAAAGGAAATGTGGTGGCTGGTTCAGATCATAAATACAAGTGAACAAGAGCCTTCCCTGGACTCTCAGCTCCAGCCTTCCCACATGCTCTGTGTCTGCCTTGAATAACGGACCCCACCCGTGGTCCTGCTCACCCTTCCAGCTTAATGGAATCAGGTCTTCAGACGGGCCTTCCCTGACCTCAGTGTGAACTAGAGCCTGGTTTTCCTCTCATAACACCTCATTCTTTGCCTTCATAGCACTTGAGATTTTTGCAGTGACATAGTTTTGTTTACTTCTCTATCAGCTGTATTCCCCACTAGATCAGTTCCATTGCCAGGAATTTTCTTACAGATAGAGAAGTTGCAAATGTGCACAACATGACACATGGAGGGTTATTAACTGCAGCACTGTTTAATAGCCAAAGACCAAATAGTTATCATTCATCCTAAATATTCACCAACACGGGACTAATGAAAATAAATTACGGTACATACATAAGCAGGATTATTGTGTGGCCATAAAGAAACGATGAGGAAACTCTTCATGTGCTGATAAAAAAAATCTTAGCAGTGCTGTTCAGTTAAAAAATAAATCAAGGTGCAGACCAATATGCATATTATGCCATGAAGTGTGTAAAAAAAAAAAGAGAGAGAGAGTGAAAATGGGGCAATAAAAAAATGAGTAAGTGAAGGCCACAGACTCCTCTTTGCCACAGAGAGCAGGGGAGACAGCAGCCGAGCCTGGGTAAAGCAGCAGAAACATCTGTAGGTTGGGCAACTTGGCACATATTTGTGGGGAAAGGGAAATATGATGGCTAAGTGGAAAGAGCAGAGGTGAAATTCAGATAAAAAAGCTGATGGCAAAAGCCCTGTAGAGAAGGGGAAGGAGGAATGGATAACCCTCACAACGGAAGAAACTTCCCCCCCAGAGATGAGAGGAAGAAAAAGGAAAAGATAAAGACATAAGGCAAGGGAGAAATGGCAAAGCCAGGCTGGTTCTCATATCTGTTTCCTGCCACCGTTCAAACCTCAGCCTGGTTTCTCCTAAGTTTGGGGATTTTTTTCTGAGGGCCCCAGAGCTATCATGCTCCTCCTTCCTCAAAGGGTAAGGGTGTATTTTCCTAAAGCCCTTTGTGAAGGGGACCTTCTCCGTGCTGGGCATCTCGGGCTCTGATAAGAGAAGCAGAGTCTAGCAGGGAAGGCAGGTGCCTAGGGCCTGCCAGCTGTGAGGTTCCAAGGATGGGCTGCTTCCTGAGTGCCAGCGCTTGCTTCAGCCACTCCCTTCTTCAACCCCTGGACTTTCTACAGGAACAAGTGCTAGGCTATCATGCCACTAAGCACACTTGGTGTCAGTCCTCTCCACTCCACTGGCCGTCAGGAAGGCTGGGAGGCCAGCAGGCTAAGGTTGAATCTTCTTCTCAGAGCCGCCCGGGCCTTTCCCTGGGTATGACTCAGGGTATGTGGAATTTCTGAGTGAACACAGCTCCCAGTCGTCACTTAGGTCAGACTCTTTCAGTCCTGCTCTGGGGCCTTCCTGTCAGGGAGCTCCCAGGCTGGGGGAGGTGCTGTCCTGTACCTCAGCCGAGCTGTGCCTCCTTGAGGACACTAGAGGGCAGAGCCGGCCCTTGCTCAGGTGGCCAGATGCTGCACTTTCGGCCCATTTTCAAAAAGGAGGTCGACTGGGGCGCCTGGGTGGCTTAGTCAGTTGAACGTCCGACTTTCGCTTAGGTCATGATCTCACGGTTCGTGGGTTTGAGCCCCGCGTCGGGCTCTGTGCTGACTCCCAGCTCAGAGCCTGGAGCCTGCTTCAGATTCTGTATCCCCCTCTCTCTCTGACCCTACCCTGCTCATGCTGTCTCTCTCTCTCTCTCTCCTAGAAATAAATAAAAATATTAAAAAAAAAAAAAAAAAAAGGAGGTCGACTTACAAATACCTGCGTTCTTGTTTGCTTCTTCTACACCTCCAGAGCCTCACTCCCTGCAGCTGGATTGGTATACATGCCTTACAGCAGTTTTCAGGGGCAACTGCAGTTTTAGAAACCTCCCTTCTCCATACTCCCCCTCAGAAACATAAAAATACAACCAGGCTTGTCAGAAAGGACACCCAATTCTCCCTACTTCATACCCACGGTTCTCTATGTCACACTCACAGAACCACCCTCATGATCACAGTGTGATCATGGTGAATGGGATCTGCCATTGGTTCCGGCCAAGTCACTGGCCACGTTGAGCCGGTTTCCTCAGTTGCAAAATGGCGATCTTGCCTTCCTCACAGAGATGGTATGGGGATGCTTCTAGCAAGGGCAGAAGCCTTGGAAAGGCTGGTTGGCTCTGGCTGGCTGCAGACTATCTGCTTTCTGAGATGACCCAACACTGGACAAAAGTTCATCCCAGGTATAGCCAGGGAGGGGGCTCAGGGGCTGACACCTTCTTTCTCTCCTTTAAAGGTTGGCTCTAAGTTCTCTCTTTACAGCAACTGATTGTGACAGGAATGCATTTCTGAGCAGACCTTGTACAGGCTGTTTCCTTTTGGGCTCTCATTCCCAGGAACACTTCCCTCTTGCTACACTGGTACATTTTTGTACCAATTTACATTCTTACTGAGAGTATATAAAAGGGCCAATTTTCCCACATGCTACCCGCCGTTATCACCTTTAAAATTTTTGTGGATATAATGTGCGAAATTATTATCTTACCCTAATTTACATTTTCCTTGATTAGTCAGGCTGGGAACATTTTCACATTTTTTTCCCCCTGGGTATTATCTGCTTGTGTCCCTTGCTCATTATCCTATTCTTTCTTATTGATTGGAGTTTAAAAAAAACATATGACGGTTGTTAGCTTTTTGTCTGTCTTCCATATTGTAATTATCTTTTCCCAGTTTCATGCCTTAAGGATGGGCTTAAAGGATGTCCCGCATCGAGCTTTGTGCTGATGGCACAGAGTCTGCTTGGGATTCTCTCTCTCTCTCCCCCTCTCTCTGCCCCTTCCCTGCTTGTGCTCTCTCTCTCTGAAAATAAACAAATAAACAAACAAATAAATAAATAAGAAATTTATGTGGTGTCTCCTAGTCCATGGTCCAATTATAAAATGGTTCTGTGTTTGAAAATTCTATCTTTTGATTACAAAGTTCTACTTATATTTACTAGGTCAAACTTGTTCAAGGATTACTCAAATGGCCACCTTTCTTCCTTTTTTGTCCATCTACTTTATCTATTAAAATCTTGTGAGTCTGCTATCGGCCCCCTCTCTGTTGCTTTACTAGATTTTCACTGTGTCTAATAGTTTTTGCTTTATGACTTTCAAGGCTACCCTGCTCTGGTACTTTAAGTTTGTAACATGAGAATGTCCTTGTGAATTTTAATTTTTATCGATATAAAATGTCTCTCCTTGTCCCATTCAAAAAATATATAAAATAAAATAGAAACAAAAGCAACCAGACAATTCACGGTGGCACAGTGGGAAGACTGTGGGCAGAGTGAGAGTCCAGAAGTCTGGGCTCTCGGCCGAGCTCTGCCATGCTGTGGGCTGCAGGGCAGGGAAACTGCTAGACTGCTTTATCTGTAAAATGGCTAAATTTGAAGGGTTCCTTCCAGACCTCAAAGCTCTCGGCTCAGAGGACCTAAGATAAGCTTCTACCTCGAGTGGGCTGTGAGGTGGGAAGAGTAACTCACCAAAGCTGTAACTTCCAGTTAGCATCCGACTGGCTGGCAGTGAGGGTGGAGAAGGGGGCAAGGCGGGTAGGTAGGGGAAGGGAGAAAGAGAAAGCGTCAGTCACTGGCTTTCCCTAGACACTGAGTCTTTATGGCACTCTGGCTGCCCTCCCCTGTGTCCAGGATGTGCAACGGTAACAGGCCTGCCCCAAAGCTATGAAGACTTAATGTCTGGGGACTTAGGGAGGAACCAGATGCTTTAGGGCAACTGCCTTTAGGGTCTCTTTCACAACACAACACAGTTTATAGGCTCCTGATCTAATAGGGATGGGTGAATTTCTGGAGACTACCTTGGACTTTGACCCAGCCCTTGCACTTTGGGCAGTGTACAACATGGGCCTTCAGAGAACACTAGAGGAAAAGTCATGTCCATTCTTGACTTTTCAAGGACTGGGGACTTCCGAACTTCCTGGTTCTGACCTCCTATGCCCACCCTGCATGACTCCTGCTGCAATTCAGCTGCTCTCTTTACATAACAAAATGGAGAAGGGCCCCTCTTCCTGGCAAGAATCTCATTAGACCCCTCTCTTCCTTCCTTCCCCTCTCTTCCTTTTCATCCTCTGTCTCCTTTGCCTAGTTCTCTAGGTTGGTGTGGATGCGAATGAAGGGCAATGCATGGATGTGGAAGACTGAACGCAATTGGAACAGAGAAGGGGCCCTGGAGAGAGCAGGGCAAAGTTTACCTGTGGGTGTTGGCTGGGCTTGGAATGGGCCTTGGCCAGCTGGAGGAATGCTTCCAAACGCAGAAGAGCCTGGGCTACTGCCAAAGGCATCAAAGTTGGCAAAGCCTCCATGGGAAGGTGTCTGGCCTACAGGTGGAGGGGATATAAATGCTGTATATATAAAATGTACACATAACCGATATAATATACACTAATTCTAAAGGCCAAAGGCCACTGATGGGACATCTGCCTTTCTACAGGGTCCTCTGCAGGGAGAGATGGCAGGGACCTGGGCAGAGGGGGATCTCAGAGGCTTCCAGGTTTACTCCCTGCCACTTTTTATCCTTACTTCATGAGGCATTAACATTTTCTTCAGGGCCTAGATTGGGCTGAATCATGTAAAAAAAAAAAAAAAAAGGTTTTGGTGGGGGAAGGGGCCTGAAAGGAAAAATGGAAACTAGACACCGGTTTATTCAACCATCTGTTGGCTATTGCTGAATTTTGGGAAGAGGCCAGGGGAAATGGAACACAAGACAATCCCCCTGCCCCCATTTTAACAGTAAAAGAAAGTAATAAAAAGGCTACTTCCAGTGTTCTAAAAGGAAGTGCTAGGAGTTCCCAAGTGTAATGTTTTCTGGTCAAACCTGCACACATAATCCTGGCCATACTCATTTGACCCCAAATTTCCCAGCCTTGATGCTCCAGAATTACCATCACCAGTCATTTGTGTGAAGTGAGCTAGAGCCAGATGAAACCTGGTCACTCCAAGGTGTGAATTCTTTGTGTCCTATGTACATATGTTGCAAGAAAGTTGTCGTCCCAAGTCCCACTTACCCCCAAAGGCTGGGAATGCAGCAAAAGCTGGTACCATCTGGGGAGCAGCGAAGGGGTCTCCACCTATGTCAGCCAGCAGGTCAGTACTGGCCTTCTTGACTGAGGAGTGGGGAGGTGGCTGGGAGCTCCGGGGCTGGGATGTCCGAGGCTGAGACTGACTGACAGACTTGAGAGGAGAAGGCATGACATAGAGCACTTGGAGTCCCAGACATGACCCGGCCCCTGTATGGCTTCCTAGGCTGCCCCCAGATAGGCAAGTGGAGAGAGAAGAGAGGGAGAAACTGCCCTCAACTGAGAGACTTTCCTGGGCAGAAGAAGCCTTAGCCCCTCACATACCTAACTCCTCTGTCTTCTCAGTACACCAGTTCCCAGAGCCATACATTTTAGAGCGCGTCAGTGAAGGTAACCCTGAGATACACAGGGATGTGGCCAACAGTCCCCCTGGACCTGGTGCTCAGGCAGTGTCCTGGCCCCTTCTGTGTTTCCCTGGAGCAATGGTCAGGTTTGAAGCTGATATTCTGACTTCCCTAAATATCACTTCCTGTTGGGTGATATTCCTGCAGGTCTTTCTTCCAAAACATAGGAGTCCAAGGGGAGTCTAAGACATGGGTAACAGCAGGGCTGAGAACCAACTCACATCTCCTATACTGCTGTCTGCTAAGTCCGGGGAATAGGATTTAGAAAACCAACAGCCCTGTCTCCCAAAACCCCAACTAGTCTTGGAGGGCACATCTGAGAGTTACCTGGCTAGAGGTGGAGGCAGCAGCGGAGAGAGATGGCATGGAATCCCCCAGGAGAGTCCGCAGGGGCTTCCCTTCCGGGATGGAGCCCTGGATGGGAGTGGAGGCACTGCCTTTGGTATAAGCGGGCCCCTTGACTTGGTCTGGGGGGACATACCTTTGAGAAAGAATAGTCAGGCTGAAAGGAGGGGGTGACATCATGGGCCATGCTCAGCTTAGGCACCTGGGAAGCACAGGTGACAGAAGTCCAAGTCCCTTCTCCTTGTCGCTCTAATTCTCTTTTTTGAACTGAAGGGAATTTAGTAACTCAGCAAAGTTCTGCCCATCTTGAGAGTCCCCTTTACTATCAGAAGCCCATTCTTTTCTGACTTGTGTCTGTTTTTCTCTCCTTTTTCTTTCTGACGTCGAACCATCTGGGTTTCAAATGATAACCCCTCAATAATGCTGCTGGACAGGCAATCCTATTTTCCAACTTCCTTTTATTTCCTAGGTGTTTCTGCAGGTCCCTCTTTCTCAGCCCCACATAAAAGTTTCTGCAACCTCATCTTCTAAGTGCTCACAATCTATCCTGCTAGCTCCTGCTACTTCTGATAAAATCCCTGTCACTTCAGTGTATGTGGTCTTTTACTCTGGAAGTATCTTCTTTATCCAGAGGATCCCAGGAGGGATTCCAAAATGCTGTTATGTCCATAACAATCCCTTTGCTGTCTGCATTCTCTTCTCTGCCCTATAGTTACCCCTCAACATGCACACAGCCCTAAGATCAGACGCTAGGAAGTGCCACCTAGGGAGAGAAAAGGCAAGGGAGGAGAGAGATGCTGTTTTTGTCACCAGGAAAACAGAACACACAGATAAATCATGGATGAAATGATAAGGTAAAAGCACAAAACTCTAGGAGATGCTTCCAGCTGCTTCTCTGCATCTATAGCCCCAGCTGAGCTATAAACCTGACCCACACCCCCACAGGCCCAGCACCCCCTCCAAGCAGTCTAATGTCTCCCCAAAAGAGGGGCATCAAATCTGCAAGGGTAGTGACTGGGAACAAATTGTCCTTTTAGGTAGCTTTATTACTTTGAAGTCAGAATTGGGCCCTAACTGAATCTGGGCGGAACACACTCAACCCAAGTCTGGCCTCTTGAGAGAAGCCCCAATTCAAGTTTGGAAACTGGCCTGTCAAACAAAGAATGTCTTGGATACACGTCTCCATAGCAATCAATCTTTCCTTCTCCTTACCATCTCTTCTTCTCATATTTTTCCTGGAGAAACTCCTTCACCTTCTGAGGATCCCTGGAATCTGGTATTAATGACGTCCGAGCATCAAAAAGACCCAGCCAAATCTTCCTGCAAACCTAAAGGAATGGGGTCAGGTGGCAGAGGAGTTCAGGCAGAAAGCATGAAATGGGAATGATACCACTTCCAGTGTATTTATCAATACATATTTATTAAGCACAGACATAGGGTGAAGATCAAAGCAGACATGATCCCTGTCCTCACAGAGTTGACCATCTAATGGGGAGGTCGTGCCTTAGATAAATAAAAATAGGTTTATCATTACATAGTATGACACATCTCATAAAAGAAAATAGAGGGCCATGAGAATTATGGGGCACTAAATCTAGGGGGTCCACCTGGGTGGCTCAGTCCGTTAAGCATCCGACTTCAGTTCAGGTCATGATCTCATGGTTTGTGGGTTCTAACCTCATGTCGGGCTCTGTGCTGACAGCTAGCTCAGAGCCTGGAGCCTGTTTTGGATTCTGTGTGTGTCTCTCTCTCTGACCCTCCCCTGCTCATGCTGTCTCTCTCTCTCTCAGAAATAAATAAAAACATTTTTTTTTAAAATTTTTTAAACATTTTATTTATTTCTAGGAGAGAGAGAGAGAGAGACAGCGTGAGCAGGGGAGGGTCAGAGAGAGAGGGAGTCACAGACTGAAACAGGCTCCAGGCTCTGAGCTGGCAGTCGGCACAGAGCCCGACGCGGGGCTCGAACCCACGATCCGCGAGATCATGACCTAAGCGAAAGTCGGACGCTTAACCGACTAAGCCACCCAGGCGCCCCTAAATAAAAACATTTTAAAAAATTTAAAAAAATATGGGGCACCTGGGTGGCTTAGTCAGTTGAGCCCAACTTCGGCTCAGGTCATGATCTCCTGGTTGCTGGGTTTGAGCCCTGTGTCAGGCTCGGTGCTGACAGCAGGCTCAGAGCCCAGAGACTGTCTTCGGAATCTGTGTCTCCCTCTCTCTCTGACCCTCCCATGCTCATGCTGTCTCTACCTCTCTCTCAGAAATAAATAAAACATTAAAAAAAATAAATAAATAAAATAAAACAAAAAAAAATTTTTTTTTAATTAAAAAAAAATCTGGATGAGGTTGGGGGATAACTTTCAGAACTGAGGCTTCTAGGACACCCTCCAGAGGCCTTCCCTTGTTTGTACCCTCCATGTAAGCCAATCACCCACAAGCTAGGAGTACTGCTAAGACCAAGGACAGTGTCTTCGACCAGCAGATTTAGCTGGGGAAGGAGTTTAACTCACTTTCAAGTACATGACATCAGCCCCAGGGTGCTGAGGCTCAGGTAGGAAGAGCTAGCTCTAGGAGATCTTACTCAGAGGGGCCGACCCAGGCAATTCGAAATGCTCATCAGTGTGGAGTTCTAAATGTCAAGGGACAGTTTTTCTTGAGTGTCCAGGGGTCACCCCCTACACAGATTTTGCTCCTTCCCCTGTTTCCTCAAACAAGGGCCTAGACAAATCACAATTTGTATAACTAAGATTCTATGACTACATAAATATATGTAAGATAAGATACATTTTAGGCTAAAAAATAAAAGAAACTCAACCAAAAAAGAAGCCTGTAGAATTTTTCTCTAAACTGGAGGCAAAGCTCCCCCTGGCCAATAGGGCAACTACACCAGTAACCATTCCATCAGTGGTAGCTCACCTCATTTCCACGGGATTGCAGGAATACTACTTCAGGCTCAGTGAAAGTTGTCATGGAGATGGACTTGACTCGGTGAGGAGGGTTCAGGCCTCTCCTGTGGGAGAGAAACAGAAAGAGAAGTACAATGCAGTTACGTTGCAGGTCTGTTTATGGAAGGAGGGGGAGGGAGAAAGGATAAAACAACACATAAATTAAGCTCAGGTAGAATTCCCCGACTGAAGCTACTTCCTAATTCAAGGAAAGAAGGGAAGCAAGAATGTTTGGGGGACTTTTAATGAGAAACAGGGATGACAGAGTCCAGAATGTTGTGATCCCAGTCATTCTGGAGGGGAAGGCAGAGTCTGCCCATCCAGAAGCCTTCTCTACCTTCACAAGGTCCTGTGTTCATGGTCCTGTGTTCAAGTTGCAGGCTGGGGGGTACTTCTGGGAACTCAGAGATGTACCCGCTTCCCATTTCCCGTTTTACCTCTGTTTTAGACCTGGCTGCCCCTCCTCTTTGTCTAGACAGAATGTGTGGTGGTAGGGATGGAGAGGGTCCTTGTCTCTCAGGAAGAGATCTCTGAGAAAAGAAATAGTCCAGAATCTGGGTTCTAGATCTTTCTTTCTTTCTTTAAAAATTTTTAACACTTTTATCTATTTTCGAGAGACAGAGAGTGAAAGGAGAGAGGCAGAGAGAGAGGGAGATGCAGAATCCAAAACGGGCCCCAGGTTCTGAGTTGTAAGTGCAGAGCCCAATGCAGGGCATGGGACTCCAGGCCTGTGTGAGATAATGACCTGAGCCCAAGTCAGGCGCTTAACAGGCTGAGCCACCCAGCCACCCCCTAGATCTTTTTTTTTTTTTTAATTTAATGTTTTATTTATTTCTAGGACAGAGAGAGACAGCGTGAGCAGGGGAGGGTCAGAGAGAGAGGGAGACACAGACTCCAAAATAGGCTCCAGGCTCTGAGCTGGCAGTCAGCACAGAGCCCGACGCGGGGTTCGAACCCACGATCCGCGAGATCATGACCTAAGCGAAAGTCGGACGCTTAACCGACTAAGCCACCCAGGCGTCCCCACCCCCTAGATCTTTCAATGAAGCAGGAGGAAGTCAGGTTCAACCATGAGACAGGAGATTGGTATGAGTTAGGAACATATATCCTGTAGTGATGCTTTTGTGTTTAGCTCTGTGTGTTCTGTTAACTCTCTGGAAGTCTAGTTCTGCCCACAGAAGCCCTGTGGAGACTGCAGTAGACAAGAAGGCTTCCTTGCTCCACTCAGCTGCCCTCTGGAGTGTTCTAACAAGGGAAACTTGGCGCTAATCCAGGTTCCCCTTTTGCTTAAGTTTTACTCTGGGGTAAACCTACGGCACTCATCAGATGACAACAAAACTGGCCAAACCAAAACAAATAAACCAGACCCTAGGACCACGATGTGAAAGAGCACAGGCACATGCAGGAAAGACAGTCTCAAATGACGAGGCTTCTTCAGACTTTTAGTCACCTGGAAAAAATGGGCAAATCAAGATGGGAAAATAAAAGTAACTCTAGAATAGGGTCCTGGTTGATGCCATCAGGAAAGCAAAGAGGGAAGTAAGAGATAACACAATTTAACAAATGGAAATCCTAGAGAAAAGTGGGGAGAATACACGTTCATGGTTATGCATGCACACACAGAATAAAGGTTCCTTGCAAGTCTAGAAGAATGGCAGTGTACGTGTTAGTGTACATGACGGCAGTGGGGTGGGGTAGGGGGGACAGGTGACACAGTACAGAGTGAACAGTGAAAAGTGCAGCCTCTCTGTATGACAAATTACTGATTATGGGATTCTAACAAAGGACAGGACACTGAAGGCCACAACTGAAGGCAGTTTCAGCAATTCTGCCACTTAGGCTTTTAAGTAAAGGGTCTCAAAATACTCCTTTAAAAGACAATATCAAAGAGGACTGATGCCCCAAGGAAAGATTAGAGGAGCGATATCCAAAAGCAAGGTTTTGGCTTTGTAACTACACGTCAGACAACAGCTCTTAAACTTGATCTGCCCTCAAGACTTTCTTCTAATCACATTTCAGAGATATTCCAGTTTTCTTTCCCAAAGCTTCTTTTACTAATGGCCTTGTTTTGTTTTGAGTCCAGACAGCCTTTTACATCCTTCTCTTTACTCACCTTAATCCTTAGGCCCTTCCCTCTCAGAACGCCAGACTGCTCTGAGGTCTAGCCAGAGCGGATCTCTCTATCCCTATGATCCCAGCCCTATATCTCACTAACAAATATTTGCTTTGCTGAAATACAAGGTATTAGGGTGCCTGGGTGGCTCAGTCTGTTAAGTGTCTGACTTTGGGTCAGGTCATGACCTCACGGTTCGTGGGTTTGAGCCCCGTGTCAGGCTCTGTGCTGACAGCTAGCTCAGAGCCTGGAGCCTGCTTCATATTCTGTCTCCCTCTCTCTCTGACCCTCCCCTGCTCACTCTGTCTTTCTCTCAGAAATAAATAAAACATTAAAAAAAAAATACAAGGTATTATGGTAAGTAATTTGGAAGATACAATAGGACAGCTGTTTATCACTATATATCATATAGGACCTAGTCTTCGACAGCAGAAGCTTGCTTACAAGGCCCCAAGGAGCCTGGACAAAGATACTTCTTAACACAGTTGGGTGCCATTCAAGCACACACAGCCTGATCAGGATGAAGCAGTGGGGGAAGGAAGAGAAATGTTCATGGGAAAAGTAAAATGTATTATGTTTACACTAGAAAAACAGATTCTAAGCCTATCACAAAAAGGTCGTTGACATTTCCTGAAAGGACAACCAGGAACTGTTAGCAAAGTGTAAACAGGGAGGTGTGCTTCCTTGTAGGGGGAAGGGGAGGGAGGTGACCCACCACCGGTCTAGAGGGGTGATTAGAACAACAGAACTTCCTATGGCTGAGTTTGGATCGGAGGGTGTTTTTGGGGGGAGGGGGGAGGAGGAGTGGTGGGGGTTGGAAGATAGGATGAAGGGAAAGCAGAGAAAATAAGTGATTTAGGTGCTTTGGGACAAATGAATCTGAGGGAACAGGATGTTTCCATAGCACAGTACAAAAAGCACTGCTCTGACCTTGATGTCTGTAGACTGGATTATGTATAACTAGAGCCACAGTTTGGGGGCAGGGAAAATTCTCTACAGTGCAACACTCGGCAGCCCAGGAAGAAAGAGGACCTAGTTACATGGCCTATGAGTCAGAGCATTTGTTTCTGAATCAGAGAAAGGCTATTGCTGGCTGACAGACGCAATTTAGAAACAAGAACCCCTTCCTTCCAGTAGCTGCAATCAAATGGTCTAGGGGTACTGGGTCTCCCTGGGGTCACAGCAGGGTCATGCAATGGGCCAGATCTGAGTCACTGGCCTGGGATCAAACAGACCCAACTCTCCAACTTGTACCCAGTCTCCCCAACATGACTCTCAGTTCTCCCCAAAAGAAGTGAGAGCTGGAAGGAGACACTGCCCTTCGGTTATCACAGTGAATCCGTTCTGTTATTTCTAACCAGGAGGTGCTGGAGAAATAGAGATAAACTTATTTGCTCAGAATAGGGCATGTTTTTCCAACTGAGAGCAAGTACATTACTAGGACTCAAGCCTCAGCCCTATCAAGATGCCTTCTTCAACTTCATTTTCTCTTTCACAGGGCACCTGACCAGCATTTGAAGTGCTCTGAATTATTGGCAGTGAAGTGACTTGCAGGGACCTGAAAGCCCGCCCAGTTCTTTCTCCTTGCCTCTCTCTCCCTTCCCTTTGATTCTATCAAGCATGCTACTATTTCTACAAATACCACACCTTTTGTTTTTCTGTGATCCTCACCCTCACAATGGCCCATATTTTGCTTCTGTCTGCTTCATGAAAGTCTCGAACCTGCTCAGCTGCTCAGATAAGAAGGTTCTGTCAGGTCAACAATGGAAAAAAACAGTTCCACCCAGCACCCAAGTTCTTTCATTTGTGCCAGATTTGGACTTGGGAACTCCTAACTTCTGAATATTTCTTGTTCAAATTCGTACACCCCAGATGGGGTTTCATTGCTCCTGGGATTCCAGTTCTCTGCCTTTGAGCAGGGTTCAGCGAAATCGCTGCAGTTCTTGGACCCAAACATCATCCAAAAGAGTCCCTATTAGAGAGACTTACTAGTCCCTAATAGGAAGGCTTCCCTATTACTCTCCTCCAGCCTCAATTTCACTAATTTTAGGAAACTTCTTTCTAATCTAAAATCCCTGCCTCAAGCCATTTCCTGTAGTTCTTCCTTAGTGACAATGGTAAACAGCTGTCCACTTATGTAGAGCCACACAGAATCCTCTGCCTTTCTCTTTGGGCTTATTCTCTCTCTCTCTCTTTTTAATTTTTAAATATTTATTTATTTTTGAGAGAGGGAGACAGAGTGCAAGCAGGGGAGGGGCAGAGAGAGAGGGAGACAGCATCTGAAGCAGGCTCCAGTCTCTGAGCTGTCAGCCCAGAGCCCTGTCGGGCTCAAATCCATGAACTGTGAGATCATGACTTGAGCTGAAGTCAGATGCTTAACAGACTGAGCCACCCAGGTGCCTCCTCAGGGTTATTCTCAATTCTTTTACATTGTTTCCCCTTCTTCTTATGCCTTTGGATGTAAGGTGAGGTGGAAGGGGATGAAGGGATGGGACACATCTACCTCTCTAATCCAGATGGATGGAAAATTACGGAGTTATTTAGCACCACACTATGCTTCTTCTTCCATGGAGATAAAAGTGCTTCCCTTTCAAAGAAAAAAATTGAAATGTAAAAAATACCCCCCAAAACCCCAAAAACTTAAAAAAAAGTGCTTCAACTAGGGGGGCACCTGGGTGGCTCTGTTGGCTAAGTGTCTGGCTCTTGATTTTGGCTCAGGCTATCATCTCACAGTTTGTGAGTTTGAGCCCTGCATCAAGCTCTGTGCTGACAGCATGGAGATTGCCTGGGTTTCTCTCTCTCCCTCTCTCTCTGCCCTTCCCCACTCGTGCTCTCTCTCTCAAAACAAATAGACATTAAAAAAAAAACTGGATCAGGGGCACATGGGTGGCTTAGTCGGTTAAGCGTCCGACTTTCGCTTAGGTCATGATCTCGTGGTTCGTGGGTTCGAGCCCCGCGTCGGGCTCTGTGCTGACTGCCAGCTCAGAGCCTGGAGCCTGTTTCAGAATCTGTGACTCCCTCTCTCTCTGACCTTCCCCTGCTCACGCTGTCTCTCTCTCTCTCCTAGAAATAAATAAAACATTTAAAAATTAAAAAAAAAACAACCCTGGACCAATTAGGAACCACTACTAGCAAGCCAGATGGAGAAACTAAGGCACAAGGAGGTTAGGAACTTGTCACAAATAGAGCTGTCAAACACATCTCCTGGCACCTCACCCAGAGCTCTGTCCACCTGAATCCTGACTTAATCCCATTACTGGAATAAAGTTGTGTAGAAGTAGAGGAGAACAGTATCTATTACTGAGAAAAGTAATAGATTATTATCTATCTCAGTAATAGATATCTCAGTAATAGATTATTATCTATCTCAGTAATAGATACTTTGACCTAATAGAAGGTCAATGGATTAAAAAGAATGGACCCAAACAGTCAGGTTGGGGAAGAGTGCCACATATTTTGTTGAAAAAATTGAGTGTCAAAGGTAGTGTCCATCCCTGACGTCAAAGACATTTCAGGCCTCAAGATCTATTTTCTTTCTAAAGAAAAGTGGTTTATCCATTGAGGCATCCAGTCAAACCAGAACAAAAAAACACATTTCAGGCACTGCTTTGGAAAAATCACTTTTTAGCAGCAGTCTTTACCCCATCCTAGCTTCATTCTCTAGTAGGAGAATTAGACACAAATAAACAAACAAGTGTATGTGTATGTTGGGGAAATGAGAAGGATCTTTATCTAGGTTAACGAAACTAGGTATTGGACAAAAACCAAATGAGTAAAACTAGGTCAAATTTGGGAACTACAATTGTGGCAGCATGTATATAAATTTAGAAACAGCAAAAACTAGCAGCTTCTCTCTCAGTCCCTCACACCAACGCTGTGGTTTTCTGCTAGAGCCGAGAAAATGTTTCTCACTAAAAAAGAAAATGAGAACGAGCTCACACATATAGCAATGAAGCCACAGTCATACCCACCTACCACTATTAAAATTGAAATTTTTCTCCAGACCCTGGGAAATTCAACTTTGGCTGGAACAGTCAACTTTGCAACCTCAGCTCGTGTAGCCAGCTGGGAACTTGGGGGATTGTGCACACTGCTCCCAGAATATTCCATTCCCCAAAGATGTGGAATATTTGTAACATACTCAGCAGAAAGCTGGCTTTCAAAATAAAGCCAGTCTCCCTGTCTCCTTTCTCTGGCTGTGGTTCTAAGTGTAGTACTTGAATTTCCCCCTTTCAGTACCCTCATCATTTTAACAAAGAATATACTCTTTTCATCATCATATCTCAACATGATCTCCCATCACTCTCCAGCCCATGCTACTTCACAGTACTTATTACTATCTGCATTTATATATTTAATGATTGATTTTGAGTCCATGGTCTCCACTAGGATATAAGCCACATGGAGATGCGTACTTTGTCAATTTTGTGCACTGTCTTATCTCCGGTGCCTAAAACCATGTCTGGGGCTTGACAGGCACTAAATAAATACGTGTTGCCAGATGGACTGAATGAATGTGCCGCCTCCACATTTTTCACTTCCCAGTACCACAAAATCCTAATCTGTGCGCAATCAACCATGTAGATTTAAGATGTTAACTGGTGTATGTGTCACTGAGGAGCCATGCCCCTCCGCTGCCTGATGAGCTTTGTGTGTCCCTCCTTCACTCTGCAGCCAGCAGTAAGCATCCCTCACCTCATACATTCTATTTACGGCTCACCTGCCAGCTCCTAGCCCTTCCCAAGGTCCATCAGAGGGCACAGGTAATACTTTGTGAAGGCTCTTTTATAAGGTTCCTATGCCTTGCCCTACTTAGTTCATGCTAATTAAAACTCCAATCAGCAAATGAGAAGTACCATCAGAACCCAGGCAGCCACAGCCAGGGAAACTACAGCATTCTTGTAGAAGTTTCTTCTGATATCTCTCTCCTCATTATCTCCACATAGCTTCAGTTCAGCCTCATTTATTGGTCCAGCCTCTTGATCCTCCACTAAAAAACCAACAATAACGAGCGCAGGGGAAAAGTGGTAAAGTTCTGCAAGCTGTGCACTGATATTTAAGGAGTTAACTGTTCCAGCAAAAGAAAATCAGGTTTTTAATGTGTGCCAGATCCCTTGACCCTCCTTCTGTCCTGATTGAGGGAATGTTCATTATAGAAGGGAAATGTTATCTATGGGAGATTTTAAACCAAGATCTATAAAATAATGATAATGGTGTCAGCCCTCCCATTTAGTCAGTGATTTATCTTTTTGTGCTGCACAGTTAGCTGTGGGAATGAATTAACACTGTTTCCAAATATTTTCTTCCTAGGACATAGACTCTGATATACCATCAATTTTATCCCCCTGCTTCCAGACTCTATAATCAGGTTTTCCTTTTCATAACAGGATCTTCAGGAATCTATTCTTTCTCTTTCTGCTATAAATATTCCTAAATGTTGCTCCTACTTGTCCCAGTCTCAAATCTATCCTTTTGCTTCTATCTTTTGACACATTCTTGTTTAGGTTCTAATCATTGTCCCAAGAGCATAATGACTTTCACTAAGACCAAAATCATAACACACCAGTTAGGTTGATCAGAACACAGACGTTTGGCGAAGGAGGTAAAAACCAAACTAAAATAATTCTACTTTATCTTAGGAGACCTAGATCTTCATTTCTGGTCTGCTATGATCATAACTAATATCCAACAAGAAATGCTGAGAACAGCAACCCCCATATGGCAGTGGATAAATTACTAAACCTCTCTTTGCTTCTGTTCTCCCATCTGTCATGGAAGAATAATACTGCTCCCTCATTGTCTCCTAAAGGTATAAGAAGGAACAAGGAAAGCACCCCTTGTTAAAACTGAAACCAACCAACCAACCAACCAAACCAATGTATTAAAACAATCTAAACGAGTGAAAATAAATCCCTGATAAACTCATGAAAAAAGAGAGATATAGGGTTGGTGTAGAATGCTAACCAGGCATCTAACCAAATAATTCCCTATGGGGGAAAAAGAACCTTACTCTATAACCAGAAATCTGGCCTAGAACTGTGGCTCTAAATTAGCTCAGGCATGACCAAAAAGAGTGCCAGTGCCAAGTGTAGCACTGCAGATTACACAACAAAACTTTCCCAAATCTACAAAGAGTTGCCAGATGCTACTACCAGGATCAAGCTATGGCAACAAGAAGCTTAAAGGTGTAAACTTTTACAGTTAAGAATGGCTTATCCAGATCCCCAAACCTTTGGAAAAATTAGGCTCTCTAACAGGGCAACCCAGCACCTCCCATCTCTTAAAATTTGTAAGAAATCTACCTCTGGGTAGTAGCATCCCAAAGCCCTGCGACATTAGAGCCTGCACCTGAACGCTGGAACATGGTTCCTTACCTGTCACTATCTCTATGCTGTCAAGCTGGGTTAACTTGCCTATTTTAAATTGGTTTCTTCATCTCACACTCCAGGATGGGCATAAGCCAATAGAAAAGTATGCCTTCATCTAGGGCCCAGCTCACTCTACCTCTTTCCTTCTTGACCCCCCGCCCCATAAAGTTCCCTTGGAAGGTGGGTGTTATTCTCTGGCCCTTTAAATCTCTAAACACCTTCCCTTCAACTCTCCTCACTTTCGGTTCGCCTCCATTCCCCTCCCTTACGGAGTTTCTCCCTTCTCCAGTGTCCTTCCTTTCTCCTGCAACGCGACTTCAATCATGTCCTGTCTCCCCTGCCAATTTCCCTTCCCTATGACACCTCTGCATCAGGGGACCTTCTCAGCACATCAGGCGCGTCCCCAGGCCTCCCTGCAGCCACTACTTCAGCTCTGGCTCTGTCCCTTCGCCCCAGATCCCCGCTGTCACCAACAATGACTCTCCGCTGTCCCTTCCCGGTCCTCCCCCCTCCCCACCCCCCGCGCCAGTCCACTCACAGGAGGCCTGAGCAGGTGGTGCAGACGAAGCTGCCCACGGTGATATCCACATAGGTGACCCCGCGCTGTGCGCACTCGAAGCAGTGACGGTTCCCGGCCTGGCTGCAGCCGCCCAGCTCCCGCACCCGGCGACACCACACCTCCGAGGCCGCCTCCGCTTCCGCCTTTCCCCCGCTGACCCCGCCACCCGGGCCTGGACCCTTCTTCGCCGCCATCACCATGGTTGCCTGCTCCCTTGGACCTCCTCCCCGCAAGTCAGCAATCGTCCCTTCAACCACAGCCGCCTTCCCGCCTCCTCAGCTTCCTCCGCACGCCTGCCTCTCCTGACAGAAGCCAGGGAGCCGGCGACGTCCGCGCGAGACTCCTCAACCCTTTGCCTCACCTATTCTCCACGCTGATTGGTTATCCTCTTCCCACCTCCTCACTCTGATTGGTCCGACATTGGACGGCCTTGGGTTGCGGGAGCCGCCAACGCCAAGCCCCACCGCCTTCACCCTCAGGCCTTTCCCATTGGCCCTCAGAGACCCTGCCGCTAGAACCCTGCGTACCCTCTCCCTGTCCCCGCCCCCTCTCGCCACTGCCTCCACGGCGGCCCGCCTCTCAGATTCGATTGGTGATTCCTCGGAAGTCGGGCTCTGACTTTAACTCTGATTGGCTGCCGAGGCTGCAAAGTTAGCGCGCGAGAAAGAGTAGGTGTCTCGCGCGTGCGCGTAGGTGTCTCGCGCGTGCGCAACCCTGGTCCTTCCGACTGATGACGTTAATTCCCGCCAAATTTCAAAGGCCTAGGCTCCGCTAGACCGTGCAGAGAGATATGAAAAGCATAATGAAGTGGCATGTAACCGAGGGGAAGGAGGAAAAGAAGGTTGCTCTCAGAGGAGAGACAGAGGAGAGGGAGTACTTTATAAGTACTGTTTCATTCACTGCTACCTTATGCCATAGGAAATCTCATTTTTACAGAGAGTTTTCATTATACAGCTTGCCGTGGGTCACACAACTGGTGCGTGGCCCATCCATGATTCTGATCTGAGTCGTCTGACTTTAGAAACCCTGCTTTTAACCAACATGCTATCCATGAAATAGTATTTGACAAACACGTATTGAATGTCTAATATAGATTTCAGGCACTGTGCTAGACAGTGGAAGTCGAGCAGTAAACCAAACCATCAAAATTCCTATCCTCATGGGGCTTACCTGTTAGGAGGCGGAGACAGACAACAAACTGAAAAATCATCACTTAGTGATAAGTTCTACTCAGAGAATTAAAATAAGGTATTGTAAAGGAGAGTGACTTATTGGGTCATTGGCCATCTCTAATAATGTCTCTCAGTGATATTTAAGCTGAGACCCGAATGACTGAAAGGAGTTAGCCCTGAGGAGATCTGAGGAGGAGCAACCCAAACGGGGAGGGTGGGAAGCAGGTGCAAAACCCCTAAGGCAGGAAGAAATTCGGTGTTTTGAAGCACCAAAAAAAGAAAACCAGAGTGACTGGAGCGTGGTGAGTGAGGGAAGAATGGAGGGGATTATATAGAAGTGGGAACTGATCGTGTAGAACCTTCCAGGCTTTGGTAAGGAGTTTGGATATACTTCTAAGTACGATGGGAAGCTGTATTAGAATTAGGTCCTATGACAGAAAGCCTCAAATAACTGGGGCTTAAACAAAATGAAGTTTATTTCTCTTTCATGTAGGAATGTAGGTAGGCATTTCAGGACTGGTGGGTTGCTCCATCATGATAGGGACCCAGGCTTCTTCTGTCTTGTTACTCACAGGGCATTACCTCTACTCCCAAGTTCACCTGGGATCTATTCCAGATTCAGCCATCATGGCTGCTACATGTCTTTTTAAAGATATGCCAGGAGACTGCACAGAATTTCATTAGCTCTCACTGGCCAGAAATTGGTCACATGACCACACCTAAGTGTAAGGAGGGACTCTGGAAAATATGTTCTTCAATTTGGGCTTCTATGTGCTCACCTAAATTTCAGAAGTTCTACTATTGAGGCAGAAGGAAAGAAAGGATAAACTACATAACCTACAGTCTCTGTCATTGGAAGAATTGTAGCAGGAGCAAACCATGATCTGATGTTCAGTTCTGAAAACAAAATCATTCTGTTTACTACAGGGGAAGTGGCTACAGGTGGGGAAGATTGCAACTAGGACAATTAAGAAGTGAGTTCAACAGTCCAGGTGGTGGTGGCATAGATAGCATAGACCAGGGTGGGAGGAGTGAGTTGGAGAGAAGTGGATTGATTCTGGGGATGTTTTGGAGGTAAAATCCATAGGATTTGTTCACAAATTACATGTTGATGTGAGGGAAAGAGGAATCCCTGGCAACCTCACTACAGAAAGATTGTCCAACAGAACTCTGAGAGCGTGAAAATGCACTGTATCTGACTGTCCAATATGGCAGCTACTGGCTATCAAGCACTTGAAATTGTGGCTAGTTGGGGCACCTGGGTGGCTCAGTCGGTTAAGTGTCCGATTTCGGCTCAGGTCATGATCTCATGGTTAGTGGTTTCGAGCCCCGCATCGGGCTCTGTGCTGACAGCCAGCTCAGAGCCTGGAGCCTGTTTCAGATTCTGTATATCCCTCTCTCTCTGACCCATCCCTGCCCACGCTGTCTCTCTCTCTCTCAGAAATAAATAAAACATTAAAAAAAAGAAAAAGAAATTGTGGCTAGTAAACCTGCAAACCTGACATTTTAATTTAATTTAACTTAATTTAATTTAATTTTAACTTAAATAGCTACGTGTAGTTAGAGACTACCATATTGGGCAGGGCAGTCCTAGATTTTTGTTTTGAGCAGCTGGGTGGCTTATGGTGTCATTTATTGAAAAAAGGGAGACTATAGCAGGAGCCTGTTAGGGGATGATGATAGAAATCAGTAGTTTTGCCTTGAACGTGTTGGTTTGAGATCCTTGTGAGGCCTCCAAAGAGCTGATGAAGTAGGCGGATGGGTATATAGTCTGGATTTGCAGGTGAGGCCAGAGCTGGAAATGTATATGTAGGAATCATCAGTATATAGGAGTTATTTAAAGTCACGAAATTGGATCAGTTGGCTTAGGTACAGCATGTAGACAGAAGAGGGCCCAGAACTACGCCCCGGGCGCCCCCAATGTGTACTTTGTTATCACAGCCACAAATGTGCTTCAGTGTCCCTAAAAGGAGGCAACGTCAAGTCACCTTCAGATAAGACAGATGTGATATCTCAGGCCACTTTAAACGTTCCTTCTAAGTTTCAGAGTTCACTGTTTCAAAGTGCTGCCCATTCCTCCTCTATTTCTTGGTAGCCAAGAGTTATTTCTTACTGTTCTGAAACCTAGAACGAGTTGGTAGACTTAGCTACCACCAAACCCTGTTGTATACAATAGTGGGAGAGGAAAATTAGTACATTAATATGGATTGTGATGGTTTTCTGTTATTTTTGTGCCTCTGGTGTGGCGGTGCCCAGCAAAAGGAGGCAACCACCTCTCCCCCCTCCCAGGCCCTATCAGGGACTAGCAACCCTGCTTCTCCTTCATAATCAGAGTCACACAGCTAGTACAGGAATACCCTTTGCTGCCATTGCCATAGTGGGAGGAGGAATTCCAAATGGCCGGGTGGAACTCTTACTGGGTTCCCTGATGACAGCACCTCACCTCGGACCGTTATACCCACAGGGCGTGAGTGGCTTGGGGTATGGAAAGCAAATATTTTTAGAGAGAAAATACTGAGAGCTGCCACCCTCCACCCCCACCCCAGCCCTCTATGTTGGCTGAGAGAGAACTGACATTGCATTTCAGTCACTGTTTGAGATCACATGTCACTTTCTATGAGAAAGTGTCCCAGCCTCACAGGTGTGGTCTCCTGGATACTGCTAGATCTGTTTTCAGAACACCATTTCATTGTTCTGTAAGGCCAGCTGCTTCTGGTGGATGGGAAATATGATAACGCTCCATGGCTTGCCAACTGTCTCATTCCTGTCTCTGGGAAGTGAGCTTCTCGGTTGGAAACCGCTTTGTCTGTGTTCTGCAAAGTCAGTAATTCCAAGAGCGGTAAAACAGAGGCATCACCTGTGGGGAAACAAAACCCAAATACAGAATAAATGTTCCTTCTAGAGTGTATCATTCACCACACCCTCTGTGACAAAAGGTACTTGGTAGAGTTGATCGTCACCTGGCTGGCTTAGTTGGTTTAGCACGCAACTCTTGATCTCAGGGTTGTGGGCTCGAGCCCCACATTGGGTGTAGCAATTACTTTTTAAAAAAATCTTAAAAAAGAAAAAAAGAAAGAAGCATCCATCTTTTCCCATTTAATCTCGTAGTTTGGTTGTGTTTTGTTTTCTAACTTAATTTCTGATTGTTTCTATTAATTTATTTCTTCTGCCCCCTTTGGTTTATTTTGTTATTCTTTATCTAATTTCTTGAGTTTGTGCTTACTTACTATAATTTTTTATTAGGGACAAAAATATTTCATATGAATACTGTTTTACTTGTAACTCATAAATGCTGATATGTTGTAGTTTTTTTAAAAAAAAATGTTTATGTATTGATTTTTGAGAGAGACCACACAAGTAGAGAGAGAAAGGGAGACTTAGAATTTGAAGCAACTTCAGGCTCCAGGCTGTCAGTACAGAGCCTGACGCAGGACTTGACCGTGTGAACTGTGATATGACCTGAGCCAAGGTTGGACACCTAACCGACTGAGCCACCCTGGTACCCCTGTTATTTTAAAATATTTTGTATTTTTATTTGTATTTCTTTAGAATTTAAAAAGAATGTTTATTTATTTTTGAGAGCATGAACAGGGGAGGGGGAGAAAGAGAAGGAGACATAGAATATGAAGTAGGCTCAAGGATCAGAGCTATCAGCACAGAGCCAGATGCAGACTCGAACTCATGAACTATAAGATCATGACCCGAACTGAAGTTGGATGCTCAACCAACTGAGCCACCCAGGCGACCCTTATATTTTTTTATTGGCTCATGAGTTTCTTTTAAAAGGGAATAATAAAAAAAAAATATTCAGGTGATAGGGACATTTTTCCCCTTTAGTTTAATTAATTAATAAATTAAATTTTAGAAGAAGGGAGAGAGTGTACATGAGGTGGGGAGAGGAGCAGAGAGAGACAGAGAATCTTAAGCAGGCTCTGTGGGGTCTGATGTGGGGCTCGATCCCACGACCTTGGGATCATGACCTGAACTGAAATCAAGAGTCGGTCGCTCAACCAATTGAGCCACTCGGGCAACCCCCTTAGTTTTAATATTAACGTTTAGTTATAATACATAGTGATCAGAGAATGATGCATATATTAGTTCTATTTTTGTAACTTGATGAGACTTTCTTTGAAGCCTAATATATAGCCAACTTCTGTGAATTTTCTCATTGGGTATTGGAACTGCATGTGTTTGGTAATCAGATCTACCATATTAATTATGCCATTGAGGTCATCCAACTTCTTACCTACTTGTAGAGTTTTTCATAGTGCAAAGTCCTTCTTTTACTTTGCTATCCCAGAGAGAGACTTCCCCATGCAATGGCTTGTCTGTTTGATTGTCATTCACTTCATCTCTTCTGCTTCTCAGAGCTAAACTAGGTCCAGGAAGCTTCTGCCCCTCTGCCCACTCAGTTCCACATCCCAAACACCTGAGACACTCTCAAGTGGCTTTTTTGTTCCATAGTTTGCCCTTCACCCTTTGAGAAATGTATTGCTGGCTCTTTTTGAAATCTGGAATAGCAGTGACTTGCCACCCTTCCTTCCACATGCACCTCTGCTAGAATTCTGCTATTTTTGGCAGTGTTTCCACCTGCATTTCTTATTCTCTCCATTGCCCTTGGATTGTTGCAAGAAGGTAAAGGGGAAATGCTGCTTTTATGCTGCCATCTTCAAAATGGGACTTTCCATGGGCTTTTCATATAATAATGCTGAGGTAGTCTCTTTCTGGGTGGTACCATATACCACATAGAACCATCTGTAGATCTTGCCAGAGTCATCTACCCTTGCTTAATTAATCATAAGGGGACTCCCTTCCAAGGGCTAATGTTGAGAATGAGGAACAATGGAGCAAGTAAAAGAATGCTTGACTGCAGAAGGGAAAAGCGTACAAAGACAGTAACAACATACTCAGTAACTTACTTAGGCCTTCAGGATTTGAAATCTACTTAATAATGAAAAGCTTCTGGGTTGCCCAGTTTTGAGGTGAGGTGGAGTTCAGGTTTCATCGTATCTTTTCATCCCAGATATTTATACCAGCTTTCAGAAGCAACAAGCTAGGGGATGCTTCCTGACAGGACAGGAAAATGGTTATATGCTGAAATGTGGTCTTGCTTCAAAACACCAGGGGCCCCCACTGTGACTCTGTGTAGGGCATGCCAATGGTTTGGTCAACTAGACACCTCCAGCACCACTGGGTTGGCAAGGCCAGAAGGGTATCCTTCCCTGCAACCTAATTTCAAAACTTCCTTTTCTTCTTCTCACTCAAATGGACATATTTTCTGGCCAAGAAGTAAGTGATTCAAAGGACTCCTCAGTAGGTTGTTCTTTGCATGTTGGCCATGGACCCATGCATGGCCACAGATTCTTCTAACAAAATCAGCCAGTCTTCCCCTAGCCCACACTAAGTGGGTAACCCACTGTAGCAATAGAATGGTCCCTGGTCACAACTGATTGGAGAGTAAGAAGACCGATGATTCTAAGACAGGCAAATTATACCGTGGCCTGTGGCCTTTAAAGTTGTCTGATGTGAAGAGACATGCAAGGAGACTTCTGCCTATGATGGAATAGGGACTGCATTCACCCTCCCATGTTAAGCAATTTGAAAATGAACAAAGCATACAAAACAGTAATTTTCAGACACTGGGCAATGGGCAGGCAGAAGATAGTTATCTCTGAGAAAAGGAAAGAATGAAGTTAGTCCTACCATTGCTCCAGCGTGCTGCCTGTAGAGAATTCCCATTCTGTAGTACAAAGAGGACAACCCATGCAAAGCCCACCTGAAATTGAGAAGACAGAACTGACACCAAGAGAGTTCGAGTTTGCAGGACAAACTATTGGAATGAGAGCTACAGAGAGAGAGACAGAGTCCCTAAGATCTTCAGAGCACTCATCCCAACTCTTGGCTGACTACTTATCATCATATGTATATGAAGAAACTACTCAAGACTGGATAATGACCTACCAGAAAGGAACAAGTGAAACGATTTCTGGAGATTGCACAAGTCTGAGAATAGTTCACGTTCCTAACAGCCAGAATGGAAAAATCTCATAATGCACAAGACATTGAGAGCACTCTGAAGGGTATTGCCTAGCAGAAGAGCTAAAGTAGTCCTAGACTAAATGCTGCTTTAATCCTTGGTAACAAAAGTCACAAACTATCTCCAAATAGCTTAGCCGCATCCCAACAGGCAGGTCCAAAATATTTAAAGGACCACAAAGAAATCCAGCACCCAAATGTAAAATTCACAATGTCTGGCCTCAAAAAAAAAAAAAAAAAAAAATCAGAGCTGCAAAGAAGCAGGAAAATATGACCCATGTTGTGGTAAGAAACCTTTGGGAAGCAAAATATGAAAACCTCAGAGAAGATAAAGTTCAGGAAATCTCCTAAAAAATAGTTCAAAATTAGATGGAAAGAAAATATGAGATAATAAAAAGAATGGTCCCAAGAGATCCAATATATGAATAATAGATGCTACAGAAAGAAACAAGAGAAAAAAAAGTGGAGGGAAAAGTATCACTGAAAATATTTTAGAAAATTTCACAGATTGTAAGGGCAAGTGTCCCAGCATAATTAAGAACAACTAAGAACTTCACAAAGGCACATCCTTGTGAACTTTCAAATAGAGGAGATAAAAAAAAAAAAAAGAACCATATAAGTTTCTAATGGTCAAATGATCCATATTAGAATTTATAATAGAAAACTCTGGGAGCTAGAAGGCATTAAAATCCTGTAGGAAAATGATTTCCAACCTGCAATTTCATACACAGCCAACCTACAATTATGAATTACTGTAGAATAAAGATATTTTCATTAATGTCAGTTTTAAATGCAAGTGACAGAAAACCTAAGCAATAGTTACAGTTTTTTTCTCTTTCACATAAAAATCCAGGTCATTAGAGTGGCTTTGTTCCATGCAACCAGTTTCATTCCAGTGCCTACTCTGCCATGCCTCGGGTGTGGCTCTCAGCCTCATGGTCCAGGATGGTAGCATCCTCCAGATGGAGGAAGGAATGATGAAGAAGGAACAAGGGATATTTGTCATCTGTTTCTTCAGGAAGTTTCTCAGAAGCTGCCAAATAACACTTCTGCTTACATCCCATTGCTCAGAATTTGGTCACATGGCTATACCTAGGTGCAAGGGAAGCTAGAAAATGTAAAAATACAAACTTTATTTTGGATGATCTTGTGCCCAGCTAAAGACAGATGTTGGTGGAATATTCAGTCGCAGTTTCTGCTACACAGTCTTGAACATTTTCTTGATCACTCTCAGAAGCTACTAGTAGATTATACTACTGAAGTGAAGGGATTAAGCAAGCAGGAAGAAAACTTGGGATCCATGAATGAAGGTATCCAACACCACAAAGGTAAAAGGAATCCCAAGGGTGCTGGTGAAGGGAGATTCCAAGACAACAGCTATGCAGAGGCCTAGACAGCAGCCAGGCCAGAGTGGAGAAGGTCAGAAGGTTTTAGGAGGGATTTCTTTTTTTTTTTTTAAATGTTTTATTTACTTCTAGGAGAGAGAGAGAGAGAGAGACAGTGTGAGCAGGGGAGGGTCAGAGAGAGAGGGAGTCACAGACTGAAACAGGCTCCAGGCTCTGAGCTGGCAGTCAGCACAGAGCCCGACGCGGGGCTCGAACCCACGAACCGCGAGATCATGACCTAAGCGAAAGTCGGACGCTTAACCGACTAAGCCACCCAGGTGCCCCAGGAGGGATTTCTTTAGGATGATGAAACTGATAGAAGAGTTAATAATTTCCCTTCACCTGACAGGCACAGCAACATACCTTTATTTCTGTGACAGTCCACTCCATATGTTTGAAAATAATGAAAAGACATTTATACATCAGGGATTCAGTTAGGAATAAATACCTAGGAAACTATGCAAACAAAAAGAAAAGGCAATTATTAACTCCAAGGAAAACAAATAGATAAATAGTAACATAACATATGGCTCAATCGAGAATAAATTTACATAGTTATAAAAATATAACTCTATATATCTTTCTAACTACATAACAAATGTATATTCAGAGGATAGTGACAGGGGAAGCATGTGTGTGTGTGACTAGGAAATGAAAGCTTAACCTTACTGTGCACAGTGCTAAGTTAATAGATCATGTGAAAACTGAAAAATATTAGGAATTCAAAATATAAGCATATTATTGGAAATATGGAGATAAATATCAAATACCAAAATAATCAACTACAAGAACCAAAAAACTGCTTACTTCTGAGGAGCTTGAAAGAGAAGGATTAAAAGACGTCTTCTTTTTTTCCTTTTTTTGTTTTAATTTGAGAGGGAGAGAAAGAGAATCTCAAGCAGGCTCCATGTTCAGCATGGAGCCTGACAAGGGGCTCAGTTCCACAACCCTGGGAACATGACCTGAGCTGAAATTAAGAGTGGGATGCTCAACTGACTCAGCTACCAGGTGCTCCTATTTTTTTTCTAACAAACCTTTAGAAATATTTAACTTTTTAAAGTACGTAAATGTCAAACTTTTTAAAAAATAAAAACATAAACAGAGAAAAGCAATTAGATTCTTTCTTGGGATTTTCAGGTGAGAAATGTGGAATCAGGTAGAAGGAGACAAACACTAACTGGGGTGGTAGACAGTGGATAAGCCACATAAGCCAACTGGGATAGAAGAAGATCCATAAATTGCTATTCCTAGAGTTTCCTGGATCCAGAACTTGCTTGAGTTTCAATCTGCACTAAGCCTGACCCCACTATAGCCTCAGATCTGGGATAGTTGGTCTCTCTCAACTCTTTCCCTTACTTGAACTCCACTAAGTGAACATTTGTCTCTTGCAGTAGAAAAAGTTGTTTTAGAAGAGAGGTATTGCTGCATTCAAAACTCCTTATTAGTTGAAAGGGTATAAAATGTAGCAACTTGCCCTTTATTTCCTTCCCTTTCTTCCCTTCCCTTCAAAGGAGATATTCTATTATACTTTATTCAGTGGTTTCCTAAGAACTTCACTAATATGGTAGGTCCTCGTACTTCTTCAGGTTTTACCTCACACCCTCATTGCCTTCATGTCTCAGCAGGATATTAAAAGATTCATGCTACTTCCTGATGTTCAAGGCCAATCAGCCTGATATCACCAATATAGTAGCTTAAGGTGACATTCAGGGAGGAGTAAATTAGTGTGATCAACTATCCCTGTTGACCAGTGGTTTCCTGGGATTTAGTACTTTCAGACCATCACAAGTCCACCTGAGAGTTGGTCACCCTAGATCAAGCAGACTAGGTCCCTGTGAAGATATGCTGCCACCTACCAGCTGCCAGATAGTGTGGGTAAACGGAAACAGAAAGAATACTTTTATCATATATCAATATACCTAATGAAGCTTGAGGTAACCCTCCATTATTTTTCAAGTCTCCTGTTAATATTTACTAGCAACCAGTCTGGAGAACTGAATGATTTTTCAAGCAGCCTCCTTGCACGTCTTCCATCCTCCCCTTCTAGGAGCTCTGGGGCAATAACTGACTTAGGGATGGTTATGGCCAGACGGCCTGTAACTCTGTAACCTGCTGGCTTGAGTCACATCTTTGTTCCTTGAACTAGGGAATTATTTTGCTGTACAAATCGAGCAGAACCCAGGCCTGCCCATCTGTTCTGTTCCTGCCAACTCTTCAAGCAGAAGCCAAAACCTCAACTCAGTGTGTTAGGCCATTTCTTGCACCGAATTACCACACCTACTTGGCTTTTGCTTTTTGTGGCCACAGCTAAGGGTGACATTCAAAATATTTAGCAGCTGGTTACCACATGGCCACTAGTCAATTAGAATAGACACTGACTTTAGCACTAAGTCAGATTCCTGGAGGCCAACAGCTGTGCTGGGTATTAACCTTTTAGTTGCTGATTGAGAGGGAGGTCTGGTGGCCTGGAGGCAGATAGATGGGGGTGAAGCATTGGGTGACTCTAGGTAGCAATTTACCAACTGATAAGAAAGCATTTCAGTAGTTCAACAACCTGTATGGCCATTGGCGGAATGTCAGCTTGGCTTTAAAATTTATTATTATTATTTTTTAATGTTTTTATTTATTTCTAGGAGAGAGAGAGACAGCATGAGCAGGGGAGGGTTAGAGAGAGGGAGTCACAGACTGAAACAGGCTCCAGGCTCCGAGCTGGCAGTCAGCACAGAGCCCGACGCGGGGCTCGAACCCACGAACCGCAAGATCATGACCCAAGCGAAAGTCGGAAGTCGGACGCTTAACCGACTAAGCCACCCAGGCGCCCCATCAGCTTGGCTTTAGCAAAGAACAGAGACTGGATGGTTCCACCCACTTTACGTTAATACCTGCCTCCCCGTAGGTCTAACCACCTAGTTTCCTCCTTTCCCAGTGTTATCAGTAATTTCATTTTGATTAAAAACCTTTCTTCCTGTTCCTGGCTGGAGCGACCATTCCCATGACCTGCCCCTTGCTCACATTCCCCATCTCTCATCCCCAAAAGAAGTTTTGTTACTTAGCTTTTCATCAGTGGTGAATTTTTCTGAAGATGAGGTGTAGGTGGGAGAGGCAGCCATAGCAGGTCAGTGGTAACATACCGTCATTCCTTTCTCCTTCATTCTTTGTATTATTCATCTACGATGTGCCAAGAGGCATTAGGCTCTTCAGTGTCAGTTTGACAAAGTATAATCAGCCAAAATGTATGCAGGAAGAAAAGGAAAATGGGGGTGGGGGAAGGAACAGAGACAGAGACAGAAATAAAGGAAGAAGGAAATAAAGTAGCAGTCTACCCTCCTTTACTTATTCCATCTTCCTTGATTATGAACCCACAGTCTTCAAGCCCACATATTTACTCCTGCAACAGCTCCTTAGAAAATTCCTGCAATTCATTTTGCCTATAATTCCTCTTTTCCTTGCTTAGACTTTGCACACCATCCTTGGTTTCATGATATTTCCAAACTCCTATGACCAGATGTTCCTCATTATGGGGTGACTCATCACATTTGCTTGGTAATCATGAATGCAGTAGAAATTATTTGGAGGGGCCCAGGAGACTGGGGAGCTCCATCCTCAAGATATTGCTATTCCAACTGCCAAGATTTCGGTCTTTGATAATCAAGACCTTAATTTTAACCGTAGAAACCCAGCACAGTTGTGAACTTAACAAATGCTGTAATTTGGCAATTTACTGTATCCTTTTTTATTGTAAAATATTTGGCAGAAAACTTTTGAGGCAACATTTGAAGACATACAGAGAATACATATTATGCATATTAACTATCATGTGTAAAAATAAATGAACACTGGTAAACCCACCACTCAAGAAACAGAAGACAATCTTCACTTTAGGGATCTAATTTTCAGTGGTTTCCAACCACTGGCTCACGGTAAAAGCTATTTCTTGTTACAGGGCCACAAACTGGCCTTAAATATTGTTATGGGCTCAGGTGCTCTGGGACTAATATTTGTTTCTTTTTTTAAAATGTTTTTTATTTATTCTTAAGAGAGACAGAGACCACGCAAGAGTGGGGGAGGGCCATAGAGAAAGGGAGACAGAGAATCAGAAGCAGGCTCCAGGCTCTGAGCTGTCAGCACAGAGCTCGATGCGGGGCTTGAACCCATGAATCATGAGATCATGACCTGAGCTGAAGTCGGTCGCTTAACCGACTGAGCCACCCAAGAGCCCTTATTTGTTTTTTTCTTGATGAAAATCACCTAATGCTATAAAAAGTGTCCATTTAATCCTACAGTCTTTATACTCCTTATTCCTTTAGAATGTCTAACAAGCAATGATTCTCAAATGTTGATGTACTAGGATCAACTAGGGAGAGCTGAAAAATCCTGATGCCTTAGGCCTGCCCCAGAAAAATTAAATCATAATCTCTAGGGATGCAGTCCAGGCACCCAGGCTTTTAAAAGCACTTCAGGTGATTTTATGTGCTCTAAAGGAATGGCAATAAAGTCCATCAAAGCTTTATTTTCATGGGTGTAGCATCTGAATACCAAGACTTCAGTAACTTTTTATCAATCGATGGACTTCTCACTTCCCCTTCAGGAATGTTGAGATCATCCCTTCCTCTTTCTCTACTGTGTTATTACAGAAGGTTCTATACCTCTTCTGAGATTCTCTTGCTTGTGGCTCTACTCCAAATATTCAATATTTGTTAGGGTAGCTTGGTATTTCCTTTGCAAGAAATGGGACTAACTCTGAAATTTTTAGGGGAAAACAAGGGTGTGGGCATATTGTAAGGATATAAGTGGTTTGGAGCGGGAAATCAGAATCTGAGGTTGGGCTGGGAGCTGGGTTCTATCTCTTCTGTCTCTCATGGCCCACATAGCCTCTCCCACATCATCCTTCTTTTCTCTCTCATCGTCACCTCCCTTAGCAGTGAGAATCTCATTAGTTTGACTATTTTTCAACTCAGATTCTCTGTTAGGCAGCCCCTACTCCAATCATCTGTGGACCAGGTCCACTTAGGATCACTTAAAGCCCAAGGCTGCAAGTAAAAGGGAAAGAGCGTGAAAATAGCAAAAAAGAAAGATAAAGTAACCATACCAACATCAGACAAAAGAGACTTTAAAAAGAAAAAAATGGGGGCACCTGGGTGGCTCAGTCAGTTGAGCATGCAACTCTTGATTTCAGCTCAGGGTCATGATCTCACGGTTTGAGAGACTGAGCCCTGGGTTGGGGTCTGTGCTGATAGTGTGGAGCTTGCTGGAGATTCTCTGTCCCTCTCTCTTTGTCGCTCTGTCCTGCTTATACTTTCTCTCTCTCTCTCAAAATAAATAAATAAACTTTAAAAAAATAAAAAATGTTACTAGAGATAAAAAGGGTCATTTTATAATGATAAGAGTTAATCCATCAGAAAGATATAACAATTATAAACATATATGCAACTAACAATAGAGACCGAAAATACATGAAGTAAAATTGACAGAATCAAAGGGAGAAACAGACAATTCAATAAAATAGTACGAGACTTTAGTACCCCTCTTTCGGGGTGCCTGGGTGGCTTAGTCGGTTGAGAATCTGACTTTGGCTCAGGTCATGATCTCATGGTTCGTGGGTTTGAGCCCCGTGTCGGGCTCTGTGCTGATAGCTAGCTCAGAGCCTGGAGCCTGCTTCAGATTCTGTATCTCCCTCTCTCTCTGACCCTCCCCTGCTCATGCTGCCTCTCTTTCTCTCTCTCCCAGAAATAAATAAAGCATTAAAAAAATTTAGTACCCCTCTTTCAATAATGGGGAGAACTACTAGCCAAAACATCAACAAAGAAATAGAAGATGTGTTGGGGCACCTGGGTGGTTCAGTCGGTTAAGCATCTGACGTTGGCTCAGGTCATGATCTCATGGTTCATGAGTTTGAGCCCCACATCAGGCTCTGTGCTGACAGCTCAGAACCTGGAGATTGTTTTGGATTCTGTGTCTCCCCTTCTCTCTGCCCCTCTCCTGCTTGTGCTCTTTCTATCTCTCTCTCAAAAATAAATAAACATTAAAAAAAAAAGAAATAGATGATGTGGGCAATGGTATAAACTAACTAGACCCAACAAATATCTATAGAATACCCACCAACTGCAAAATATATATTTTTCTTAAGTGCACTTGGAACATTCTCCAGAATATGTTAGGCCATAAAAAAAAACCTCAATTAATTTAAAAAGATCATACAAAGCATGTTCTTCAACTTTAATAAGATAAAATTAGAAGAAATCAATAATAGAAAAAATTGGGGAAATTCACAAATATGTGAAAATTAAACAACGTAATTAATCATAACATAAACATAAATAATCCTGGGTCAAAGAAGTCACAAATGAATTAGAAAGAGGGGTGCCTGGGTTACTCAGTCGGTTAAGCGTCCGACTTCAGCTCAGGTCATGATCTCACAGTCCGTGGGTTTGAACCCTGTGTCGGGCTCTGTGCTGACAGCTCAGAACCTGGAGTCTGCTTCAGATTCTGTGTGTCCCTCTCTCTCTGCCCCTCTCCCACTTGCTCTCTGTCTCTGTCTCTCAAAATAAAAAAAAAAATTTTTTTTAAAGACATAAAAAAAAAGTATTTTGAGATGAATGAAAATGAACAACATGCCACAACTTTGGAAATGCACTTAAAGCAGTACTCAGTGAGGGAAATTTATAGTTGTTAATGGCTACATTACAAAAGGAGAAAGACTTCAAATCAGTAACCAGTCTTCCACCTTAAGACACTGGTAAAAGAAGAGCAAACTAAACCTAAAGCAAGAAGAAGGAAGAGAATGATGAAGATTGAAGTGAAAATTAATGAGATAGGGGATAGGAAAAAAGTAGAGAAAATCAATAAAACCAATATCTTGAAATCAAAATTGGCTTATTTGAAAATATCAACAAAACTGACAACCTTTAGCTAGACTGAGTAAAGAAAAAGAGGGAAGACTTAAATTAACTAAAATCAAGAATGAAGGAGAGGTACTACTACTGACCTTTCCAAAAATAGTTGGGGAGGGTGGAGGGATTATAAAGGAATACTATGAACAATTATGTGCCAATAAATTAGATAACTTATATGAAATAGATTCTTAGAAACGCACAAGCCATGGAAACTGACTGAAGAAAAAATATGTAAAATCTGAATATATTTATAATAGGAGACTGAATTACAAAACAAAACAAACTATACATAAAGAAAAGCCCAGCCCATATGTCTTCACTGATGAATTCTACCAACATTAAAGAAGAATTAATACCAATTCTTTACAGATTCTGTTCCAAAAAAGAGAGTAGGAGGGAATAGGTCCCAACTCATTCTGTCGGGGTAGTATTGCCCTGATACCAAAACCAGATGAAGACATCAAATAAAAGAAAACATATAGACCAGTATGAATATGAACAGAAAAATCATCAACAAAATATGAGCAAACTGAACCCAGAAATATATAAAAAGGATTATACACCATGGCTAAGTGCAGTTTATCTCTGAAATGTTTGATTAGCTTAAAATTCAGAAGTCAATTAATGTAATTCTCCTTATCACTGGGATAAAACCAAAAAAACATATGATCATCTCAATAGATACAGAAAAAGTATTTGATAAAATCCAACACCTCTTCATGATAAAAACATTAAACAAACCAGGCCTGAAGAGAGCTTCCGCTACACAGAAAACCTACAGCTAAGATCACACTTAACAATGCAAGATGGAATGCTTTCTCCTTAAGATCAGGAAGAAAACAAGGATATCCTCTCTCACTACTTCTATTAGACATTGTACTGGAAGTCTAGCCAGGGCAATTAGGCAAGAAAATTAATTAAAAGGCATCTAGATTGGAAAGGAAGACTATTTCTATTCACTATTAAACTATTTCTATTCACAGATGACGTGATCTTGTATATAGACACTCCTTAGGAATCCACTAAAAAAACATTCAAACATGAGTTCACTTGGTCTCAGGGTTGTGAGTTTGAACCCAATGTTGGGTATAGAGATTACTTAAAATCTAAAAAAAAAAAAATAAATAAATAAATCTTAAAATCTTTAAAAAATCTTAAAATCTTTAAATCTTAAAAAAAAAGAGAACATGAGTTCAGCAAGGTTGTAGGATACAAGACCAAAAATCAATTTTATTTTATACATTAGCAGTGAGCAATCTGAAAGTGAAATTACTACAATTTACAATAGTGTCAAAAATAGGGGCGCCTAGGTGGCTCAATCGGTTAAGCATCAGAGTTCATCTCAAGTCATGATCTCACCGTTCATGAGTTTGAGCCCTGCACTGGGCTCTCTTCTGGCCGCACAGAGCCTGTTTGTCCCCTCGCTTACTGCCCCTCTCCCGCGCTCTCTCTCTCTCTCAAATAAGAATTAAATAAACTTTAAAAAGTAAAACAAAACACCACAGTAGTATAAAAAATAATAAAATACTTAGGAATAAATTTAACAAAAGAAGTATACTCTGAAAACTACGAAGAATATTGTTGAAAGAAATGAAAGAAATGTGAAATACATGGAAAGACATCTTCTATTAATGGGTTGGAAGATTAATATTATTAACATGGCAATACTTCCCAAATTGATCTACCGATTCATTGCAATTCCTATAAAAATCTCAGGTGGATTCTTTACACATATTGACAACCTGATCCTAAAATTCATATGGAAATTCAAGAGACTGAGAAGAGCCAAAACAATCTTGGAATAGAAGAACAAAGTTGGAGGACTCACATTTTCTGATTTCAAAATTTATGACAAATCTACAATAAGCAATATAGTGTGGTACTGGCATAAGGATAAACATACGGATCAATGGAATAGGATTGGAAATCCAGAAACGAGCCCTTATATTTTTGGTAAATTGATTTTTAACGAGGATGCCAAGAAAACCAAATGAGGGAAAGAATAGTCTTTTCAATAAATATTAATAGGACAGCTGGATATCTACATGTGAAAGAATGAAGTTCGACCCCTAAATCACACCATACACAAAAATTAATTCAAAATGGACCAAAGATCTAAATGTAAGAATTAAAACTATAAAACACCTAGAAGAAAATACAGGCATAAATCTTTGTGACCTTACATTTGGGAAAGCTTTCTTAGATTTGATACCAAAAGCATAAGCAAACAAAGAAAAAATAAATTGGGCTTCATCAAAATTAAACACTTTAGTGTTTCAAAGGACATCATCAAAAAGCAAAAAGACTGGGGCTCCTGGTTGGCTCAATCGGTGGAGCATGTGACTCTTGATCCCTACGTTCGGTGTAGAGATTACTTAAAATTAAAATCTTATGGGCACCTGGATGGCTCAGTAATTGAGCATCTGACTCTTGATTTTGGCTCAGGTCATGATTTCACAGTTTTTGGGTTCGAGGCCCACGTCAGGCTCTGTGCTGACAGTGCAGAGCCTGCTTGGAATTCTCCATGTCCCTCTGTCTCTCTGCCCCTCCTCCACTCATGCTCTCTCTCCTCTCTCAAAATAAATAAACATTTTAAAACATTTAAATGAAATCCTCAAAAAACAAAAAACAAAGACAAAAACAAAGGCCAGCACACAGAATGGGAGAATACTTTTTCCAAGTAACGTATCTGATAAACAGTTTGTATCAAGAATATATAAAGAACTATTACAATTCAATATTATAAGACAACCGAATTAAAAATGAGCAAGGGATCTTAATAGACATTTCTCTAAAGAAGGTATTCAAATGGCCAATAAACACATGAAAACATGCTCAACATCATTAGTCATTAGAGAAATGCAAATCAAAACCCCAAATCAGTGAGATACCCCTCTACACTCAGTAGGATAACTATAATTTGAAAAAAGGTAGAGAATAAGTATTGGTGAGGATGCAGAGAAATTGGAACCCTCATACCCTCCTAGTGGGAATGTTAAAATGGTGCAGCTGCTTGGAGATAGTCTGGCAGTTACTCAAATAAGCCTCAGCAATTCCACTTCTAGGTATATACCCACATGAATTGAAAACATATGTCTACTCAGAAACTTGTACATGAATGTTCATAGCAACATAATTATGCATAACAATAAAAAAGTAGGTGAAATAGATAAAGGGGATTAAGAGTACATTTACCCTGAATACTGAGTAATGTATAGAGTTGCTGAATTATTATATAATACACCTGAAACTAATATAACACTGTATATTAACTGTACTAAATTTAAAAATTAGCAGGGGTTGGGGGGGCAGGGTGGTTTAGTCAGTTAAATGTCCAATTCTTTTTTTTTAAATTTTTTTTAATGTTTTATTTATTTCTAGGAAAGAGAGAGAGAGAGACAGCATGAGCAGGGGAAGGTCAGAGAGAGAGGGAGTCACAGACTGAAACAGGCTCCAGGCTGAGCTGGCAGTCAGCACAGAGCCCGACGCGGGGCTCCAACCCACGAACCCCGAGATCATGACCTAAGTGAAAGTCGGACACTTAACCGACTAAGCCACCCAGGCGCCCCAAATGTCCAATTCTTGATTTCAGCACAAGTCATCATCTCACAGTTGTGAGTTCAAGCCCTACATTGGGCTGGACCCTGGCAGAGGAGATTCTCTCTCTCTCTCTGCCCTTCCCCACTTGTGTTCTCCCTCTATCTCTCAAAATAAATAAATAAACTTAAAAAAAAGTAGAAATAATTTAAATTTCCATCAACTGATGAACAGGTAAACAAAATGCAGTATACCCATACAATGGAACATTATTTGACAGTTTGGATGACTCTGGAAAACATGCTAAGTGAAAGAATCCAGGCACAAAAAAGACCACTCATATGATTTCATTTATATGAAATGTCAGAATAGACAAATCTGTGGAGACGGAAAGTAAATGAGTAGTTGCCTAGGACTGGGAAGAATGGCAACATTGAGGAGTGACAGCGAAAAGATGTGGGATTTCTTCAGGGGCTTATAAAAATGTTTTAAAGCTGATTGTGGTGTGGTTGCACAACTCTCAATATACTAAAAACCACTGAAATGTATACCTTAAGTGAGTAAATTGTATAGTATGCAAATTTTAATTTAATTTTGTTTTATTGGTGGGGAAGGACAGAGGGAGAAAGAAAACCTAATTCAGGCTCCACACCCAGCACGGAGCCCAGTGAGGGGCTCTATCCCATAACTCTGGGATCATGACCTGAGCTGAAATCAAGAGTCGGACACCTAACCGACTGAGCCACCCAGGTACCCTGTATAGTATATAAATTATATCTTTTTTTGCATGTGAATTATATCTTGATAAAGCTGTTATATAGATATATTTTCTTTAGCAGTGTAGACTGTATAAGTAGAAGGTATGAAGATTTACAGCCTGCCCTAGACCAGAGGCCAAGATGGGGAATACTAAGCTAAGGTAGTGGCAGTTGAGGTGGTAAAGTCAATGGCAGGGGATTTGGTGTACATGGAGACTGAAAGGAAGGTCAAGTAAGAGTCTCCCCTTCACTCTCCATGTTCAATTAGTTACCAGTCCTGCTGACTCCTGACAGATCTCCCTGTTGCCTATCTCTTCCCCTGCTACAGACTGAATTTGTGTCCCTCCAAAATTTATAAGTTGAAATCCTAATGCCCAGTATGATTGATGATGGCTGGAGGTGGGACCTTTGGGAGGTGGGCCCTTTTAGCAGAGCCCTTATGAATGTGACAGTGCCCCGGAAGAGGCCCCCAGAGAGGCACTTGGGTGGCTCAGTCAGTTAGGTGTCTGACTCTTGATTTCAGCTCAGGTCATGAGCTCACGGTTCATGAGATAGAGTTGTGCACAGAGCTTGCTTGAGATTCTCTCTCTTCCTCTCTCTCTGCCCCTCCACCATCTCAAAAGTAAATAAAACATTAAAAAAAAAAAAATAGAAGAGGCCCCAGAGAGCTCCCTTGTCCCTTCTGCCACGTGAAGACAGTGAGAAGACAGCTATCTATGAACCAGGAAGTGGGTTCTTACTAGTCACCAAATCTGCCAGCACCTTGATCTTGGACTTTTTAGTTTCTGAAACTGTGAGAAGTAAATATCTGTTGTATATAACCCCCACACCATCTACTATATTCTGTTATAGCAGTGCAACTAAGACTGTCCATGCTATCCATCTTCTAAATCACCACCAGAGTTTCCTTCCTAGAACTCAGATCTGATTGTGTTACTTTCTTTCTCAAGATCTTTCAAATAATCTGAACCCGGTTTATCTCACACAGCTCTCCCACAACCCCCTCCCCCAGCATGTGAGCACTTGCACAAACATATACACTCATCCTTCATTACAGCTACAGGGAACCAATTGTCTTCTTTGATCTTGCCACATCTCTTCTTTGTTCACCCCGTTCCCTCCAGCTGGAATGTCCCTCCGCCCCCACATTTACCAGGGCTGGAATTATCTACATTCTTCAAGACCCGATTATAATTCCACCAACTTGACGTAACCTTTTTTTTTTTTTTTTTACTCCCCACTCTTAGAGCACAAAATCTGGTAGAGGAGATAAACTAGACAATTGAGTTCTGTACTACAGTGTGATAATATTCTGGCTGCTGTGTGCACAGTGTCCCAGAAGGACAGGGGAGGAAGGCAGAAACTATTCAGTCAGTTGAAAGACTGAAAATTCCACACTCAAGTTGACTCATCAGTCCGAGGGCTTAAAACTCTGTGAGGAGACACTGATCTTATCCTAACGGGTACCTTTCCACTAATCTACTGTTTTCTTATGAGCAGAGGCTATATTTTTGATTTTTGTACCTACAAGCACCTAGTAGGGGTCCTGGCCAGAAGTCTTGACAATCTTTAGACAAGACTCAACAAATGAGGTGTTGTCTAACTCACCTTGGAAGAGGGGCCGGAAGTACTTCCTAGAAGAAGTAACACATGAGTTGAATCCTGGAACAACGGTGGAATTGAACCAGAAGGTTAGGGAAAGAAGGGGGATCCGAGTAGAGAAAACCTGAACAGTGTCATGGAGGTGAGAAACCTGGCCCCATTGGAGAGTCGGAAGGAAGTCAGCAGCCTGGAACTAGAGGGTTTTGGAAAAGAAGGCAGAGAGAGAAAGTTGAAAAGGGCCAGATCACGAGGTCTGTGAATGCCATGTTGATGAATTTGAAATTGATGTAAAAAGCAGTAGGGAGATCCTCAAGGGCTTTGTGAGAGACAACTGGATGGGTGACAGTGGTGTTAAGGAGACAGAATCTAAATCCATAAATTCCAACGTATTTGGAGGACTCTCCCTTCTTAAAATTTTAACTTAATTTGGTTTTGAAAAATAAACAATATGGCCACACCATTCAAAATCAAAAAGGTCTAAGGAAATATTGTGAAAAATCTCTCTCCCTAATTTCCAGACTGTGTGGTCCACAGCTCTAACTCTGTTCCCTTATCTGGGAGAAATCAAGTGTACCAGAACTCCAGTTTTGTTATGGGGATGTATCGGGATATCTCATTTTATAGTTCTTTGCTTTATTGTGCTTTATAGATAGTGTATTTTTCACAGATTGAAGATTTATGGTCACCCCGTGTCGAGCAACTCTATCAACCACTTTTCCAGCAGCATTTGCTCACTTCATGTCTCTGCATCACATTTTGTTAGTTCTTGGAATAGTTCAAACTTTTTCATTATTATTATATTTGTCAGGGTCATCTGTGATCGATGATTATGGCTCACTGAAAGCTCCAATGATGGTTACAGTATTTTTCTTAGCATTAAGATATTTTTATTTTTTTATTTTTAAAAAATGTTTATTTTGAGGGAAAGAGGGACCATGAGCAGAGGAAGGGCAGAGTGAAAGAGAGAGAGAGAGAGAGAATCTGAAGTAGGCTTTGTGCTCTCAGCTCAAAGCCTGGCATAGGGCAGGATCCCACAAACTGTGTGGAGATGACCTGAGCTGATATTGAGTTGGATGCTTAACCGACTGATCTATCCAGGCATCCCAGCAATAAGGTATTTTAAAATTAAAGTATATACATTGTTTTTTAAGACATAATTCTATTGCACACTTAAGAGACTACAGTATAGTATAAACATAACTTTTATATGCATTGGGAAACCAAAAAATTCATTTGAGCCACTTAATTGCAACATTTGCCTTATTGCAATGGTCTGGAACTAAACCCAGAATATCTCTGAAGTGTGCCTATATATAACTCGTAGCCCACTGCTTTTTTAACTGGCTTTTTTCATTAACAATGCACCCTGGAGGGGTGCCTGACTGGCTCAGTTGTAACTCTTGATCACAGGGTCATGAGTTCCACCCCCATGTTGTGTGTGGAGCCTATTTAAAAATAATAATACAATAAAGTTCTTTAAAAAACAAACAATCAAAAAAAACCCCAAACAAACCCTGCAACATATCTGAGATCTTTCCTATCAGTCCCTAAAGAGCTTCTTTTTTTTTTAAATCTTTTTTAAACATTTATTCATTTTTGAGAGACAGAGAGTGACTGGGGGAGGGGCAGAGAGAGAAGGAGACACAGAATCTGAAGCAGGCTCCAGGCTCTGAGCTGTCAGCACAGAGCCTGATGTGGGGCTCAAACTCACAAATGCAAGATCATGACCTGAGCCGGAGCTGGATGCTTAACCAACTGAGCCACCCAGGCGTCCCCTAACCTAACCCTTTTACATAGGGTCCTAAATGAATGGGCTTGTTACCCAGCTCTGGTTTAGAATATATTTGTTACAAGCTTCCTATTGGCAAATATACTTAACATATGACGGGGTGTCTGAACTTGTTCCTCTGTCGACCTTTCACAATAAGAATTTCAGAACTTCAAAGAGTTCCAGACCACACACAGTTTGACACTTAAAAAAAATTTTTTAATGTTTTATTTATTTCTGAGAGAGAGAGAGAGAGAGAGTGAGCAGGGAAGGGTCAGAGGGAGTGGGAGACACAGAATCCGAAGCAAGCCCCAGATTCTGAGCTAGCTGTCAGCACAGAGCCCGATGCAGGGTTCAAATCCACCAACTGTGAGATCATGACCTGAGCTGAAGCCGGATGCTTAACTGACTGAGCCACCCAGGTGCCCCGACACTTTTTTAAAAAATCATCATCAGAACACTCCATTTTCGAGCAAATCAGTGGACTCTAGATGCTGGCGAGGATGTGGATAAACGGGCACCCTCCTACACTCTTGGTGGGAATGTAAACTGGTGCAGCCCCTCTGGGAAACAGTGTGGAGGTTCCTCAAAAAATTAACAATAGAACTCCCCTATGACCCAGCAATAGCACTGCTAGGAATTTACCCAAGGGATACAGAAATGCTGAGGCATAGGAGCACATGTACCCCAATGTTCATAGCAGCACTCTCCACAATAGCTAAAACATGGAAAGAGCCTAAGTGTCCATCAACAGATGAATGGATCCAGAAGATGTGGTTTATCTATACCATGGAATACTACATGGCAATGAGAAACAATGAAATCTGGCCATGTGTAGCAACATGGATGGACCTTGAGGGTGTTATGCTGAGCGAAATAAGTGAGGCAGAGAAGGACAAATACCATATGTTTGCACGTATAGGAGGATTAGGAGGAACTTAACGGAGGACCATGGGGAGAAGAAGGGGGGAAATAGTGGGGGAGAGGGAGAGAGGCAAACCATGAGAGACTCTTGAATGCTGAGAACAAACTGAGGACTGATGGGGGTGGGGGGGGGAAGGGGGAGATGGGCATGGAGGAGGGCACTTGTGGGGATGAGCACTGGGTGTTATATGGAAACCAACTTGACAATAAACTATTTGTAAAACAAAACAACAAAGAAAACAACACTCCATTTTCTGAAAAGAGATTTTCAAACCTAGATGAGCATTAGAATCACTGGGGGGTGGGGGAGAGGGTGCCTGGGTGGCTCAGTTGGTTAGGTGTCTGACTTCAGCTCAGGTCATAATGTTGTGGTTCACAGGTTTGAGCCCCACATCGAGCTCTGTGGTGACAGCTCAGAGCCTGGAGCGTGCTTCAGATTCTGTGTCTCCCTCTCTCTCTCCTCCCCTGCTTGTGCTCCATCTCTCTCTCAAAAATAAATGAAAAAAATTGTTTTAATTAAAAAATCACATGAGAACCGAAAGCTTTTTTTAATGTTTTATTTTTATTTATTTTTGAGAGAGAGAGACCGAACACAAGTGGGGGAGGGACAGAGAGAAGAGGGAGACAAAGAATCTGAAGCAGGCTCCAGGCTCTGAGCTGTCAGCAGAGAACCCCATCTGGGGCTGGAAATCATGAACTGTCAGGCCATGACCTGAACTGAAGTTGGATGCTTAACCGATTGAGCCATCTAGGTGCCCCTCACTTGGGAACTTTAAACAACAACAACAAAAACATTAATAAAAAAAAAAAAATTAAAAGGGGTGCCTGGGTGGCATAGTCGGTTAAGCGTCCGACTTTCGCTTAGGTCATGATCTCGCGGTTTGTGGGTTCGAGCCCCGCGTCGGGCTCTGTGCTGACTGCCAGCTCAGAGCCTGGAGCCTGTTTCAGTCTGTGACTCCCTCTCTCTGACCCTCCCCTGCTCACGCTGTCTCTCTCTCTCTCTCTCCTAGAAATAAAACATTAAAAAAAAAAAAAAACCAACAACAATAGATTTCTGGGGCCCAAACCAAAGCTACTACATCTTACCCAGGTAGGGCTCAGGATTTAATCCAACCTTCTCACTGTATAGATGGGAACAAGAGACGCACGGGACAGAGTTGAGACTAGAACCCTGGCTTTTTCATTTCCGTTTGTGGTTTTGCCTCCTTATTCCTCTGCTGCCTACCACAGCACCTTCCTTTGTTAGCATCAGGGCCAGTCCCAGCCATGTGATGGTTAACTGATATTTGAGCTACAGAAGTTTAGCCTACAATGTAGATCCCAATCTTTGCATTCCATCTCACCACAATCCATGACTAAAAGAGAATTTGATGCACTATTGAAGTTTTATGTCCCTTATTTAAATTTTGTTTGTCCTAGCTTTCACTCCTATTCTCAACCACAAACGTTTAAAAAAGTTTTGAGGTATAATATTATAAATATTATATATAAAAATATATTTATATTATGTATAAATAATATAAACATTTATATAAATATATTTAATATGTTTATATGTAATATTTATTAAATATATATATTTAATATTTATATTGAGATATAATTCACATACCATAAAATTCACCATCTTAAATGGTGGTAAATGAATATACAATTCAGTGGTTTCAAGTATATTCCCAGTGTTATGCAACCATTATTACCATCTAATTCCAGAAATTTTCATCACCAAAAAGAAATTCTGTACCCAAGCAGTCAGTCCCCATGTCTCCCTCCTTCCTATCCCCTAGCAATCACTAGTTTACTTGTCTATATTCTTTCTGTATAGATTTGCAAGTTCTAGATATTTCATGTAAATGGAATCATACAATATGTGATCTTTTGTGTCTGGCTTCTTTTACATAGCATGCTGTTTTCAAAGTTCATCCATATTGTACATTTATTGTTGTGGTTGTACAATATTCCATTGTATGGATATACCACATTGGTTTTTTTTCAGGCCTCTGCCGAAGAACATTTGAATTGTCTCTACTTTTTAGATATTATGAATAATGCTGCTATGAACATTCATGTATACGTTTTGTGTGGACATATGTTTATAATCTTTTTGACCTTGGAGTGTAATCATTGGGTGATATGGTAACTCTATAATCAGCTTTTTGAGGAACTGCCAAACTGTTTTTCATAACCACACCTGTATTTACACTAAGGAAATAATATTTAAAATATTGGAAGCTACTGATTTTTTATGGAAAAAAATCAGAAATTATATTACTCAGAAGTAACACAATTTAGGGCCGCCTGGGTGGCTCAGTCTGTTGAGTGTCTGACTCTTGATTTCAGCTCAGGTCATGATTCCAGGGTCATGGGATAGAGCCCCGAGTTGGGCTCCACCTGCTTAAGTTTCTCTCTCTCTTTTACTCTCTGTCCTTCTCCACCTCTCTCTCTCTGAAATAATTTTTAAAAGTAACACAATTTAGAGACTCTGAGTAAATATGGAGGTACACTCATATTTACCTTGTCTCCCTCCTGAAACTGCACTAGAATGATAGTAAACTATCTCCTTTTAAGACATAAACACTCAAATACAAAGAAGACAGAAAGGAGAAAATGGCAACAAAATATTTTGAAGTTAAAAAGCGGAAGGACAATAGTTACTGATTCGTTGCAGACCGGAGAAAGCGGAGACCTAAGCCAGTCGCAGAGGAGCCCAGTAGAAAGCTGACTGGCATCACAGTGCCCTAGAAAGTCTCCCTTGTTTTTTACTTTTTTTGTTTTTAATTTTTAAATGTTTGTTTATTATTTATTTATTTATTTTTTTTTTTGAGAGAGAGACAAAGTGTGAGCAGGGGAGGGGTAGAGGGAGGGAGACACAGAATCCGAAGCAGACTTCAGGCTCTGAGCTGTTATCACCAGTGCCTGACGCAGGGCTCAAACTCACAAACCATGAGATCATGACCTGAGCTGAAGTCAGATGCCCAACCAACTGAGTCACCCAGGCGCCCCCAGAAAGGCTCCCTTGTTAGAGATACCAGTCATCCCTGAATGTTGGAGTGCAAATGGGGGTGAAAAAAGAGATCAGATAAAAGTTTATAAGAAATTAACATACTCATGCTTGTAGCAGCATTATTCACAATAGCCAAAAGACAGAAGTAACCCAAATATCTATCAGCAGATAATGAATAAATAAAATGCAGTTCATACATATGATGGAATATTGTTCAGCCTTAAAAAGGAAGGAAATGCTGACACCTGCTACAGACGAGCCTTGAGTATACTATGCTAGTGAAATAAGCCAGTCCCCAAAGGACAAATACTGCATGAATTCTATTTCTCAGAGGCACCTAGAACAGTCAAATAGAGATGAAAAGTAAAATGGTAGTTGCAGGGAGGAGAAAGGGGGAATTGCTATTTATTGGGTACAGTTTCAGTTTTGCAAGGTGAGTTCTGGAGATTGGTTGCACAATAGCGTGAATGTACTTGAGACTACTGAACTGTACACTTAAGGACGGTCAAGATGATAGGTTTTATGTTAAGTACATTGTGCCACAACTAAAATAAAGTTGGTAAAGAAATAGATTCTCAGCTCCCCTTCACCACTCTGAGCAAGATAACAGTTTCTCCTCAAGTCTAAGCTGAAGATGTGACATTGACTTTCTGGGGAGGTTTAAACAAGAGGAACTCTTGGCCAGAGGATGTAACATAGCAGAGAACAGGAGGCTTACCAGGGCAAGTGAGACTTCCAGCCCATCCCTCTCCCTCTGTTCACCTTTCTAACTGCTAGAAGCCAGGATTATGACCTCCTTTTCCCCCACCCTCCATTGATGATTGATGGAATCCTCTCTGGAGTAACCAACTTGCTCAAGAGAAAGGCCTTCAGATATTGATATATAAATAGAGAGCTGAAGGTCACACCAGTCTGTGACATGAAAGATAGAAACCAAAGCAGCAAAGAGAAAAAATGACCTTGGAAGAAGCTGGAGCAGAAAACCTTAAAGAAAAAAAATTAATATTGCTGGTTGTTGGATAGATAAGATTAGATATTTCATCCTTGAAGCAAATACAGAAGACCATTAAAAAGGGAACATTCAGAACCAAAAAAAATGGGCTCTTAAAAATTTTAAATATGGTATTAAAAATGAAAAATTCAGTAGAAGGATTGGCAAGAAAAGGTGGAAAAATCCCCTGGATAGTAGAACAAATGGAAAATATACAAAAAATAAGAGAGAAAAAAATAAGACAATTCAAGAATCTATTTAGGAGATTGATCCAACATCAAAAAACATTAAAAAGTATACTAGATGGGAAGAAATTACCCAAAAATAAAATAAATAAAATAACTCTAGAAAAATGGCCAGAATCAAAGAAACTTAAGTTCTAGGTGGAGAGACCCCATGCCCCATATGTATTCAATACAATGGATTAAAGCAAATCTTTATTAAGACAAAAAATCTTGAAGTTTCAGAACACAGAAGCCAAATCAAGTTTATAGAGAGAAATAATAGGGAATCAGAATGACTTCAGACTTCTCCACAATATCATTGAAAAGTAGAAGAATTATTTTATTTTAATATTTTATTTTATTGAAATATAGAAGAACAATTTTTTAATGTCTTTATTTTATTTAGAGAGAGAGGCAGAGAGAGCGGGAGAGAGGCAGGGAGAGAGCGAGACACAGAATCCGAAGACACGTTCCAGGCTCTGAGCTGTCAGCACAAAGCCCAACATGGGGCTTGAACCCACAGACTGTGAGATCATGATCTGAGATGAGTTGGATGCTTAACCCGCTGAGGCATCCAGCCGCGCCAGAAGAACAATTCTTAAAAAGAAAGAAAAGTAGAAACACCTGACGGCTTGGTTGGAAGAGTGTGTGACTCTTGATCTCAGTGTTGTGAGTTCAAACCTTATGCTGAGTGTAGAGATTACTTAAATAAAGAAAACTTAAAAAAGAAAGAAAGACAATAAAGCAATGCCTTCAGAATTCTGAAGAAATATACATGCATCAAATCTTTATGTTGCACACCTAAAACTCATACAATGGTCTATGTCAATTATAACTCAATTTTTAAAAAGCAAACCTTCTATGAAGAAGCACAATATTAATTTTAGTACATTTTTGTTGAAAAACTATTGTTAAAAGAGACTTATTACTAAATGATAAAAAAAAATTCTGAGGAGAGATGATTGCACACCAAGAATTCTGTACCTATGCAAACTGTCAATCCACTTAGGGTAGGGCAGTTTCAGGTATGTGAAGTCTCAAAAAAAAAAAAAAAAATCTCCCTGGAACACTTTACTAGGAAGCATATGGGCTTCCATAAATTGAGGGACTAATCCAGGAAAGAGGAACCAAAAAAACTCAGGAATAGGAGCAGGGAGAGAGGTAAACGGTGTCCCCAGATGACAGCAGACAGTCCGTCTAGAGTATAACAGGGAAACGAAGAGCTGCAGGATAAAGGTCCAAGAAAAAGCTTAGGCTGATGGAATACCCTCTGGGGAGTGAATTCCTGTGAGGAAACTGGAAAGCAGACAAACAAAAACTCAAGACAATTAACTCTAGGGAAAGAAAACTCCAAGAAAGAAAATACAACCATAGTCTATGACATGGCTCAGCTCAAAGAATATGTATATGATAATATTATTATGAACACTGAATTCTTCTCTGATCAAAAACTAGTATATAACTTTTTTTTTGAAGATTTTATTATTTTATTTTTAAGTAATATCTACATCCAACATGGGGCTTGAGCTCATAACCTTGAGATCAAGCACTGAATGTTCTACCGACTGAGCCAGCCAGGCGCTCAAGGGTGTAACTTTTTTAGGGATGGAGGAAGGGGAAGAGTTGTGTTTGGGGATGGAAGTATGAATTAAATTCTCATTTTCTGTTTTATGAAATTGTATGGAAAATGGAAAAAAAATCAAGAAATAGCTGCATAAGCATGTTAATGAGAAACAGGGATGTACATACCAGTAGAAATGGCTGAAAGACTTGAAAATGATTAAATCTGAGGAGCGGGCCAAGAGTGTAATGAGGTGAGCTTGCTTTTCTTCAGTCTTTTACTCTTTGATTTTAAAAATCCTGTACATGTTTAACTTAATAAAACTAAAAACAAATTAATTTAGTAAAAGGACGGGAAGGAACAATAAAATGGAAGAGAAATTTAGGTCGAAGGATGGAACATTCTGTCACTTTGCATTTTAAATTAGGGGCAGGGTACATCAAACTATTTAATATGTGCAATGAATAATAAAAAATGTACTTAGGATTTTTACAAATTACAAAGCAAAGATGGGGAGAGACAGATGATGAGAGACAGTGTGTGAAAGAGGAAGGAAGGAAGGAAGGTAGGAAGGAAGGAAGGAAGGAAGGAAGGAAGGAAGGAAGGAAGGAAGGAAGGAAGGAAAGGAAAGAAGGAAGGAAGGAAGGAAGAGAGGAAGAGAGGAAGGGCAGGGAGATAGAGAAAACAACACCAAGACATGAAAAGACAGATGGAAACATGGAAAGACATACCCAGACACACATATACAAAGTGAGAATGTGGGGAGACATGACAGGAAGAAATCTACAGATACACTATGGGAGTGTATACACTCATGTGTGCACACAATCAAGTGATGACTTGGAAACCCAGATCTTCATAGATAACATCTCAAGCATTTGTAAAATATCCTAGAATAAGCATATCACCACTGAACATCACTCCCACCACCACACACACAATGGGACTAACTCTCCTCTGCTTTCAAGACTCAGCTGAAATCTCCCCTATTCTTGAGAGGTTTCTCAGCCATTGCTCTGTCTCTTCAACTTCTAGAAAAAGAATGTCTTGTCTTATCACTCAATTGGGGGAAAAATCCATAGATGGTCCTGTGACATTCTTACATAGCCATAGTAAGCTGTTGCTATTTCTCTTGTGAACTGCTGTGTAGCTTAATGTTCATTGTTGCACACTGGGGACAGGAGAACTGAGCCTTACTCATTCTGAAGAATCTTCCATTGGCCCAGCTTCGAGGGAGGCTCTGGATTTGAATTCCTTCTCAGCCATTCACTTGCTGTGTGGCTTTGGGCAAATTACTTGACTTCTCTGTGCTCCAGAGTCCTTATCTGTAAAGTAGAGATACTATGGGGCTGAATTATATAAGATTGCCAATTATCTACTGTATTTGACTAACAAAAATGGCAATTTTATACAGCTCAACTAACAAAACTGCCGCCTCTCAGGTGACATGGGGATTAAATGCAGTCTGCTGCATTGTAAGCAGGCAACATCCTGCTACATGAAAAGTAGACCTGGGAGTGAGCCACTCAGACCTTGTAGAACAAAGGCAATACCCTTGGAAGGCAAAGCAACCAAATAGAAAGATTATCCTGGAGCATCTAGGTCTGCTATGGTCTGATTATGTCTAGACGCTTATATAATCAACAGATAACCTCCCATTTAGGTTCAGCCATTGTTGTTTGGGTCTGTTTGGAAGCACTTAAACTGATATCCTAATGATTGAGGGGCGTGTGTGAGGGAGAAAGGAACCAGCTACTTCTGCAAAGAGATTTCTGGATGAGATGGCATTGACTGAGATGGGCGGTCCAAGTCATGATGGGTGGTTTGGGGGGACATGTTATCTTTGAGGTGGGCCTAGGGGGGAACTGTCCTGTTCCTCTGGAACCCAAGAAAGTTGGAAATAGTAGTTTGGAAATTGCATGTGTATGTACAATTACTGTAACCATGGGAAAAGTGTGATCATCCTGGGAAAACACATAGATACAGAAAAAAAGGACTCTATTAGCCAAGTGTATCATGAAACACTGACAATCATGATTATTATGACAACTGACAATGCACGTCTCCATGTGCCAGGCAAGCCCCGAGCTAAATACTTCAAGTGGGTCGTTTTCATCCTCAGGATAACCCCTTTGGTGGATTTTATTAGTCCAATTTACTGGTGAGAAAACCAAGGCTTAAAAGGCAGATTTGAACCTGTGTCCGATCCACTTGAAAGTCCGTGTTTCTAACCATTACTCCATAAACCTAAACACGGCTTTTTAAAACTTGTGTTTACAAGTATATAGAGTTCTCAAAATTCATCATACTGTAGATTTCAGGTGCATGCATTTTATTGCATATAAATTATACGTCAATAAAGCTGATTTTTAAAAGTAGAAATGTGATTTTGGAGCTTGCATCGTGCATGCCATGAGGGGTCAATAGCCAATTGTTAGCAAAAAATAATATAAACTTAAAGCGCCAGCCAAATGATTAAGGTTGGAACTTAAGGAAGGTTTTGTTTAATTCCTCATCTCTACCAGTCTGAATTAGAAATATGAAGTCTTACTGGCACACTGAAAAACAAAAACATACAGATTTGTGAATGGAATAAAGCTGTTAGGTTTTAGAATAGGAATCTCAAGGTACCATGTTTTCTCTCTATATCTATATATATATATACTTTCTATTTATTTATTATACAATATATACTTTTTATTTATGATTATATAATAAATACATAATTTAATATAAAATATATGTTATTTTTTCAGTAAGCTCTACACCCAATGTGGGGCTTGAAGTCAAGACTCCAAGATGAAGAGTCACATGCTCCACCTACTGAGGCAACCAGGAGCCCCTGTCAAAGTACCATATTCAAAGTGTTAAGATACTCTATCTCAAGGTTTCTTGATCTCAGAACTCAAGGTTTACCAACCTCAACGCTATTGACAGTTCAAACTAGATGCTTCTTTGTTGGGAGGGGCCGTCCTGTGCATTGTAGCAAGTTTAGCAGCATCTCTGGCCTCTTCCTGCTAGATGCCAGGGACAACCTCTTCCTCAGCCGTGAAAACAAATAATATTGCCTGATGTCCCCTAGGGGGCAAAATCGTCAAGTGGAGAACCATGCTCTAACTACTGATTAGCACACCAACCTGAGCGGTAGAGTTTTCTCTTGGGTTGCAATACCACCAGCATGAGGACTCATGTCCACTGGGCACCCCCAGGGCACCAAGCATACCTAGGTCACTTTCTAGCCAACTGGGCTCATCCTATTCACCCTTCTGGAAGGGACCGCTGCTTGCCTCCTTGGCAGGGAACTTCCATCATTGTGCCCTGTCCATTCTCCTCCCCCTGCGCCCCGTCTGGTGGTTCTGTGCTGCCTCCTCATCTGCACCTCCAGAAGCAATGGCTGGCCTCCCTGCTGTCCTCTTGAACCCTCCTCCACCTCCAACACTGTAAATCCTCAGTGGTCTCCCCCTCCAAAGTATAAAGAGTGGTGATCAGTTTGTGGACAGAACAGTGCCCTCTCCCTCTCCTTCAGAATGGCAAAGGAAGGGAAATCCTCCGTCCACGGCAGAAAGTGTGGGCTGGGGGCAGGTCTCTTTCAGAGCAATGATGGAGAGTGGCAAAGTGAGGTGGAAAGGAGGTGGATAACTCACACCCATACCCAGGAGGAATTTTTGAAGCTTCACTGTCCCTCCCCAGGTCTGATTTGTTGTCACGAGCTCCCTCCTGCCCTGGGTGTGTGGGTTCGCCTCCCTAAAAAGTTCCTGTTAGAACCACCTTTATTCCCTTACTGTAGGGATTCCTAGCTGAGACAGATAGACCGAAAAATGGAGAGGGAGAGGAATACTTTATCCCATTGACTTTCTCACTCAGTCCCAACCTCAAAACGGGGGGGAGCGGGGGACGCATAAGTTCTCCATTTTTAGATTTACATATCTCTAAGTAGACCAACCATGACAGTTTTATGACCCAAATACAAGAATACATTTTATGTTATTCAACGAACAAAATGACTTCAGATCTTAACAGGCAGGGAAATCAATAACACACATAATTAAAAGTTTCCCTCTAGTTTGTAATTTTTCCAGAAGGTTTCCCTTCATTACTCTGAAATTTCTGGAATGTGTACATCGCACTGTCCCACCCATCCCTGGGCTTTAAGGCAGGAATGTCAAACACAATCAACATAAGGTCACCACTTGGTCAGTGGAAATTTTTTTAGATGGCGGTGACAATCATTTCTGGTGCTTCCAGCCCAGAGTTTCTGACTCACAGCCATTTTTTGGTAGCAAAAGATAGCCCTGGGGTGGATGAGTCCCCAACCAACATGCTCCTCATTCTATCCTAGGGGAAGTTTGGAGATGGCAGAGGAGCAGTGCAAACTAGAGCATCAGAATTGTGTGCCACTCTGAAGGCACATGCATTAGGGGCCCTGGGTCTGACTAGCAAGGGACAAGAGGCTCCAATTCCCACTACTTGTAAACTATAGAGGTACCTGGAGGAAGCATCCAAGCATATGCGGGGATTGTGAGATTCTTTAAGACAAATGGCCCAGGCTACTCCACAAGTCAGAGTTATGGGAGCAAAAGAAGCAAGCAGAATGTGTCAAATTAGAAGAGACAAAGAACCATAACAGCCAGATGCAACTCCCGGTTCTGGATAGAATCTACGTCAGTAATTCGCATGTTGAAGCCTTAACCTGGGATGTGATAGTGTTTGGAGTAAGGCTTTTGAGAAGTGATTAGGTTTAGGTGAGATCATGAGGGTAGGGCCCTAATGATGGGATGAATATTCTCTGAAAAAGAGAAATGATGAACGTTCTCTTAAAAAGAGAAAGAGAGGCGCCTGAGTGGCTCAGTCAGTTGAGTGTCTGACTCTTGATTTTGCCTCAGGTCATGATCTCTCGGTTCATGATATCGAGGCTCTGTGCTCACAGTGTGGAACCTGCTTGGGATTCTCTCTTTCTCCCTCTCTCTGCCATTCCCTCCATCCCCCCACTCATTCTCTCTCTCTCTCTCAAAAATAGAGAGAAAAAAAGATCAGACCTTCCCCTCCCTCTTTGTTCTCTCGCTCTCTTGCTCTCTCACTCTGTGATATATATGGATACAGCAAAAAAGTGGCTGTCTGCATGCTAGGAAGAGGGCTTTAACCAAGAACCAAATTGGCCAACACGTTGATCTTGGATTTCCCAGCCTGTAGAGCCATGAGAAATAAACGTGTCGCATAAGCCAGCTAATCTATGGTATTTTGTTATGGCAGCCAAGTTAAGATACCAGAACACTTTGGGGCACAATTAGGGCAATATATATATGGCCTGGATATTAAATAAGATGAAAATCTATTGACATGGAGTGAGATGGAGACCATTAATGGAGAAAAGCAGCTTTCAAAACAGCATGTGCAGGATGATCTTGTTTTGTTAAAAAAACATGCATAGAAAAAGTCCTGTGATGTTATACAATAAGCTGTTAAATGGTAACCTCTGGGTGGTGGAAATGTGAGGCTTTATTTTTGCTTTTCAGGATTTGATAACTTTCTACAGTGAATGTATATTGCTTCAGAAAAATAAAAGGTTATTTTTAATGGGAGAGTGAGTAGGTTCTGGGAGGGGTTTCCTAGAACATTTGCTCCCAACCCTCATTTTTTTCAAAGGAGGAAAATTTTTGACTCATCACATTGACTTAAAAAAACACAAAACACAAAACACACGCACACCGCTTTTTATTGTGGAAATTTTCAAACAGACCCAAGTGCAGACAGAACATTCATGCAGCCTAACAATGATCAACTCATGGCCATTCTTGTTTTATCTTTTCTGGCATGTACTTTCTCCTTTTCCATTTAATTTGAAGCAAATCCCAGACCTCAAATGATTTATCCCATTAACATTTCAGGATTATCTCTCTAAGGACTCTAAAAATATATAACTGCAATACACCATCACACTTAAAAAGTTAATAATAATTCCTTAATATCATCAAAAATCCCACGTGGTCATATTCCCAATTGTCTCATAAATGCAAGAAGCAAGTGTTTTTTTATTTGTTGGTTGGTTGTTGTGTGTGTGTTTTTTTTAATATTTTTATTTCTAGGAGAGAGAGAGACAGGGTGAGCAGGGGAGGGTCAGAGAGAGAGGGAGTCACAGACTGAAACAGGCTCCAGGCTGGCAGTCAGCACAGAGCCTGACGGGGGGCTTGAACCCACGAACCATGAGATCATGACCTAAGCGAAAGTCAGATGCTTAACCGACTAAGCCACCCAGGCGCCCCAAGGTTGTTGTGTTTTTAAGTTTATTTGATTGAACCAGGATCCAAATAGGGTCCATAGATTGCAATGGGAGATAATGTCTTTTTAAATTTCTTATAATCTACAGCTTGCTTCTTTGTCTTTTTATTTCGCCTGGTAATATATTTGTTGAAGAATCCAGGTAGCTTTCCCTGAGATGTTTCTCACAGTCTCGGTTTTGTTGATTGCATTTGATGATGTTCCAATGCGTTCCTATTTCTTCTGTTTTTCCTGTAATTGGTGGTGGCATCTACAGGCTTTGATCATATCTCTAGGCTCAGTTTTGGGAAGTGGGAGCAATAACACTTCATAGGTGATGGTACGTTCTTTCATCAGGAGGCATATGAAGTCCAGTTGTCTCTTATAATGTGATATGGGATGTTGTCTGCTGTTGAAACTCAACACTGAAACTTGGATCCATTACTTCATAGTGATATTCTGAATCTAAAATTCTGTCTTCATTTATTAGCTGGAATATTTCTTTTCTTTTCTTTTCTTCTTCTTCTTCTTTTTTTTTTTTTTACAAATAGTTTATTGTCAAGTTGGTTTCCATATAACACCCAGTGCTCATCCTCACAAGTGCCCCCATCCTTATACATCCCCCCCTGCCCATTAGCTGGAATATTTCTTTACAGAGAAGCTTTATAATTCAAAATAATGAATCGATTCTCTAGCATTATTCAAAAGTGAGGAAATTTTTTGTATCCGTATAAGCTAACGAATTTAACCATATTTGTCTTCCAATCCATTGTAGTTTGATGCTCAAATTATCCCATCTTTGACCATTGGGACCCTTCTCAAATTTGCTCCCAGATCTTTTTGACATGGCCCTAGCTACCTTTGATAGAAATCTCTCTTCAAAGCTGAAATATGATCTCAGGGGGCAATATGGACCATGAGAAATAAGGCAGAATATTATTTTTGAAGTCCTTCTTTTCTCTCCCCTGGAGTTTGAATGTGTTACCTCTTCAGTGGGGGTCTCTCCATGCAACTCCTGTCTCCCTCTTGACTTGAATGCTCTTGGGCCCCTCTCACCTCTGGCTGGATTGTCCCAGAGTTCCCTGCCGTGCTGGGGTGTGGAAAGGTAGAAAGTCAGTGTTGGAACATGTAGTCCCAGGTGAATCCAGGTGAGTTTTACTAGGTGTTAGGCTGGCAGGGCTGGGTCTGAGTTGACTACCCAGAGGGTGTTCATACTTCCATCCTTCATGTGAAATTTATAAGGTGCCAGCACAGCCTAAGTTCTTGAAACTGCTAACTCTTCACAGGTCTCCAATCTTAGGTAGCGTAAGGACTCACATTGGCCTCAAGCATCTGCCTTAGCTTGAGCCCTTCCTACCCTAACTCTATTTGTTCTTGTCCTTTCCTCAAGCTCTGCTGATGTTCTGATCTCTGTCCCTACCCTTTAAGGAGGCCCCTGCTATCTTAAAGTGAGAAACTTGGCTTTGAGTGCCCATCTGGGATTTGATCACTCACATCCCAGCTCCACAGCTGATGCCTAATGCCTGTGTCTGCCTCTTGTCACCGAGCACAACTCACTCATCTTCATCCTTCTTGAACACCTAAAACTACTTATTTTTATTCTTTAAAAATAATAAATATATTTTCTGATTTCAGAATGGAGGTATACACATAAAAATTCAAGCAACACAAATTTTTACTTTTTTTATGTTTATTTTTGAGAGAGAGACACACACACAAACAGAGGTGAGTGGGGGAGGGGCAGGGAGAGAAGGAGACATAGAATCTGAAGCAGGCTCCAGGCTCCAAGCTGTCAGCACGAAGCCCAACATGGGGCTCAGACCCACAAACCATGAGATCATGACCTGAGCCAAAGTTGGATGCTTAACTGACTGAGCTACACAGGCGCCCCCAAATTTTAAATGTACATTGTTGTTTTGTTTTGTTTTGTTTTTTAAGAGAGAGACAGTAAGAGGGAGAGAGAGAATCCCAAACTGGCTCCCTGCTCAGTGTAGAGCTCAACTTGGGGCTCGATCTCACCATAGTTAGATCAAGATCTGAGCTGAAATTGTCAGATGCTTAATCAACTGAGCCATGCAGACACTCCTAAATGTCCATAGTTTTCACTCAGACTCCATTTCTAGGAATTCATCCTAATGAAATAGTTATACAAGGACTCAAAGCTAAAAGCACAGTGTGCTAATTGCAGCATTGTTTGAAATGATAAAAAATTGGAAACAACCCCAATTTCATCAGTATGGCACTGACTAACTTATGGTAATAATGGAACAGTGAAGCTGTTAACTAGAGTGCAGAAGATATTGATGTTCTAAACACAAGAAAGGTCACAATAAGTTAGTAAGTGAATAAAGTAATGTGTGGAAAAGCACATTTAAAAAATTGTTCATAAATAGCACATTTTTAGAAAAATCATTCATAAATTTTTGTGTAGGTCTGGAAGAAGATATGTCGAATAGCTGATGGTGATTATTTGAAGTCTGAGAAGAGAGGGGGGTTAATTTGCTTAAAAAAATTTTTTTTAATGTCTTTATTTTATTTTGAGAGACAGAGACCGAGAGTGAGCAGGGGAGGGGCAGGGAGAGAGGGAGACACAGAATCCAAAACAGGCTCCAGGCTCTGAGCTGTCAGCACAGAGCCCCATGTGGGGCTCGAACCCACAGACTGTGAGATCATGACCTGAGCCGAAGTCAGACACTTAACCAGCTGAGCCACCCAGGTGCCCCGTACTTTTTAAAAGTTTGTATTGCTTAGGGCCTCCTGGGTGGCTCAGTCAGTTAAACATTGAACTTTGGTTCAGGTCAGGATCTGTTTGTGGGTTCGAGCCCTGCATGGGACTCTGTGCTGACAGCTCAGAGCCTGGAGCCTGCTTTGGATTCTGTGACTCCCTCTCTCCCTGCCCCTCAGAGTCGCACTCTGACTCTGTCTCTTAAAAATAAACATTAAAAAAATTTTAAGGGGCGCCTCGGTGGCTTAGTCGGTTAGGCATCCGACTTTCGCTTAGGTCATGATCTCGCGGTTCGTGGGTTCGAGCCCCGCGTCGGGCTCTGTGCTGACTGCCAGCTCAGAGCCTGGAGGCTGTTTCAGTCTGTGACTCCCTCTCTCTCTGACCCTCCCCTGCTCACGCTGTCTCTCTCTCTCTCTCTCTCCTAGAAATAAATAAAACATTTAACAACATTTTTTTAAATTTAGATTTAATAATAATAAATATTATTAAACTGACCTTCAGAAAAGCTGTACTTACATTTACATGACGAGTGCTTGTTTTCTGCATATTTACCAAGGTGATGCTATGAATTTTTTTCAATTTTGTCTGACAGGCAAAAAATATTTTATTATTGCTCTATTTTGCATCATGTACTGTTATAGTTGCACATGTATGTTGGTAATTTTTGTGTCGTTGGTGAATTATCCCCTAACGTCCTTTCTTTGGGTTGTTTTTTCTTTTTCTTATCAACTCACACATCTTTCTCACATACTGTATCAATCTTTTTTATGTGTTAGAAATCTTTCCCCATGGGGTGCCTGGCTGGCTCAGTCAGTTGAGCTCATGACTCTTCATCTTGGTGTTGGGAGTTCGAGCCCCATATTGGGGGTAGAGATTACTTACAAATAAAATCTTTTGAAAAATTTGTTTATAAAATTTAAAAATTTTATTTCATTTTTTAAAATGTTTATTTTGAGAGAGTGAGAACACAAACAGGGGAGGGGCAGAGAGAGAGGGAGAGAGAAAATCCCAATTCTTATGTGGGGCTCAATCCCACAAACCATGAGATCATGACCTGAGCCAAAATCAAGAGTCCATCACTTAACCAACTGAGCCACCCAGGCACCCAGGCACCTCTCCTCCACTCATGCTCTGTTTCTCTCTCTCAAAAATAAATAAACATTTAAAAAAATTAAAAAAAAAAGAAACAACCCCTGAATAATCTTTTCCCCCATCCTTAAAATATCACCTTTATCATATACATACTAAATTCTCATGTGCATTTGTAGCTATTTCTGGACTCTATTCTGATGAGTGTGCCTGTCCTGTGCCAACCCTAGGACACTGTGCTTTTATTTCAATGTTTAATATTTGGTAGGTCAGGTTCCCCTGTTACTTCTCTGTTTCAGAATGTTCCAGTTTTTCTCATTATCATTCTGAATGAACTTCTGCATTACTTTGTCAAGTTTCCCAACTTACCTTTTTGGAATTTAGACACCGCATTGAATTTATGGGTTTAGGGAAAACTGACATCTTTTATATTATGGTCTTTTTCACTGAGAACAAGTTATTACTCTGCTTATGCAGGTATTTCTGGTAAAGTCTCAAAGGGCTTTAGTTTTATTTATTTTTTAAAAACTTTTAATGTTTATTTATTTTTGAGAGTGACAGAGTGCAAATGGGGGAGGGGCGGAGAGGGAGGGAGACGCAGGATCTGAAGCAGGCTCCAGGCTTTGAGCTGTCAGCACAGAGCCCGACACCGGGCTCAAACCCACAAACCATAAGATCATGACCTGAGCTGAAGTCAAACACTCAACTGACTGAGATACCCAGGCACCCCAGGACTTTAGTTTTATTGATTGATCAAATATAATTCCTGTACATTTCTTATTAAAGTTACTCCAAGATATTTTATGATTTTGGTTGCTTTTTGTAAGCAGGATATTTACTTCCATTAATTTTCTAACTAAATTTTTTTTTAATTTCTGAGAAAGAGAGAGAGAGACAGCGTGAGCAGGGGAGGGTCAGAGAGAGAGGGAGTTACAAAATCTGAAGCAGGCTTCAGGCTCTGAGCTGTCAGCACAGAGCCCGATGTGGGGCTTGAACCCATGAACCGTGAGATCACGACCCGAGCTGAAGTCAGGACACTTAACTGACTGAGCCACTCAGGCACCCCTCTAATTATTTAAAAGATATCAAAGGGTTCCTGGATATCTCAGTGGTTGAGTGTCCAACCCTTGATTTCAGCTCAGGTTGTGGTCCCAGGGTCATGGAATTGAACCCTGTGTCAGGCTGCACTTCATGATGAGTGTACAGACTGCTTGGGATTCTCTCTCTCCCTCTGCCCCTCTCCCTGACTTGCCCTCTAAGATTAAAAACAAAAATTTTTTTTAAGGTATTGGAAATTGTGACATTTCTGTCAACATAGATGGGCCTCGAGGGCATTAGTCAGACAGAAAGGCAAATACTCTATGGTCTCACTTATATGTTGAATCTAAAACAACAGCAACAACAACAAAACTCACAGACGTAGAGAACATATTGGTGGTTGCCAGAGGTGGCAGTTGGCCAGGTGGACAAAATGAATGGAGATGGTTAAAGAGTACATACTTCCAGGTATAAGGTAAGTAAGTTCTGGAGTCATAATGTACAGCATGGTGACTATAGTTAACAAGACTGCACTGTAGATTTCAAAGTTGCTAAGAGGGTCAGTCTTAAAAGTTTTCATTGCAAGAAAAAAAATTGTAACTGTGTAGTGATGGAGGTTAAGTACACTTACTATGATGATCATTTCATTATACCTATATCAAATCATTATTTTGGACGCCTGAAACTAATACAATGTTATATGTTGATATATCCCAATTTAGAAAATAAATAAAAATGTAAAAAGCTATTGCCTGTTCATATTCTCTTCTTAATGCATATCTTCATCCACACTCTACCATATAAAACTGGCCAAAACTCTGTCTTGGCCCTAAGTGTTATTTGATATTGATGACTCCTAATATCCAGTTTTCTCATCTCTCCCAAACTATTGTCATTTCATTTCTAACTTAGTGTTTCCCAAATTCCAAAATTTCTCATACTGCTGTCATAATTTTCCATATTCTGTATATCATTCCTGTACCATTATTTAACATTCTTCTTTAAACCAATTCATTAGAAATAAATTTAGCCTTATCCTGTGCAACAATATCCATGAAATAACAAATACTTTGATGTGCTGGTTATAATTTTTCTAGTAGGAATGAAAATAAATAGAAAACTATTAAAACTTTTTAAAAAAATGTTTTTCTTGGGGTGCCTGGCTGACTCTTGATCTCGGCGTCGTGAGTTCGAGCCCCACATTGGGTGTGGAGATTACTTAAAAATAAAAAATTTTTTTAAAGAAAAAAATGTTAATTTTCAGATTGCTTAAAAATATCCCTTGTTCCATCCACCACACTTTTCGAAACTCTGTTCTAGCTGGTAACAAACCTTTCAGCCTGGATATTAACCACTGCTTCCAATCCCAATCATGGGGGTTCCAAACTTGGGCTTCAAGGATCCCCCATTTGGCCTCTTCATTCTCCACCTGAGGCTGTTCTTTCAGCTGCATCTTGTGAACTGTCCCTTGCCCTCCATTCTCCCAGACACTTTTTATCCTCTCCCCTGATTGCTTCCTGAGGACAAGCATCTTGCTTTGATGCCCATCTCTCTGAACCAGCTTTGTCATGATTGACTCACTGCCCTTTGCATTATTTACACACATGGCTTGCCCCACCTTCTCTCCTACTCTTCTACAGATAATCATACTATGACCTTGGGACGGTCCCTCCTCTCCTTATTCCTCCAAGCCTTACCTGTCCTTTTAGGCTCACTTCCCAGGAAGCCTTAGATTATTCCAACCTCCCCCCAGCCCCCCCCTCCCACAGCTGTAGCACTGTCCAGTGTTGTTCCAGGTGTCTCATCCCCCGTGAGTAGACTATAAACTGCTTGAGGGCAAGCTTTAGTCTGAATATTCCTCCTGATTGTGTGTATTGCCAAACACATATCAGATGCTGGCTCAGTAAATGCTTGCTGAATCATGGCCTGGTGGCGTTCCCAAAGACTTACCTCCAACTCCACCTCTCCCTGTTACTTGCCACAGCCACTCACCCCTCCCTGCACCACCTCCAACTCCCACCAACCAGGGGCAAGAGGGAAAAGAAACAGGTGTAAGAAAAGCATGGCACACTGAAATAGAAGAAGCCAGTTCTAGGATCGTTAGTCTTTTAATATATTATTCTGAAAAGAAAGGAATTAAAAAAAAGTTCCTGACATCTCTTCTGAATTTTTAAAATTTAAATAAATACCCTGCCCACCCCGCACCCGCTAAAATTTCCCTCCTTCCCCATCATCCCGCCCATCCCTGGTGCTAGACCCTCACCCCAGAGCTAAATAAGATGCCTGTTTCACAGCAGGCCACACTCACTACCAAATTCTGGCCATTGGTAAGCACTGTAATGAGTCTGCGGCCCTCGGCTCACCAGAGCCCCTTCCTTCTCTCACTGGGCTCCCCGCTCCAGACCGATCCCCAGCTTTGGGGTGGGCGTGGACGGTGGGGCCTTTAGGCATTGGGGAGAGCGCCAACTTAGTTCCCTTTAATTGCCCACCATTACCTACTCCCTGCCCAGGAGTAGGTCAGAAGGGCCCAGAATTGCCCTCCCAACTAAAATAAATAACGAAATAAATACCCCCTCCCCACTCCCGGCTCTATAAACGAGCCCCTCTACCTCACATTCTCTAGCCCAGTCCTTCACTTGACCCGCCCCCCTTCTTCCCTTCCCTTCCCTCCTCCCCCATGCTGACCTCTGGCTCGGCCTTTGCCCTCTCAGGAGGAGGAGTCTACCTCGCCCAGCTGGGGAGAGCAGCGGAGGGCCTCGCTCCCAACCTCAAACAAACCCTCCTCCCCCAAATCTCAGGGGTGCGGCTGGCGCTCCAAGCCCGATGGGCCTGGCAGACTCCGGTCTCCGGGGGTTAGGGTGGAAGGCAGGGGTTCTCCCTGGCTTTCTCTCACCTGGTCCTTCAAGTGTCCCTCTTTTCAAGGCAAGTCTCCCGGAGAGCCGGGCACCCCCGCCCCGCTCCCCAGTCCGGTGCTCCGGCCTCCCGGCCTCCTCAGATGGCAGTGTCCCAGAGGACGGTGTGCTGCCGGCGACAGGGCGGGGTGCCGGACTTGCGGGGCTCGGGCCCCCGCCGCCAGCTGGGGAGGATGGGCATGCTCTCCTGCTTGCAGAGGCCTCGGTCAGGGCGGTGGCGGGCCTTGATCTCCTTGCACACGCAGCGCTTGCGCTCTATCACCTCCAGCAGCTTGCCGTCGCGCTCGCGGGCGGGCTGAGGCGGTAGGGGCAGAGGCAGCGGCAGTGCGGGGTGGGTCTGTGCCCCTTCCTCCCGCCGCCGGCCCGCGACGAAGGGAGAAAGGAATAAGGAGGGGGGGGTCAAGGACCTCGGAGTGACCGGGTCCTGTCCCCCACTGCAAAGACCAATGCCTTCCCCCCAAAACAAGTTCATCTTGTGCCCCCCAAGGCCTCTGTCCTCTCCCCCCTAGCTGGGGGTGGGGACTGGGTGACAAGAACCCAGCCCTTGTGCCCTTGGCCTCGCAGGGTGCCCTGGTGCCAGGCTGGGCCTGTCTCACCCTGAGGAATGGGCACCTTTAACAAACTGCCTTCCTATAGAATGCATTTTTTTGAACTGGCTTCCCACCCCCCGGGAGACACCTTTTCCTAAATGCACAGAGGCACACTGCAGGCTAGTGGTGGCCCTGCCTGTATACATCTAATACAGTCCCTTTTGGGGATCGCCGGCCCCCCCGGACCCCTGCCCCAACTCTCCTTTGGACCTCTATTAGTCTGTGCCAGCCCCAACCTGACCTCCTACTTTTCTTTCCATACCTAGGCTTTCTTCCCGGCCTGCTCCTTCACCAATAAAAAGAAAACCCAACTCTGTCCTCCTCCTCACCTGGCTTGGGGCATCCCTAGGCTGGCTGCAGGGCCGAGGGGTGTGGAGCGCGGCCTGCCGGACTCCAGAGGTGGAGGCAGAGCGCCCCAGGCGGTAGCCTCCTGTGAAGTCTGAGGTGGAAAATGAGAAGTGAGGAGGGGTAGGGGAGTCCAGGTTATCTTCCCGAAGTTCCCAGATAGCAGAGGAGAAAAGGGGATGGACATTCAGTATTAAAATGGAGGGCCTGGGACATGGACCCAGAGAGGTTTCCCCCGTCCAGCCCCATCTGCGTCCGGGTGTGGGCAGGGTGTCACCTCCATTGCGGTGGCAGGCAGGAAATGTCTGGCATGGTATGGGCAGCGCTGTGCGGCTCCCTCCTCGGTCCCCTCCATGGTGGATCCTGGCCAGCAGGCCCTCTGCCCCCTGACTCCTCACTGGGATCCCTGATGCCATAGGGCCCTTGTCCTCACGCTCCACCTTGCCTGGACCCTCGGCACTGCCGTTCCAGGCCCGTGCACCATCCTCGATCTCTGCTGGGATGGATGACAAGGGGAGCTCAGTGCCTACACACGGGAAGGGTTTTGCTGTCCCTGCAGCAACACACACTATGGCATGCAGGGGCCAGAAGTAACTGCCCCTTTGCAAGTCACAGCTGGTAAGGCAGGCACTCTACTTCACACTTCCCAAACACACACACACACACACACACACACAGGAGGGACCCCAATACTGTCACTTTCCCTTCCACCCACTGGTACCATCCCTGGGCTGAGAATCACAGATATTGCTGTTGTCAAACCCTTTTCTGTGGTCAAAGGGGTCTCCCCTGCCCTAGCTTTAGCCCCAGAGCCCCTGCAGACTGATAGGGCCAGAATGGCCACCATCTGAAACAGAAACCAGGAGCCCTGGTCTTCCCCAGGAGTGTGTGGGGGGGGGGATCCCAAATCCTGAGCCAGGAAGTGGAAAGGGGGAGGTTGTTGGGGGAAGGGTTGCAAGTGAACTAAGCTCAGCTCCAAGAGGAGGCCTGGCAGAGCATTTCGTTGCCAGGCAACGGTAGGGGCCTCCCTCTCCTCTCCCTCCTGTCTGGATGGGTTGCCATGGCAACAGCTGGGAGGCAGCTGTGTTTAGCTCCTAGTGTGCGCACACTCGCGCACACTCACACACACCCCTGCAGCCTAGCAAAGGGAAGGGCAGGGAGTAGAGCAGGACGGGGCAGGAGGAAGCCTCCCCATTGCAGATCCTCCTGCCCCTCCAGCACACATGTGGGGACCCTGTCCCCTCAGTCTCTTGCATGCCCTTATTCTTTGGTCTCTTTTGAGAACTTCCCACTTCAGGACAATGGGTTGTGGCTTCCAAATAACCCTTCCAACACTTCTCTGACATCATCGCGGGCATCCCCAGTCCCCCACCCCCAAATTCCTACCCCTCACTCACTGTCCAGCTCTTTTGCCTTCCTCCCTCCGTACAGGACCTTCCTCTGCAGAGCCCAGCCTGCCCCAAATGTCGTGGCGCCCATCTCCTCTTCTTCCTCTTCTGGTGTCCCTGCACTGGCGATGACATGGGCGCAGGAGATGCTGGCAAAGGCACCCCCATCGGTCCCTTGCTCCTGAAGCTGGATCTTGACCATGGGGGATGGGGCCCCCAATCCACAGCCCTTATTCAGCACCCCCCCAGCCTTGAGGCTCTCATAGGCAGGGGGTCTCTTGAGCCCAGCTGCTGCAGCTGGGTAGGTCCAGAGGGGAGTCAGGGGGCCTGCAGTTGGGTCCGGAAGGCTGTGTGGGGAGGCCAGGCAGCCACGGTGGTGGAGGACCCCAGCCGCTGCACCCATGGCCCCGCTGTGGGGGCTGGACTTCCCAGGCACTGGGGGCCTTGAGCTGGTGCACAGCATCCCGTGGAGGACTGAGATCTCCTTCTCCGTCTTTGGCTCCCCAGCACCCAGGGGTGGACCAGCTGGCAGGACGGAGTGCGTGGTCACCTTGACTGCCGAGTACACCATGGTGTAAGACACAGCCTTGTCCTTGGGGGGGCCAGGGAGCAAGGCGGCCGGGGCAGGAGGGGCTGCCGGCGCCCCTACCGCCTTGGGGCAGATCATGCTGTGGGAGTTGGGGAGCTCCCGCTCCCCCCGGGGCTGGCCAGAGCCCTGGGGTGGCAACGGTGTTGAGTGGCTCCGGGCACGGCCCGAGGGTCCCAGCAGCAGCAGGTTGGCAGCAGGAGGTGGAGGCGGTGGGGGAGGTGTCTCCCGCTCCCGGGCAGGCACTTGGGGAGCTGGGGTGGAGCCTGCTGGCTCCTTCGAGTGGCAGAGGACCGGTAGCCTCGAGACCCCATCACCAGGGGTTCGGGAAGCAGGCTTGGCTTGGGGGAAGGCCAGGAGTGGAGGACGGTGCTGGAGGAGGTTGGGGAAGGGCGGGGGGATTTCACAAGGAGTGGTCTTGGTAGGTGTCCCATCCCTCCAGCTTGGGAGGGCTGAAGCTGGCCGGCGGTGGGTGTGGGGCTGCAGGGCCTGAGGCTGGTGTGGCGAGGAGGTTGAGGTCAATGGAGGGGCCCCATTGGCCCGGCCTTCCCCTGCTTCCTCAGGCAGAGGGTACTTCATCTCCTCATATATAGCCTCGCTCTCCTCTGAGTCCGAATCGGCGCCAGCTGGAGGGGTCGGGCCCCTACCCCCAAGAGGGGGTCCAGTTAGGCCCCCTCCGCTTCGCCCTCCTCCCCTGAAGACATCCCCCACCATCTCAATGTACACGGGCTCCTCTTCCTGGGCACCCACCTCAGGGTCCCCAGCTATGCAGGACCCCCTACTGAGGCGCTGAAGGGGCAGATTCCCCCCTCGAGGAGAGGGGGCTGGGGGGCAGGACTCATCGAAGGAGACAGAAAGCTGAGTATTGGGGCTTCGCCTGGGCTTCTGTGGAGGAACCTTCCGGCTGGACTCTCGGCCCTCTGGGGTTGGCTTCTGTGAGCCTGGGTAGAATGGGAAAGAGAAAAATAAACTGGGTTCTTAGTGGGGGAAGGATATGGGCAGACCCTTTTCATTTCTTACCCCATCTCCAAGGATGTAACTGCCTCTTTATTTTCCCCACATTCCTCAACTTTAAACATATGGGTTCCTTTTTTACCAGCCAGCTCTATCATCCTTCTGATGAACTCCCCAGAATCTGCGGTTCCCACCCTAAATTCTGTTTCACCCTCATCCCATGAATGGGCTTTTCAGGGAGCTTTCCCTACCCTTGAATGGTTCATCTCAGACCCTTCCAAAAAGAAATTACTCCCCCACACACTCCCTCTGAGAATGGAACCTTACATTTCCTTGGTCCTTCCCTGAATGAACCCTCCTCCCCTGTAGGCCTCTCTTGGCCTGGAATGGATCCTCCCAGCTCCTGGTGAGGATTGGAGGTATCTCACCTGCTTTCTTGCCAGGGGGCATCTCTGCCCCTGACCCTGCCATGGTGAGCTTGGTGCTGGGATGTCTCCGTGGCTTGGCAGGGGGTCTTCGGGCACTGCTGTCCTCTGTGAGACCGCCACCTCCCCCTCCAGGCCCACCCCCAACACTGTCCATGCTGCCCACTGAATGACAAGAGAGTGAGCGTGGGGCCATGGCGCTGCGGCAGGGGTGGGGGGTGTGCTCCTGGGAGGCTGGCATTGTCATGAAGCCCATCCTGAGGGAGCGGCGCAGTGAAGCGATGTCCCGCACACGGACCCCAGGCCCTGGGCCGGCCCCGGGCCCGGCAGGGCCTATAGGGGCCACCTCCTTACTGGAGCTGGGGAGAGAAAGCCAAGATGAAACAAAGGTTGGGCCTCAGGCCTGGGCCTCCCCCTCCTCTACCCTAAGAGGGGTGTGCAACCCTGTGGCTTTCCAGGAGGAAGAGGAGGAAGAGGAGGAAGGGGCCTGGAGTGGGGACAGGAGGCTACTCGAAAGTCCAGGGTGCTAAACTAGAAACTTCAGGCAGAATTCCTAGGCTTTAAAAAAGACAAGGAAATTGGGGAGGAGAGGAGAGCAGGGATGAGAGAACGGATGAGCATGTGTGCAGGGGAGTATGGCTGGAGCTATGTGATCCCAGTTTGGGCTTATCTGCCACACGCACTCATGTGGACGGCTTCATGCACAGGTAGAGAGATGCACGCACAGGCACAGCCCCATCTGGCACATACGCCTGCCACCTTGGCCCTGCTCCTCCCAAGCTTACGCTGGCCCACACCTGGTCTCTGGCCTCCTGTCATGTCTGGCTACCGCGGCCTGCACTCCCACATCACACCGCGTCTCCATTCCCAGATGAAGGCCATACAGCCGCATCGTCAGAACAGCCTCCTGCTGATCCTTTTCCTCCCTTCCCCTCTCACTTCCTCTCCCTCGGTGCTGTCCTTTCTGTCAACCTCCCAGGCTCACCCCCATTCCCTTTCACTGTCCCTGAGCTTCTGTGTGAGTGAAAGGAGGGGCAGCAGGCAAGGAAGAGGGGAAAGTCACTGTGGGGTGGGCTCTCATTAAGGCCCTGTCTACTAACCCTTCATTAGGGAGAGATCACTGCAGTCATAGCTCTGATTAATCTAATTAACAACAAGAATTAAACTCCACAGTTTCAAGGAGGGAGAAGGGAGCAGGGAGGTGGCTCTGACTCAGGCTCCAAGAGGCTGTGCAGTCAATGGGAATGAAGAGAGAGGGGAGCGGGAGGGGAGAGGCTGGGATCCAGGTCCCCGGGAGGGCAAGGAGAGAGGGCAAGCAGGAAGAGGTCCCCAGCCCTGGCTCTTCTGCAGGGCCCAGCCTTCATGTCTCCCAACACACACACACACACACACACACGCACACACGCACACACACAATCTTGTCACTAGGCCCCTCACCTCCCCCAGCTGAGGAGGCTGAGACGGGGCCAAACGGATCTTCTCTGGTGCCCCTCAAATGACCCTGTCCCTGGATCATGAGGGTAGCAGGGCCTGCCCCTACCAAGGTCAGGTGACAGGGGTGCCTGGAGCCAGCTCCACATTGACAGAAAGGAGGAGACTAGAGGCCAGAGGTGAGTCAGGAAGGAATGACTCGGGCCTCCAGGGGTGGGGAAGAGCCAACAGTGTGCTCCTGAGCTGGAAGCCCCCAACGAGGCCAAGACAAGGGCTGGAGCCAGGAGCCAGGAGCAGGGTGGGGACAGGGTGTATGCAATTCCAGCAATTCTGTACTGAGCATAGACTCTAAGATCAGACTCATGACCAGGCTGTTGGAGCCAGGAAGGACAGAGGGATGTGGCCCAGCCACCAGGGAAGCAGAGGTGTGGGACACCCCAGAGGGCAATCTGGGACCGCAGCCTTACCTCCTCTTGGCCTCCTCCTCCTTGTGCTGCCTCCACTCCAGCTTGGTTTTTCGGTAGAGGAGGTTCATGTCGTGGGGCAGGAGGTGGGGGCTGGGGGGCCCTGCTCAGCGCCACCAGGCCCGGGGGGCGGCCCTCCCTGGGTCCCGGATCCACTTGGTGGAGATAGGAAGAAAAAAAGGAAGATGGGGGTTGGGTGGGGGCCGGGAATGAATGAGAGAGAGAGAGAGAGAGAGAGAGAGAGAGAGAAAGAAGCGGAGATGTGACTTGGGTCCTCAGAGAGTGGAAAACAGATGGAAGCACAGAAAACCCAACACTGCCTCTAGGACTCATAGACAGACATAGGACATGTGTACACAGTCACACACCTTGACAAAGGTGTCTAGAGCCACAAACACACATCCTGGAGGAATGAGCTCGACACAGATTCCCATCCTGTAAATACATCCCAATCTACCACACAGACAGGCCCCACAAATATACAGCAACCCCACAGCCACACAAACCCACATTCAGACACACAAACCAGGCCACAGAACCCATATCTACAAACAGAGGACCAGACACATAGATCAGCAGGGGTAAACACAACCTAGGATCAGGCAGACACACACAGACATAAACACCCCCGACACACCCACAGCACACACAGATCTCCAGACACACACAGATCGGCTACACAGAACCGGACATACCTACAGACAAGGAGTTATGCTGGGGCCTATTTGCGTACATTGCACCCCACTGGGGAAGGGGGAGACAGTCAGAATCCCCACCCCCTCTTGGGCCCTGAGGCAGGGGGTGTCATGAGGACGGAGTGGGGATGCTGGGGAAGGGGAGGGGGCACTCCAAGTTGGGTATCTACAATACTACTAAACATCTATTTCCATTCCCTGCGAGCAGTTCCCCCTTCCAGTCCTCTTCCTGGGCCCGGGCCACGGTCCATCCCTATTCCTGCAACCCTGGCCCCTCGGTGACCGTCTCCACCTCTCTACGTGATGGCCCAAATCACCTTATTCCTTCTCCAGGATCTGGGAGGCTGCCGGCTTTCCTCTTCCAGTCCCTGCCCTCAATCCCACCGCGGGGGGAGAGGGGGAGGGTGTCTCCAGTCTGGCCCCATAGCTCCCTTCTGAGCTGCGGCCTCCATACCTGTTTTGGTTTCCCTCCCCCCCAAACACACTCTCCTTTTCGCCGTCGGCCTCACCTCTCCTCCTAGGCGCCCCTCCTCACTGCCGTCCTCTCCCTTCCCTGTTTGTTCCAAACCTGGTGGCTTCATTCCCCTCTCCATCCAAGGGCCCCAGGTTCCCGGGCACCCCTCCCCTTCCCCTTGTCCTGCTACCCTGTGTTTCTCCGTCTCTCGCCCCGCCAATCCTCACTAGTCCCTGTCCCCCCATCAAACCTCCCCGCACCAAGGCTCCCCAATTTCCACATCACCGTACCTGGCCTGCCGGGCGCCGGCCCCCCCATGCCGGGCTCCGCCCGGAGCAGGAGGAGGGAGGAGGAGAGACAGAGAGAGACCGGGGGGAGCCGAGCTGGGCCCTGCCGCAGAGACAGCCCCGCCTCCGGGTCCGCCCCCAGACCCGCCCCCGGCCCCAAACCCACCCTTCCACACCCTCCAAGGACGGAGTGGGAGCGGCCGCGCCGCGCTGCGCCGCCAGGCTGGGGTGGGAGGCACGAGGGACGCCGAGCCCGCGGAGCCTGCGGGGGGACTCCGAGAAAGGTTGCGGGGCGCGGGGGACCGGGCGCCGGCCCGCCCCCGCTTTGAGGCGTCCGCTCTTCGTCGCCCCTCGGCCCCTGCCCGGCTGGGCGGTGTTCGGCTCGGTGTCCAAGGCCCCGGCGGAGCGAAGTGGGGCGCAGCGCGTAGCGGCGCCCCCAGGTGGCAGCCCAGGTCCTGCACCCCCGCACGTACCCCGTGCGCGCCCGGCGCTTCCCGGTGCGCACCCCGCGTCGGGCCGGGGCGAGGCTGCGGCTGTGGGGCCCTGAGTGCAGTGAGGCCATGAGGCCGGCAGGGGGTGCCGCTTTCCGGGACGAGGGGCTCGGAGAGTCGCGAGCCCTACCCTCCGCGTTTCTGCCCGGCAGGGGGCGGGCTCCCTGCTCTGCGCCCCATCTTCCTGCCGCCCCCCAGATGCGCGGGGAGCACCGAAGCTGACTCTCTTGGAGCTGGTCGCGTATCCCTGCAGCCTCCTGGGCGCCCGGACCTCATTTCACAGCCTGGGCTCAAAGGCTTCCGCCAGTCCGCCTCCGCCGCCCAGTCATCCTTCCACTAACCTTTGACTCCGCGGCGGCGCCACGTCTTGGGTGCCCTGGGGGTTTACCTCTGACTGGGACTACCAGAGCAATGGTCCGGGTGCGGTCGAGGCGGCTGCCCAAGGTAGCGACCTCGCGCCCCCCTCTTCAGCCCATCACCTTTCTCTTCAGCTCCGAGGAATCCTCACTCGGAAATCCCTTTGCCACGCATTAGTTGCAAGAAGACCTGGGTTCTACTCCTAAGTGGCCGACAGATGGACCCCCGAAAGATATCCACCCCTAATTTCCGGAACCTGTGCACGTTACTTTAAATGGCAAATGTTTGCAGATGTGCTGTGTGGCTTTGGGCAAATCACACAACCTCTCTGAGAGATGCATCTCGTATTTACCTTTGTAAGGTTGTTAGGGACATCAAAATAATTAATATAAGGAACTCTGTAAGTCGTAAAATACATTAAAGGGCTATTATTACCCCCTCAAAAGGTAACCCATTAAAATAAAAAGTCTTTTCACGTTTACACCTTAATGTGAATGTATTCATGCAATAAACACTTGCGTCGAGACCAGCAATGTCCCAGGGCCTGTAGACGCGGAGGAGTCCAAGTTGACGCTGAGTGTCTGAGTTGGTGGGAAAGGGAGGGTCCAAAGATAAATTCTGAAGTTTGTAGCGAGTCAGCGCTGAAGGAAGGAGGATCTGGGGGTGGAGCAGCAGGGCGGTGTTCTGAATATTGCCAAAGGGGAGAGAGTTGGGGGGTGGGGGTCTTGTGTGGGAGGCTGCTTCCTGGGCCTCAGGACTTGGAAGAACTTGGGACCTGGCTGTGGTGGCCAATGCTACCATGAAGGGAGAGAGGCAGAGTGCAGATGCATTTTAATAAAGAAATACAGAATAAATATATAAACGTGGAGGCAGGAGGCATTATTTTGTTTTTTCCTAACCCTGAAGAATGGTTAAAAATTTCCATGAGCTCAAGCTGAAGAAGGAGGGATGTGTCAGCCAATCCTGGTCTCCATGCCATCAAATACTAGCTCCCAGGCCTCGGGCAGATAACCGAATGCCCAGGAGCCTGTTTCCTCGGCAGAAACTCTGGAGCTTAAACCCTGGAGCTTAGCGCAGGACTGTTTTGAAAATCCATGAGAAAACTATGTAAAGCCAACCAATATGAGGAATTTTCATCGTGCTCAAGAATAGTTCTGTTTGACCAAAATGAATCAGAATCCATTTCCTTCTGAGCCCAAGAGTGAAGGTAGATGTGTGTTAGACACTGCTTTTACTCAGCTTGTTGACTGTGCCAAAAAAGAGAAAATGACGGTTGGGGGGTTGTTTTTTCACATCAAGCACACAGTCCTTCATGAGTGTGTGTGGACTCTCCATGGCAAAGGAGGGAGGGGATGGGAGAGATGAGGTGCTTTGGGCCCGGTGGGTTTGTCTTCAGGTGCGTCTTTGTGGGTAACTGGGTGTACACATGCACATATGTGTATGTGACCAGGGTTGGAGAGAAAGTGCAAGTCAGCACCTTTCTGAGCACATCTTTATTTCTCCATGTGGGGGCCAGACAAAGGCACACCTGAGTGTGCAGAATGTCCCAGCTGTACCACTGACAGCCTTTCTGAACCTCCCGGGTCTTAATATCCACATCGAAAAAGGGTGCCTTAACAGTGCCTGGGATTGGTTCAACTACTCCAGCACAATGCAACAAAAGATATTGGGAGTATAGATGAACCAAGGTTGGTTGCGAGTTGATCATTGTGCAAATTGCATGATGGGTACCTGGGACTATATCACGCTCTCTCTACTTGGGGGTATGTTTGCAGATTGTCATAATAATCCACGTTTTAAAATAAGGACAGAAAAGAGTAACAGGACCTTCCTCATACCGTTACTGTGAAAGCCGGTAAAGATACGACATTAACAATTGCAGCAGCACCCAAACATTACTGGGTGTTCATGGGGTGGCAGGCACCAAGCAGAGTCCCCAATAAATTCCTTCCCACTCTTGCGTGGATCGGTAAGCCAATGGCAGCAAGTGCCTACAAGTAAGGGAATCCCTGACCTGCCCGCAAGCTCCTCCCCTTTCTCTCCGCCCTCCACAGCCCCTCCCTCCGAGGAAGCGCTGGGCTAGGGCCCAGCAGGTGTGGGGTTAAGCCCGTTCCGGGGGGCCGCGGGAGCAGCCGCCGCCGCCGCCGCAGCAGCAACTGCACCAGCAGCGGTGCTGGCAGGCCTGGCCCAGGGCCAGCTGGCCGGGAGCCCCAGGAGGCAGTGAGGGCGGAGGAAGGGGAGGAAGAGGGGAAGGAGGAGGAGGAGAGGAGCAGTCAGCAGGCCCGAGGAGGCAGGACTTCCTGGTGTGGGGGTTGTCAACAGCCCAGAAAGAGAAAGGCAGAGAGACAGAAACGAGAGGAGCCGAGAAGCAGAGAGAGACCCAGCCGTGCCACGCGGAGGAGATTTGGGAGACCCACTCGCCCCAACCACTCAGGCGGCTCCACCTGGAGGATCCGGGGGCAGAGCCGCCTCTTCCCGCACCGGTCCGGAGACCCTTGGGGCTTCAGAGGCCGCGCCTGGGCTCCGCCAAGGAGGCGGGGGATCCTTCTTTTCCGGAGAGCAAACTTTTACTGAGATGCCTTGTGGGGCAAAGTGCGGCCCCCGAAGAGAACTGGACAGCCTCTGATTCCCGCCTGCGCCCCCCGCGCTGCTGGGGCCAAGAGGCCCCAGGGGAAGGACAGCCAGACATCTTAGGCGGCCGGGACCCCGGCCCAGCCCGGTGGCCGAGGCCGAGAGGTAGGGCTCTGGGCTGGGCGGGGCGCTGGGGCAGCGGGGCAGGGCCTGCCCCAGGGATGGGGGAGCTGGGTGCCGGGGCCGGACACCCAGCAAAGGCCTCTCAGCGGCGGGGCCAGGCTGAGGAAAGGCTTCACCCCTGCTCAACCGAGGCCCTGGAGTACCCCGCCCTCGGGTGACTCGGTCCTGCGAGTTTGAATCCCAGGCAAGAAATGCCCAACTTTGGGTCTGGGCTGCCCCTTCCTACCCCGTGGGACGGCTGGGATCTCCTGGTCTCTTTCGTCTCTGCCCGTCCCTTTGTCTCTGGGTTTCTGGCGGTTTCCCCTTCCTCCCCCATTCTGCTCCCCAGAGAGGAAGCCCCAGAGGTGGCCTGCCCACTGGTTTCTCACAGTCTCTCTCCCTTCCTCCCTCCCTCCCTCTCTCTCTCTCTCTTTTTCCAGTTTGCAAACTCAGCTCTGGAGTTGGGCAGCGCCAGCGGCAGGAAAAACCTGCCCCTGCCCCCACCTTCTGCCGCCTCCCCTGCCCTGTGCTCCCTTCACCAACCCGGCACCCCCAGTTCCTGCAGGGCCCTCCCGCCATGTCGGACCCAGATGTCCCCAGGGGCCCTGATGCCCCCGCCATGTGGCCCCCCAGTTCCAGGGGTGCCTGAGCCCCTTCAAGGAGCCCCAGCTGCACCCCCGCCCACCTTGGCCGAGTCCTAGCCCCAGGGACCATGAGTGGGGGCAAGAAGAAGAGTAGTTTCCAAATCACCAGCGTCACCACGGACTATGAGGGCCCAGGGAGTCCAGGGGGTTCTGAGCCCCCTGCCCTGCCCGCCCCCACTGGGCCCCCACCCCGCCTGCCTAATGGGGAGCCCAACCCCGAGCCGGGGGGCAAGGCCACCCCCCGGAACGGCTCCCCACCGCCTGGGGCCCCTGCCTCCCGTTTCCGGGTGGTAAAGCTGCCCCACGGCCTGGGAGAGCCTTACCGCCGAGGCCGTTGGACGTGTGTGGATGTTTATGAGAGAGACCTGGAGCCCCCTGGCTTTGGCCGGCTCCTGGAAGGAGTTCGAGGGGCTTCGGGAGGCACTGGGGGCAGATCTTTGGATTCCAGGTTGGAGCTGGCCAGCTTGGGCCTGGGTGCCCCAACCCCGCAGCCAGGCCTGTCTCAGGGCCCCACCTCCTGGCTCCGTCCGCCCCCCACCTCCCCTGGACCTCAGGCCCGCTCCTTAACCGGGGGGCTGGGCCAGCTGGCAGTGCCTGGCAAGGCCAAGGTGGAGACACCCCCACTGTCTGCCTCCCCACCCCAACAGCGCCCCCCAGAGCCTAGGACTGGGGATAGCGCCGGCACGACCCGGGCTGCCACGCCCCTGCCCTCCCTGAGGGTGGAAGTGGAGGCTGGGGGCTCAGCAACAGGGACCCCTCTGCTGTCCCGGTCGAAGGATGGAGCCCTGCGGCTGAGGATGGAGTTGGTTGCTCCAGAGGAGATGGGGCAGGTAAGAGCTGGGTTCTGGGGTGGGGGAGACACCTGAGGGGTGGTGCTTGCCCATCTCAGCCTGGGCCTCCAGCCTGGGCCTTCCTGTCTCCACCTTCAAACCACCCTCTCCCCACTTGTCTGTCACATCAGGTAGCCTCTCTTTTCTCTTCCTGCCCTTTTCCTGGGAAGCCCTTCCTACTCCTCACACAGCCTTTTCCTTCTCAGGCTCCCTCTTCCCCTACATTCTGCACCTTCTTTCTTTCTCTTTAGCCTTTAACTTGTTACCTTTGGCCCAGGTCTCTGTTTCCATATAGCCCAGTTCTGTCTCTCCATCACAGAGATGTAGTCTCCTCACTTTGGCCCTTACCTTCTGTCCTGGTTTCCCCCCTTCTGGTTTCAGACATTGAGGGTGGAGGTCCCAGGTGGGGCTGGGTGCTTGGGCCTCTGGGAGAGGAGCTGCCAAGGTTGGTAGGGAAGGGTAAAAAGTAGTCCTCCCGCTGTAAGTCTCCCTGGCTGACTTGTGTGTCTCGGGGCCCTGCATCTCGGCCCCTCTACTACGATTGTAACTGGGGGTGGCCATTGGGGAGTGGGAGAGAAGCAGGAAGCAGCCCAGAGAGAGTTAAATCCTTTGCTCTTTTTGCTTCCTGTCTCCAAAAGAGGAACAAGTCTGGGCTGGGGGGCAGGATGCTTGGGTCCCTGGGGTGGGGGTGGGCAGCCAAGGGTGTGGGGGATGGATGTGTCTGTCCCGAAGGAGAAAATAACACCTTGGACTGCAGAAGAAAAGGCAGGGAGTGTGAGAATGAGAACTTTCCCCCCTTCCTGGCCTTGGGCACAAACCACAGTATAAAAATAACCTGGGACTGGATGTCTGGGCTCTGTCAGGACCGGTCAGGACCGGCTCCCCCACCCCCTCCTGGCCTCAAGCTCACATTCTCATGCTGCGCCCCCTACTTTTCTTGAGCTCTTTCAGTCAGTTCCTACCCCAGGGGAGAAGATGTTGTTTCCTTTACTGGTCCCTGTCCCCATGCTCTTCCAAAGCAAGGCCCCTTTACCCCAGTCCCTCTGTGTCATTAAGCCCTGGCCAAGCTTCCCTTGGACCTACAGACCCTTCGCCTCTGTCCTCAGTGCCTCCAGACCCCTTTGTGCCTCAACCCATATCCTGCGTGCACGCATCTGTGCTGCTGTTTCCCTATCCTGAAGTCTGGCTCCCTTCTCTCAGGAGAGAGGCTGGGAGGAGGGCCGGGGGACACCACCTGGGCCCCCTTCCTCTGCTCTGTCCTTCTAACCACTCTGGACTCTCTGTTCTTGGCTTTTCCGAGAAGCAGGGGCCTCCTGGGGCCTCACAGAGGCGTCTTGTTCCTGTGGCCCCCGCCCTTTTGCAGCCGCCCCCAGCGCCTGTTGGGCTGTGTGGGTCCATGCCCAGGCTCCGCCTCCCTCCATCTCTGCAACCCAACCGCTCACCGCCCCCCTACCCCACCCCAAGGGCCCAGCGTAGGAGCAGAACCTCACCTGAATCTGAGAACTTTGAGAATAGAGGCTAGAAAGGGTGGGGGGTGGGGGGATGGGGAGGACCAGTTTCTGAGGATTCATTCATTCTACAAATAGTTATTGAACAAACTATAAGCTCTGCCCTCTAGAGCTTACCTTCTAGCGGCAAGGAGGCAAAAATACTTTAATTTCAGATACTATTAGGTGCTGTATAAAAAAACAAACAAACAGAACAGTTTAGTGGAATTCACTAGCCCAGTGATGGGGAGTGACATTTGAGTTGCTTTAGGAAGTCAGTGATTGAAAGCCCAGACACTCTCTGACTAGCCTCTGATTGGGGCTCCTGGTTCTACTGGTAGAAGGGTACTGGAGTGCAGGCCAGAGCGCCTCTCTAGTACCCCGTGAGCCACTTTTTGGAAGCTGCTTACACCCAGTCCTCAGGATGGGCACTGTTTCCCTTGCCTCTGATACCTGCCTAATGCCTCCACCAGAGCTGGGCGAGAGAGGGGGGCTTTAGGGCAGGACCTCGGAAGAGAGCAGAGGTATGTGGGGAGAGATGAGGAAGAAGACTACTAGGCAAGTTGTAAGGTGGCCTGTTCTTTTCTTGAGCTTAACGTGATGGTTCCTACCTCTCTGCCTCCAGGTGCCCCCGATCGACTCTCGCCCTGGCTCCCCAGGCCTCTACTTGTTCCCCGATGCCAGTCTGGTTCACAAGTCTCCAGACCCCTTTGGAGCAGCGGCAGCCCAGAGCCTCAGCCTGGCCCGCTCCATGCTGGCCATCAGTGGCCATCTGGACAGCGATGATGATAGGTAGGTGGGCTCTGGGTCCCCACCCAACACCTGGGTCAACTGCATGAAACTGCCTGGTAGGTGTCCTTCCCTCAAGTTGTACTTGGAGAGGACCTCTTCAGCAGCGAAACCTGGCTTGGGCACAACCACTGGGCAAAGTTGATTTGGGACCCACTCCCTCCCTGTGGAGAGAGCTGGGTGGGACTCCCTGGCTTAGGATTGTCAAATCATAGGCTTTTTTTTAGAGTTTGAAGGGAGTCATTGTTGTCAAATTCCAGAGCTCTTGCAGATTTAGCGATCATTTGGCCAACCCTAAGAATTTACTGGCAAATGCACTGGAGAGGCGAATAGGGAGTGGGTCTCCTCTGGGTTTCCACCTCCCTCTCCCTACTGAGGAGAATGGAACTCCAGCCTTTGGAGGTAACATCCTTAGACACTGTCTGCACTACTTAAGGATCCTAGGACTTCTAGTGCCAAGAAAGCACGTCCCTGAGGTTCTGCTCTCTGCTCTAGGAATACCAGGAGGGCTGAGTCCTCCTTGCCGCCGCCAAGCCATAGCCCGGGGAGATGGCTGTGGGGCGCAGAAGAGGCACAGGAGAGCAAGATCTTCTAGGGTTTGCCCTTCAGGGGAAATAAGTGCATTCAGTTTGGAGGCACGGTGGGCAGAACTTCCTGTTTCGAGGGCCAGGTTTCAACATAGGAATGTCAGCAAAGCTGAAAAGGGAGGAACGAAATTGCATGTCAGATAGGCACGTAGCTCCCTTCTGGCTGTGGACTGATAGAAAGGCTGGGGAGTCACCACTTTTATTTTGGAGGGAGGAGTGGGACTTCCTGTTCAAGGCCTGGGGGGAGGGACTTCCTGTTTGGAAGGAAATAAGGGGTGGGGCTTAGCCTTGAGTTTTGTGGGTGGTGGGGAGACAGACCTATTCCAGAAGGGAGTCTCTCCTGCCTGTTTGTGTCTCCATCTCCGGTGGCGCCACCCCCAGAATCAGGGACTAAGTTTAACCAAAGGAAAGGGCTTGTGGCCTTGGGGAGAGGCAGGAGGCAGAGAGGAAAGAGAAGGGGTGGCCAGAGGCCAGTGGGATGGAGAGCAAGGGGCCTCCTCATGGCTCATGGAGAATGAGGGACACAGTGGGGCAGGGCTGCTTCTGGGCTCCCTGCTCTCAGGAATGTGTGAGGTGTGAGGTTGGCCAGGGCTGAGCGAGTCACCTGGCCCTGTTGCTGCTATTCTCAGAGCTTTCCACCCTTATTCCCTCCCATTGGGAGGTTGCCTGGCATGAGGGCTCCCTGTCCTTCCCCACCCATGTTGATTTCAGAGCCCAACCTCCTACTTCTCCTTCTTAGAGGGCTCTGCCTCCAGGAGCCTCCTCAGCTCTATTCTTTTGGCTTGTCCCCTCCTTCCCTCCCTCTGTCCCACTCCCTCCCCACACCCCAGTCTGACCGGTCAGGCACCCAGCCTCCACTTTATCCTCCTCCACTCCAAGGCTCTGGGGCTCTGGCCCAGCCCAGCCCCTCTCCTGCCCCACCCTACTGGGCCAGTAGGATTGGGTTGGGCCATCCCCCTTGGCCCCCTGGAATGAGCCATGTGGCCCCCACCTCACCTCTCTGGTGTGCCCAGAGCTGGCAGGAGGACAGGGTCTGAGTGGCGTGGAAACTCCTTTTTAAGAGAGAAAGTGGGCTGGGGAGTTAAGTGCCTGGATCTCAGATGGGGAATTGGGGGATGCCTGCCAATCTCAGAATCTGGGGATGGGAGAACAGAGGGTGCCTGGTGAATTCAGACTGCTTATGTGCTTCTGGATGGCAAGAACTGTCATGTCCCCAACAGGGTCTGGCAGTTGGTCGGTGCTTAAATAAGTGGATAGCTGGATAAATGGATGGGTGGATGAGGGAATGGATGGGTGGATGAGGGAATGCATGGGTAGATGGCCAGCATGGAGGATCCATGGATTATAGATAATGAATCCCAGGGACTTGGGAAAGAAAAAGTACATTTATTTATCCAGTGCCTCCTTTAGGTCAGGTGCTACCTATTATCTCACTAAAGCAACCCCATGACGCCCACTTTCCAGATGAAGAAACTGAGACTCAGAGAAGAAAGGTTTTATTTATTTTTTATTTTTTTTAATGTTTTCTTTCTTTTTTAAAAAATATTTTTTATAGTTTATTTATTTTTGAAACAGAGAGAGACAGAGCATGAGCGGGGGAGGGGCAGAGAGGGAGGGAGACACAGAATCTGAAACCCGCTCCAGGCTCTGAGCTGTCAGCACAGAGCCTGACGTGGGGCTTGAACCCACAGACTGCGAGATCATGACCTGAGCCGAAGTCGGACGCTTAACTGACTGAGCCACCCAGGCGCCCCAGGAAAGGTTTTAGAAACCTGTCCAAGGTCACCTAGCTACTAAGTGACAGGACTGCATTCAAAGCCTGGGTCTGACCCCAAAGCCACATTCTGCACTCTCCTACTGGGATGCCTATGTTCCAAGAGAAGAGGAGGAGCAGCCCTCTCTAGGATGCCCTTTCTCTTCAGGACAGAGGCAGGGACAGCTCTCCCAAGCTGGGCAAGGAGCCACCCACCCCAACCCCCACTATACTCTGGCCTGGCCCCACCCCAAAGGCACCACAGATCCGGGAGGGAGTATAGAGAGGGCAGCCGGATGCCGCTTTGTTGGCCTTAGGCCCATCCCCTGCGGGCTCCTCAGAACATAGCTGGGAGTAGAGCTGGCCCTTGTCCCCAGAATCAGAAACTTTCTGCCTCTCCCAGGTGTCTTGCTTCTTCGTCTGGTCCTCATTTTGAGGCTGTTTCATTTGACCTTCAAAAAGGAAGACCAGCCTCTAGGGCTATCCTTGCCCCAGGACCCAAGGGTCCCACAGAGCCAGAGTCCCCGGTTGTGCATACTATACATGCACAACCCCAGGGGGCGCCACTCACATTTGAAATCATTGTCGTCAAAACTTGGAAGTCATGCAAGTTTTCTGGAAGATGGCAAAAAGTGTCTTGAATAAAGGGGCATTTTGTTCTAATTCACATAGTCGCCTTTTGGGCTTGTGGTAGGGGCTGATCCCACCCAGCCAACTCCAAGCTTCCTGGTCCTGGCCCTGCCCAGGAATTCCAACACAGTGCCTGCCATTTGCTTATTCCAGGCGCTCTCAAAGGGAGTGTTTGGGTTGCCGGCCAGAGTCCTGGTCCCTTGAAGTGTTAACATTAGAATGCGACAGTGGAAAGTGCTGTCAAAAACTCTCCAGCACTAGACAAACAGGAGATAGTCATCTATCAGCCAACAAATGTTTGTTGTATTATTCCTTTATTTCTGGCAAGAACAAGCAACTTACTTGGCATCTTTACCTGAGTGTCCGCCAAGCAAGGCCCGTGTTCCTATTCCTGTGAATCTTCCCCTCTTTGGTCTCACTGTGTCTTGTGTGTACTGGGGAAGGGGGGTGGTGGTGGTGACCTGTGGTGGCCCAGGCTCCACCCAGGTGTCTTAGATTGAAATAGCTTGAAAATTGCCCCGGCTCTCCAGCTGGCTGGCTCACCTTCCACTCTTAAACTTGTTTTGTCCCCCTCAACCCCAAGAGTCCCTGATGTCCTTCTCCCATCCCACCCTGTCCTGCTCTTTCAGCCCTGGTCACCCCCTTGGTTACTCTACCTGTCAGCACCTTCTGCACCCAGAGCTTGGACAGGAAATGGAAAATTCCCAGCTCCCTCGTGCTCTCTTCCTGGCTGCAGGGCCTCATCCAAGGGTCACCTTGAATTGAGTGCTAATTCCCCCCACAGGGAAGTGAGTTGGAACTGACAGTCAGGAGAAAGGGCTTGCAAAGGGAGCACAGGAGTGCAGGATGCCACATGTTGAGACCACCCGCTTTGAGAGGGGCAAAGCTGGGAGCTGGAGGACAGGATCATGGGTGATCCTGCAGCACAGGGGGGGCCTGGGTGTAGAGCTGGCCCCAGGGCTGAGGTGGCTGAGGGAGAGGTTGATCAGGTGTGGGTCGTGAGCTATAGGATGAAGCAGGAGCCTGAGACCCGAATGGTGACAAGAAGGAGACTTGGAGGACAGGGCAAGGCAGAAAGGCTTGTGCAGGCCCTTGGTCTCCCTTGGCCTCCGAGGGACAAGACTTGAGGGATCCAGAGGCGGCCCTGGGAACCATTCAGCCAGGGCTGAGTCGACCTCTGGTGGCCATTTAACAAACTGCAGCCAGACCTGCTCTCCCCTGTTATTGACTCCCAAGGGTCCTCAAAACCCTTGCTCCAATTCTCCATGTCCCACCTCCAGGCTTCACTTTCCCACCTCCCCTCAAGTCTTTGTTCCCTCCAAGACCCTGAACCTGAGACCCCGCTTCCAGATCCATAGGCTGTCCTTGTTTTTCAGGGCTCTGTTTTCATTGCTTTGGTAACCTTTCCATTCCTCTTCTCCCTCAGAGACCCTCTGGCCAGGCCCCAGGGGTCACTCATGATGTGGATTTTGTGTCTGGGGTAGGGGGGTGCTTACAAGTCCAGGGAAGATGACAAGTATATCCGAAACACCACCACCCCCATCCCAGCCGAGTGGAGCTGAGGGCTTGAGGGAGACCAGTGTTAGTCCAAAGGGGACGGGATGGGTGGAGACGGGGGGAGGTCTCCCTAGGCCAGGCTGTCCCTCACCCTTCACATCTCTCCCTGACCCAGGCCTCTGGCCCCAGAGCCCCTCCCCTGACCCAGCCCACCAGCTGACTTCCCTCAGCCTGCCCCCTTCCCTCTGCTCTGGGATTGGTGCCAGGGTGAGAAGGGGACATTGGCACTGACTGCGTCTGGGAATTCCCGCCCACCATGGAGGTTGGTAGGAGGGGGTCCCCGTGTCCCTGAGGAGCCAATAGCAGCCAGGCTTTGCCCTGGGGGGCGGTGTATATCTTTCAGACCAGCACCCCCTAGGCACTGTCTCCTCTCTGCCTGCCTGGCACCAACCAGACCCCGCTCTGCCCGGGGGGCTCTGAGCCCCCCAGGCAGTCCTTCTGATACAGCTCTCTCCCTTTGGGGGTTGCCTAAAGCCCTTTCCCTTGGGGATGGCCCAGCCAGGCATCTCTGTCAAGTCCCTGGTGTCATCCTATGAGACCCGAGTGGTGGGGATGGCTCCAGGGCCTCCCCGGAAAAGGGGCTGTGTCTCCTCTCCTTGCTCTCCTCGGGGAGCATCCCCCATCCGAGGGGCATCTGCACCCCCATCTCACCGGGGCCTGGGGGGGCCTGGACAGCGGCCCTCACCCCGCCGGGGGATGGACAAAACCCTCCTCTCCCTGATTCTCTACTGTCACAGGTACAGGCAGGGGTGTGGGTGGGAGGCTGCAGTGAATGGGGCTTGTGGAGGAGGCCAGAGCCTGCTCTTGAGAAGGACCTGGAAGGTAGCCGGCTAGGGTGTCAAGACACTAGGCTTGGCACCTGCTCTTCCCCCTCACTTCTCATCTCCCTGTGTCTCTCCAGCGGCTCCGGAAGCCTGGTTGGCATTGACAACAAGATCGAACAAGCCATGGTAAGAGAAGCCATCTTGGTCCCAGGTGGTCCTAGCTCATGTCCTGCTCCCCTCCCCTGCTGTCCTTATTAGGGAATACTAATTCCCAGCTCCTTATCCGACTCCCCGCTATGTTACCTTGGGTTCTTCACCCCCAACTTTCTCCACCTGAACTCTTTATTTTCCTTGGTCTGTGATCCAGCCCCCATCTCTGTTTTCAAGCCCTGACCTTGTCTCTGCCCCCTCTCCCCACTCTGTGCCCCACCCCCCACTTCCCCTGCTTTGCTGCTTCTCCTGTGGTTCTCCATTTGGGAACAGGGGCATCTCTCACACCCAGACCCTCGAGACACCAGGCACTTAGGGTGGCCTGGGACCCCTGACCCTTTGCCTGTCCCGGGCCCCCAGGACTTGGTGAAGTCCCACCTCATGTTTGCGGTCCGGGAGGAGGTGGAGGTGCTGAAGGAGCAGATCCGAGACCTGGCTGAGCGGAATGCCGCGCTGGAGCAGGAGAATGGACTGCTGCGTGCCCTGGCCAGCCCTGAGCAGCTGGCCCAGCTGCCCTCCTCAGGGGTCCCGCGGCTTGGGCCCCCTGCGCCCAATGGGCCCTCCATCTGAGCCTCCCTTCCCTCACAATGTGCCTTTGGGGGCTTCCACAGCTGCCAGGCCTTGTGCCAGCTGCCCGCCCCCTCTTCCTATGCAGCTTTAATGCCTCCTGATCCCTGGGGATGGGAGTTGAAGGGTCAGAATTGGCTTGTCCCCCCGCCCCACTCTTCCTCAATCTCCCCCTAGTGCCCAGGGACTGAGCTGCGGCATCTCCATGCCTTGATGGAGGAGGGAGGGCTTCAGGATGGGGTGTTAGATGGAGCCCTCCTCCTCCTTCCCAAGATGTCAGTGTTCTGGGACCCCTGGCAGTAGATGGCTGGGGGCATTGGAGTCTCCCTGGCAGACACCCCATCCCCGCCTTGTTCCCTCGAAGTACCCCCTCTCCTCTGCCCAGGGGAGGGAATATGGACAGTCTGCGAGTTCTGGGATTCAGGTTGTTATTAAAATAATAAGTATAATTAAAAAAAAATCCGAAGAAACTTGAATCTGGATGTTGGCATCTCGTTGCTTGTGTCCAGATGGGGCCTGCAGTGGCATTTCCACTTGTGGGGGAACGACTGAGGCTGTGGGCTCCCTTAGAGATCTTGTGCAGACTGGGAAGGTTGAATGTGGCTCAGAGTGGTTGAAAAAGTGTGGAGCGGGGTTGGCCGGGAGGGTGGGGAAGCGGCTCAGGTCCTGGGAAGGGGCAGGCAAGCAAGACAGAGGGAGTGGAGGGGGGAAGGGGGGCGTCAGCCCACGTGCTGGGGGGACAGGGAAACAATGAGGCCTTTGGTAATTGTGCAGGATCCACCCCCAGCTTCCCAGTGTGTCCCCTCTGTGGGCTGGATCCCGGTAGCAGCTTGGGGGTGGGGCTGAGGGCCCTGAATGGGCCCCTTGTCTCAGCGCTGGGTGTGGGCCAGGCTCCCCGGGCACACGGTGCCCTTGCCAGGCCTGGGCCTGGCCAGCCTCCGTGGCTTCCACCCCCAGCTGGCTGAGGACCGGCCCTGTGGGTGAGCAGGCCCCACCCTGGGAGCCTGGGCTGGCCTCCCGTCCCTGGCTGCAGAGACAGGTAGGGAGAAGGCTCCCACCTAGTGGGGAAGGGGGGAAGCAGCAACCACTATCTCAGAGCACAGTGACCCCAGACTAAAGAGGACCTGTGGAGAGTGGAACACTGGAGGCCCACCCAGGTCAGACATCCTATCCCTTGGCTCCCTACATTCATGACCTTGGGCAGGTTCTTTTGTTTTTTTTTTCTGAATCTCAGCTTCCCCACGGGCAAAATGGCACTGACAGTAATACCTACCGGAAGGGCAGCTGTGATGATTACATGACATCATACATGGGAAATGCCCAGTGAGTACCAGGTGCTCAATAAATGTTAGCTTCCCTTCCCCGGACCTGGGGGAAGGAGGGCTGAGGGCGCTGGGCTTGGCTCCGGGGATCCTGGAAGGGCCTCGGGGGTTGGGGTCAGGGCCAGGTAGGCTCTCACAATGGGCTAGAACTCTGCCTTCCTCTGAGTTCTCATCCACTTTGACTCCTCTCCCTGTCTCAGGGAGGGGAGGAAAGACTTAGGATGAGTTGTCGGTGAAAGCTTTCCCTCTTGGATTCTCCATTTTTTTCTTTTGGCTGCACTTGAAGCTCCCAAGAGACCCCTCAGGTGGTGGCCACTAGCCTGCAGCCTGTTCCCCTCCACCCTTTGTACCAAATGCTTGTCCTGCCCCCTACTCGGTGCTTGTGTATTGGGAGAAATGGCGGTGGTTATGAGGTTCTTCCGATGGATTTGGCGAAAGATTACTTGCTGGGTGAGTTTCAGAGGATGTTCCATCCTCATGATATGCTTGGGTTTGAGGTGTGGGTCAATGACCTCTAGGTCACAAGAACCCATTTGGGGAGGAGGCCGGGACACCCACTGTCCCTTACCTTCTGTGCTTGCCTTTCTGCCGACCACTGTGCCCCTCTTTTGTCTTTCCTTTCCCTGTCTTGGATCTTAGGTTTTCTTCTGGAGAGAAAAAACTAAGTCAACCTTCTTGGAACACCATCATTCCCAGAAGAGTGTATTGAATGTGGAGAAGACTCCCAAGGTGGTTGAGACTTTCAAGTTGGTTGAGCCCAGCAAAGAGGCTAAGGTCTCCAAGATGGAGGAGTCCCCCAAGGTGGCTGATCCCTGCGAGCTGGCCAAAGCAACAGATAGGGCTGAGGTAGAGCCGGGTCGTAGGGCCCGATCCCTGCTGCAGCTGCCCCAGACAGCTGTCAAGTCTGTCTCCACGCTCATGGTCACGGCCCTGCAGAGCGGCTGGCAAATGTGCAGCTGGAAGGTCAGCACCATATTTCCCTGGTTCCCAATGGTCCTCCTGTCCTCCCAGAGCCCCCATGACTCATTCTCCCTTCCCGTCACTTGTTCAGCATTTATTTTGTGTGCTTTTCCTAAGTGCCAGGCACTGAGGCAGTCAACTGAGGATACAGGGTGAACAAGATTTACCCAGACTAAAGGAGCTACAGACAAGGTCATAGGCATTGTGGGTTCAGTGTCTTAGGGTGTGGCACGGGAGGTCAGTGGTCTGTGGGAGCCCAGTGAAGGGGCATCTCCTCCTGATATGGGGCAAGTCAAGGAAGGCCTTCCTAGCAAGAGGGAGGGTGATACTGAGACCTGAAGAATTGGGCCTGCCTTGGGTGGGGTGCAGAGGGAGTGAGGGGAGCATTCCATGAAGATAGAGTAGCAAGTGGGCTGGGTAGGGAGGTGCTGGCCCAAGGTGATGGGTATGGGCAATCCTAGGGCCAAGGGCCAGCTTGTACAAGGCAGAGTGAGTGGCCATCTGTAGAGTTTGGATTTGACCCTAAAAGCAATGGGAGCCCTCGTACAACCAGATTTTAATTTAGAAAGCTCGCCTGCTGTCATATTGTGGCCACTCTGGAAATGGTTTCATAGTTGCTTATGAAACTGAGCATGTAATTATCTTATGCCAAACGATTGTACTCTTGGGCATTTATCCCAGATAAATAAAACTCTATATGCACACAAAAATCTCTACATGAAAGGTTCCTAGCAGCTTTATTTGTAACAGCCCAGACCAACTCCAGTTTCCTTTGGTGGGTGAATGATTAAACTCTGATATCCATACCGTGGACTATTTCTCAGCCATAAAAAGAAATAATTTATTGATACAGGGAACAACAAGGTAGACGAATCTCAGGAATTAGGCTGAGTGAAAACAACCAGTCCCCAAAGGTTATATCTATACTGTATGATTCTATTTATATTATATGCCACTCTTGAAATAACAAAATTGTAGAAATAGGGACTCGATTCCTGGTTTAGTGCTTGCCAAAGATTAGGGTTTAGAAGAGGGAGGTAGGTTGGTTATAAAAGGCCAACAGAAGGAATTCTTGTGATGATAGAAATGTTCTGTATGTTGACTGTGGCAGTCAGATAGGTGAACCTGTGTATGTGAGATAAAATGAGGTAGAATTCAACACACACACACAAATGAGTACAAGCAACTGGTGGTGGGGGGAGGGGCGGGTATGTGAATAAGATCAGTGGATTGTATGGACGTCAGTATCCTGACTATGATACTATACTGTGGTTTTGTAAGATTTTACTATTAGGGCAAACTGGGTAAAGAGTATATGGGGACTCTGGTATTTCTCACAACTGCATGTGACTATAATTATCTCAAAGTCAGAAACTTAATTTTATTTATTAATTTAAAAAACTTTTTAATTTTTTTTATTTTTGAGAGAGAGAGACAGACAGAGTGTGAGCCAGGGAGGGTCAGAGAGAGAGGGAGACACAGAATCCAAAGCTGGCTTTAGGCTCTGAGCTGACGTGGGGCTGGAACTCATGAACTGTTGAGATCATGACCTGAACCGAAGTCAGATGCTTAACTGACTGAGCCACCCAGGTGCCCCAGAAACTTGATTTTAAAGAAGGAAGTGCCTATGAATGTCTGGATGGTGCAGTTGGTTAAGTATCCAACTCTTGATTTGGCTCAGGTCATGATCTTGTAGTTCCTGAGATTGAGCCCTGCATTGGGGTCTGAACTGATAGTGTGGTGCCTGCTTGGGATTCTCTCTCTCCCTTTCTCTCTCTGCCCCTCATCCCCCAATAAATAAATAAAAATTAAAAAACATAAAATATGGGGCGCCCAGGTGGCTTAGTCGGTTAAGCGTCCGGCTTTCACTTAGGTCATGATCTCGCGGTTCGTGGGTTCGAGCCCTGCGTCGGGCTCTGTGCTGACTGCCAGCTCAGAGCCTGGAGCCTGTTTCAGTTTGTGACTCCTTCTCTCTCTGACCCTCCCCTGCTCATGCTGTCTCTCTCTCTCTCTCCTAGAAATAAATAAAAAACATTAAAAAAAAATTAAAAAAAAATAAAAATAAAATAAAAAAAATGAAAAACATAAAATATAGGGACGCCTGGGTGCTTCAGTCAGTTAAGTGTTCAACTTCGGCTCAGGTCATGATCTCTTGGGTTCAAGCTCTATACTGACAGCTAGCTAAGAGCCTGGAGCCTGTTTCAGATTCTGTATCTCCCTCTCTCTGACCCTCCCCTGCTCACACTGTCTCTCTCTCGCTCAGAAAAAAATAAAACATAAAAAAAATTAAAACTATATAAAATATAAAAAGGGAAGTGTCTAGATCACTACCAAACAAATTTATTTTGGCTTTGAATGAAGTATTACAGCATTTAATAATAATAATAATAATAAAGTTCACTTGGCTGCTCTGTGGAGAGAGCAGGTCAGAAAAGGACTAGAGGAGAGGAGGCAGGATATTTAAGAGGTAGAACTGTTGGGGCATCTGGGTGGTTCAGTCGGTTAAGGGTTTGGCTCAGGTCATGATCTCACGGTTTGTGAGTGCAAGCCCTGTATTGGGCTCTGTGCTGTGACCAAAGAACCTGCTTCAGATCCTCTGTCTCCCTTTTTTTAAGAGGTAGAATTGTAGAACCAGCTGGTTGACTGGATGACGGGGTGAAAGGAGAGAGATAGAAGTCAGAGCAGGCTGGAGCCATATACTCGGATGGAGAATGAAGGAGCAAGAGCACACTCAGGGGACCAAGTGAGGAGTTTAGAGTGTTGGGACAAGAGGAGTTGAAATGTTGGTAGGACATCTGTACGGAGGTATCTAGGAGGCAGTGGGATACACAGGCTTGGAGGTGAGGAGGAAACTCTGGACTGGAGACAGAGATCGGGTGCCATCCTATCCTTCATTTGAACACCCTCCCCATGATGCCCTAGTGAGGACTCCACGGTGAGTCAGACATGGTCCCTGTCTTTCAGAAGCTTGCTTTCTAGTGTTGAAAGCAGGCAGATCCATAGGACAAATAGTGTATGAAATGCAGTGCGATGGGGCAAACACAAGGGTGGAGACAAAGACCACCCAGTGCAGTCTGGGAAGGCTTCCTGAAGGAAGCAGTGACCGATTGAGGATGTGGAACTAGACGGGCGTTTGCTGTTTTTTTTTTTGTTGTTGTTGTTGTTAGGCGTTTGCTGTTTATCAGGCAGTGCTTCCACCCTCAGTTTCTCCCTAGACCAAGCTACTTACATATGCACATTTCTCTCTCTTTCATAGTCATCTGTGAGTTCTACCTCCATTTCCTCCCAAATGAGGTCTGGGTCCCCACTGGAGACGCCAGAGGCTGAGATGCTGCGGGAAGTGTACCTGATACTGTGGTCCATTCGGAAACAACTACGGCAGCTGGCCCGCAGGCAGGAGAGGCGGAGGCGGCGCCACATCCGGGCCCACTCTGGTCCCCAGCCTGACACGGCTCAGGCTCAGGACCTGAAACAGGATGCCCGGAGTCCCCTCTAGGGGGGGAACCCCACATCCTCAAAAAGCCCCACCTCAGTCTTAGGTAAGGTTGATAGGAGAGGTTAGGGCACCAGGCCAGGAGCTGTGGGTGAGGAGAAGTTTTCATACTGTCACCTCTCTCATCGAGAGCCTAAGCCCAGGCATGGGGTCCCACTTAATTCCCCTTCATTCCGTTTTTTCAATTTGTAAGAAAAAAAAAATTATCAAAAGTTTGGGAAATAAATATCAGATATTTCCGAGTAAATATGCTTGGTAATTTGTGGACTTGAGGAGCGCGGGGGCATTGGTGGGGATCAACACATCCAGGCCCTAGGCCCGAACCCGGAAACTATCTCTAGGGCTGAATTGCCTTTGGCAACCCTGCCAGGCGGGAGTGCAGCAGCACCCCTTTACAGACGATGTGCCGCCGCGTACCAGGTGCTGAGCCCAAGCTCTCCCCGGCAATCCTCCAAGAACGGGACAGTCAGGTGGTTTGTGCAGGGCCGGAGGGCAAAGATCTGGAAACTGCCGGCTCCAAGGGCCAGCCCACTGCCGAGCCCCTCTGGCGCTCGAGGGCTCCGCCGCAGCGAGGTGGGTGGGTTCGAAGAACCCCTTGGCGGGAGCCGGACACGCATCGGTGGGCAAAGCACGCAGGCCTAGCTGGCCACGGCCCTGCCGAGAACGGCGGAAAACTACACCTCCCAGAGTTCCCGGCGGCGTCACGGAAGGGGGCGCGTGGACGCGGGGGGAGGCCGGGAGTAGGGGAGCGGCAGCTCAAAGGCCCCTGAGGGCCGAGCGCCCTGCTTCCCGATGAAGTGTCAGCCTGGCGGCCTGGGGCGAAAGGCCCGGCGGAGGCCGAGGCTATTTGGAGGAGGCTGGGGTGCGGGAGACAACACGTAGGAGACGGTGGGGCCGCAAGTCCTCTCTCGGACTTATCCCTCTTGCGGGACCACGCGTAGGCGCAGAGGTGGCTCCCCAAGGAAAAGCAGGGATATTTCACAAGACTGCAAAATTGGGGGATTTCAGTGTTCACAGGCCTTGGGGGTGGCGTGGCGAAGGAGGAAGGGATGACAGCAGAGGCCCCTAGGCGGCGTGGTAGGGGGGAGGGGAAGGAGAAGGGAGGGTACGGCTGGCTGTGCTGCTGGGTCTTGCTCACGTACAGGTTAGTTGTGAATAGCAGGCGGTGGGCGTGAGCAAAGACGGGGAAGGTTTGCTGGAAGCACCCAGTTCACTAGAAAAGTCAGGAAACTACTCCCCTCACCCCTTCCCGATCCCCCACTGCTCTGGAAGAATTGGGCCCCCTTGGTGGGAATCTGGGGTGTCTTTACCCAAAGTCGGGAAGAGCACCTGGCTGCTCAGTCCTATAGCTCTGCTACCCTGAGCCTATTAGGTGTCCACCTCACCTCAACGTTTACAGCCACAGGAATATCAGCCACTACTTATTAAGCACCTATGGTGGCTATTTTTTATGTCCTGTTGTAAGTAATTCTTATAGCTACTTTATAATGAAGTACTATTGCTTCCATTTTTTTTGGAAGAGAAAACTGAGGGAAGAAGGGTCATGTTTACTAAAACTGCTTTCGTTGATCCAACTAATGCGTCCAGTTCATAGGAGAAATGTAACATACATGTTACACTGCAGGTGTCAATACATTAAGTGGCTTCGCTAGGAATCTGTCTTGAGTTTAGCATCAAGTCAAAACCTGTTTGCAAAAGTAGCCTCAAAACAGGCTGTTACACAGTGGCTCATTTCTGGAGCTTTCAATCACCAATTATTCCTCACATCTCTCTATATGCCAGGAACCATTCTGGGCCCGAATGGTATTGGTACAGGGCCTGTGATCCCAGGGAGTCCAGAGGTTAGAATGGTTGCCTCACTGTTTAAGATTCAGGATCAGCCCCTCCAAGTCCTTAGAGACAGGCTTCTCTTCCTACTGGGGACCTTAAGGTTTCAGTGAGAGGCTGATGGGGTAGGGTGAAGGCTGCCCCTGAGGGTCACTGGTAAATAGACTTGCAAGTAGCTACAGGCTCAGGAGCCATTCCAGCCTTGAGGCTGTGGGCTTGTGGGAAGGAATACTGCTCTCATTTTTCTTTGGCTTTAACATCCTGGGAGTGGGAGGGGAGGAAAGGAAGAAGGTGAGTTCAGCCAGCAGCCAGGGATGCTGTTTGTACCTCCCACTACTCTCTCCCTCCCCAGACAGGATGGACTCCTGTCTTGACTTGGGCAAACTGGAGAATGGAGACTTACAGGAGAGAAACGGGCGGGATGAAAGACAAGTCCACAGAACTTGTTTTTCCTAGATGTCTCAGTGCCACCCAAGTGGCTTCCTTCCTCCAAATCCTAAGTAATCCAGCCCAGAGCCCTGGAGAAGGCCTGTGGTAGGGCCCGGGGAGGAATTTCCCAACTGGGATGGAAGCAGAATCAATCTCCTGGGGTAGTGATTTGCTGGGAAGGATGCTTACTCACCCCAGCACTTTCCTGGTAGAAACAAGTGTGGGATAGAGTGACCTCTGCACAAATCTGCCTCCTGATGACAGTCTTGTGAAAAACTCCCACCTTGGACACCCTCCCCTTCCATCCCCATCAGACCCTGGGCCCTTCTCCACCAAATCTGTTCCACCCCATGAGGCAGATGTGATAGGACTAGAGTTGGGACCACCATCCTTCTTTCTTTTCAAAGCTTACCCATCCTATGAGAGAGGGGGCCCTGGGAATTTGGGCAGCAAAATGAGAGTGCTGGTCCCAGATGCCCTTGATCTCCCATCTCCCTTTCTCCTAGGTCATCATCGGATTTCCTGAAGATTTCAAATCTTTTGTCCAGCTCCACCACACACCAAAACATGTCACACACCTGCAGAAACCTTCCAATAGTTTTCCATCATTCTTGGAAGAAAATCCAAACTGTTCCCTTTGTGTAAAATGCCCTTCTCTCAGATCTTGGCATGGTGGGCTCCTTGCCAGTCTGGGTTCTGTACAAATGTCACCATGTCTTCATGAACCCTTTCCCTGACAACCTAGCAATCAGGAGAGACCCACCGTCTTGGCCATCCTCTGCCTCTCACCATGCTTTATCTTTACCTAGTACTTGACAGTATCTGAAATTATATTTATTTACCAGTATACTTGGGAGGCAGCAGTGAAATGCATGGGAAGTGGTTTAAACTAACACTTCCCGGATGTGCAACCGTGGGTGAATCTGTTAACCTCTCTGAGCCTTGGTTTCCTCATCTGTAAAATGGGGAAAGCAGTGGTACCTGTACCACAGGGTTGTCATGAGGATCCAGGAAGGGATGCTCAGCACAGCATAAGGATTCAATAAATGTAGGCTGTTATTATTATGATAATGGTTAAGAGTTACAGTGTATGCTACCCCCATGGCCTAAAACAGTACTGAATAAAACAGAAAGTAAACCCTTACTTAGTATGTGGAAGCACACTCCCACCAGCTGTCTTGTGGGCACCATGCCATTTTGGTCCTGACCAAGAATGCCATGTGCAGCAAGTACCAGGAAGAGCACTTGACTGAGAATCTGGACTCAACATTGCTACCACTTCACCGTGGGACTTGGGCCTGTCACCTTCCTTCACTGGGCCTCATGCTCTTAAAATAAAATAATAGGTTGAAGCAATTGATCGCTGTGCTACCTGCCAGCTTCCAGGGGTTCTTCTTTGAGTCCTGTGCTCCCTTAACTTGCCACATGGTCTTCAGGGTTGGGGACACATGGTGCCTTCAACTTCTCTAAACCTTGTTTCCCAACAGGCTAAAGCTGCCACAAAGAGAGTTTAACCCAGGGAAAACATCCTTGGTTTGACTCTGAACGCAGAGTCAAAGTCTCAGCCCTGGACACCAGATCTTTTTTCACTCCCCCTTGCTTTAGCCTCATCTTCGGTCATATCTGAGCCCTGAGGGAGGAGAGCCAGCCCTCACTGAGCCCCACAGGCATGAAGGCTTCAGCCTCAGTTATTCTCAGATGTGTAGACAGAGTGTGTGTGTAGCTGCATGTACACAGATGCGTGTGCCTGTATATTCTTGCGGGTATCTGTAGCTATATTTTCACTTGTTTCCGTTTTCCCCTCAGGAGTGGTAAGATTGAGATTAACTGGAGAAAAAGATTATATACCTCCCAGGGCTAAAAATGCTATTCGCCCCTTGCTGAAGCTGCCCTGTCTGGCCCACGGGGTCATTCTGGGGTGCTGGACCGACAGCCTGTAAGATCTCCAAGAGGGAGATGGACTAAAGGTAAAGATCACCTCCTTCCTTCTTAGTCCCCTTTGTTTCACAAGTAGAGCCCACCTGCCCCACACCTGTCTGCCCACCTCACCTGGGATGCTTGTGTCCCTGCAAAAACTGTCATGGCCCGTTTTCCTTTCCCTCGGTGCCTCCCAGGCTGAGTGGCTGTAGAGCAGTGGGCTTTCCAAGGCAGGCTCGCTATTTTGTGTTGAAGGAGTCTGTGCATGGGCACAACTGAGGTGTGACAGTTGCTGGCCCAGGCTAGGACAGATGAGGCCCTAAGAAGGCTGGTCCCCAGGATGCAGGGGGGTCTGTACCACCCTTCTCTGGCTTTCTCTCTGCTTCCACATTTACCCATGTGGTAAAAATAGACCCAGCTATTTTTCCTTTATTGTTTACATGCTCTGACAGTTTTTCAGCTGGGCTATGGGTCCTTTCTAGAGGCCCAAAGAGTTTAATATCAAATTTAAGAGCCTGCACTCTGGAGCCAGACTACCAGGTTTTGAGTCTTGGCTCTACCACTTACCGGCTGTATGGCCTTGGGGAAGTTGCTTAACCTCTCTGTATCTCTGTTACCTCATCTGCAAAATGGAAGTAATGTAGGAATGTTGTGAGGATTTAATGAATTAATGCACAGAAAAATCTTAGAACAGTACTTGCCACATAGTATGTGCTATATACATATTGGTTTTCATTATTATTTCTTATTGATATCTAGAAGCTCCTTATATATCAAAGGCATTAAGCCTTTATGTGATATGAGTTGCAAATGTTTTAACACAGTCCTCTTTTTTTTCTTTTAACTTTTTGTTTTGAAAGAATGTGGATTCACATGCAGTCATCAAAAATAATGTAGAGTGCCTGTATACCATTTATTCAATTTTCCCACATAGAGGTGACATGTTTTAAAAAATTACTTGACTTTTATATTTCATTTTTTGAAGTTTATTCATTATCGATGTGAGATCTTATGGTATTTGTCTTTCTCTGTCTGACTTATTTTGCTTAGCACAATGACCTTAAGGTCCATCCATGGTGTCACAAATGGCAGGATTTCCTTTCCTTTTGTGAAATAATATTCTATTATATATATTGGATGAAATCCAATCCCTTTACCTCAGCTGGTCCATCAGTGAGCTTCAGGTTTCTTCCATGTCTTGACTATTATAAATAATGTTATGATGGGGGCCCCTAGGTGGCTTAGTCGGTTAAGCATCCGACTCTTAGTTTCAGCTCTAGGTCATGATCTCATGGTTGGTGAGTTCAAGACCCCAGTCAGGCTCTGCTCTGACAGTGTGGAGCGTGCCTGGGATTTTCTCTCTCTCCCCCTCTCTCTGCCCCTCCCCTGCTCTTTCTCTCCCTCAAAATAAATAAATAAACATTTAAAAAATAATGTTATGATGAACATGGGGATGCAGATATCTTTCTGAGTTAGTGTTTTTTTTCTCCTTCAGAGAATTCCCCAGAAGTGGGGTTGCTGGATCATATGGTAGTTCCATTTTTAACTTTTGAGAAACTTCCATACCATTTGCCATAGTGGCTGCACCAAGTCCCACCCACAGTGCACAAGTGTTCTCTTTTCTCCACACCCTAACCAACACTTGTAATCTCTTTTTTAAAAAATTAAAAAAAAATTTTAATGTTTCATTTATTTCTGAGAGAGAGGGACAGAGTGAACAGGGGAGGGTCAGAGAGAGAGGGAGACACAGAATCTGAAACAGGCTCCAGGCTCTGAGCTACCCGTCAGCGCAGACCTGACGCAGGGCTCGAACCCACGAACCGTGAGATCATGACCTGAGCCGAAGTTGGATGCTTAACCGACTGAGCCACCTAGGCACCTGTAAACTTTTTTAAAAACTGTTTATTTATTTTTGAGAGAGAGAGAGAGAGAGAAACAGACTGTGAGCGGGGAAGGGGCAGATATAGCATCTGAAGCAGGCTCCAGGCTCTGAGCTGTCAGCACAGACCTCCCGACACAAGGCTCGAACTCATGAACTGCGAGGTCATGACCTGACCCGAGGTTGGATGCTTAACTGACTGAGCCACCCAGAAACCCCTCTTGTCTTTTTTGATGGCAGACATTCTAACAGATGTGAGGTTATTTACTCTTATTTTTCACCATACAGACATAGTTTTGAAATTTTGTATGGGGTCAGAGAGATCTTGTGGTGTAACTTAAAGTTTGTCGTCTTTCCACGTAAGTCCTTTTCAGGATGTCCTATAGCCCTTTGGATGAAATCCAGTCCCCTTACCTCAGCTCCTGGCGGTGGTCCCTGCCCACCTGCCTGACCTCATCTCTCCGGGTTTCCCTTTGCTGTCACTTCCCTTGTGCTTGGTTGGTTTCCATTTATTTCCTCCTGCCCCTGGGCTTTTGCAGATGCTGATTCTTCAGTTTTGAAAGTTGTTCCCCCATGTTTTTCACCTGGCTTTTGCTCCCATTCCCCCTTCAGAGCTTTTCTTCAACTCACTCAGAGAGGCCTTCCCAGAGTCCCCATCCCCTGTCCCCTGGGCTGTGTCCCAGGCTTACCTCAGCACAGTGCCCATCATGCAGAGGTGTTCAGTGGATGTTTGGGGTAGGGAAGGATGACTCAGTAGGTATGCACTACTTGGTCCTGGCCTGTCCACTCGATGATCTTCAGGGTTCAGACCCACTCCCTTCATGTTCCTGCCTTTGGCTTCCTGACTGTGCACCCCTCCCCGAGAAAACCTTTAAGACCCAGGAGCAAGCAGGGAGAAGCACAAAGTGGGGGTGGGGGGGGCTAGGAAGGAGAGCCAGAGGAGATTAAGTGCTGTCAAGAAGGGTTGTTGACTCCTTGTCTCGGGTCTACCCCACAGAATTGGGGGTTCAGGGGTGACTAGGGAGAAGCTCGGTATGAAATAGACAGGAGTAGGGAATCACAGGTGAGAACTCTCCTCATTCCTAACAGCCTACTCAGATTTGTTCTTTCCCTCACCACACTGTCCTTTACCTGCTCTTCTCTCCACCCCATCCACAGCTGTGGCTCCACTTGTGTGTCTCTGACCCTGAGGACAGGCTGCCACCCAGGACTTGTTGGGGCAACACCTCCAGACAATACTGACAGGTGTCGGGGCACCTGCGCAGCACTGCCTCTCTTTTCTCCTCTCTGGACCCAGTGGCCCTGCCTCCATCCTTCTCTGTGTCCTTCCCTCCTCCTATTCCCTGGTGAATGTGCAGGAAACTCTGGAACCAATCAGGGAGAAGTCAGGATCTTCCACTCTTAATGTGAGTGGGAGCAAAGGAAGTAGGGGTCAGCACCATACAACAGGTTGGCTTCTAAGTCCCTTCCTCATAAACTCTCTGAGCAGAGAACCTGGCACCCAGCATATCAGTCCGCTGAACCCAGGCAGTGTCGAGGGCGACTCAGAGCCCTCTCCTGTACCTTTTCAGGATTCAAGGAGTGCCGGATTGACTTCTAGAGACGAACAAAACCCCAGGAGGGCAGATAATTAGCAGTGCACAGGAAGTACAGCCAACTCAGAAAGAGCTGTCCTTCCTGGCTGTGTGACCTTGAGCAAGTGAGTTAACCTGTCTGAATCTTACTTTCCTTATCCAGAAAATACAGTAAATACTCAATGTCACACGGCTGCATGAATGTGAAGTGCCTTGTGCAGGTCTTGGTACACGGCGAATTGGCAGCAGGTGAATAGGTCTACTAAACACATCGGAGAAGTGGTTCTCAGGGTGTGGTGCCAGATCAGCAGTACTAGCCGCACCCTGAAAACGGGTAGAAATGCAGACTCTTAGGCCCTACCCCAGACCCACTGAATCAGAAACTTCAGGGCATATGAAGCTTGAGAACCACTGCCACATTGAGCAGGTATGCAGACTGTTAGATTCAGAAGCCTCAGACACATTGAAATCTGGGAGGTCATTAAAAATACAGATTCCTGGGGTGCCTGGTGACTCGGTCTGAGAAGGCAACTTCAGCTCAGGTTGATCTCCTGGTTCCTGAGTTCCAGCCCCACATCGGGGCTCACTGTTGTCAGTAGCAGATCTTGATTCAGGTCCTCTGTCCCCACCCTCCTTCCCCTGCTTGTGCGCTCTCTCTCTCTCTCTCACTCAAAAATAAGTAAACACTGGGGCGCCTGGGTGGCTCAGTCTGTTAAGCATCCAACTTCAGCTCAGGTCATGATCTCACAGTTTGTGGGTTTGAGTCCCACATCAGGCTCTGTGCTGACAGCTCAGAGCCTGGAGCCTGCTTCAGATTCTGTGTCTCTCTCTCTGCCCCTCCCCTGCTCTCTCTCTCTCTCTCTCTCTCAAGAATAAACAAACATTTACAAATGTAAAAAAAAAAATTAAAAAAGATAGAGGAAAAAAAAAGATTCCTGGCCTCAAAGTCAGGATTGAAGTGAGGCCTGGGGACTATATTTTAACCTGAGATGAGTTGGATGGGGTGGTACGGTGGTAGGGGGAGGGTGGTGGTGGTGGTGGTGGTATGGAGGGGGAGGCATGCACCAGAAGGGTACCCTGGGGGAAGGTCATGGAAGGCCCTTTGGATAGTTGAAGGCTCCAGCCTGGGGTGTGGGGGACTTCCTTTGGGTGAGAGAGGTGATATAAAGCTGAAAACTGAAGGAATTTGCACTTTACCCTGAAGTCACTGAGGAAAGGGGAGGAAGGGTACACAATGAAGGCAGTGCTTGCCAGACCTGGCCACCTGCCCAACCCCGTGACGTCACCCCACAACCCCTGGGGCTCTGGCCGCCCTGGGAGTCTCTCCTGCCTCCTCCCTCGGTAGACTGGTGTAAGTGAGGAGAGGCCTGGCCCCAGGGCACCAAGCTCTGGGTGGGACGTCCTGGTGGGACGACAACACGACAGCACGGCGGCCGTGGAGCTGGGGCACCTGGGCGATCCGCCACCTCGCGCTCCTGAGCTCTAGGTGGCGCTGGGGTGCGCGGACGCCCGCTCCGCTGTGACTTAGCCACCGCCCTCTGGCCGCGCCTCTCACGGCCCCAGAATAGGAGCTGGCAGCCGCCTGGAGGGGCGGACGGCCATGGCCTCGGCTGTGGAGGTGCGGAGATGCCGGAAGGCCTCCTGACAGTGTCTGAGAACAGGGAGGTGTCCCTGTGTGAGTCCTGACCCGAGCCCCTGCCCCTCCTCCCCGCGGCTCTACGACGTTAGCCGCTGGAGGAGCCCTGCCCTGTGTCCGCAGGGTCCGCCCACCGTGGTAACTTGGGCTGTTGGAGTTGTTTTAACAACTCCAGGGCTTGTGTGTGGCTCAGGCGGTTGAGCGTCTCAATCTTGATTTCGGCTCAGGTCTTGATCCCAGGGTTCTGGGATCGAGCCCCTCGCTCCAACACCCCCCACCCTGTCACACCCCCAGCTGTCACGCGTGTGCTCTAAAATAAAGCCAAAACAACACCACCAACACCACCACACACACACACACACACACACACACACACCCCTTCTCAATGAGCTCGTGAAACTGTCCCCTGTTCAGGAACAGCTGACTTCTCTCACTCTCTTGCTCTATTGTTCTTGCTGCTATGTCCACCATCACCTGGGTTCTCACTTCATGCCTAGCAGAACTTTGCATCCATCAATTACCTCATTTAGTCCTGAAGGCAAACCATCCCTTAGGGCCTCAGGCCGTCACTGCTGGGTTCCAAGTCAATAAAGTGTGGTTTAGAAGAGTTCAGTAATACCTCTAAGACCTCACAGTTAAGTGATATTGGATGTCACCGATCACTGCTTTCCCCACCTCCCTGAATGAACCTAGGGGTCCCTCCTCCCTCTCTGGAGCCGCCTCCTCCATCCTTCAGGGCTGCCCATTACTGTTGTGTAGGCTGTGCACTGCACAACTCTATATAATCAACAGACATGTATGAAACGATGAGGGCAATCTTCCATCACATGGCAGTAAGGGGCTTTGGGAAAGGGGCACATTTTTCTAATTTGCACAAAATTGCCTTGTGGGCTGCCCCAGAGTCCTTGCAGCCATCTCTCCATGTTTGTTCTTCCTCTCCCCAGCACATGCATCTGGCATCCGACACCGCATTTGGCTTTCTACAGGACCATGGAGGTCTTCACAGAGCCTGGCCCAAGGGATCTAATCTCCTCTGGTGGACAGTGACCTGATGCTGTTCCTCAGGGGGACCTGTACCTATTAACAAGTACATGCTTACACATGTGTGTGTTGGGGGTCACCTCATCTGCTAGGCCGTAACTGCCCCTCACAAGTAAGAGTGTCTTGTAAGCAAGATGGGATTTTCCTGGTGGCATTCCTGTTGGTGGGGGCGGGAGCGGGTACAGGACAGGTAGATGAGCCCTATGAACCAGGCATGTTGATCCTCCAAGCTGATACTATAAGGGCTAAGAAGAGAGGACTCCCCCCACCCTCCCAGAACCACACTGGACACCCTGCAGATTTGAGGGTGGACAGAGGAGATCTGGAGAGGATGGACATGGTCTCAGGAGTGTCCAGCTCACTGCATGGATGCCTCCAGCGTGAAGTGGGGCAGAGATGATGCTGGGAGTGGAGTGATAGAAGCTGGCCTGAGATCTGGAGAAGAGGAGGAGAAGGATATGGAGGACCAGTCTCCTGGCAGGGGAGGAGGGGAGAGAGATTCAGGCTACATTGGGTGAGAGGGAACACCCTGAGCTGGGACTGCTGGCCTGAGGGTGGAGAAGGAAGAGGAGAGTTTGATCAGATTGGGGAACCAAATGTCCCGGCTTAGCTTCGGGCCATGGTGGGGCTCTCTTGGAATGGTGGCTTTCCATTCCAGGACTTCTCCTGTTCTTCCTTTTGAGCCTGTACCCTGTGTTACCTCAGTTCCTTGCTCACTGGATGACTCCCAAAGCATGGAGCTCGCTCCTGGCAGGGGATCTGACCTGCTCCACAGCTCCAGCTCTCACTGCACCCACTTTATGCTTCTAGGGTTTTCTCTATTGCCAAGGAGCAGCTGATCTCCAGCAGCCATCCTCAGACCTGCCACTTAAAACTTTTTAAAAAATGTTTTATTTAATTTTGAGAGCAAGAGAGATAGAGCATTAGCAGGGAGGGGCAGAAAGAGATACAGAATCAGAAGCAGGCTCCAGGCTCTGAGCTGTCAGCACAGAGCCTAATGCAGTGCTCGAACTCAAAGACAACGAGATCATGACCTGAGCCGAAGTCAGATGCTTAACTGACTGAGCCACTCACATGCCCCAAGACCTGCCACTTTCAAGTTGTATCAGTATACTCGCTGCTTCCTGCAGTGCTTGGTGGGCTTGGCTGTTGTGGATGCGCCTATCCGGTATCCTGAGCTGCCACTCCTGGCTGGGGGCTGGCTGGGGAGGCTGCCTTGGCTGATGGGGAGGGGAGATGCTGGAGTCCTTGGGAGAAGTGAGAGTCTTGGGCAGGAGAGAGGAAGGGTCTGGCTGTAGGAGATGCCAAGGGGAGGGGACCAGCCTCTGGGTGGTAGCAAAAGACTGAATGCTGTGTATGCGTGCGCACGCGCGTGTGTATGTGTGTGTGTTTCTGTGTGGTGTTTGGGGGAGGGGATGTGGTATCTGTACACAGGTGCATCTTTGGTGGCAACACGCTGGTGCAGAAGGCCTCTTTCTCTGCCAAGTTCACTTCCTCCTGGGCTTCCCATTTCCTACTTGTGGCCCCTCCATCCCTCCAGCCTAGAACCAATCCAACTCCAGCTCTTTGCTCAGCCTGTTGGTGCCAGAGCAACAAGCCTTTCTTCAGCCTAGGATGTGGATAGAAAATGTACTGGGCATCTGGGGGTTTTCTTGGATTAAGGACTGACACAGTGCATGGCAGAGAGGATGGGATATGTGCTGGGTCCTGATTCCTAGGGCTCTGCTAGCAGCCCAGGTTTTGGTGTCCTAAAACCCAGTGTCTAAGGCTTCAGTTTCTTGAGCATGCTTCCTGGTTGCCATGGCCACCTGATGCTTTGAACATGATTGGTGACCAGCTGTGTGGCCACCCCTCAGACCTTGACATGTTGGAGGTCGCTGGATGGGCATTGCTGGACAGAGACCCTCACCATTAACTTCTTCACACAAGACTTCCTCTAACAGCCCCTCCCTCTGTGCCAACATGGCCCCCATCTCTTTCCCCACATGGAGGGACTCCCATTCAGTCATTCCTCTATAACGCCAACACCAGGCTCCCGTCCCTAGTGCCTCCAATATACCACCTGTCTCTTGCCTCTCACTCTTCCTCCTCCTGTCTTCACCTGTTTCCCTTGGCAACTCTTGAACCTGGGGAAGTCCTTTTAGGACAGGACAAGATGGTCCTTCATGACCAGATCCTTCCCACCAAGGGGCCTCCAGTCTCAGCCTTTGGGGGTGGGGGGGACTCCAGTCTCCACCCTCCAGGGGGTGGGGATGCTGCCAAGGTGAGAGTGTGGGTGAGATCCTGGGGAACACGGTGACCCGAGCCCAAGGTGCCGCCCAGACTTCTCCCCCCAGCTGTATCAGTTTTGTGGGGCTGCCATATCAAGTTGCCACATACTCAGTGCCTTAAAACAACAGACATTCATTCTCTCATGGTTCTGGAGGCCAGAAGTCTGAAATTAGTTTCCTCGAGCTGAAATCAAGGTGTGGGAAGAGCTGTGCTCCCTCCAGAGGCTCCGGAGGAGAATCCATTCTTTGCTTTCATCCAGTCTCTGGTGGTCACTCCGATCTCTGTCACATTGTCTCCTCTTTGCTGCCTCCCTCTTTTAAGGGAACTTGGGATTGGGTCTTACATCTCTGGGAAATTATTATTCAGCCTCCTACACCAGCCTTCACCAACACCCACATCCACACACGCAGTTGTTGATCGCTTGTTTAGGAGTTGTGGAAATCAGTCCGAAAAGGAGTTGAGAAGTAGGAGAGGGCCCAGGCCCCACCCTAGGCCAACGGCTCAGTAGCTTCTCGGTGGGTCCACCTGGGAGTGGTAGGGGGGAGCAGCAAAGTCTGGGGAGGACTGCCACATTTCTCCCCAAGTTGTGCATCCCGAATAGTATTTGCCCAAAGGCTTCTTTCATGCCTCCTGCCCCACTTGCTGGTTAGAAAGCACTAGGGATTGTGGATAAGAGCCTAGGTAAGTCAGACGGGCCCGGGGGTGGGGTAGGCTGAGGCATCACCACTTACCAGCTGTGGTTCTCAAAGTGTGGGCTAGGGTCAGCAGCATTAGCATCACCTGGGAGTTTATTAGAACTTTCTTGGAGGGGGGATGGGGTGGCGACACCTGGGTAGCCCAGTTGGTTAAGCATCCGACTTTGGCTTAGGTCATGATCTTAATTTATGGTTTGCGGATTCAAGACCTGCTTCAGGCTCTGTGCTGACAGCTCAGAGCCTGGAGCCTGTTTCAGATTCTTTGTCTCCCTCTCTCTTTGCCCCTCCCCGGCTCATGTTCTGTCTCTCAAAAATAAAAAAACATAAAAAAATTCAATGTCTTGGGCCGTACTACAGACTACTGGATCAGAAACTCTTTGGTGGGGCCTGGCATTCTGTGCTTTAACATGCTCTCCAGGAGGTTTTGATGCAACTGGAGTTGGAGAAACCAGTCCTCATTTTACCAATGTGAATAAGATGTAGAGCAAACACACAGTGATTGGTAGGATTAAAAGAAGCTATATCAAGGACAACTATATCAGTCTTTTAAGTGACCGATTCTTGATTTCCTCTCAGGTCATGATCTCATGGTTCATGGGTTCTGGCCCTGCATCTTGCTTCTTGCTGACAGCGTGGAGCCTGCTTGGGATTCTCTCTCTTTCCCCCTCCCTCTCTGCCCCTCCCCCACTCTCCCCTCTCTCTGTCTCTTTCTTTCTCAAAATAAATAAATTAAGAAAAGAAGTTATATCAAAAAAGATGAAAAAGAAGAAGGAGAAGAAGAAGAAAGGGAAGAAAAAGAAGGGGAGGAAGAAGAAGAAGAAGGAGAAGAAGGAGAAGAAGGAGAAGAAGGAGAAGAAGGAGAAGAAGGAGGAGGAGGAGGAGGAGGAGGAGAAGTGATGTCCACGGAGGACTTTCTGCAGTGCCTGGATCTTCAGGGTAGGTGCTCAGTATATATTTGTGACATAAATGAAGGAGCTATATGATGAGTAATGGGATACGAATAGTTTGTTTTTCCACTTACTCAACCAACATTTACTGAGTATTGGGTCCTGCCTGGTGTTAAAGTTAATTCCCCACAGTCCCCAACTTTGGCAGTTTGCGGTGAAGAGTGAGTAAACTGATGGCTGCAGTGTGAATGAGAAGGGCCCCAGCTGAGGGGTGTCCTATGGGTTGTGGGATCCCAAAGGTGGAAGGAAACCATTGTTGTTTTCTATGCTTTCACACATGTGCTATCTTTTGCCATCTGTGGAAGGAGCAGTAGAGTGTGGTCTATTTCTTATGCCTACTTGCTGTGTGCCTTCGAGCAGATAGCTTGGCCTCTTTACAGGCATTTTCTCATCAGCAGAATGGGAATCATAACATTGCACGTGGGTTTTGTTTTAAGCAGCACACGCAACACCTATAGTGGCAGCTGGAAGATGGAATTTTCCCAGCAATCCTGTGATGTAGGTGTTCAGTTTTTAAGTCCAGAAAGGAAACATGTTAGAAACCTAGGCCACGCTTAGTTATTGCAATCAGGCCCAAATGGTAGCATTGAGCTCCTTGGCATCAGGAGCAGAGGATGAAACTTGATGGTTACCATCTTGAGAACTGCTTCATTTACATAACAGAAAGAGGCAACCCAGCTCCTTGGAGGACACTTAGCACAGCTACCCACAGACTGGCCCTCTCCACCTGCCCTCTCCCACTCCAGCCCCCAGCTAGAAGGGTGGTTTGCTTGTGGGAAGCACAGTTGGCTTCAGTGAAGCTGAAACTGAGTCACAAGCCTGCTTAGACTCCAGGGGAGGGGAGGGTCCACCTCTCAATGGAAGGAGTGTCAAAGAAATTTTGGCCATTAAAAAAAAAAAAAATCACCACATTAAACAAATCCCAAATTGTCAGAATCAGGGAGAGTGTTTACAACCTAAAAAGAATACTTTTATTTGACACATTTTTATTTTCCCTCTCTGTGGCAGAGCCTGTCCTGCGCTCTGGGGAACATGGTCCTCCTCCCAGTATAAGTGGCAGGCCGGTGTGGAGAGAGGAAAGCAGAGCAGGTGCCCTAGGCTCTAGCCTTCCGTACCTTCCCACTGGAGACAGGTTCTCATGAGTCTGCCTTTGAGCCCCCAGGTTCTAAGAGAGGGCTCAGTCTGCCTGGGTAACTCTTGACGGCAGCCTCAGGGAGGTGGGGGCAGAGACACAGGCTGAGATAAAGGGGAAGGGCCTGGGACTGGCTTAGGCTTTGGACAAGAGAGAAAGGAGGCCTGTGGAGGCTGGGGCCTCTCGTTCCAGTAGATTTTGGGGAGCAGAGTCTTGTTGACTCACCGGAGACTCCTATAGGCTCAGCAGCAGTGGACACTAGCGGGCTCTGGGTCAAGTTTCCTTCCCTGCCATCCTGGAAACCTGGATCCTTCTCTTCTGCCAGCTGCCCTTGGACTGTGGAAGGACCTCACACCAGCATCCCTCTCTGTCTGATCTAGAAATTTCCCTAAAATCACCCTTCCCCTTCGAGACCCCCTAACATCTCCTGAGTGTCCAATCTCACTGAGTAACAGCGAGACTGTATTGAGGTCCTGATTCCTGCTAAGCAGAGGCCTGTTAGGATCTGTGTCCCAGGGCAAGGCCAGAAGCTTATATAGGTCCTTGTGCATAGTTAAATTCCGCACACAGGTGGTCCCATCTTCAGGGCTTATGGAAGCATCTCTTATGGCCCTAACCCCTCCCACCCTGCTCATGGCCTCTATCCCCTTTCTTATATCCCCAGTTGTTTTTGACGAGCCTCTCCCCAGGCTCTTTTAGGCCCTAAGCAACTGGCATCAAACTTTTATTCCCTACTTTGACATTAAACACATTCTCCCTCCCAGCCACCCCAGGTCCTTATTTCAATATTCTCCCCCTTGTGGACCCCAGCTCTGCTCAATTCTCTGTACCCCCAGCCCTGAAAATCTGCGTTTTCCCAGCCTTATCCATTTCCTCCTTCTTCATTCATGTCTACACCACCAAGCCTGTGGACAACTTCTGCTGCACGAGACCCTGTCCCCCATCCTCAGTGCTTCCTCTCAGAAGTCAGCCTCATCCCGCATCCCTGGAGATTCACGCATCAGGAGTCTCATCCTGGCCCCCTTGATCCTTTTGCTGTTGCTGGGGGGGCTGGGCCAGAGGGCTCGGAGTCAGTGTGCTGGTCTGCAGCCTGACCTGTGGTTTCTTCTCTAGATCAGGAGAAAGGGGTTGCAGGTTCAGGCTTCCACACTTCAGACCAAACACTTCTGCTGGGGGTGTCTACCCTGCCAGCCCCTGAGATTAGGCAGGATGTGAAAGGGGAGCTGGGAGCATGGATGGGGTGGGTCACAGCCATTGGAAGTACAAGGTCGGTGACTCATCCTTGACCACCCCCTGTGTGACAGGGACACAGTGTGGAAGTGTCTCTGACCTCCACCTATAGGATGCAGCCAGTTTGGGAGTGGGAGATGGGAAGTGAGGGTCCCTGCAGGTAGGGTTTGTAGAGGGTGGTGGTAGAGTGTTGTTACCTTATTTCTTTGACTTGACTTGGCTCTACTGGAAGGCACTTTCCTGTGGAGACTTTGCTCTTCCCCTGCCCCCTCTCCCTTGGAGAGCTTCTCAGCTGCCCTCTGCAGTGGTCTGTGGGTCATTGGAGACATCCCACTGCCATTCAATGGCGTGGTCTCTTGAAGGACCTCTGACCTTATCCTGTCTCCTGCACCACCTTGCCCACCCATAGCACCTGCCGAGCAGACGCTGAGGATCACCTTGAATGACCCCTTCCACCACTTAGACTTACCTTCCTCAAACTAGGATCCAGGTCTGGGATCACCCCTCCCAGATGACTAAAAAGGGACACCACTACCTGGTGAGGTCTAACTTATCAAGACAGAACATAAGGACCTAAAGCGTGACCTCTTCTTGGGGGATCTTCTCTGTCTCTTTCCCTTTTCCTTCAGCATTCCCTCTTCTTTCCTCTCCCCACCCTTCCCTGGATGAGAGATCATGCAGAGGTGGGACCTCCCAGCAGGGTAGAGACAGGGTAGGGTAGCGTAGGGGAAGGGCAGAGGGAGGGGCTTGTTGATGAGGGCTTGGGCAGGGCCCCCTAATTTGGCAATCTCAGCCAGTGGGGTCAGGGAATCTTTTCTGTTTCTTCTCTCTTTTGCTTAGACTAGAGGGGCATCAGTTACTGGACCATATTTAAAACTTCTCTCTTAACTCCCTCCTCCTGGGTTTCCCCTTCCCACCTTCCGCTCTCCCCAGACAGGGCTTGGTTTGGTGTGATTTATAAATGAAATTCATCTTTGCAGCAGAGAGTACAGCTCTAGAACATGCCACCATGAGGAGTCTTCATCACTTATCAGTACCTTCTTTTTATTTTATTTTTATTTTAAAAAAATTTTTTAACGTTTTTTATTTATTTCTAGGAGAGAGAGAGAGAGAGAGAGAGACAGCGTGAGCAGGGGAGGGTCAGAGAGAGAGGGAGTCACAGACTGAAACAGGCTCCAGGCTCTGAGCTGGCAGTCAGCACAGAGCCCGATGCGGGGCTCGAACCCACGAACCGCGAGATCATGACCCAAGCGAAAGTCGGACACTCAACCGACTAAACCACTCAGGCGCCCCAGTACCTTCTTTTTTAAAAAAAATTTTTTTTTAACGTTTATTTATTTTTGAAACAGAGAGAGACAGAGCACGACCTGGGGAGGGTCAGAGAGAGAGGGAGACACAGAATTTGAAACAGGCTCCAGGTTCTGAGCTGTCAGCACAGGGCCCGATGCAGGGCTTGAACCCACGGACCTCAAGATCATGACCTGAGCCAAAGTCTGACACTTAACCGACTGAGATACCCAGGCGCCCCTATCAGTACCTTCTTAAAGGAGAGTTTTGTGGTGGCTGCTGTTTCTGTTTGTTTTTTTATTTATTATTTTTTAACATTTTATTTTATTTTTAAGAGAGAGAGATGAGCAGGGGACAGGCAGAGAGAGAGAGGGAGACACAGAATCTGAAGCAGGCTCCAGGCTCTGAGTTGTCAGCACAGAACCCAGCATGGGGCTCAAACCCTGACTGAGCCACTTAGGCACTCATGTTGTTGTTCATTTTTTAAGAGGAAAAGCAATTCTGGGGCACCTGGGTGGCTCAGTCGGTTAAGCGTCTGACTTTGGCTCAGCTCATGATCACAAGGTTCGTGGGTTTGAGTCCCGCATCGGGCTCTGTGCTGACAGGTAGCTCAGAGCCTGGAGCCTGCTTCAGATTCTGTATCTCCCTCTCTTTCTGACCCTCCCCTGCTCACACTGTCTCTTTCTCTCTCTCAGAAATAAATAAAACACACACACACACACACACACACACACACACACACACACACACACACAAAGAGGAAAAGCAATTCTAAGACTCTCAGCTGGTCTAGCGAAAACATTCTTAGGAAGAGAGGGGGCAGGACTGAGATGCCTCATTCCCTCACTTCCACGTACCCATCCTCACATTCATATTTAAAAAATTTTTTTAAATGTTTCTTATATTTCTCTAAGTGAGAGAGAGACAGTGTGAGCAGGGGAGGGTCAGAGAGAGAGAGAGGGAGATACAGAATCTGAAAAGGCTCCAGACTCTGAGCTAGGTGTCAGCACAGAGCCCAATGCGGGGCTCGAACCCATGAACCGTGAGATCATGACCTGAGCCAAAGTCGGATGCTTAACTGACTGAGCCACCCAGGCGCCCCTCTCACATTCATATTGTTTCTTTCTTTTTTCTTTCTTCTTCTTCTTTTCCTTCTTCGTCGTCGTCTTCTTCTTCTTCTTCTTCTTGAGAGAGAGGGAGAGGGAAAGAGAGTGAGAGCAAGAAAGAGAGAAAGAGAAAGAGAGAGAGGGAATCCTAAGCAGGCTCCACGCTCAGCATGGAGCCTGCCAGGGAACTTGATCCCATGACCCTGGGATCATGACCTGAGCCAAAATCAAAATCAAGAGTCAGATGCTCAACCGACTGAGCCACCCAGGTGGCCCCATACTTTTTTTTTTTTTTTTAAAGTCATTTGGTGGTGAACTTTCCACTTTCTGGAGGCCACAAATAAAATAAGCTGGCAAATAGATTGGCTTGTTCTTATCCCTGTATCCGGGACTAGAAAGAGGTAGTGGCTAAGTTTCAAGGTTGAAATTGAGAAACTAAGCTTACTGAATTCATGTCTAGGGCTCCTGTAGGGCCATTATATCCATCAGCACAGCCAAGGCCTGGGGGTTAGTTTCAAGATTCAGCTCCAAAACTTCTTATGTGCCAAAACTACCTCAGCCTCCTTTAAACAAACAAAACTTTTAATCACAGAAATGCTCAAATAATTACGAAACTAAGGAAAATATAATAACCCCCCCACGTACCCATCACCCATCTTCAACAATCATCCACATTTGGCTCGTTTTGTTTCCTCTGTACAGCCACCCTCACACACTCCTCCTCTTCCCAAAACCAACATTACTTTTAATGAACATTTTTACTGAGATCATCATAAATTTACATGCAGTTGTAAGAAACGATGCAGAAAGATACCTAGTACACTCTCCCCAGTTTTCCCTCATGGTAACCACTATAGACTGAATAGTTGTGTTCCCCTCTCCCCAATCCATATGTTGAAACCTACTGTGTTTCCCAATGTGTTGCCATTTAGAAGTGAGGTCTTTGGGAGGTGATCAAATGATAAGTACTCTTAGAAATGAGATGCTAGGGAACTCCCTTGTTCTTCCTCCATGTGAGGATACAGTGAGAAGATGGCCATCCACAAACCAGGAAATGTTTCCTCCCTGGATGCTGAATCTGCCAGCACCTTGACCTTGGATTTCCCAGCCTCTAAAACTATGAGAAAAAAATGTTCTGTTATTTATAGCCACCCAGTCTATAGTATTCTGTTATAGCAGTCTGAACAGTGACATTTTGCAAAGCTATATTATCTCAAGGATACTGATATTCATATAATTCACCAATCTTATTCCAGTTTCCTAGTTTGTACTCATTGGTGTGTGTGTATTAACTGTATACAATTTTATCACCCACGTAGGTTCTGCATCTACCACCACAGTAAAGAAAATGAATAGTTCCAACACCAAATGATCCTTGGAATTGCCCTTTCATGACCACACCCATCTCCCTCCCTCTACCTCCTCCACTTCCCTCCCTAACACTTGGCAACCACTAATCTGTCTTTCGTTTCTAAACTTTTGTCATTTCTAAAATGTTAGACAAATGGAACTATAGAACATATAATTTTGGGGGATTGGCTTTTATTACTACCTTTTTGGCTCAGCATAACCTAGCCAATTCATCCAAGTTGTTGTGTACAATAGTTTGTTCCTTTTGATTGCTGAGTAGCATTCTATAGTATGGATATACCATAGTTTAACTTTTTGAAAATTTTATGTATGTATGTAGGTATTTATGAATGCATGCATGCATGCTGACAGCAGACAGCCCAATGTGGGGCTCCAATTCACCTGATCATGACCTGAGCCGAAGTCAGTTGCTTAACCGACTGAGCCACTCAGGTGCCCCCATAGTTTAACTCTTTACCCGGTGAAGGACATTTGGGTTGTTCTTGGTTTTATGAATATAATAGCTGCTGCTAGTATATGCTGCTATAACCATGTATATAGGTTTTGAAATGCTCAGGGCTATGGAATTAGCTACCACATTCTGGGGGCCACAGGTGCTTACCGGGTCCATCATTGTTTCTAAGGGCTTTTCAGTGTACAGAACTAGGACATACTTTTCAATTAAAAAAATGTTTTTTAATGTTTTATTTATTTCTGAGAGAGAGAGAGAGAGAGTGAGCAGTCTGAGCAGGGGAGGGTCAGAGAGAGAGGGAGATACAGAATCTGAAACAGGCTCCAGGCTCTGAGCTAGCTGTCAGCACAGAGCCAGACGTAGGGCTCGAACCCATGATCTGTGAGGTCATGACCTGAGCTGAAGCTGGACGCTTAGCCCACTGAGCCACCCAGGTGCCCCTATACTTTTCAGTTTAAACTACAATACACCAGGGGTTCATAAGATACTTCCTAAATTCAATATGGCAGAGAATTTGCATGATATCACACTGTATCAGCACAGAGCCTGACACAGGGCTCGAACCCACGAACCTCGAGATCATGACCTGAGCCAAAGTCGGATGTTTAACTGACTGAGCCACCCAGGCGCCCCTAGGGACTCATTTTTAAAAAATATTTTTTATATTTTGAGAGAGAGAGCAAGAGAGAGTGCGAGCATGAGCAGGGGAGGGGCAGAGAGAAGGTGACAGAGGATTGGAAGCAGGCTCTGTGCTGATAGCAGAGAGCCATATGGGGGGCTTGAACTCATTAACCCTTAGATCATGACCCTAGCTGAAATCAGGAGTCTGACCATAAGGGACTGGGCCATCTAGGTGGTAGGGACTAATTTTTAAAAATTAATTTTGGTCATATAGCTATGGAAAACATAGGTTTCCAAAGTCAAACACACAAAATAAAGTATATCAAAGTCTAGCCTCTTTTGCTTTCATTTTGTTCTCTCCTTCTCAATGTCAGTAATCATTAAAAGTTTTTTAGTTATATTTCCAGTTTAAAAAAACCACAAGTATTTACATTTGTACCTCCCTACTCCCTGTCACAAATGAATAGTAGACGGAATTTGCATATTTTCTTATTCCTGTCTTCAGCAGGAAGGCCTCTAGTGCTTCACCCCCAAGATCCTCGGAAACTTTTTTTTTTTAATGCGCATAGCAATGCCTTCTACCGGATTTTCCACAGCAGTGTTTGGTGAGATAAAGCATGTGAAAACTCTCAAACTGCAAAGTGGTAGACAAATGTGCCTGTTGACGGAGTAATAATCTATTCGGGGAGAGCCTCAAGGGTCCTCAGCCCAACATAGCACGTTTCACGCAAGATGAAAGAGGCTCACAGAACTCAGAGGACCTGCCCCAAGGAACACAGGAAACGGGCAAGCGATCCAGTCTGCTGTCCTGCAATCCCCCAAGCCTTTCTTTTTGAAAACTGTACTCAACGTACAGATAACTATTTTTTATTTATTTTTTTTATTTTAGAGAGCGAGTGTGCAGAGAAGGGCAGAGGGGGAGAGAGAGGGAATCTTAAGCACCTCCACGCTCAGCGCAGAGCTCAATTCCTGCTCAGATCACAACAGCCGTGGGCTCATGACCTGAGTAGAGGTCAAGAATGGGTCGCTCAATCCACTAAGCCACCCAGGGGCCCCTCCAGATACCAATTTTAAAGAGACTAATATTTTAGGGAGCCCTCGAAGGGGAAAAAGACGCAGAAGGCTGCAAAACTGCCTAGGCAACCATGAATGCCTAGAGTCCCGGGAAGAAGCCGGGGTCTGGGGTCAGCGAGCTCCTCCCTCACTCATACTGGGAAGCTACGGTCGCAGGTCGCAGGCGACGAAACACATGGAGATGCTGTGAAGGCACCGAGTAGGGAGGGCCAATGTGGGGCGCCTGACCATTCAGTTAAAGCTGTCTCATTGGACATAAAGGACTTGGCACACACTCAGTCCGGCTTTGAGCAGAAGTCTGATCAAGACTGCAGGACAAAGATGCCACATCCAGGCTTTTAAAGGAGAAATGGTTGGGGCGCCTGGGTGGCTTAGTCGGTTAAGCGTCCGACTTTCGCTTAGGTCATGATCTCGCGGTTCGTGGGTTCGAGCCCTGCGTCGGGCTCTGTGCTGACTGCCAGCTCAGAGCCTGGAGCCTGTTTTAGAGTCTGTGACTCCCTCTCTCTCAGACCCTCCCCTGCTCACGCTGTTTCTTTCTCTCTCTCTCCTAGAAAAAAAAAAAAAAAAAGGAGAAATGGTTCCGTGAAAACCCACAGGGTTTCCACTGGTTCCAGCTCTAAAACTTTGGCTTAGGGGTGGGGCCGAGGTTTTGTGAGCGGAAGCCCAAGGGGAGATAGGGAGGGGAGTAACGGAAATGACGCTTAGAAGCGCCAATGGGGTGGGGCAGCGGCTGGTATTCCCGCCCCTTTTGGAAGGGGCAAGCAGTTTCCGGTAGCGGCGTCCGGGAGGGGAGGGGCAGAGGGGGTGGTGAGTTTGTGTCGTGTGACCCCTGGCCTCCAGAGACCTTGCACTCCGGTAGCCACACCAAGATGATGGGCTGTGGGGAGCCAGAGCTGGAGTTGGTCGAAAGGGAGGATGCCGTGGCGGCCCCAGGGCCACCCCCGGAACCCCGTGCCCCGGAGCCCAGAGCCCCAGTGCCCGAACCCGGCCTGGACTTGAGCCTGAGCCTGAGCCCGCGGTCCGAGACCCCCGAACAGCCGACCTGCAGCCCCGGGAGGCGGAAGGGGCGGGCGGACCGGCGGGGCGGGGCCCGCAAGGGGCGGCAGGTGAGCTGGGGGTAAGGCCTGGCCGCCAGCCCGCAGGCGAGCCAGCGCCCATCACTTCACCGCCCCGCTCTCTGCTCCCAGGTACGCTTTCGCTTGGGACCGCTCTCCCCTGTTCGGTCCGAGCCGCCGCCGGCCGCTGCCGCACCCAGCGAGAAGCTCGCGGCGCCGCAGGACCTGGGGGCGCCCGCGCAGCAGAGCAGCCTAGCTTTGAGTCTCGAGTTGCAGGCTGCGCGGGCTGCAGCCGAGGGCCAGTTCGATGCCGCGAAGGCCGTGGAGGAACAGCTAAGAAAGTCGTTCCAGACCCGCTGCGGCCTGGAGGAGAGCGTGGCCGAGGGTGAGAGAGAGAGATGGGCGGCGGGGCGCGGGAGTGGGGATGAGAGGCACCACTCACCTCCGCTTCTCCTGCGGTCTCAGGGCTGAACGTGCCGCGCTCCAAGCGGCTCTTCCGAGACCTGGTGAGCCTGCAGGTGCCGGAGGAACAGGTTCTGAACGCTGCGCTGAAGGAGAAATTGGCGCTCCTACCTCCGCAGGCCCGAGCCCCGCCCGCAAAGGTGAGGGACCTGGACTTGAGTTTCCTCCTTGTGCCCTCCTCCTCTTCCTGAGTGTAACTTCGCTTTGGGCTCCAATTCCCAACAGGAGCCCCCTGGGCCAGGGCCAGACATGACCATCCTTTGTGACCCAGAAACATTATTTTATGAGACTCCACACCTGACGGTGGACGGTCTGCCTCCTCTCCGTCTCCAACTCCGGCCACGCCCTCCAGAGGATACCTTCCTCATGCACCGGACACTGAGGCGATGGGAAGCGTAGACGCAAAGGCTCCCCGGATTGCTAGTTCATATTTTTTGTGTTAAAGCCTTTTTTCAGAATAAAGTGGTTTTGCTAACAAATGGGACTCTTCTTGGGAGCCTTAAAATTAGGTCAAGCCTCAGGTTGGAAGCTGTTTGGAAGTCAAGTTTGTGGTTTTTTAGGAACTTGGTAGTGATAGCAAGTTAAAACTGTCCCACCTCTTCCTCCCACTTCAGTCACAGACACCGCATCTGTTCCTTTGCACTACTTACTTCAGATCACTTTAACATCTGGGTCTCAAGTCTGTTACCTTCAGGGAGGCCTTCTTTCCCAATTACCCGGCTCAAGGAGCCTGCAAGGCAACTAGCCATTCGCACCCAGTTATTTAAATTACTTGTTTCTACCTCTAAGAGCCTTCTCAGCTTGTTTCACCAGATCCAAGAGTGCTCAATAGTTGCTGAATAAATAGTCAAACTTCGAGAAACACCCGACAAAGATGCTAAAGGGCTTCATGTTAGTTAAATTGCCTATCCATCTAGTTGCACATTACAAAACAGGTGCGTGGTGGATGGTCCTGGAGCAGGTGGGCAGTCTGGTCCATAGTGCCTTTTTCTAGTTCTACACTTCAGCTCCGCTGTTCATTCTTCCAAAGTTGTAAAGTTAGCTTTCTGTCCAAAGCTCCCACAAAAAAATTCTGGTCAATGAGGTTTTTTGAGGGGAGATGGGCTTTTTTTCCAAGTTTCACATAAGAATTCACATTATACCCCTTCTTCCTGACTAGAGTTGTGTGTAGATGTGACTAGCATTCAACACTCATTGAAAAAAAAAATCCGTCCACTTTCTTGAGACTCGTTTGGACAGAGGAAGTAAAGGTTCTACTGGGAGGCACCATCCCTTCCCCACCAGTTAGAAAATGCCAGAAACCAGTGTGGGGGCCATGCCCTGAACATCAATTTATTGTGCTGTTCTTACATTCCAGACCCAACCCCTTCTCCCAATGGGGGACAGCAGGGGGAAGGATTTTCACAGTACCTGCATGCCTCCCTGCCAAACTCCCCCCTCTTAACCCTCAGTCCGTCTGTCTGTGGTCCACTGAAACGCAGCTAGGGACAAGGGCTGAGGAGAAATGGGAATCTCCTTCGGAGAAAAGAAGGAAGAGGCTAGAGAACTTGATACCCGCCACCTCCCATACCCAAGGAGAAGAGGTCAGCAAACAGTCCATGCCATCCAGCCCAGTGAGCTGGGGGGAGGGGGGGGTTGGAGAGGAAGCTGTTGGTAACTCCAGCACAGATGGGCTTGCTGCAGAGGTGGACGGAGGAGGCTGGGACAGCAACATAAGAGAAGCTTTCTTTGCAGATCTGAGAAAGGAAACTATTTTTGAAGCCAAAAAGGAAGGACTTTGGGGTACTTTCCTTTTCCCCCAAGTCCTTAAGAGCAGTGGGCAGCTTCTTCACACTTTCTGTTCAGGGGGCCACTTAGTGGCTGGGGGAACGGGCCTTGTGGAACAGGTACACAGAACGCTGGAAGCCTGAGGAGAGAGTATGCAATCAGTAGGGGTTGGCAGGACTTCAGCACTCCACAGGGTCTGCAGCCTGTCAGGGCCAGCCTCAACATCCCCCCACTCCCAAGTCAGCCAACCTTACCTCTGGAGGTGTTGTGGGGTGTAGCCACAAGCTCATAGCTGGAGAAGCCCACCTCTGGGGAGGTCAGGTAGGAAGTGAACTGCTCTGGCCTCAGCTGGATTCGATAGTAGTTCTTATAGATTGTTTCCTAGGGAGAAGGGCAGGGGATCACTTCAGCTTGCTGGCTTCTCCCCTGGCATGGAATGATGCCCACCCAAGGGGCCTATTCACCTTGTTCAGATAGTACTTCTCTTTCTGCTTCCTTGAGGCCTTTCTTGCCTCAACTAAAGGAAGGCTATCCCAATTTCCACCAATATCCCAACTCACCGAGAGAGTCTTTCTCTTGCCATAGGATGACCAAGGTTGGGGCTCTAGGACCAGGATGCCCCCAGGACGTAGGTGCCGGTAGATCCGGCGAAACATGCGCTTTAGCCCCTCATCTCCCCAATTCAGATGCACCCACTTGGTGAGACTGAGGCAGAGCACCACATCATACTCGGGTGTTTGGGCCTCCACCAGTTCATCTCGATCCAGGACATAGTTACCCTGAGGGCAAGAATTGGTAGCAAGGTCAACAGAGGCAATAAAAAGAACCACTGCTCCCACACAACCCACCTTGTAGCCCCTAAGACAAAGTCCTACAGCCTCACCTTAGCCCTTGGCCACAATCTTCTCTGACACTTGTCAGACTAACTCCCAAATGGTGCCCTCTTTGAGTCTCATTTTCTTTTTGTAAAGTTTATTTATTTTCAGAGAGAGAAAGAGAGAGAGGGAGGGAGAGAGCGAATGAGCACGGGAGGGGCAGAGAAAGAGGGAGAGAGAATCACAAGCAGGCTCTGCACTGTCAGTGCAGAGCCCAACAAGGGGCTTGAACTCACAAACTGTGAGATCATGACCTGAACCGAATTCCAGAGTCAGACTTTAACCGACTGAGTCACCTAGGCACCCCTCCTCCCCTTTTAACTTTACGTAGGCTTCATATCCAACATGGGGCTTGAACTCATGACCTAGAGACCAAGAGTCCCATGTCCTATCAACTGAGCCAGCCAGGGGCCCTAGGTCTCATTTTCTTGCTTTCCACCCTCCTACCCTTTCTACTGGTGGTAAGCTAAACATAAAAAGGGAGCCTGGATATTTTAAACTGAGCGAATTACCCACGAGGTCTCCAAAACTGGTGTGAAACTTAAGAGAAAAAAACACAGGTTCTCTGAAGACTCCATCCAATACTTATTCCTATCCCACAAACATTAAACTGAGTTACTCAACGTCAATGCAAAAAGACCTAATTCAGGTTTCAAAGGAAACCTGTGGTTCCTTCCCTATAGTTGTGGCTGGCAGAGTTCTAGGCCTGTTTCCTTTCTCTAAGAGCCCCATCCCTTTGGAAACCTTTTCTAGATGATAAGCTCATCAACACCCTCTGCAAAGTCCATTCTTGCAGGCTTAACCCAACACATCACCAACTGTTCCTGCAGATGGCCTGACTGGAGTGTTTTATGGAGAGCTATGTGCAGTCAGGAGCTAGACACTCTTGAGACTCATTACCCTCCCCTCCTGCAGAAGACTCTGACTCTTGCCCATCTCACCATCTAGGGTCAACATGAGATGATCTAAGGCCAAGACACTTAGAGTCCTGCCCACCAATACTCTTCAACCAAATCTGGATCTAAGTCCCTGTCAAAATATTAGTCAGCCACTACCCTCCTCCTCTTCCCACCCCAAGACATTCCATGTCTGACACCTATCCTTTCATGCACCTTCATCCAGTGGGTTGGAGAGCAAACTTTCAGTCTGGACCAAATCTTATACTAGAGAGCATCAGCAACATCCCCCAAGGGAAGGTGGACTGGTCTGGATTACAGTCTAGGCTGGGAGCAGGGCAAAAGGAGTTGGACCCCATCTTGGAGCCAGTAGTCATGACAAAGGAGCCCAGGTAGAGCTCCCAGTTTTCCAGGTTATAGGAGGAGAGAGACACTCAGCAGAGGCAGTCACAGATTCAGACCCTTCTCTTGATCTGGTTCTCTCAGCAAGGAGTGCATGCAGAAATCTCTCTGGGTCATAACTTTCCTGTTTTGTTCCCATTTAATCTCATCTTCACACCTGGCCCCTATCCCAAGAGCCTTCATACCCCCTTACCGTGACGAAGACAACATTGTTGGGGAAGACTGATGTGTCTGCTCCATCCAAGGGCACTTGGGGTGCGGCAATGGGACCCCGGCTGGCTGTCAGTGAGGCTGGGAAGCAGCTTCTCTTTCGGACAGTTGTGGTCCCTTCCTCACTCTCTGCCTCTGGATCCCCATCAGAAGTCTGGGGTGGCAAACGCAGCTCCTCTGACAGGTAGTGTCGGATGTTTTGGCGGGCAGAGTGGATGAGCCGGGAATCGATATCCAGGCCCACCATGAGGGATGGGCCCCACTTACAGGCAATGCTCAGGGTCAGGTGGCCCACATTGCAGCCCAGATCTAGGACGTCCCGACCCCGAAACCACTCAGGCTTCAACACTCGCAGGCGCCCATCCTCACAGGAAGGATTGCGGTAACCATAGTACTTGCAATAATTCCCATACTGGAACTTGCACTGTTGCTTTTTGAAGATTGCTGCAGGTAGTGGGTAGAGGTGGTGGTGGCGGCCTCCCCCACTCCCTCGGCCCTTTTCTTTAGGAACCTGGCCTCCACCCCTAGCCCCTGCCTCTGACTTGCTGGAAGTCCTGCGACGTTTGCGATGTCGTGAGGAGGAAGACGGGGGTGCAGAGGTAACTGAGGCAGCTGGAGGGGCTGAAAGGGAGCCTGAGGGACCCTGTAGGGCAGATGGAAGGGGAGACACGACCTCATCCCTGCAGTTGATGGCTGTGTTGAGTTCATAGGGCTGGGGGGCATCCCGGTTCTGGCCCCTATGCCGCTGCTGCTGTGTGGTGCCCTCCCCCTGGAGTGAGGGAGTGAGGGGGGCTGCAGGGAGCACAGAGTGGCTATCATTCCCTCCAGTTGCCTGCTGCTGCTGGTGGTGCTGTCCCCGGTGTCTATGCCGCTTCCGACCAGTCTTGAGTGGCGATGCAAGTACTACCTGGGCCTCATCAGTGCAAGTATTAAGACTGAGCGGGTCAGTAATATCTTTGGGGATGAGGATCTCCACTGGATCTCGCCCCTTGGCCGGAAGTGGAGATGACTTAGGGGTCTCTGCATTGAGTGCGCGGCTCACTTCCTCATCCAGGAGACTATTCAGGTTCAGTGGATCAAAGATATTGCCCCCCAGGAGAAAGTTGGAGGGTAACACAGAATCACAGTCTGAATTAACCCGCCTGCGCCTCTTGAAGGCCGGATGTTTGAAGCCTCCACCACCCCCTCCTACATTACAACTATTTCTCCTCTTACCCCCACCTCCCCCAGGGGGCCGGTGGGGCTGATAGCCATTACGGGGCCGAGGAGGGGCAGGGGGGCCCAGTTCTGTCCCGCCCCCTCCCCGTCGCTCCTCCCCCACGTCAGGGGGAGCGGCTCGCCCGTGGGGATCGGACAAGCGGGCCTCCCCGTGCGACTGCGCCTGGGGGCTGTCCTCTCGATGCTGCTGCGACTGGCTTCCCCGAGTGGATGTAGCCCCAGGGCTCTCCTTGCCAGCCCCAGAAGCCGGGGCCCCTGCCGAATGCGCGCGCGGGCCCGGCCCACGCTGCGTCCCGCCGCAGAGCTCCCCGGAGGCAGCCTCTCGGTGCGGTTGCACCGTGGAGCCGCCCCCTCCGCCCGACTCATCTTTGAGCGGCGGCGGCGGGGCCGGCACCAGAAACGGCTCCTTCTCCGCCGCCATCTCGATCATTTCCTCCCCTTATTCCGTCCCAGGCGAGGGCAACGAGGAGGGGACTAGGGGGCTTAACCCCCCCTCCCTAGAGCACGCTCCCTTCCCCCTTCCCCGAGTGCGCGCGCAGCTCCGCTCTTCTCGCCTAGTCTCGCGCCCAAGCGCCTCCCCCGAAGCGCGCCCCACTCGCCCGCGAGACCAAAACAAGATGCCCGCGAGAACGGAATAACTCGAGGAATCAACCGCGCGTGCGCCGACCCCTTTCTCCTCTACCACTACCATACGCCGCGAGCGCGCACTGCTAGAGCGCGTTCCTCTCGCCCCTGAACCACGCATGCGCACTCCGCCACCACCCTGGTTGCGCGCGCATCAGAGTACGAACCAACTTAACGGCTCAGGGAGTTTAAATATAGCCCACCTCAGCCCTCCCCAAAGCCCACCACCCCAAACTGACACCCTACTTCCCTTCGCAGCTATGTCCGTCCCTACTGATATCCTTTGTCTCTGCCGCGCGATCCCACCCACCGTAGGCGGGGGACGGGGAGCTGGTGTGAAAAGGTCTCCTTGACACCCGACCCTTGTTCCTGAGGAATGAGTCTCGGCGGTCTCCGCCCGGCTCTAAACCCAGCAACCTCCCCACCCCGCCTCCTTCCTCCCCCTGGCGGGCAGCGCCTGCGCACACCCTTTTGGGCTTGCGCGGGTAGAAACAGCACGTGCTGGAGATGACACCCCGCCCTCCACCCTAGGGGCGGGGACTGTTACGTCGCTTCCTAATATTTGGTTCACGCAAGTGCGTCAGCACGATTCTAAAGAGGCGTGGCCAAAGAGCGGGGCGGACCTCACCTCATGAATTATTCATACTTGCCCCCCACACCTACTTAGAAAATCTTCCCAGGGAACGGAGGGGTGAACCTAAAAGTAGAGAAGAAAAGGAAAGGAGCGTACAGGCGGTTTTCCTACAAACTGTTCTCAGCGAAATACAATAAGTCATTGTAACTCACCCCCCTGAGAAATATTCTCTGCTGAACTGAAAAAAAAAAGGTACTAAAACAGCCGATGTTGTCCAACTTCCTCTTCCCCCGAAATGGCCGAGTCGTTCTCTCGCTCCTCCGCCTTACCCCAATCGCGAACACCTGAGGATACCACGCCCTCCTCTCCGCCTCCACACTCACAGCCCTGGCACCAACACCTCCTCCCACCACCCGACGCCTGTGTGCGATTCCCCAGCCTGCGGACTGCGATCCGACGCCCGCCACGGCCACCAACAGCAGTACACCCAGTACTACCACCGCCACCTCGCACGCAGGCCTTCCCAAGCACACGGTCGCTTCGCGCAGCCTTATATAAAAACGAGTGTGGGCGGGGAAGAGGGTTGGTCTGCTTTGGGCCCCCTGCCTCGGCCAATGGGGAGGAAGCTATTCGGCGCCCTTTCCACCGGTTGCGCGTTCTCCCTGTCGCCAGGGCTTAGGGAGCGGGTCCTTGTGGCGGAGAACGCGGGAGAGGCGAGAGTGTGGTGACTGATACTCTCAACTAAAATAGGGCGTGGAAGAAACTAAAGGAAGACTAGGAATCAAGAAACGAAAATAGGAAGGAAAAGGCAGTATGGGGAAGTCGGAAAAATTAGTAAACGGAAGATGTGCTTCACGAACGATCAGGCGCTGCTCCTGCCGCCTAAGAAAGTGAGGCCACGGAGCATTATGGGATTTGTAGTTTTACGCAGCATTCGGTTGGAAGATGGCGGAAATGACAGCTGCGCAAACGCTGAAGCAGCTTCAGCTGCGCATGCGCCTCAGTCCCGGGATCACGCCCCTGGGGTGGGAACGGAGCCTGTGCGTGGCCTCGCGCCTTTCCTAGGTGGCGGGAAAGCTGGGTCGAGGTTGGTAGGGTTTGCAGAATTGCTGCAGTGGCTCAGTCTGCTCCTCGTCTTTAGGTTCTCCTCGTTCCAGAAGGTAGCTGGTTCTGCTCTGGTTCTAGATGAAAGTGATGGGCTCTGCCAATCCTGTCTCCTGAGGAAAAGTTTTCTGTTCAGGGCGACAGCCAACTCTTACCCCTCCTTAGAATCTCTAACCCCCGCAAACCTACCCTCAACAAACAAAAGTAACCCAATATCTTGGAGGGCAAGGACGGACTTAGGGGGAATGAAGATCCTGGTGCCTTCTCCAGGGGTGGGGCTGCGGGCGTGAGCGGGCAGCTGAGGAAATTATCTCCTCTTGGGGATTCGTGAGGTGGAGGAGGGGCTGTTTTAGCCACTGAGGGGAGTCATGGACTTTTGGCTCTGTGGTACCTCTGATATTAATTGCTACCCTTAAGAGAATTGGTGAGAGAAAAGAGGGAAAACGGGGATCGCTAAAAGGTCTAACTGCTGGTTTGAAACGTGGAGTTAGGTTTTACTGTTTCAGACCTTGGCACCCATGTGAGGGGAGATGGAGCGGGGATCTAGGGTTTCGGGGGAATGTGAAAACAACACAAAGGCGAATATGAGGTGGGCAGGGGACACCTGTGGAAGTGTTGCCGGCGGCAAGAGTATCAGCACTCAGCAAAGACAACCTGTACTTTGGTGTTAAGTGGCCATATCTTTGTGCTTCCTTGCCCTCTGAACCAATAAGCTTTAGTTCACCGTTAATTTATTTTTTTAAAAAGTTTATTTTTGAGAGAGCATGCGTGTGCGCACGAGTGGGGGAGGGGCAGAGAGGGAGAGAGAGAATCCCAAGCAGGCTTGAGGTGTGTGTGTGGCCGGTGGGGGGGTGTTTGAATCTCACGAGCTGTGAGACCATGACATGAGCCGAAATCAAGAGAGGGGAGCTTAAGTGACTGAACGACCCAGGCACCCCCCCCCCATAAATTTATTGATAAGATTTTTGTACAGGGTTAATTTAGGTAGTTACCACAGTATCTTGTTATGTTAGGTTGGGGTAGTGAAAGTAGCTGGAATCCTGTTTTTACTCTCTTTCTTGTGAAATCATGCTTGCTGAGGAAGAAAAATAAGGAAATGGGAGGAAAAAACACCCTATGGTTTTTAATGATGGCATGAGTCCCCTGGCTAGCTCAGTCGGTAAAGCATGAGACCCTTAATAGTGGCATGAAAAGAAGCAGGAGTCCACATGGCATTAGACATTAATGTCAAAAGGAAATCAGATTCCAGTGTGAAGGAGATTTGAAAAAAAGATTTTTAAGAAATGTTTATTTTTGAGAGAGAGCATGAGCCGGGGAAGGGCAGAGACAGAGACACAGAATCTGAAGCAAGTTCCAGGCTACAAGCTGTCTGCACAAAGCCTGAGGCAGGTCTCAAACCCATGAACTTCAAGATCATGAACTGGAGTCGGAAGTCTAAGGGACTGAGGCACTCAGGTGCCCCAGCGTAAAGGAGATTTTAAATATAGTTTTCCAGCCTCATGGAGCAGGTGTGGACTGTGTGTCCGAGGACAATTCTAAAGGGTTTGCTTTTTATTCTCTTAGACAAGGATTCCAAAAATAATATAAAGAGGGATATCTGGGTGGTTAAGAGACAGAACTTTGTGAACACATTCTAAATAGGGGGAGGAGGATTAATGGTTTTGGAAAAATATTGACAAGACTGAATTGTTATTTAGATTTCTCAAGCTTATTGGTCTCAGAGCCCTCTTATATTCTTAAAAGTTACAAAGGACTCCAGAGATTGTTTTAGAGCTGCATATCTCTCATATCTGTTGATATTAACATATTATAACTTAAACTGAGAAAAATTTAAGTTATTTATTGATTTTAAAATCATAAGTTATAATTAATAATATGTTGACGTAAATAACATTTTTATGAAAAACATTTTCCTAAATGAAAGAAAATTCAGTGTGAAGAATGGTGGTGTTTTACAGTTTTGCAAATCTCTTTCATGTTTGGCTCAACAGAAGACAGCTGAATTTTCATGTTTTTGAATTCAGTCTGTTATGAGATCTCGTTTTTGGTTGAAGTGTATGAGAAAATCCAGCCTAATACAGATAAGCAGTTGGAACATGGAGGGGACCCCCAGGGATCTTTGGATCACACTTTGAAAACTGCTGAGGGAGAGGATTTCATCTTAAAATCACTGTGATGGCTTTCAGTGTTCTAATTGAAAGAAAATCTCTTTTTTGGAACACGTCATTCACCTTCCCTTGGTTGCCTTCATTCATTATTTCTAAGTTATTTTTTTCCTTTTTATTCATTCTTTTTTTACGTTGAGTGGTAGGGTCTGATTTATGGAACTTTTTAAAATTTTCATCCTTAAAGCTTTATTGGATTTCTCCCCTCTCTGTTTCATTTGAAGTAAAAACAAAAACAACAAAACCCCTCAAATGTTATTCCTGGCTCTAGAGTGGCCGGTTATTTAGTGGCTAGTCAGATGAAAATTGGTGGTAGTTTGTGTGCTTATTAACTGTCTGGTTTTAAAAACGTTTCTCTTTTTCCTCATGTTTTAATATTCCTTATGTGGAAGAAGAAAATTCATCTGAAACAGAGGAGCAGAGATTTGAGTTGTCATAAAATGAGTGACTCCTGGCTTTCCCTACTCCATTAATCAGGTTAGAGATTTTCTTTAAAAGTAGTGTTCGTCATCGCCCTCTACTCTAAGGGGAACTATTATGTATCACTGCTTATAACTTTACTATATTTTATGAATAATGATCCACAATTTTATCCAGTTGGTTACTGGAGCGCCAGTAACACTCTTTGGCCTAGAGAGGTCAGTATAGGTTTAGATAATTATTTGGACCTAAATAATGGAAAATTTTGCATTTTTAGGTGGATCAGAACTCTTTATATAAGGAATTTGGAATTTAAAAAATCACTTTTAAAGTGGTCATATAAGCATGTTTCAAAATGCTAGGGATATAGAAAGGGGTGTATTAAAAAGCTCTGTTCCACCTCAGCCACCCACTTCTGTTCCTTAGAGGTTAGTTTCTTGTGTATCCTTCCAGAGATAGTTTATGGATAACTTTAAGCATATTAGGTAGATGTACATTTAAAAAAATCAAATTTTGTCCTCTAAAATACACTAATTTTCATTTTGCTTTTCCCCTTTTAGAATAGCTCATCTTGTAATTTATATTACCTTCATAGAGACTTATGATCTTTTTGGAATTCTGGAGTCTGGAAGAAGATGTATTTGTCATTTGTGATCAAATCAATATTCATTTTTCAGCCTAACTATTCAATTTCTAGCTTCTATTTGCAATTATCAGAAAGAAGACCAATTTGCTGCAGTGTTTCTTCCTTAATTTCCCACTTGCCTTTTTTCCTAGAGTAAGTAGACCTAAGAGTTGGTGGTGATGAGTTAAGATGAAAACAGTGAGAAAATGTGCCCCTCAATATAAAGGAAAGGTAGTTGCTGCAGAACAGCACATCTGAATTTTTCACATTTATAGAAATAAGACAAGGAACAAAAAAATACCAAAAGATAGTTTGAAAATACATTTGGCCATGCTGTGGACACACTTAGTCGAGCTCCAGATACCTTTGAATTCATCTTGAGATCTAGAGAGAGGAACTCTATACCCTGAGCAACCAAATGTTCACTATAATTTTGTCATTCAAGGGTGTTAAATTTTTCACCTTTAAAGGGCACATCACATATACATATCTCATATATAAGATCCATTTTATGCTGCTTTGGGGTCTTTTTATAATGGGAGATTACAGTGTTGGAAGATTGAATTTCAGGTCCAGGCCTTCAAATTACTCAAAACCAATAGCTATAAATAAAATCATTGAGAAGAATGGATGTGTTATTAGTAGAATTGGTAGAATTGAGAGGCAAAGGCCTGGGTCATCCTTAACACTGAGGCTTCAGGCAAATCACTTAAGTGCTTTTTGCCCATTTTTTTCATCTGTAAAAAGGGGAGCTGGCATTTTATGACCTCTGCAGACACTCCCAGAGGTACAATACTTGTTATAATTGTTATAAAAATAAGAATGGTATATGTGCTTTAAGCCTAAAGAAAACTGGTTAGAAGAGTTATAAGAAATTTAAGCTAATAAAGGTATTTTTCTTCTAATTGCTGAGTAGAAATACTATCAATAGTGGAAAGTGTAAACTGGAAAAAAATGTATAAATTATTGCAACTTCACAAGAGGGGTCTTGGCATTCTGCTGGGCCTCCAATGGCCCATTGCTGTGTGGAGACAAATCTCTTCAGCCTTTTGTGTGGCTGGATGCCTCCCCATTCCCAACCCTCAGTTTTCTATCACTGTGAAAAATCTGGTCCTTTAGTCCAGAGTATGTGGAAACAGAATTTTCTGTGTTTTTCAATGTGTATTTTTAATGTATGCTTTCCACATGTGTTATAATATCAAAATCGTTGTGAAGCACTGAATTAGACTCTTGGGATATAGCATACCATAGTTAATAGCGCAAACTAAAATCAGGAGCATTCAAATCCTGAATTACCATTTATCAATTACCTATTATCTCTAAATCCCTCTAAGCCTTAATTTCTCCAGGTGTAAAAAAGTACCTAACTCTTAGATTTACTGGGAGAATTAAACAAGATGACATATGTAAAGGGTAAATAATATGATTGGTGCTCAATAGGTATCACCTGTTTTGATAGTGGTAATGAAGCATGATGTAGTAGAGAACATCTGCAAATAGGTAGATAGCTACAGGATATAGAGTGAAAGTATTGGATGCCTATGACTAGCTTCTCTGGGAAACGTCTGCTGGTTACCAAATATTTCTGAGCCTTGACTAGAGATTGCTAGAATCCAGTACATTGGAAAATTTATTAGACTGAAAATCTAAGTAAAGGGAAGATACAGATTATAATGATATTAAAAGGGAGGTTCTTTGTGCATAAGGACCTCTGAATTAGGTCAGAGAATTGCCAGATTATTTGTGTTTTAAGTATTTAGGAAAACCTTGTGAGATGAGTTTATCCTTCTGAAGAACACTCTCATTTTTAACTCTCAGGACTGTTCATACTGTTGCTGCTACTGCTGCTGCTGCTGCTGCTGCTACTACTACTACTACTACTACTACTGCTACTACTATTAGTACTACTATTTATACTTTCATCTGTTAAAACAGGCCCCCAAATCAGTTGCTTATATTAAGCCCATGTCACTAAAACAAGACTAAACAGTCCCTACCTGATCAGCACTAGTTAGGTAATCTGCCTGATAGACTCCTACCATCCCCTATAGGAAAGTAAACTTGCAGTAGCTAATTTGCTTGTTTGCCTAGTATAACTTCTTTGTTCCAGCTCCCTTCTGCCTGTAAAAGTCTTTCATTTTGTATAGCTCTTCAGAGTTCTTTCTGTCTGCTAGATCAGATGTTTCCCAGTTCATGAATCATCGAATGAAGCCAATAAGATCTTCAACATTTACCCAATGAGTTTTTTTAAACACATCGTTACCAGTACTGACGAGTGCCTGCCTTATGTTGGACATGACTCTAGGCACTTAAAACTCTAAGGATTGTTGCTAATCTTTAAAACAGTAACTCTCGGATGAGCACTGGGTGTTATATGGAAACCAACTTGACCATAAACTATTAAATAAATAAATAAATAAATAAATAAATAGAACAGTAACTCTCATCATCCCCTGGCATTTGATTGGCACTGCTGCGGAGTTAAGAGTAGAGTCAAGAGGGCAGAAAATGTAGTTCAGGAGTCCCAGGCAAAGATCGTAAGCCCAAGAAGACAGAAGAAAGTTTAAAATCATGTGGGGCGCCTGGGTGGCTTAGTCGGTTAAGCGTCCGACTTTCGCTCAGGTCATGATCTCGTGGTTCGTGGGTTCGAGCCCCGCGTCGGGCTCTGTGCTGACTGCCAGCTCGGAGCCTGGAGCCTGTTTCAGTCTGTGTCTCCCTCTCTCTCTGACCCTCCCCTGCTCACGCTGTCTCTCTCTCTCCTAGAAATAAATAAAAAAATATTTAAAAATAAAATAAAATAAAATCATGTTTATTCAGAGTCACAGCAGTTTATTTCTTTTTTTCTAACAGAGGCACAAAGAAAGTGTAGCTTCTGAGCTGAATGATGGCAATGTTGCAGAGTAAAGAAGGTGAGTCAAGAGTGAGGGAGATTCATTTTTTTTTTGGTACATTTCTCTAATTTTTTCCTTCTTTCTCAGACTTTGGTCATGTAGATACCCTTCCCACCAAAGGGAAGCTCAGTCTATATATATTTGGTGTATACTTTTTAAAAGTTATTACTTTTCTAGAAACTTTGAGTGAAATATATATGACTTAGAAGTAGTCCACCTCAAGAAATATATGAACTTGTAGGGAGACAAAGGACATTTAAATATCTACAATACAAATTTGTGGTAAATGCCAGCAGAGAAATATCAAATATTATGGTAGCTCAGAAGAGAAAGATTTATACTTGGGAGGATCCATGTAATTTTCATTGCACTAGTTTTTTTTCTTTCTTTCTTTCTTTCAATACCTCTGATTTCCTGTAAAATTTTGTTTAAAGTTAAACGAGCAGATTTTTAAAATTTCACATTTGAATAATTTAGCTTCCTGTATGTTTATATTTGTCACCTTTGAATTACTCAGTAGTTCCTAAACCTGGCATAATAATCTAGAAGGCCTAGATTCCTAGGCCTCACTCCCAACTATTTATTCATAATTTCAGGGGGTGGGGTGGGAGTGGAGAGGCCTAGTAATCTGATTTTGTTAAAAGCTCTCCATATTATTCTGATATGGCCAGTCAATGGGCAGTGTAGACACTTTCTGTGCTAGACTATGTTTCATAAATTCCATTTGATGATCAAATTTCTTTCAGAACATGGGAAGGGGTCAAAGAAAACCTTTGCCCCACCTGCACAAAAAATGCATAGCCTGATGTGCTATAGCCCTAACTCACATAAGGAGGAGACCCTGGAGATCAGTTCCTCAAAGGCCAGGTTAAAGAAGAAGGAAGAGAAAGCAACCACAGAAAATGGTCCAAGCAGTGGCAAGAAAAAAAAAGGAAAGGCTCAAGACAAGCAAGCAGAGAAGAAAGAAAAGGTATCAGTCTCGTTGATGGGCTCTAGTGGGGTAGTTTCTTCTAGACATCCAGTCTAGACAATCTTTTCATGTAGGAGAACTCTATCCAGTACTTTGTTTTTATTCCTCTTCTGGGGGTTCTGTTTTCTTCTCAAAGAGGTAAAAAATATTTTGAAGAAAGCCTTTATCTCGAAATAATTAGTGAATAGGGGTTGAAGTGGGATGGAGGTGAGAGTAGATGTGGTCAGAGGCTTTGTAAACTTTTCCTTTTCTTTGACTCCTATATTCCCAGGAAATCTGGGACACAGTTTATAGAATCCTTAGGGACAGTACTCTCAGCCTTGTGAACTTACTGGCTGATCTAAACGCTGGTCAGGGAGGAGATCTGGGGAAAGATGAATGGTTTTACTTCTCTGCCCTTATCTCTGCAGGAAAAATTGAGTCTCACCAATGCAGAATTTGAGGAGATTGTCCAGATTGTGCTACGGAAGTCCTTCCAGGAGTGCTTGGGTATGGCTTATAGTGAGAGAAAGATTTTCAGTTTGACAAACTGTTATCTGAAGGAGTAGAGTAAGTTGACCTCTTTTCTCCTTCCCTCCAGTTTCCTTTAAGTAAGGAAATATTCGATGGCTTTGAAATATTTTTAAATATTTCATCTATCTACAGGACTATAGCTAAACTACCTTATGGGGTACAGACTTCTAGAAAAGTAGATTACATAGACTTCAGAATATAAATACAGTCTCAGATAGTTTTTTAAAATGTAACTTAAATTCATCTTTACATTTTTACAATCTACTTAGAAAACATAAGTTTTATTTACTAGATTGGAAGAACTTAGTTTCCGTCCACCCTCGTGTATTTGTTTCCAATACTGTTTTAATATATGCTCAGGGATTTGTTATTTGGAATAAATAACTCTACAGTGTACTCCCTGAGGATTTTGTCATATGTCCTGAGGATAAGGAGAATAGTCTGCTGTTTTCAGCTATTCTTAGGTGTACTTCTATTCCAAGAGAAAGAAGTTCCTCAGACTTTCTCTTGGAACCCCCAAGAAAGGAATAAAAAACCTGAAAGTACAGGATAAAGTTCCCCTACATGAAAAGATTGAGGAACAAATGACATAAAACACAGTACCTAAAAATTTTTTTATGGACACAAAATAAAATTGACATTACTTGGCTATCCTGGAATGAGGCAGATCAATCTGGAAAGGCTTGCCAAAAGATACAGATTTGTAGTTTTTCCTGAGAATCTAAAGACTTAAAGGCCTATGATATGACAAAACTCCAAAGGTGGGCTCTTCCAGGCAACATTTTAATGGAGGGTTGCAGTTTGGAAATAATGGAGTCATTATATTCTTTAATTGCTTCTCTGCTTATGGTATTTTGTTTTGGGAGAGATGGGATCTATCCTTGATTTTTCAGAGGCTTCCTGTGCCCAGCCCATAAGATGTACCCAGTTAGAAAAGGAACCAGGAATTGCTCCTTCTACTGATAATGATAACGCTGATGGGTAAGTTTATCCCAGTGAGGCCAGTTGATCACAGGGAAGACTTAGCATTGGTAAATGGTTACCTATCTAGTAATTTTCTTTCTCTCTTTCCTTTTAATTTTATTTTTGAAAGGGAGAGATGGAGCGTGAGCAGGGGAGGGGAAGAGAGAGAGAGGGAGATGCAGAATCCAAAGCAGGCTCCAGGCTCTGAGCTGTCAGCAGAGCTGGATGTGGGGTCCAGTCCCACAAGCCATGAGATCATGACAAAGTAGAACACTTAACTGACTGAACCATCCAGGTGCCCCAAGTCTATCTAGTCATTTTCATATCTGTATGGATTTCTCTCAGCTCGGGAAAGATACCTGTTTGAATTGGGAAAAGTAGACAAGTAGATGGGTAAAATGGCCTCAGAAGGCTGTGGAGAACCTAGGATTCTTCTGTCCTCCTGACTTTTATCCTTGGGTTTTTTTCAAATAAAGGGTATGACAAATGTCTCCTTTTTGCCTTTTCATTAAAGAGAAAATCTTATTTTTAGAGAGAAGGTAATGGTACCTCATATTCTAGAGATTTCAGCCACTAAGGAAGCTGGAGTAACTTCTGTGATAAAGACATCTAAGCCAGGCCAGCCAGTTCCTGCACTGTCTGAGGATAAATTCAATAGATTCTCCGTAAGCAAAGGAAAGAAGAGAGGCTGTAAGTATAGTCAGATCTACTTTGACATCTGGCTCAAGTACTTATTCCATAACATTAGGGGATGGGACAGTGGGCAGGCTGAGAATTTTCAGCCCAAACCTTGAAACTATTAAGCTGTGATTCTTCTTCCTTCCCTCACTGGCCTTCACTGTCTACAGAGATTCTCTTCATCTCCCTACCCTACAGTGTTTTCTTTTGTCTTCCCATAAGATGAGAAAATGGAGAAACCCCAAAGTGGATGTGACCCCAGACAGAAAGCTCAACTGAAGAAAACAGTTCAAAATCATTCTCGGATAAGAAACCAACAGAAAGGAGAAGGCAGTGGTTTTGGTGAGTTCAGTGTGATTTGGAAAACCTATCTGGGCTTGAAAATTGGAGATGGAGGACAGAGGCAAGGGTTAGGTTGCTAGAGGAAATTTTGCAAACATGGTAATTTATCTCTCACAGCTACTTGTCAGAGATACACTGCTGTGGAAGAGAAGGATTTCTTTATTCAGTTATTTGTCATATAATCCATAGTTGTTGGATGCCTACTGTGTACCAGGTATTTTAGGAGGTGCTGAGTAAATGAAGAAGAAATTAATATATGCCTGTTGGAAGGGAAACAGGTTTGTGAGGAAGGCAAATTGGAAAGCTATAAGGTGGGAGTAGATCTAAAGTTTCCAAGAAACTACTTGAGCCATGTGTTGGAAGTATCATTTAGTCAGGTGAACTGAGGTGGGAATGGGGGTCAGAGTGATATTTATTGGCGAAGTTATGGAAGAGAGTTAATGGTTGTAGCTTTTAGGTATCTTGAGGGGAGGTAGGAAGTTGTAGGGGAAGATAAAGTTATAGGCATGCAAGGGCCAGATCATAAAATGCCTTACATTGCCAGGCTAAGGAATTTGAATTTTATTAAAAAAAATTTTTAATGCTTTATTTCTGAGAGCGAGAGAGCGAGTGAGCACTAGCGTGAGCAGGGGAGGGTCAGAGAGAGAGGGAGACACAGAATCTGAAACAGGTTCCAGGCTCTGAGCTAGCTGTCAGCACAGAACCCGACGTGTGGCTCGAACCCATAAACCATGAGATCATGACCTGAGCTGAATTCGGACGCTTAACCTACTGAGCCACTCAGGCACCCCTTGAATTTTATTTTAAAGGTAAAGAGGAACCATTGACCTTTTTGGGGGAAAGTTGGTAAGATTTGTATTTTAGAAAGCTCACTCTGCCACTGGCATGGGAGATGGATTGGCGGGAGCATGACTAGACCCACAGAAACAGTGATCCAAGCTAGGAAGTAAGCATTAGAGGTGAAGAGGAAGAGACACATTTGAGATCTTTAGGAGGAAAGATCAGTATGATATGGTTGCCAGTAGGATGTGAGGATGATCCTGTTTTCTGATCTAAGTACTTGAAAGAACCATCAATTGAAATGGAGAATATAGAAGAAAGGGCACATTTTAAGATGGTGAATTCAGCTTTGGACAAGTTAGAGAGGATCTGTGATGAGCTTTAGCATCTAAGAAAGAGATCCTGGCTAAATACAGGTTCAGGAATCGTCTGCATTAGTAAGAATAGATGAAATTTCTAAGAGGAAGACGTGGAGTGCAAAGAGAAGAACAATGAATAGAAGACCCATAATGTTTAGGGGGAACATAATGTTTAAGGTTAAGCAGAGGAAGAGCTCCACAGGAAGAAAACTAAGAACTAAGAAAAAACTCAGAAAGATAGAATCTAGGAGAGCATGGCATCACAGATGCCAGGGGAGGAGAGAATTTCAAGAAAGAAGAAGTGTTTAGCCTTGTCTAGTGCTGATACAGAGACATCAAAGAGCATAAAAATTTGAAAATGCTCAACCATATTGCAGTTAGGAAGTCACTAGGGTCTTAATTAGACCATCCATATGCCCAGATTAGTTGGTTAAAGAAAAAGTGCTTTTTTCAGTTAGTTTTAGTTTACTTTAATTTTTAAATGGTTTTTTTTTAATGTTTTATTTATTTCTAGGAGAGAGAGAGAGAGAGACAGTGTGAGCAGGGGAGGGTCAGAGAGAGAGGGAGATACAGACTGAAACAGGCTCCAGGCTCTGAGCTGGCAGTCAGCACAGAGCCCGACGCGGGGCTCGAACCCACAAACCGCGAGATCATGACCTAAGCGAAAGTCGGACACTTAACCGACTAAGCCACCCAGGCGCTCCTTTTTAAATGTTTTTTTTAATTTATTTTGAGAGAGATAGAGTGAATGAATGAGCAGGGGAGGGGCAGAGAGAGAGAGAAGAGACACAGAATTTGAAGCAGTTGTCAGGCTCCAAAGTGTCACCACAGAACCTGATGTGGGGCTTGAACTCACAAATGGTAAGATCATGACCTGAGCCGAAGTTGGATACTTAACCAACTGAGCCACCCAGGCAGCTCTATTTTATTTTATGTTTTAATGTTTGTTTATTTTTGAGAGACAGTGAGCGGAGGAGGGGCAGAGAGAAAGGGGGATAGCGGGCTTTGTGCTGACAGCAGAGAGTTTGATGCAGGGCTCAAACTGACAAACAGTAAATTCATGGCCTAAGCCAAAGTCAGACACTTTACCACTTAACTGACTGAGCCACCCAGGTACCCATTTACGCTTTCTTTTTAATAAAATAGACTTGGCTTCTGTGTCATGAGCATATGTATAAACTGAAGGAAAATTGTTTATAAAGGAGGAGAGATTAAAGGGAATGAGAAGAGAGACAGAAGGCTAATTCTTAGTCAGAAAGGACACCCTAGCCCTTGAGATTGGATGGAGGGCAGATAAACATGGATATAGATTTATTTATTCTTTTTTTATTTATTTCTAGGAGAGAGAGAGAGAGAGAGAGACAGCGTGAGCAGGGGTGGGTCAGAGAGAGAGGGAGTCACAGACTGAAACAGGCCCCAGGCTCTGAGCTGGCAGTCAGCACAGAGCCCGACGTGGGGCTCGAACCCATGAACCGCGAGATCATGACCTAAGCGAAAGTTGGATGCTTAACCGACTAAGCCACCCAGGTGCCCCTAGATTTACTTATTCTTTTAACAGTAGTTATTAATGCCTTATGTTCTATTCCAGGCATTGTGCTAGGTACTGGAAATATAATGGTGAACAAAACAGATAATCCTTTCTTTCATAGAAGTTACCATTTTAGTGTTTCAGGTAATAAACAAATAAAGAAAATAACCATGGTGATATTGGGAAATTTTAAAGTGTTTTTCTTTTAAATTTTATTTATTTTGAGAGAGAGTGAGTGTGTGTGTGGAAAGGGAGAGAGAGGGAGAGAGAGAGAATCCCAAGCAGAGAATCTCTGTACTGCCAGCACAAAGCTCGAGCTCATGAACAGTGGGATCATGACCTGAGCCAAAACCAAGAATTGGACACTGAACTGACTGAGCCACTCAATTGCCCTAGTATTGGGAAATTTTAAAACAAAAAATAAAATATATCAAACAATATGTTAGTATATTTAAATTTTTGAAAATAAATACACTTCACAGTCTGGGGGGAAACAGGCTTGCACCAAAAACAGGCTTGTACATACTTGAAAGAGAACTCTAGGAAGACTGTAGGCATCTCACAAGATAGTCCAAGGCAATAAACTACTTTGTGTATTATAATAACATGGTAACATGAGGAGCCAGAGATGTATGTCTAGTTTGGGAAGTTGGGTGGCCTGGGTGATGTTGTTCCATCTCCTGCACCTGTCGGTATCAGGGCAAGGATTGGATTTTTTCACTGGAAGAGTCCACTCCTTTGGCAGTGCTTATGGAGTTGAATTGTGATTGTCATGAATGGGTAAGCCTCTTGCTATAAATGAACCACTCTTCCTGTTTCTTAGAGTTTTCAAGGGGAGATGAATCCTCCTGCAGTAAGAAGTAGAAAGGGCAGTATAAGATAAATACAATCAGTTTGGGTGAAGTGAAGGAAAAGAATGGAGTGTCATGACAGGAAATAACAGAGACCTAATCAAGATTAGGGCAGTCAGGGAACGCACATGTGAGGAAATGACATTTAAGCTGAAATTTGAAGGAGTAGCAGGATTCGGAGAAAGAGTTTAGGGAAGGTGCAGTTTGGCATATTCCAAGTATTGAAAGGAAGCCAGTGTGATTGGAGTTCAGAGAGCAAGGGGAAGCAAAGCAAGAAAGTGGCTCTGGATTAATATACAAAGTGAGAATTTTATCCTAAGCGTATTGGGAAGCCACTGATGAGGGTTTTTTTAAATTAATTTATTCATTTTTTAGAGAGAGAATGAGTAGGGGAGGAGCAGAGAGAGAAGGGACAGAGGATACAAAGCAGGCACTGTGCTGACAGCAGTAAACCCAATGTGGGAGTTGAACTCAACAAACCTCGAGATAATGACCTGAGCTAAAGTTGGACACTTAACCAACTGAGCCACCCAGGTGCGCTGAGCCACTGATGGGGGGTGACATCATCATATTAATGTTTTATTACTTTTTAAACTTTTTAAAAAATGTTTTATTTATTTTTGAGAGAGAGAGAGAGACAGACAGACAGACAGACAGTGTGAGCAGGGGAGGGTCAGAGAAAGAGGGAGACAGAATCCGAAGACAGGCTCCAGGCTCTGAGCTGTCAGCACAGAGCCCGATGTGGGGCTCAAACTCATGAACTGTGAGATCATGACCTGAGCTTAAGTCGGATGCTCAACCGACTGAGCCACCCAGGCGCCCCATCATATTAATGTTTCAAAAGACTCCCTTTGGTGATTAATCAGAGAATGAAGTATGTAGTGACAAGAGTAGACAGTCCTAGGATTAGATACCCTGATGGCTTAGAAGAGGATGTTGAAAGTGGAAACGGGCGCCTGGGTGGCGCAGTCGGTTAAGTGTCCGACTTCGGCTCAGGTCATGATCTCACGGTTCATGGGTTCGAGCTCTGCATCGGGCTCTGTGCTGACAGGTAACTCAGAGCCTGGAGACTGCTTTGAATTCTGTAACTCCCTCTCTCTCTCTGACTCTCCCTTGCTCATGCTGTCTCTCTCTCTCTCTCTCAGGAAAAAAAAAAAGAATTGAAAGTGGAAACAGAAGTGGATGGTTTTAAGATATGTTTTATACATAAACTTGTCAGAACTTGGTAATGAATTGGATATGGGAGGATGAGAGAGAGGCAAGAGTATGTTAAAGATAATCAGTTTCTGGCTTGAGCAGTTACATGAGAAGAGGTGAGGAAAAGTAGAGGAAGAACAAATTTGTGGGATAAGCATTTTGGGTTTGGGCCCATTAGGTTTGAGATTTTTCTGAGACATCCAAATGGTGATTTCAAAGAGCAAGGTGGCTGTAGGAGTCTGGAACTCAGAACAAAAGCTAGAAGTATCATCCATCTGTATGTGGTCAGGTGTGAAGATGGGTTTCAGACCCATAGGGGTGGTGAGGTTGCCTTAGGAGAAGTGTAGCATGAGGAGCAAAGGCCCGTGACTGGTCTTTGGAACCCCAGTATTTAGAGACTGAATGGAATGAGGAGGGAGCTGCCAGAATGATGGGGGGAGGGGTAAATAGAAGAAGGGGGAATCATAGAACCCAAGGAAACTGGTGTCAACTGAAATGCTCGTAGTATGTCTGTGACATCAGTCTTCATTATCATAGAGCTGTGTCATGAGCCTCAAGCAGTTGCTGGAGCATATCATCCTCTCTTCTAAGTTGTTTGAGAGGAAGTTTTATTTTATTTTATTATTTTATTTTGTTTTGTTTTGTTTATGTTTATTAATTTTGGGAGAGAGTTTGTATGCATGCAGGAGCACAGAGGAGGGATAGAGAGAGAGGGAGAGAGAATCCCAAGCAGACTCCAATTAGTACAGAGCAGGAGGTAGGGCTCGATGTCATGAACCATGAGATCATGACCTGAGCCAAAATCAAGAGTCTGACGCTTAACCAGCTGAGTCACCCAGGAGCCCATGAAAGGAAACTTTAAAGAACTATATGTTTCTTTTATTGGAAATTTTATCTCAAGCCACAAATCCCTAGTTCTATGTCATTAGGATGACTTTTTCCTATTCATTTTCTCATGAATATTTATTATTTTCACAACCAACCATTTATTTTATTGATCTTTGTTTACTTTTATGGTCCCTGGCCCCTTCTCCCACTTTTTTTTTCTAGTCTTGCTAGGTCACCTCTATAAACATCAAAAACTGTTACTGGGAACTGCCTTTTTGTTTTGGTTTGGTTTGGATTTTTTGGACAGTATTGTTTTGCTTTCAATTATACAAAGTTTCCAGACTTTATATTATCATATCAAAGATACAAGATACCAGCATGTGTGATCAGAAGAAAACCAGGTAGGGAGCCAGCACAGAAGGTTCCAGTGGACCTGGGCCAGCTTGGCCAGTGCAGAGTCCTGCAGCTACTTGTCTGTCCATTGGTTCAGAGGCAGGGCTGGTGGGTGGCTTGGTGGATGCCCTCACAGGAGGCCTGTGCATGACTCAGGTCCACGGGGGGCTCTCTGTGGATAACCCTGCACATTAGCTTCCAGCTTTGAATCATAGTGTTTCTGTCTCGGTCCTTGGTCAACTTTCTCTGGTTGCTGTGGCAGAAGGTACAGATCAGTTTGGGCTGGATGTTCTTGCCATTACAGGTTGGGGGTAGCAGGGGCAGCAGTGGGTGGATGCCCAGGTGGCATTGTGGAAGAAGGCAGGCCTGAAGTGGCACAGTTGGCTACTGGATGCCGTAGGCCTTACCTACCAGCAGCCTGGGAGGTGCTGGTTTCCATGGCAACCCAGTGGCAGCTGTGGCGCTGAACACACATGTGTGCCCCAGGCTGGGCAGCTGTCTTTTCAGACTAGCATATTACTCCCGACCAGTATTTTTTTCTTCAAAATAAAGTAATTCAAACTTTAAATATGAGATATTTTGAAAGGACCCAAAGGTAAGTCAGCTGCTTCTCTGAGGGATGATTTCAGTGAGGTGGAGGAGCATCCCTTATGTTCAGGCATTTAAGGTAAAACTTGACAGCCGGAGAATGAACTTACTTGGAGAAACATATTGTTTGGTTTTGTTAATTGTAGTCCTAGGGTGTATACTATGTGCATGGTTATGCACTGTTTCTTTAGCAATGCTCAGTTGAATGAATGTAGGCACAGAAAAGGTAGCATGTGTTCATTCTGGGTTATGTTTGGCCCGCTGAGTGGGAGGAAGGACAGAGGGCAAGGGAGTTGAAGATGTCTGCATTAGAATCTAAGGAGTCAAACCTGAGTAAGAACAGAGTGAAGAAAGGAGATTGCCACTAGATTGGCAGGAAGAGGCCAGTAGATTGGTGATCTGGATAAGGGTCTTTGAGCAAGTGAGATGGGAGATGAGGCATTTTTATCAGAGAGGGATGTTTGGATCAGTGCTTCAGGGGGGTGTATGGTTCCTAAGGATAAATGGGTGGAGCATGTAGGAGGAGAAGTGCATCACTGAAATGGAGTGTGTTACTGAGGTGGCATAGAGGAGAAGGCCAAGGAGCTCAGAGAAAAGGGTGCTTTGTGAGTTACCCCTGTGAAAACAGTGATTGCATGGAATGAGGGCAAGAGGTGGAAGGAGGAGGAGAAGGCTGAACCAGATGTCAGCATCTTTCCAAGGGAGATGAGAGGGTGGCATAGTCCCATGGCATGGATCTCTAGGGAGGAAGGGTTTTTATGGGAAGGAGGATAGTAAAGGTCTGGCAGTGGTGATGAGGAGTAAGGATGATGTTGAGCCCACTCTCTGGCCTGGGGTGTGTGAGAGGGAACAGACTCCACTTAGATAGCTGTGGGTGGGGTGAGGTTGGGCAGAGGCAGTGTCATCAGTGCATAACCAGGTTCCAAAGAGGAGATGGATGTTCAGAGAAGAAGTTGAAGATACGTGAACTTTTTGTTACTCTTGTCTAGAATTCCAGAGAACATAGTGGAGGGTTTGGGATGGAGAGAGGGAAGGCTGTGAGGAAAACTGGGTCAACTTAGAGGATGTTGGGATAAAGGTGGGGATAAGAGTTTGGAAGGTAATAGATAAAAGGAATGCTTGGCCTTTGAGCAGGCCTGAAGTTAATAGTTGATTGAATTGATAGACTTATCTCTGTATTTTGGAGGAGGGTTCCGAAGACTCTATATAGTGATTGGTGACAGGTAAATCAGTTGAGATTCAGATAGGAACTCTGGATGTTGTACACAAAAGAGATGCTGGTTAGCCCTTCAAAAGAACTTTCCAGTAGTGACAAGGCCAATGGAGAACAAGGGCAGGCCAGAAAGATGCTGGCCAACCTTTTCAAGAAATGTCAATATACTGGGGAGCCTGGGTGGCTCAGTCAGTTAAGCATCCAATTCTTGGTTTTGGCTCTGGTCATGATCTCATGGTTTGTGGGTTTGAGCCGAGCCTGTGTTGGGCTCCATTCTGGCAGCACAGAGCCTGCTTAGAATTCTGTCTCCCTCTCTCTCTGCCCTCCCCTGCTTGAACATTCTCTCTCTCTCTCTTTCAAAAATAAATAAATAAATAAACATTGAAAAATAAAGAAATGTCAATACAGGAAACACTTGATTTTTTCCCTGGGGGGAAGGAGTGATGATAGTATGGCATAGGAGAAAGATTGAGATGTGAGAATGGGATCCAATTTCAGCTCTACCACCAAGTTAAGACTGATCTTCAGCAAGTCAATTATCTCCTCTGAGCTTAGTTTTCCCACTTATATATCTAGGATTAGACTAGTTGACCCTTAAGGCTCTATGATTTTAGCAAGGGTATATTGATTTTAGTTGGACTGAAGAAGGAAGAGCATATTTTTGTCTCACTTCAGGTTTTTTGTTTTTGTTTTTTTCTGTTGCAGGTCAGTGTCTTGTCTGGGTCCAGTGTTCTTCCCCAAACTGTGAGAAGTGGAGGCGGCTTTGTGGGAACATTGACCCCTCAATGCTTCCAGATAATTGGTCCTGTGATCAGAATACAGGTAGAATGGACTGTGGATTTTTTTTTCCTTTTTGTTTTTATTTTTCTTCCCTTAGATTATTATGTCATAGATGCAGTTATAATCCCAGGGGTCCTTGTAGTGTTTGGGAGAGAGGAAGGGATCTTCCTTGTCATATCAAGGTGAATCTGGCATAATGGGCTAGAAGAAGACACCCTGAAGAGTTACATTATGGGAGGGACGTGGAATCTAAACGTGCATTCTAAGTGGATTCCATCTTCAGCATTAACCTGACCCTTCTGGTCCTGATTAGGTTATTGGTGTTGGGTTGGTGGATAAGAAGGGATATGGTATACATGGGGAGAAGCGGGTGAGAGAGAGAGAGAGCCAATGGCTTAGAATTCTAAATTGTTTGAAATCACGTGGAAGAGATTATGATGATCTAACCCAGCCCAGTTATTTTATGGCTGAGATAACAGAGTCCCAGAGAAATTACTGTCATGATGTTACATAGATAGAAGTAGGGTCAGATAATGTAGGCCAGGCAGAAGTTTGGAATCTCTGTCTGTACAGTATATGGAGGCAGCACTCTTATTCTAGCCGTAGCTGCATTTACTCTGTGGGTCTTTGTTCTTCATCCATGTCTGTCTTTCAGGTGCCCTTTTGGTCCCACCTGCTGCATATTCTTGTCCTCTCTCCTGCCCTCCTCTAGATTTTTACCTGATGACGTTCTTTCCATCTCTCTCTCTCTCTCTTTTTTTTTTTTTTGGCAGACTTGAAATACAATCGCTGTGACATCCCTGAGGAGTCCTGGACAGGGTGTGAGACTGATGTGGCTTATGCCTCCTACATTCCAGGATCTATCATCTGGGCCAAGCAATATGGTTATCCCTGGTAGGGCACCATAACATAGTCAGAGCATCCTTCATGAACTTGGGAGTGGTAGATTCAAGCAAAGAGGGAAGGAAATAGAAAGCATTTATAATGGAAATGATACCTGCCTTGGAAAGAACAAGGGACGAGGGAAAAGATAAAGTACCAAACTGGGAGGCCTTGAAAGAATGTGTTTTCTAGAGGTTTCACAGTGGAGGTGGTATCTCCCTGGAAAAAAACATCTGACAATTCTACTCTGAGTGGGCAGAAAACAGAAGATGGCTTTATGGCAGTTTTATTTATTAAAAAGAATTTTTTTTAACTTTTTAAATGTTTTTATGTTTTATTTATTTCTGAGAGAGAGAGAGGAAGCATGAAGAGGGAAGTGTCAGAGAGAGACACACACACAGAATCTGAAACAGGCTCCAGGCTCTGAACTAGATGTCAGCACAGAGCCTGACGTGGGGCTCGAACCCATAACCATGAGATCATGACCTGAGCTGAAGTCAGATACCCAACCAACTGAGCCACCCAGACACCCGTTAAAAAAATTTTTTTTAAATCTTTATTTTTGAGAGAGAGAGAGAGAGAGGCAATGCATGAGTGAGGGAGGGGCAGAGAGAGAGAGGGAGACAAAGAATGTGAAGCAGGCTCCAGGTTCTGAGCAGCACAGCTCTGTCAGCACAGAGCCCAATGTGGGCTCGAACCACAAACTGTGAGATAATGACCTGAACCGAAATGGGACGCTTAACTGACTGAGCCACCCAGGTGCCCTGATGGCATTTTTAAAACATTGACATATGAGAGAGATATAAAGTAGAACAAAGAAGACTAGAATAGTTTCTTCTTTCGAGATGTCCCTAGTCAGATTTTTTCTCAGGACTGATGAAAAGCCTAGAAGGTTAAGATACTCTTAGGGCACCTGGGTGGCTCAGTTGGTCAAGCATCTGACTCTTGATCTTAGGGTCTTGAGTTCAAGCCCCATGTTGGGCTCCATTCTGGGCATGGAGCCTACTGAAAAAAAATATACTCTTACTAGCTCTTACTAGGAAGATTCTGAGCTTCTTTGTACACTGATAGAAGTCACTTTAGTCATTTGGTAGTGACTACTGGGGGAGAACAACAAAGGGGGGGGGTCTTTGAGATCATTTGTTTGCAAAACATATTGTCCTTGTATGTACATGTGTATTGGTGAGTATGTGCTCTGTTCCTCTAAACCATCTAAACCCTTCCTCTTCTGTCTCCTATACCCATTTGTCTTCTCCAGGTGGCCAGGCATGGTAGAATCTGATCCTGACCTGGGGGAATATTTTCTTTTTGCTTCTCATCTTGATTCCCTGCCGGTGAGTTTTCCTGGCTCAGGTAGGTAGGTTCTCAGGCCAAAATAATGAACAAAGATTTAGAAACATAGATATAGCCAGAAGACATGAGTAGAAACCAACACTTAGCTAGAATGACAAACACAGAAATAAGTACTCACATATATAATAAAAACTTGTATCTAATTAAGTATTTAGTCATCACTAGGACATTTGTGATTGTGATAAATATGCTTTGGTTAGGATCCCTGATGTCAGAATGGAAGAACAGCAGTCTGAGGTGGGGTAGATGGGTCACATTTATGGCATCAGATGAGGATTCTTCCCTGTGAATCCTCAGTTGTTCCCCCATCTTTTCTGGTTAGAGGGCCAAAGCAAGGAGAAAGACTAGGGACCATAAGAGAACCATTTTTTTTTTATTTCAGTCTAAGTACCACGTGACATTTTTTGGAGAGACAGTTTCTCGTGCTTGGATCCCAGTCAACATGCTGAAGAACTTCCAGGAGCTGTCCCTGGAGCTAGCTGGAGTGGTAAGCAATCCTTGGGAGTCAGTTGTGATGCAGGGAACTTGAAAACGAAATCTGCCCTTTATTAAACCTGATTTTGTCCCAGGGGAAGCTGTATTGGGAGAAAGTCCCATGTCTGACCAAGTGTGCAAGGGTGAGGTTATTCATGAGGGATGCTTCTTTCTATCAGGTTTGCAGCAGGATAATGATTTTTCTTAGTCTCCTTCCTTGCTGCAGGCAGGGTGCCTTCCTGAAGACTGCAATTTTCTACAATTTAGCCAAGGCAGGTGTGGCAGAAATGAGGACACAGGTTAACTCAGGGTTTTTCAGTCTTTAGTACTACTGACAACTGACACTGGGACAGATAATTGTTGTAGAAGACTGTCCTATGTATTTTAGAATGTGTAACAGCCTCTCTGGGCTCTAATGGCATCTAGCCAAAGGGTACTACTGCCCTTGGACTCAGTTGTGACAACCAAAAACATTGTCTCTAGACATTGCCAAGTATTTTCTGGGAGGCAAAAACCTCTCCTGGTTGAGAAAGTATTAACTAAAAAATATTTCCTCCCTATAATCATTTTCAGTCAGCCTTAGAAATGAGCAGAGGGGTGCCTGGGTAGCTCAGTCAGTTGAGTATCTGACTCTTGACTTTGACTCAGGTCATGATCTCATGGTTCATGAGTTTGAGCCTCCCCCTATAGTACCCCTCCTCCCTCCACCCCCCAGTTGGGCTGTAGTATGAGCATGGAGCCTGTTTGGGATTTCCTCTCCCCCTCTCTTTCTGCCCCTCCCTCGTGCTCCCTTGCTCTCAAATAAACTTTTTTTTCTTTTTTAACGTTTTATTTATTTCTCGGAGAGAGAGAGAGAGACAGCGTGAGCAAGGGAGGGTCAGAGAGAGAAGGAGTCACAGACTCTGAAACAGGCTCCAGGCTCTGAGCTGGCAGTCAGCACAGAGCCCGACATGGGCCTCGAACCCACAAACCGCGAGATCATGACCTAAGCAAAAGTCGGATGCTTAACCGACTAAGCCACCAAGGCGCCCCTCAAATAAACTTAAAAAAAGCAAAAGAAATGAGCAGAGGCCTAGCAGCTCTGGGGCCTTTGAAATTCAGGCAGTGAGTATTAAATCAGGCAGCTGGATCTGGAGAAACTTGTGAGAAGCTTAAAAGTGGAATTACTTGAGCTCCTTTAATCTTGCCTTTTCAAATTTCCATGAGATTTACTTTGGAGAGGCCTCCAAAATGTTGGTTAACAATATTGCTAGGAATTGGTGAAAGGTGTTTTGGGGGGTGGGGGATAAAGGGACATTATCTCTCTAAGCCCAAAAGATTAAGAATAGGAGTATCATGTCAATATCAGAAGCCAGAAAAGATCATGCCTGGTGAGTAGCAGTATGTTGGAGTTACTTCTCTAATATTTATCATTGACTCTAATCTTCTTCTATTTCAGAAAAAGTGCAGGAACAAGGATTGCAACCAGAAACTGGGGGCAGCCCTGACGATGGCTCAGGAGGCAGAACAAATGAGTATTCAGGTGGGAGAGCATTCAGACTACATACCTGTTCGTCTTTGAGACTTGGGACACAAACCAAACCATATACTCTCTACTACAGAAAAGTGGCTTGTCCTTCCCCATCATCCAGTCTTAGTCTCAGAACTAGTCTTTTCTTTCCAGGCCAGATTCCCTTAGCTCCTTAAATCATTCTTTTCCCTACCCTTGGACAAATGGGATCTTCTTTCATCCTACATAGAGATAGTTTGTAGTAGGGGGCATCCTACCTCCCTATTTAACTTTAGATCTCAGATGTATGTGTCTTAACCTGTCTTTTATACACAGTGTTTACCCTCAAATTCTGCCTTTGAGGGGTCAGTGAAGAATGACAATTATAAGTAAATTGGAAAAAGAGATTATAATAATATACTACAGTATGTAATTATATAACATTATGTAAATATATAATATAAAGTTAATATTATAATGTATTAAATTATCTAATAGATAATTAGATAAATAGATAATTAAATTAAATTCTTCATAGAATTTAGATAAACAGAATATGAAATTTCAAGTGAAAATGGTATAGAATATGAATATAAAGTCCATAACTAAAGTCTTTTTTTAAATGCTTATTTATTTATTTTGAGAGAGAGAGAGAGAAAGAGCTCAAGCAGGAGAGGGGAGAGAGGGAGGAAGAGAGAAAGAATCCTAAGTAGGCTCTGTGTTGTGTGCTGTCAGCACAGATCCTGATTTGGGGCTCAAGCCCATGAACTGTGAGATCTTGACCTGAGCCAAAATCAAGAGTCAGATGCTCAACCAGTTGAGCCACCCAGGCATCCCCATAGCTAAAGCCTTGAAGACTGAGGGCAAAAGTCATCCCTGGGAGAATAGTGGATGATGCTTTTGTTTCTTGATTCCCTCAGGAACGAGTTAACTTGTTTGGTTTCTGGAGCCGATACAATGGATCCGACAATAGTCGAGAAGGAAAAGGTAGAATCGGTAAGAGGATAAGGACTAGTGAGGGAGGTGGAGAGAGGATGTAGAGAGGGAGGTGATCCTTCATGAGGGCAGCAACTGAAACTTCCATTTTATATCCAATATTATCCACCTAGTTCTGGATTCTATAATAAGAGACTTTCCATAAATGCCATTGACCAAGTATCTGGGAGGGAGGGATGAATGGAAAGATGGATGGGTGAAGAGAAGAATGGAGACAAAAAGAGGATGATGGGGGAGGGCACATGTTAAAGAGTGGTGGGTATTTGGAAAAAGTGGGAACCATGGTAATCTAGGGCTGTGTTTTATGGAGGAAATGCCACTGGGACATGAAAGGCAGAGTTAGAAGACTGCTTCTCTGGCATCAGCTCCATTAACTCATCCTCTAATTTATTGGATAAATTCTTTAGCCTTTCTTTCCTATTCCTGCTCTAGACATAATGCTTACTGGGGCTAATAGCCAAGATTCCTGCTTGGAGAAAGAAGGGGAAGAGTCAGCGTTGGAGGAGGTGGAGGCGGAGAAAGAAGAGGAAAAAGTAAGAGTGATCTTGAGGATTCCTTTTAGGAGATTCCTGTAGGACGTCTGGTTAGCATGGATTTATGTTTACTAAGGAACCATCCTGTGCCTGACTCAAGGTGGACCTGACTAGCTGGTCTTATCTGTTAGGGGTCTTCAGGGAAGGAGACCCTTTTCTTTCCTCAAGTTATTCTCTCTAATGTCTCACATTTCTAGGAATTTATTTCTTGATTATCATCCCAGGTACCAGTGTAGCTCTTTGGTTCTTACTGGAGCAATTTCAGAGAATAACAGGGTGCCTGTTTACACTCTCTTCTTCCCTGTGTACACACTTAAGATATTCATTCACTTGTTTCCTTTGGGTCTTTTCAAGCATACAAAATAAAGATTTTTTAAAAATATTGAAAGACTTTTTTAAAGAGTGATTTTAGAGGCGTCTGGGTGGCTTGTTGGTTAAGCGTCCGACTTTTGCTTAGGTCATGATCTCGCGGTTCATGGATTCGAGCCCCGCATCGGGCTCTGTGCTGACTGCCAGCTCAGAGCCTGGAGCCTGTTTCAGTCTGTGACTCCCTCTCTCTCTGACCCTCCCCTGCTCACGCTGTCTCTCTCTCTCTCTCCTAAAAATAAATAAAACATTAAAAAAAATAAAAAAAATAAAGAGTGATTTTAGGTTCACAGCAAAATTGAGAGGAAAGTACAGAGTTCCCAGACCCTGTCTCAATACATGTATAACCTTTCCCATTATCAACACCCACCGGAGTTATGCATTTGTTTCCAATTGATGAACTGACAATGGCACATTGTAATCACCCAAAGTCCATAGTTTACATTAGAGTTTACTCTTGGTGGTGTTACATTCAATGAGTTTGGACAAATATATAATGATAAGTATACATCATTATAGTATCATATGGAGTATTTTCACTGCTCTAAAAATCCTGTGTGCTCTACTTGTTCATCCCTCATCCTGCAACCACTGACAACCACTGGTCTTTTTATTGTCTACATAGTTTTGGCCACTCCAGAACATCATATAGTTGGAATTATGTAGTATGTACCCTTTTGAGACTGGCTTCTGAGTAATATGCATTTAAGTTTCCTTCATGGATTTCATGGCTTGATAGCTTGTGTGTGTGTGTGTGTGTGTGTGTGTGTGTGTGTGTGTGTGTGTAAAGGACTGTTATCTAAAATATACAAAGAACTCCTAAAACTCAACAGTAAGAAAATAAACAACCCAATTTAAAAAATGGACCAAACACACACACATATATATATATACACACACACACAATGTATACACACACACATATAATATTATACACACATACATATACACCCGCAATATACACATATATACATATATACATTTACATTCTACATTTACATATATATGTATTTGCTGTGTTTTTCCATTTTCTGGGTGTATCACATTTATTTATCCATTCACTTACTGAAGGATATCTTGGTTGTTTCCAAATTTGGACAATTATGAATAAAGCTGCTATGAACAGCTGCTTACAGGTTTTTGTGAGAACAGAAATTTTCAAGTCCTTTGGGTAAATAGCAAGGAGCTTGATTGCTGGATTGTATGGTAAGAGCATGTTTACTTTTTGTAAGAAAACACCACAAACTGTCTTCCAAAGTAGCTATGCCATTTTGCATTCCCACCAGCATTGAATGAGATTTCCTATTGTTCCACATCCTTGCTAGTATTTGGTATTGTCAGTGTTTGAGATTTTAGCGATTCTAATAGTTGTGTAGTGGTATTTCATTGTTTTAATTTATGTTTTCCTGATGACATATTATCTGGAGCATCTTTTCATATTCTTACTAGTCACCTGTGTATTTTCTTTGGTGACTTGTCCATTAGTGTTTGGTCCATTTTTTACATTGGGTTGTTTATTTTCTTATTGTTGAGTTTTAGGAGTTCTTTGTATATTTTAAATAACAGTCCTTTATCAGGTTTATCTTTTACCAATATTTTCTCCCAGTCTGTGGCTGGTTTTCTCATTCACTTGCAGACTGGAAGTTTTTAATTTTAATGAAGTCAGCCTATTAATTATTTATTTTATGGATCATGTCTTTAATGTTGTATATAAAAAGTCATTGTCAGGGTGCCTGGGTGGCTTAGTTGGTTGAGCAGCTGACTTTGGCTCAGGTCATGATCTCACAGTTTGTGGGTTTGAGCCCACATTGAGCTTCGTGCTGACAGCACGCAGCCTGCTTCAGATTCTCTGTTTCCCTCTTTTTCTGCCCCTTGCGTGTTCTCTCTCTCAAAAATGAATAAACATAAAAAAAAGTCATTGTAATACCCAAGGTCATCTAGATATTCTGTGTTATCTTCTAGGAGTTTTATAGTTGTACATTTTACACTTAGATCTATAATACATTTTGAGTTAATTTTTGTGAAAGATGTAAGTCTATGTGTAGATTCATTTTTTTCCATGTGGATGTCTAGTCATTCCAGCATATTTGTTGAAAAGACTCATTGCCTTTGCTCTTTAGTCAAAGATCAGCTGACTAGTTTTATGTGGGTTTATTTTTGGGTTCTCTATTCGGTCCCATGGACCTATTTGTTCTTTTGCCGATTTCACTGTCCTGATTACTGTAGCTTTATAGTAAGTCTTGAAGTTGGCGAGGGTCAGTGTTCCAGCTTTGTTGGCTATTCTGGGTCTTTTGCCTTTCTATATAACTATAGAATCAGTTTGTTGATATCTACAAAATAGCTTGTTTGGATTTTGTTTGAAATTGCATTTACCCTATTAGATTCAGCTGGGAAAAACTAACACTTAACAATATTGAGTTTTCCTATCCACAGATGTGGAATATCTGTTTATTTAGTTCTTTGATTTTATTCATCAGAATTTGTTGTTTAACTCATGTAGATCTTGTACATATTTTTTTTTTTTTACAAATAGTTTATTGTCAAGTTGGTTTCCATATAACACCCAGTGCTCATCCCCACAAGTGCCCCCTCCGTGCCCCTCCCCCCTCATCCATCAGTCCTCATTTTTTGTCAGCATTCAAGAGTCTCTCATGTTTTGCTTCTCCCCCTTTCCCCCACTATTTACCCCCTCCTTCTCCCCCATGGTTCTCCGTTAAGTTCCTCCTAATCCTCCTATATGTGCAAACATATATTTGTCCTTCTCTGCCTGATTTATTTCGCTCAGCATAACACCCTCAAGGTCCATCCATGTTGCTACACATGGCCAGATTTCATTTTTTCTCATTGCCTTGTAGTATTCCATGGTATAGATAAACCACATCTTCTTGATTCATTCGTCCGTTGATGGACACTTAGGCTCTTTCCATGTTTTGGCTATTGTTGAGAGTGCTGCTATGAACCTTGGGGTACATGTGCTCCTATGCCTCAGCATTTCTGTATCCCTTGGGTAAATTCCTAGCAGTGCTATTGCTGGGTCATAGGGGAGTTCTACTGTTAACTTTTTGAGGAACCTTCACACTGTTTTCCAGAGGGGCTGTACCAGTTTACATTCCCACCAACAGTGTAGAAGGGTGCCCGTTTCTCCACATCCTCGCCAGCATCTCGTGTTCTCTGATTTGCTCATTTTAGCCACTCTGACTGGTGTGAGGTGGTATCTCAGTGTCGTTTTGATTTGTATTTCCCTGATGAGTAGGGATGCTGAGCATCATTTCATGTGTTTGTTGGCCATCTGGATGTCCTCTTTGGAGACGTGTCTGTTCATATCTTCTGCCCATTTCTTTACTGGGTTGTTTGTTTTTCGGGTGTGGAATTTGGTGAGTTCCTTATAGATTCCGGTTATCAACCCTTTATCTGATATGTCATTTGCAACTATCTTTTCCCATTCCGTTGGTTGCCTATTAGCTTTGTGGGTTGTTTCCTTGGTCGTGCAGATCTTGTACATATTTTGTTAGATTTATACCTAAGTATTTAGTTTTTTCAGTGCTAATATAAATGGTATTGTTTTTAAATACCAAATTCCACTTATTCATTCATGGAATATAAGAAAGTGATTGACTTTTGTATATTAACCTGTATCCTGAAACCTTGCTGTAAACACTTAATAGTTGTGGAGTTTTTGTCAATTCCCTGGATTTTCTGTATTGGTGATTATGTTATCTGCAAACAAAGATAGTTTTACAGTTGACCCTTGAACAACACAGGTTTGAACTATGCAGGTCCACTTATATGTGAATTTTTTTCAATAAATACACTGGAGTACTGTAAATGTATTTTCTCTTCCTTGTGATTAATATTTTCCTTTCTCTGCCTTTACTGTAAGAATGCAGTATATAATATACATAATGGACAAAATACATATGAATCATCTGTTATCAGTAAGGCTTCTAGTCAAAAGTAGGCTATTAGTGCTTAAGTTTGGGGGGAGTCTAGAGTTATACACAGATTTTCTACTGTGCGAAGGGTCAGCACCCATAACCCCTGCATTGTTTCAGGGTCAACTGTATTTATTCCTTCCCAATATCTGTACCTTTTATTTCTTTTTGTCTTACTGCATTAGGTAGAACTTCCAATATGATGTTGAAAAGGAGTGATGAGAAGGGACATCCTTGCCTTGTTCCTAATCTTTGTGGGAAAGCTTCTAGTTTCTCAGCATTAAGTATAATGTTAATTGTAGGTTTTTGGTAGATATTCTTTATCAATTTGAGGAAGTTACTCTCTTTTTCTAGTTTACTGACAATTTTTACCATGAATGGATGTTGGATTTTGTCAAATGCTTTTTTTGTATCTATTGATATGATCATGTGGTTTTTCTTTTTTAGCCTGTTGATATAATGGATTATACTAATTGATTTTCAAATGTTAAACCAGTCTTCATACCTTGAATAAATCCCACTTGTTCATGGTGTATAATTGTTTATACATTGTTGGATTCAATTTACTAATATTTTTGGCCATCACCATGGAGTATTTTTGCATTTCTTTTCATAAGAGATTGCTCTGTGGTTTTTTTCTCATAATGTCTTTGTCTGGTTTTGATATTCAGGTAATGGTGGCCTCAAAGAATGAGTTAGGAAATATTCTCTCCTTTTCTCTGAAAGAGATTATAGAGAATTGGCATAATTTCTTCCCTAAAGGTTTGGTAGAATTTACCAGTGAACCCATGGGCATGGTGCTTTCTGTCTTGGAAGGATAACTACTAATTATTGATTCAATTTTGTTATAGACCTTATTCAGATTGTCTGTTTCTTCTTGTGTGAGTTTTGGTAGATTGTGTTTTTTAAAGTTTCTTTTTTTACTGTTTATTTATTTTTGAGAGAGAGAGAGAGAGAGAGAGAGAGCACAAGTGGGAGAGGAGCAAAGAGAGAGGGAGATACAGAATCTGAAGCAGGCTCCAGGCAGGCTCCAACCTGTCAGCACAGAACCCGACACAGGGCTTGAACTCACAAACCATGAGATCATGACCTGAGCCAAAGTTAGACACTTAACCGATTGAGCTACCCTCGCATCCCTGTCAGATTGTGTCTTTTAAGGAATTGGCCCATTTCTTCTTGGTTATCATATTTGTTTGAAAATAATTATTCAGAGGTGCCTGGGTGGCTCAGTTGGTTAAGCATCCAATTTCAGGTCAGGTCATAATCTCATGAGCCTTGCATTGGGCTCCGTGCTGACAGCTCAGAGCCTGCAGCCTACTTCACATTCCCTGTCTCTGTGCTCTTCTCCTGCTTGTGCTCTGTCTCTCTCTCTCTCTCAAAAATAAATAAACATGTAAAAAAATTTTAATAAAAAAATTAAAAAAGAAAAGAATTATTCATAGTATTCCTTTATTATCCTTTTAATGTCCCTGGACTCTGGTAGGGATAACTTCCCTTTTATTTTCTGATTTTAGTAATTTGTGTCCTTTCTCCTTTTTTCTTAGTTAGCTTGCCTGGAGGCTTACCAATTTATTGATCTTTTCAAAGAACCAGCTTTTTGTTTCATTGATTTTTCTCTACTAATTTCCTGCTATCAATTTCATCAGTTTCTGCTCCAATTCTTATTATTTCTTTTCTTTGGCTCACTTTGGATTTAACTTGCTCTTCTTTTTCTAGTTTCTGAAGGTTAAAACTTAGATTATTAATTTTATTTCATTTATTAAAAAAATTTTTTTTGAGAGTCAGAGAGAGACAGCACGAGCAGGGGAGGGTCAGAGAGAGAGAGGGAGATACAGAATCCAAAGACAGGCTCCAGGCTCTGAGCTAGCTGTCAGCACAGAGCCCGACGCAGGGCTCAAACCCACGAACGGTGAGATCATGACCTGAGCCAAAGTAGGATGCTTAACCGACTGAGCCACCCAGGTGCCCCTAATTTTATTATTTCATTTCATTTCATTTCATTTCATTTCATTTCATTTATTTCATATTTCTGAGAGAGAGGGTGACAGCGTGAGCAGGGGAGGGTCAGAGAGAGAGAGACGGAGACATAGAATCTGAAACAGGCTCCAGGCTCTGAGCTATCTGTCAGCACAGAGCCTGATACAGGGCTCGAAACCATGAATTGTGAGATCATGACCTGAGCTGAAGTCGGACACTTAACCGACTGAGCCACCCAGGCACCCCTAGACTATTCATTTTAGATCTTTCTTCTTTCCTAATATATGTGTTCAGTGCTAACTTTCCCTCTCAGTAAGTACTCCCCTCACAGTAAGTACTGCTTTTGCTGTATCCCACAAATTTTGATAAATTGTGTTTTCCTTTTCATTTAGTTCATGTTTTAAATTTCATTTAGTTCAATATTTTAAAATTTCTCTTGAGATTTCTTCTTTAACTCATCTGTTATTTAGAAGTGTGTTATTTAATCTCCATGTATTTGGAGATTTTTCAGTTATCTTTCTGTTACTGATTTCTAGTTTAACTGTGTTATGGTCTGGGAGCAGACATTGTATGATTTCTATTCTTTTAAATATGTTAAGGTTGTTTTATGGCTCAGAATGTGGTCAGTCTTGGCAAATGCTCCATGTGAACTTGAGAAGAATATGTATTCTGCTATTGTTAAAATTCTTGGAGAATTGACCTCTTTATCATTATGTAATGCCCTTTTTATCCCTGAGAACTTTCCTTGTTTTGAAGTCTGCTCAGTCTGAAATTAACATAGGTACTCCTGCTTTCTTTTGATTAGTGCTAGCATGGTGTATTTTTTAATTTGCTTTTATAATCTATATATATATATATGTATATCTTTCGTTTAAAGTGGACTTCTTGGAGCTCTTGAGTGGCTCAGTTATTTGAATGTCCAACTTCGGCTCAGGTCATGATCTCACAGTTGTGAGTTTGAGCCCCACATAGGGCTCTGTGCTGATGGTTCAGAGCCTTGAGCCTAGTTCAGATTCTGTCACCCTTCCTCTCTCTGTCTGCTCTCTCTCTGTCTCTCTCTCTCTCAAAAATAAATACACATTAAAAAAAAAATAAAGTAGACTTCTTGTAGACAAAATATAGCTGGGTCTTGTTTTTTAATCTACTCTGATAATCTGTGACTTTTAATTGGTGCTTCTAGACTATTGACATTCACAGTAATTATTACTATAGTTGGATTAATATCTATATTTGTTACTGTTTTCTATTTGTTGCCCTTGTTCTTCTTATTTTTGTCTTCTGCTCTTATTCTGCCCTAAGTGGTTTTAATTGTGTACCTTATATGATTCCATTTTCTCTCCTTCCTTAGCATATCAGGTGAGGTGTTCTTTTCCTTTGGCTTCTTTCAGGGCTCTTTCTTTTTTAAGTTACTAAATTCCAGTTAGTTAACATATAGTGTAATATTAGTTTCAGGTATACAATATAGTGGCTCAGCACTTCCATACATCAACTGGTGCTCATCACAAGTGCACCTTAATCCTTAGGACTTTATCTTTGATTTTCTGTAGTTTGAAAATAATATGGCTGGGGTGCCTGGGTGGCTCAGTCAGTTAAGCGTCTGACTTCGGCTCAGGTCATGATCTCGCAGTCTGTGGGTTCGAGCCCTGCATCGGGCTCTGTGCTGACAGCTGGCTCAGAGCCTGGAGCCTGTTTCGGATTTAGTATCCCCCTCTCTCCTTGACCCTCCCCTGCTCACACTGTCTCTCTCTCTCTCTCTCAGAAATAAATAAAACATTAAAAAAAAGAAAATAATATGCCTAGGTATAGTTGTTGGACATTTATCCTTTTCGGTGTTCTTTGAGCTTCCTGAATCTGTGGTTTGGTGTCTGACATTAATTTGAAAAACTTCTCAGTCATTATTGTTTTCAATATTTCTTGGGTTTCTTTCTTTTTTTCTTCTCTGGTATTCCCACTGCACATATGTTATGCATTTTATAGTTGTCTCACAACTCTTGGATATGCTGTTCATTTTTTTTTCAGTCTTTGTTACCTTTGCTTTTCAGCTTTGAAGATTTCTGTTGAGATAGCCTCAGGTGCAGAGATTCTTTCCTTGTCTGTTTTCAGTCTACTAATAAGTCCATCAAAAGCATTTTCTTCACTTCTATTACAGCATTTTTTAAAGTTTACTTATTTATTTTGAGAGAGAGAGTGTGTGTAAGCAGGAGAAGGGGAGAGAGAGACTCCCAAACAGGCTCTGTGCTGTTTGGGGCTCAATCCCATGAACCATGAGATAATGATGTGAGCCAAAAACAAAAGCTGGACACTTAACTGACTTAGCCATCCAGGTGCCCCTAGTTTACCAGTTTTCATCATGCTAATGGCCTAGCTTTATTTCCTTCTCTTGTACATAAAGCCCTCTACTGACTAATATCAAATAGAATGAGAAGGATGAACATTAAAAAAAAATTTTTTTAATGTTTATTTTTGAGAGACAGAGCATGAGGAAGAGAGGGGCAGAGGGAGAGAGAGACAGACTCTGAAGTAGGTTTAAGGATCTGAGCTGTCAGCATAGAGCCCGACTTGGGGCTTGAACTCACAAACTATGAGATCATGATCTGAGCTGAAGTTGGATGGTTAACCGACTGAACCACCCAGGTGCCCTGCGAAGGATGAACATTTTTATCTTTGTTGTCATTCATTTAAACAGTATCAGCCTCACAGAATCCAATTGACCCCCCAACCCATTTTTATAGCATCCCAGTCTATTAGAAACACAATTAGGTGACTTCATTTATATTTTCTTATTTTTCTTTCCCATTCTCAGGACTCAACTTTGCCCAGTCCCAAGCCAGCCAAAATTCAGACAAAAAAAAACAAGGCAAGAGGTAAGCAAGACAGCTGGGGACAGGTATGTGCTACCATTAAGGCAGGGCAGAAGCAGACAATGGGAGGGGTCTGCAGGTCACCAGATCTTACTGACTGTCTCAACTTTAAAATTTGCAAACAGTCAAGACTCTTACTAGTGTCATTAGGGAAGCCATAACCTCCTTGCTTCTGTGTACTGATTATAAAATCTTAGGTTAAAGATGGAGTGAATTTCTTAAATTCTTAGCCAAGAAGGATGGCTTCCTGGAGAAGGCAGGCTATGAGGAAAAATATCAAGAGAAGATCCAGAATAAAAAAAGAGAGAGAAATATTTAGGAAAATGGAAGGAACCAAAAAAAAAAAAAAAAAAAAACCCTGAAAACAAAAACTACCTCACTAGATTGAGAATGAACAGAGGATGCAGGGCAGAGACTAACTGTGGGAAGTCTATGGACCCTTGCCGAGCTATCATTTAGGGAGAAGTAAACAAATGTTCTTCATGGTTGTTGGTGGGGGTGATGCAGGCATAGCAGATGGACGAGATGCTACCTTGCAAAGGAAGACAATGAAGAGATTTCTGGGAAATGAATCTGCAGCAGCTCCTGTACTCATAATGGGAAGGAAAGAAGGACACAGGAATTCAGAGCCTGACCAGCCAGGTAAAGCTCAAGGCGTGGGTAAAACTATGGGAAATGAGGTTCAAGTCTATGTCTCCCTTCCTTGGGTCATTTCTTAACTTTACGGCTTTCCATTATTTTTAAAATGACAAAAAATTAGACATCTCATATTGCAGAGAACAGCACGCACTGTAGAAACATAATGGTTATTGGTTTGATTTGATCCAAAGACAAGAAAATGGTGAGGAGGGGTGAACGGACATTTATTTGAGTATTGCTGTGGGCTGGCTAGATAGACACGCTATGCTGGTTCCCTTGGATCTTTCAATATCTCTGTGACTGGACATTTGCCATTTTAGAGATAAGGGGACTGAGGCCCAAAGGGTTTATAATTTGCTCAAGACCCATGACTAGCATATGATAGCATATGGCTAGAATCCAGGTTTTTCTGATTCCAAAGCCCATTTTCTTTCTATTGAGAAAGGTCATATTTTCCAGAGATATTTTTGTAAGTAGGAATGTTGGAGTTTGACTTGTAAAAGGTCAGGACAGATGGCCTGATAGGGCTTTCAGCTTTACTGCTTTTTCACCCAGGCTCTAAGAAAAAATTTAAAGCTCCCCAAAGCAAACCTGCAGGAACCAGCTTGTCTGAGGATAAAGAAGCGAGGATGGAGCCAAAGGGCCCGACCCCACCAGCTCATCTCGGGGCCTGTCCCATGGTGGGGAAAGAAGGCTGGCAGTGTCCTCAGGAGGCTGGAAGTGTTGCTCCTAACGATGAAGCCTCCAGTGGCCTGGACCTGGAGCAACTCCTGGAGGATGTTGGAGAAGAGCCGGAGCAGCTGGAGGAGCCGCAATGTGCAGAGGACGCTGGGGAGTTCCCCACAGCCTTCTTTGAGGAATAGCTGTGTGCTCCTGCCTCCTGCTGCTCTCTCATCCGCTTCCACAGGAGCAGCAGAGAGAGCCCCTCAGAGGGTCCCTGAGAAGTTGCTAAGTGTGGGCTTGTCGGCTACAGGTCAATTGGCTAAAGTCACGGCTGTGCAGTTTATGTGTTAATAAAACAGGTCATCAGCTTAAGTGGTTCAGTTCATCTCTAACCACATGCTTCCCTTGGCATCTCTCCCTCCCCTCTGGTCCCTGTGGCAAGTCCCTGTTTCTGGTGTGAGGCCAGCACAGTATAGGGATCTGGGAAGGCAGTGAGACCTGAGTCCTGGGAGGAGGCCATGGAGAAGGGCAGGTCTGCGTTCAGATCTTGGCTCAGCCACTTACTAAGTGCGTGGCCTTGAGAAAAGCACTAACCATTCTGGGTCTTCTCTTTATGCCTCCAGTGAGTGGATTCAGGACCATAGAAGGTTGTTGGTGATGCTTACATGAGTGATGCACTTAACACGGCATATGGGCACATGTCGGTTGTTACTGTAGTGGAAGTAGAAAGGTTAGATTAGGGGACAGACCCTGGGCTCTGCGCTGGCTGCCAGTGTTTGGTGTCTCCTGCCTGGAGGAAGTCACTGAACACAAGCACTGGAGGAGGGATCTTGGGTGTGAGCTACTTCTTAATAGCTCAGTTTTGGTGAGAAGGAAAAGACAGAGGTGCCATCAGTTTCTCCTTGGGTGCCTTCAGGCAAATTCTACTGGTACTTTTATTTTTGTGGGCAAAGGCTGGGAAGTTGAAGAGGGAATGGAAGCAGATGGCTCTGTTTCTCTGATCCTGGGTGGCTTTCCATACCCACTGGCTTCTGAGCTGTCTGTGTCTGGCCCGGGTTATTACCAGAAGTTATGATCCTCTGTGCAGCTTAGTCTCAGGGAGTCCCCATTGAGTCCCACTCACTGGGCCTTTATGATAGAGTACAGGGTTTCCTGGGGGCTCTCATTGGGAAGGGTGCAGGGAGGGGTTGCTGGTGATGAGCTGGAGAAGTTGAGGGAGGCATAGAGAATGCCACCATCACCCTGGGCTTCACCCTGGCGAGAATGAAGGAGAAGGGGGTGAGTAAAGGGGAGCTGTCCTCAACTTAGAGCAGTAACCCCACACCCGAGTGCCCCACCAACACTGCAGTTCCTCTATCCCACCTTCTCCAAACTTCTTTTTAATTCCCAATTCAGGCCCTAGTCTGAGCTGCTTACCTTGGGGTCCAGCTTGGGCTCTGTTTGTCGTCCTGGAAAAAATCAAAGTGTGCTAGGGTTAGGTGGCATACCAGCCAGGGCAGAGAGATGAGCGGGGGCTTCAGGGGGAATAAGGTCATCTGGTAGGTCAGGACCAGGGTCAGGCTGGAGGGATGGGTGGGGTGGGAAAAGAGGAAAATGCTGAGGGGCACTCATGTGGGCAGGGGGTGTGTGGGGAAGAGTGGACCCAGGCAGAGAGGGAGGAGTGCCACTGCGGTAACTTACCTGTAATCCCGATGTTCTCATACTTCTCCTCAGTGTTTTGGACTGAACCCCTGTATATGAAGGAGAGGGCGGGAAGTGCATTAGGGGCAGGGCAGAAGTGGGTTCAAACCTCTGTGGGAGCTCTGCAACCCACTGACACTCTCAAGTGAGCCAAGGTTTGAGGCTCTCAGGAGGCCTCCTGGGAGAATATTGAGAGGCAGTTTGTAGTGTAGCCAGTAGTGGTCCCGATGTCCCCTTGAAGGTGGATCGTCCCAGAGGAGAGCCATCAGAAGTGTGGTGGTGGTCTTTTGGCAGGTGCCCAGGTGGGAAGGGAGAGAGGGGAAGGAAAGAATGAAGTTGGGAAGATGGGCTAGAGGAAAGGGGAGGTGGAGGGTGAGGAGGAAGAGAGCTCTGGAGAGGAGGGAGGGAGGGAGAAGGCCTGGTGGCAGAGGAGAGGGAGGTGAGGCTAGAAGCTGAGGAGGGAAGTGGCTCTGAGAAAAGAGGTGCCCACTGGAAGGTGAGGAGGAGAGCTGCTGTCCCCTTAAGGAACTTCCTGTTTCCCAAACAGGACAACTACTCACCCAGCTACGGTTCTGGCTTTAGTCTGCAGACCTGTAGGGGAACAGCAGCATGTCAGAATGCCATCCACAGAGGGCATCTCTCCTCCCTGCCTTCCTGCTCTGTGAGCTCTGAGAGGTCAGGGCAGCGGAACAGCTCTGCTGGACCCTGCTGGGACCAGGTGGCACCTGCTGGTACTCTGAGGCTGCCCAACCCTGTCCCGTGGTTGTCATCAACACGAAATCAAGAGAGAAGCTCTTGCCTGTACTTTCTCTCCCACCCTCCTCTTGGCCTTTTCCTTTGCTTCCTTTCCCCTTCCTCGAACTCCCCACGCATCCCTCAACCTGCTCCTTCCACTGCTGAGCCCTGGCCCACCCACCCCCTCCTTTGGCCCTGTTATAGACTCACAGCTCCCTTGTGCCCTGATACACTGGCTTTCCATGTTTCTCTCTCCCACCTCCTGAACCTCAGGGCTGGAATCTGTGTCTGCACTGCAGCCAGTTCCTCTCCAGCCTCTACCACTGAAACCTCTGCTGTCCCTCCGCCACCATTTCCCCTTCCATCCTTCTGAGTCTGTCTACAACATTTCCCAAGGATCAGCCCCTGGTTCACAGACATCCCCTCCACCACCCAATACCATCCTGGGAGGTCCCATCATCGACAGGGACAACCCTCTGAACACACGGGACTCCTATGTCCCCCAAACTCTAGTGACGTCCACTCCACTTAGCCATACCCCGGACTCAATCCCTGGGACTGAGAACTCTGAAATATTAAATGCCAGTGTCATTTTTATGCTATAGTTTCCTTTCTTTCCAGCTCTCTTTTGCCATCAGCCTGTTTGCTATATCTGTGCTTTGACCTCCTGAACTCTTGTCCTTAATAATCTACTTTATTTCGGCCTGTTCAAGCTCTTTGCTGATCTTTTACTCTCTACTCCTGCCCTGTCACTAGCTCCTTGATGGCCTGTGTTCCCCTATCCTTATGTCACACTTAGCTGACACAGCTCTAATTCCGGATGTGGCTGATGGCAGGAAATGCTATTTGCTTACATAAATCTATTCATTTCTTTTTTTTTTAAGATTTTCTTTTTAAGTAATCTCTATACCCAACATTGGGGTTAAATTCACAACCCCAAGCTGAGTCACCTGCTCTACTGACTGAGCCAGCCAGGCGCCCCACCATTCATTTCTTCTTACTCAGTTACAGAACTTTAATTTATTTGTGGTAGCTCTACTAATAGATGTGGGGCATAGGACTACATCCTAGCCAGTTAGATTCAAAGGGAAGTTGTGGGTAGGTTTTCAGGAAGACTTTAAATGGAGGACAGATAGCTGTGGCATAGTCTTTTTGTCTTTTTTACCCCTTCCTTCCTCCTGTTTCCTGTCTGGATTCAGAAATAATGGCTGGAGTCTAAGCAACCTTTTTGGATCATGAGGCAACATTCAGGATAGAAGCCAATAGCCAGGACAGTGAGCAGGAAGATAGAAGCCTGCATACCTGACAGTGACCTCTGGTATTTGCATCCTCATCCTTTTATATGAGGGAAAACAATAAACTCCATGTTATTTAAGCCCTGTTACTTTTGGTCTCTGGTGCCAACAGGTGAACATAACTCCTAATGAACAAGTCCCAGAAGTTTCTAACCTGCATGGGGAAAAACATGATCATATGCGATGATGCTTTTACAGAGTTTATGGCTTCTCATCTGAGTTGAATTCTTTTTTTTTTTTTTAACTTTTTAATGTTTTATTTATTTATCTGAGAGATAGAGACAGCATGAGTAGGGGAGGGTTAGAGAGAGAGGGAGATACAGAATCTGAAGCAGGCTCCAGGCTCGGAGCTAACTGTCAGCACAGAGCCTGACGCGGGGCTTGAACCCACGAACCGTCAGATCATGACCTGAGCTGAAGTCGGACACTTAACCGACTGAGCCACCCAGGCGCCCCCTGAGTTGAATTCTTAAATACCGTCTTCCATTTCCTCAGTGACTATGTCACATTTTTCTTCATCTCCAACCCTCATCCTCACTCTAGAGACAACCACTGATTTTTCCTCTGTAGAATTAAAAACACTTTGTACATCATTGATTTCATCAATATTTTTATTCACGGCTCTTAGGTTTTATGTCATATTTAGGGAGATCGTCTCCACTCCATGGTTATAAAATAGTCTCACATGCTTTCTTCTGGTGCTAGGCTTCTTTCCCCCCATTTTAACTCTTTGGTTGATTTCCATGGAATTTATTTTGATGCAAATTATAAGATAACATTTTTTTCTCAGATGGCTGCTCAGTTGTTCCGTCACTAGGTACTGAATTAGTCATCTTTCCCCATTCATTAGAAATGCTAGTTTTTAACCTACTAAAATCTCATGTATATTTGGTTATGTTTTTGTCCTGTCTGTATTTGAAATATTTTGTTTTATTCCATCGGTTTATCTGTGTGTTAATATGACAATATCAAATCATTTTCATTATTGCAGCTTAATAATTACAAGCACTAGTGCTACATAGTCCTTATTCTGTGCCAGGATCTTTTCTCAACAAATTTCATCTAATAGTCATGACAACCCCCGGGGTGAGGACTATTATTATTCTCATTTTACTGATGAGAAGTTAAGGCACAGAGTAATACAACCATTGCACTAGAGTTTCCCCAGCCAGGATTTGAGTGCAGGCAATCTAGAGTCTATTCTTCTCGCCTCTGCGCTTTAATATCTGATACGGCTAATCTCCTCTCAGTGAAATCTTTCTTTAGAGGAATTTCAGATCAGTATTGGAGGGTCTTGGGGGTGTAAATCATTAATGTCCCTAGCCCTGTCCTCTCTTTCAGCTATCAATGCATATATCCAAGTTTCTGATGAACATCTCTGCTCAGATGCACACGGGTATGTCTAACACGTCCCTCGCTAAGGAATCATCATTCCCCTCCAAACATGGTCTTTGACCTCCTGTGTTCTCTAATTTGCTGGGTGGTTTCATCCAAGTTCTTCCCACTCCCTTGACCCCTATACCAGCCTGATCACCGAGTCCTACTGATTTTCTCTCTTGAACTCTTCTTGGGTCTGGCTCTCTCCCTCCATCCACACTGCCACTGCCTTAGACTGGCCTGGTCCACCTTGGGTGCCTCCACCCCAGACTGATGTATCTGCATGGCAAACTGCTTCATGTTGCCTCTGGGAGCAGAGGCTCTTGGGTATGATTTAGGAGATTTCTTCTCCCATCTCCAGCCTCCTGATAGCATGGAGCTGCTTAGATTTCCTCCACTGCTTTCCCGTGCCTGCATGGACAGTGACCTCTTCACCACCCTCACCAGTTGCCTGGCTAATTTTCTTACACTCTTTGAGACTTTTTGTTGTGTCACTTCCTATGGGAAGCTCTCCATGATTCTCCTCCTCTCTTCTAGACTACCACAGCTCTTTCCAAATGAGGCAGTCACTGCCACTGAGTTCCTTGAAAGCAGGACCTATGCTTTATTTACATTAGTATCTTCAATTGTAAGCCAGACACTGGAAGGTAGGCCCTCAACCAGTGCTCACTTTGCTGAGCCAACTTCCTATCCCTTCTGCTCTCTCCTTACTCTTCCCAGAGCGGAACTTCCCCTCCCCATGGACCAAAAGGTGAGGGTTGATGAGAAATGATTAAGTCAAAAGACAAAAAACTAAAATATGATCAGATTTGTGGGGAGGGACTGGTCTGGAGCAGAGGTTCTCAAACTGGATCACACACAGAGATCACTTGTTGAGACCTATAAAAATGCAGATTCCTGGGGGGCCTGGGTGGCTTGGTCAGTTAAGCGTCTGGCTTTCGCTTAGGTCATGATCTCACGGTTCATGGGTTCGAGCCCCGCGTTGGGCTCTCTGCTCAGCACAGAGCCTGCTCCGGATCCTCAGTCTCCCTCTTTCTCTGTCTGTCCCCCCAAATCTCTCTCAAAAATCAATAAACAATTTTTAAAAAATGCAGATTCCTAAGCCCAGACCTCAAGGCCAGCAGGCATCTGCATTTTTTAATGGGGTCATTCTGATACTGTTGGGTTGTGGGAAACATTTAGTTGGGAACTTGGGGACAGGTCAGGGATGTGTCCCAGAACCACTTACCTTTGCTTCTCTTCCACCTGAGAAAGACAACCAGTCCCAAAATTGCTGTTATGAGCACAGCACCAGCCAGTGCCACCCCGACTGTGGCTCCCACACTCAGAGGTGAAGATCCCGAGCTCCCATTGTCCTCTTCGACATTGAGATCAGCTTTGGTGGTGGCAGAGGTGGTGGGGCCCTTGGTGGTCATCTGGGCAGCTGAGAAGACATGAGAATTCAGCAGATTCTCCTCTGGAGGCCTGGAGGTATCTGTATTAAACTGTTACATCTTGTTCCCTAGTGTGGGGAATATCAGGGGTGGGGAGCGACTCTGAGAAGAAATTTTAAAAAAATGAATGGAATAGTCAATTCCTTAGAAAAAGTACCAAAACCAGAAAGAAGCTAGCCCTAAGAAAATTCGGAGGAAAAAATAATGAAACTTATAGAGGAATAAATTTATTAGGCAACAGGACAACAGGTATAATAAAAAGTACAGGGAGTGGTTATTTAGGGGAAAAACAAACCAAAAAACGAGAATGAAATAAGAAAACAGACAAGACTTGCAAACCTAACAAGAGTTTGTTGAAATCATTTGTAAGTGTATGCTCATTATAGGCAGATAAATTAAAAAAAACCTCTGGATTAGATGATTTTCTGAAACAAACAGAAATTTCTGAAAATGGAGGTAAGAAGTAAGACACTTTCGCTGATGGGTAAAGAAGTGAGGACTCTTGGGGAAGTGGCCTGGCTCCATCAGAAGAGCAGGTGACTGTTTCTAGGTCATGAGTTCGAGCTCCACTCTGGGGGTAGAGATTACTAAAAAAAGTAAATAAACTTTAAAAAAATAAAAAAAAGAAATGAGAACCCTATTAAAAACTATCTGTCATAAAGATTCCACACTCAGGAGGCTATATGGGTAAATTCTTGTGAAAATTTAAGGAATAAATAATTCCCAGATGGATTCTAGAACACAGGGAAATATGGAAAAGATGCAAGTCTAATTCATTTCATAAAATGATAATATAATGCTGATGCTAATTATCTATCTTTTTCAATGCAGATTAAAACAGCAAAAGACTGGGCTTATTTCAGTAAAAATACCCAATAATGGCACCGTGAAAGGATAGATGGGTGCAGTCTTTTAGAGTGCATTTGTTAAATGTAGAATACTCAGGTGTGCCCTTAGACCCGGTGCTTTCAGTGCTAGAAATTTATCCTGTGGAAATGCTGGTCAGGTGTTCAAACGCCTATATTTTGGAGTGTTCCTTGCAGCTTTGTGATGCCCCAACAACATAAACTTCTTTAAATAGGATGCTGAGTAAGTAGATAAAGATACATTGTGGGATTGGGACACCCTGCAGCCTTTTTTGTTTTGTTTTTGAAGTTTTTGATTGTTTTTTATTTAATGCTTTTTAAAATTTATTTCTTTTTTTAATGTTTTATTTATTTCTGAGAGAGAGAGAGAGACAATATGAGCAGGGAAGGGTCAGAGAGAGAGGGAGACACAGAATCTGAAACAGTCTCCAGGCTCTGAGCTAGCTGTCAGCACAGAATCCGATGCGGGGCTTGAACCCACGAACCGTGAGATCATGACCTGAGCCAAAGTTGGATGCTTAACTGACTGAGCCACCCAGGTGCCCCAAGTTTTTTGTTTTTGTTTTTTTTATTTTTTAATGTTTTATTTATTTCTAGGAGAGAGAGAGACAGAGACAGTGTGAGCAGGGGAGGGTCAGAGAGAGAGGGAGTCACAGACTGAAGCAGGCTCCACGCTCTGAACTGGCAGTCAGCACAGAGCCCGATGCGGGGCTTGAACCCACGAACCGCGAGATCATGACCTAAGCAAAAGTCCGATGCTTAACCGACTAAGCCACCCAGAAGCCCCCCCAAGTTTTTGTTTTTTAAATGTTTGTTTATTTTTGAGTGAGAATGCAAGCAGGGAGATGCAGGGAGAAGGGGACAGAGGATCTGAAGGGGTCTCTGGGCTGATAGCAGTGACCCCAATGTGGGGCCCAAACTCAGCAATCAAACCAGGAGATTATGACCTGAGCTGAAGTCTGATGCTCAACCAACTGAGCCACCCAGGCGCCTCCTTCTTCAAAGTTTTTATTTATATATTGAGAGAGTGAGAGCGAGAGCATGAGAGAGAGAGAGAGAGACAGAGAGCGCTAGAGAGGGGCAGAGAGAAAATCCCAAGCAGGCTTTGTGCTGTCAGTGCTCAATCCCACAAACCATGAGATCATGACCTGAGCTGAAATCAAGAGATGGACACTTAACTGGGGCACCTGGGTGGCTCATTTGGTTAAGTGTACGACTTCAACTCAGGTCATGATCTCACGGTTCGTGGGTTCGAGCCCTGTGTCAGGCTTTGTGCTGACAGCCAGGTCAGGGCCTGGAGCCTGCTTCAGATTTTTGTCTCCCTCTCTCTCTGACTCTCCCATGCTCACGCTGCCCCTCTCTCTCTCAGAAATAAGTAAAACATTAAAAAAAAAAAAAAGAGAGAGAAAGATGGACACTTAACTGATTGAGCCACTCTGGCACCTCCCTGCAGCCTTAAAAAAAAAAAAAAAGCATAACTGTACATGTACTGAAAAGATACTTGTACTTGAAATAAAAATAAGTTGAGCAGAATTGTATGTGGTTTGATTCTATTTGTATTATGTATCTATATCTGCATCTATATCTGTGAGAGAGGACATTTCCGCAGAAAGAAGTAGTGGCTGGGGAGATAAAGCGCAGAGAGAGGAGGAATATACATTTTATCTGACTCCCTTCTGTATTGTTGGACTGTTTTTAAAAAGGAGGTACAAATATTACCAGTACCTTTATTATTTTCAAAACTTAACATTTTTCAAAGTTGTATAGGCACGTAATTTAAAGATTTCACAAATTCCATGGTTTATAAAGACGACAGCCCCTGCATAAGCCTCTTGCTCTCTTCCCACTCTAGAGACGCAACGGTTTTTAACACCTTTAGTTATTTCTTTTGGCATGAACCTTGTATTTCTAAATCACAAGCATACACTGCTGTTGTTTGAATTGTCTTAAGTATTGTTGACTTACTTCCTACCATTGAAATCGAGGATTTCAATCTTTTACACCCCTGTTTTCTCCTTTTTACTGGACAGTCCAGCATTTGATGTCCTTTCATGAGAGGTCTTCACCTGGCTTTTGGGACACCATTGTCTTGTGGTTCTTTTCCTGCCTCCTAGCAGCTCCTTGTCAGTCTTCTTGTTGATTCCTCCCTTTCCCACCCCAAACATTCATGGCACTTCCTCATTTCAGTCTTAGGACCCCCTCTCTATCTACACTCACTTCCCAGATAATTTATCCAGTCCCATGGCATCAACTACCAGTGACAAACTGATCCCACCCAAATTTACATATGCATCCACCTGTTCCCTGGCTCTCCTGACTCCTGTATCTCACTGTGTACTCACACCTCTGTTTGTCTTGTAGTGTCTCAAATTTCAGATGTCCAGAACAGAACTCTTGACTTCCTCCCAAACCTCAACCATGTCCCTCTCTCAGTAAATGGCAATGCCATCCTGCAAGAAGCTCAGGCCAAAAGCCTTAGAGTCACCCTTGCTTCTTCTCTCTTTCTTACCCCCATATCCCATCATCTGCAAATCCTGTCTGCTCAGTCTTCAAAATATTATCACATCTCACCTGCCCTTGTTGTCACCCTATTTCGGGCACATCACCTCTCACTGGTGTCCCTGCTTGTGACCTTGCTCATCTTTACAGTCTTATTCTCTATACAATAACAGCTGGAGAGACACTTGTGCAATGCACATCAGAGCACAGCAGGAAACTCTCAGTAGACTCATTGCACTAAGTTCTTTTCATGGCTTTTAAAGCCACACCAAACTGGCCCTCCACTGCCTGTTCTGATCTCACCTCCTGCCACCATCAGCCTCTTTATCTGCTTTAGCCACACCCTTGTCCCACCTCACAACCTCTGCCCTTGCTGAACATGCTTCTCCAGATCTCTCCCTGACTTCCTGCAGATTTGTGCCGTAGGCTGGATTTTTCTGCTGGCTTCTTTTAGACCCACTCCCCAACTCCCCTCCACTTTGTGCCTTTGGAGTCTGGTCTTGGTGGACTCAATCCATGGGCTCTCTCACCTGCTGGTTCTTAGTAGCCAGTGGGAGTCACCATCAGGAGGTAGAGGGAGAGAAGAGGGTAGGTCATGTCCCTTTGTCTCCCATCTGACAGGTCTTATATTAGGGTTTTCAGAGACACAGAACCAATGAGATACAGAAAGAGATGTGGAGTTTTGAGGTATTGGTCCATGTGATTATGACAGCAGAGAAGCCGGAATTTGCTGTCTGTAAACAAAAGGCCCAGGAAAGCTGGTGATATAGTTTCAGGCCCAGACCTGTGGATCTGAGGACCAGGGGGACCATAAGTCCCAGGGAGGTTCCAACGGCCCGAGAACCAAGAGCTCCGCAGTCTTAGGGCAGGAGAAGTGGAGATACCTGCCCATCCTCTACTTTTTTTTTTTTTAGGTCCCTCAAGGGTTTGGATGATGCCTACCCACAGCTAGACTCTTCTAGAAATACCGTTACAGACATATCCAGAAAGAATGTCTTATCAGGTCTCTGGGTATCCCTTAAGCCCACTCAAAACTAACCATCCCAGACTTGTTGATTCTGGGTCCCCCTTCTTCCTACTCTGCTCCTCAGTCCTGGGAATGGTCTCAGGGGTCTCCCATCCCTGACTGATTTCCCTATCATGTGCCCTACTCCAGATTCCCCCCAGTCATCCCGTTTGAGTGGCTGCTTCCTGCCAGGACTCTGCTATTCCATCTGAATAGAGTAAGCACCCTTAGCAAACTTTATCCCTCCGATTCTGCTCCAGTTCCTTCCTTTTCTCTTTCTACCACCACTGGACACACAGAATTAATTTGTTGGCTTTCTCTTGAGTTTTCTTGCTCATCCACATTTATGTACAAATAGCATTGGTGTGCACGTGATTTGCTTTTTTTTTTTTTTTGTTGCTGTTGCCCTAGTGTTCAGATTAGCACTCAACACACAGTAGGTATTCAATCTATATTTGTTGAATGAATGTATGAGATAATTTTCTCTTAGAATTTCTAGCCATTCATCCACTGTCTTCCAGCTTCCTCTATTGCTATGGAGACCACCAAAGCCATTGTGATTCCTGAATCTCCTGCAGCCTGTTTCTTTCCTCCTTGGAAATTTGTTGGATCTTCTTTTTATCCTTGACATTTTGAAATTTCATATTGCAGTGTCCTGAGGTACATCTTTTTATTTGTACCCATTTTCTGTGCTGCTTTGTTCTGGAACATTTCTAGAGTTATCTGGGATATTTTCTTTCCACAGCCTTCTCTCTTCTCTGTTTCTGGAACTCCCATTATTCAGAGGCTGGAGCTCTTGGGCCAATCCTCAGTTTTTCTTATCTTATAGTTTCTGTATGACTTTCCTATGGCAGCTGGAAGAAATGACCACAAACTGGGTGACTTCAAACAATGGAAGTTTAGTTTCTCACAGTCCTGGAGGCTGGAGGGTGGAGAGCAAGGTGTCACTATGGCCACGCACCCTCAGGAGGCTCTGGGGGAGTCTGTTGCCTGCTTCCTCCAGTTTCTAGAGGCTGCACCACTGAGTCTCTGCTCTGTGACCACACTGTCTCCCTTTACCTCCCTCTTAGAAGGAGGCTCCTGTTTGCATGTAGGGCCCACCCAGCTAATCCCAGATAACCTTCTCACCTCAGAAATCTTAACTAAATCTCATCCTTTACCATGGAAGGTAATAATCACTGGTTTTGGAGACTGGGATGTGGACACATCTTTGTGGGGGCTGCTATCCAACCCACTACAGTTTCAAAATCTGTGACTCTTTGTCTACCTTCTGAAAGATTTCCATCACGTTTATCTTCCAATCCTTTAACCGAGTTTTCCATTTCTGTCATTATATCTTATATTCTCAAGAGTTCCTTGTTTGTTCGGAAAGCTCCCTCTGTTATTACAGGGTTGCTCTCAACTTTCTGAGGATCGTAGTTATCTGAATTTTATTCTTCATTATTTTGGTTTCTTCCAAGAACCTCCTCCCTCCTCCCCCACCACATTGGTTTTGCTGTGTGTTTCATGGGGGAAGGATTCCTTAAGTGTTGAATGTAATCATATTTAAAAAATTTTTTAACATTCATTTTTGAGAGAGACAGAACATCAGTGGGGGAGGGACAGAGAGAGAGGGACAGAGAGAGGGAGACACAGAATCCAAAGCAGGCTCCAGGCTCTGAGCTGTCAGCACAGAGCCTGATGTGGGGCTCAAACTCACTGACCACGAGATCATGGCCTGAGCTGAAGCTGGATGCTTAACTGACTGAGCCACCAGGCGCCCATGAATGTAATCATATTTTTAAATGGCGTCTCTAGCCTCAGGCATTCCAGGCACAGCAGAGGCAAGGGGTCAGTCCTCAGGGCTAGGGGATTCCATGCAAGACCGAGACCCCATCTCTTTGCTGCCTTGGTTGCCAGTATGTAGAAGGCCATGCTGACTGGTAGCTGTGTGTGTGGCCTGGGAGGAGTGCTTGTTAGCTAGTGGGCTGTAGGATCTGTTAGGATTTCTGGATCCTTTTTAGGCCCATCAAATAGATTTCCCAGAAAAGAATCTCCTGATCTCTTGCCCGTGGTGGAGTAGGGGATACCAGCTGGGCTGAGTCCTGGGAAGCATGTAAGGAGGGTAAGGCATTTAGGATCTCATCAATTCACCAAATCTCCAGTTTTAAGGACTGAACCCTTGCCCCCAGGTATGCCTAGGGCACTACCCCCAGAGTTGTTCCAGTCCATCCTTTCTTGAAAGCAAATCTCCAGTCTCTGCTGGGTGGGGAAGGGGTGTAGAAGTTTCCCTGCTCTTTATTTTTTAAAACTTTTTAAATGCTTATTTATTTTTGAGAGAGAGAGACAGAATGTGAGTGGGGAAGGGGCAGAGAGAGAGGGAGACACAGAATCTGAAGCAGGCTCCAGGCCCTGAACTGTCAGCACAGAGCCCAATGTGGGGCTCCAACTCACAAACTGTGAGATCATAACCACGAGCCAAAGTTGGACATTTAACCAACTGAGCCACCCAGGCGGCCCTTTAAGTTTCCCTGTTTCTTAATTTTTTTTTTTATGTTTATTTTTTTAGAGGGAGAAAGAGTGCAAGCAGGGGAGGGGCAGAGAGAGAGGGAGACACAGAAGCCAAAGCAAGCTCCAGGCTCTGTGCTGACAGCTCAGCACAGACACTACACGGGGCTCGAACTAACGAACTGCAAAATCATGACCTGAGCTGAAGTCAGATGCTTAACCTACTGAGCCACCCAGACGCCCCTCCCTGCTTCTTACATAGATTATCACCTAGTCCTCCAACTTTCCAATTCCCTTTCACTCCCATCATCAGGGGTTCTAGGGTGGCCCTCCCTGAACCATTGAGGGGTTTTGGAGTATAAGAATCACCTTTCTTCTAGAGCTCATGGCTTAGCTCCCCTGGTCTCCTAGGCAGATATATTAGTCTATGTTTTTCTGGCTTCCCAAATATGGTTTTTCACCACATAGCTCACATATTTTTTTGTCTTTGTGGCTTTTGTCCTAAAAAATTTCTCTTTGCAGGGCACCTGGTGGCTCAGTTGGTTAAGCATCCAACTCTTGATTTTGGCTGAGGTCATGATCTCACGGTTGATAAGATCGAGCCCTGTGCTGGGCTCCACACTGACTGCATGGAATCTGTTTGGGATGCTCTCTCTCCCTCTCTGCCCCTCCCCTGATCTCTCTCTCTAAATAGACTTAAAAAAAAAATCTTTGCTGTCATTTTACTAGGGTTTGGTAGGGAGGGGATGTAAATGTTGCATATAACCCACCATTCTGGCCAGAATTTGTGCAATATTTTACAATGAAAATTATAAAAGATGAATGTTCAAAAATAATGTTGCATATTAAATATAAAAATAAAAGATTTAAAGGAAAGCAATATCTCATGTGAGATGTTGACATGGTCTTTAGAATAATATGCCCAAGGTTACTGAGGGATATAAAATAGGAACCATTTCTGGGTGGGAAGATTGTATGTTACACCGATTTCTGTTTCTGTTAATTACTTTCTAGGTTTAATGCAATTCTAATGTAAGAAATATCCATAGGCGTTTTCCTCAGGACGGGACAAACTTATTCCAACATTTATGTGAAACAATAGGCCAAAACAATAATAAAGTTTTTGAGGAAGTAATGTGATTCTAATGGAAATAGTCTTAGCCACTGAAACATTACCAAGTTATAATCACTAAAACAGTGTAGTAATGATATAACAAAAGACAGAACAGTGAAATGGAGATGACAGACCAGAAATGGATGCTATTTTACAAAAAGCCCCAGCCTAGGAGTCAATGAAGAAGATAAAAATATTCCATAAAAGGGGTTGGGACCATTGATTCATTTCTTATTCATTAGTTTAATTCTTTAATTTCTTATTCATTAGTTTAATTCTTTACCTCCTATCATATATCAAAATCTCACTACATTAATGAGTTTTATTGTGAAGTCATATAAAAATCAGAAGAAATTAGGGATGCCTGGGTGGCTCAGTGAAGCGTCTGATATTGGTTCAGATCATGATCTCCAGGATCATGAGTTCAAACCCCACATCAGGCTCCATGCTGACAGCTCAGAGCCTGGAGCCTGCTTTGAATTTTGTGTCTCCCTCTCTCTTCCTCTCCCTTCCTCTCTCTGTCTTTCTCTCTCTCTCAAAAATAAACATTAAAAAATTAAAAATTAAAATTAAAAGTCTGAAGAAATTAAAATATTTTCAACCCCTTGGGGATATAGGTCTTTGGGTTAAGAAATAAAAGAAAATCATAAAGGAGAATTCAATGAGATTTGTCTACAAAAGGAAAACATCTGTATTTAGAAAGCATTGTTAAACCAGCCACGAACTTATCAGTTCATTTGCTGCAAATATTCCTTTAGGGTGATATCTTTGCATGGTGGTACCTCACTTGCATAAAAAAACAAAAAACAAAAAACAAATCACATTTCTTTTTATTTTCTGTATTTTTAAAATAGAGCTATCCAATTAATTGTATTAATTGAAAAAATTAATTACTAATGAAAAAATCATAGTAAATGTGACTGAAATGAGAAATGAGGAAAGTTAGGAGGATCAGGGACAGATGAAAAGGGGTTTGGGAGAGCAAAAACCTCTCATAAAAGGCCATTTAAGGGAATATGGAGGAGGTGCCAGAAATAGAAATCCAAGGCTGTCTTGCTAAATTCAGGCTGTGAGCCACTTTCCATTTGCTCTGAAACCAGCACGGTGGTCAGATGGGGCAGTGGTTTACCAAGGGTGGGGTCGTGGAGAGTGTCCTTCCTGCCAGGAGCAGTCATACGTTGTCAGAATTGCCAGCACAAGGAATTGTAAAGAGCAAACCTAGGATCTTTAGTTTTTAAGGAACTTTCTACAGATAATATTCTACAGACAGTGCATCCCCTAGTGCCTGCTCCCGGGAGAGGCTCCCTCCCCAGCTGCTCTGGAGACAGACAAACCTAGGTTCAAGTTCCCAAGGCTGCTGCGTAACATGGGAAGATGTTACTGTAACCCACCCCATGATTTGGTGAAAATAGGTGAAGACAACAATAGGAGCAGGTCAGAGTGGAGGCTCTGGGATTAAAGTGGGTTCAAGTCCCATCTGCACCATGAGTGTGAATATCAACAGGTGTTTAGGCTTTTGAGGAGCAGTTTCCTTATCTGTAACGGGAAGACAACAGCAGTGCCAGCCGTTACTGTGGGGTCGTGGGGAAGGTTGTGAACCAGGGTGATGTACACCTATTGTTCAACCCGACACAGTACGCGGTAAGTGGCGGCGGCCATGTTTCTGCTGTAGATGCCGTGTCTACACGTCTCAAAGGCCAGGATGGAAGAGCAAGATCGAAGTGGACAGTGGGGATAGTACAGGCAGAGGTGGGGACTAGGGATGGGGGGAGGCAAGGAGTCAGGGGACAGAGAGGTATGGGAAAGGAGAGGAGGGAAGGGGCTGGGGTAGGAAGCACTGTGGGCCAGGTTCTGAGGAGCAGAGCAGAAGGACTCTGGGGTATTGGAAAAAGAGATAATGGGGCGTTACCAGGGGACAGGGGTCTTGGGTCATGATTGGGTACCTGCTGTGTGTGCTGGGCTGAGCCTGTGACTGTGGGGAGACACAAGACTCGGGGCTGGCTGGGGTTGTTCACAGAGACACACGACGAAGGGAAGGCAGACCATGCCCTGAAGAAGTCAAGTCCACCTGGACAGCGTGGGGTGAGGGGAGGGAGGCAAGGCTGGAGGCCCAGCTTGGAGCAAGAAGGGAGGATTACTGGGCAGCCTGGAAGGCGCTGAGGCTGGGGGAGTAGGGGTGGGGACCGGCCCTGGAGGGGGCAGTGAGGGGGATGGGCAAGGAAGGCAGCCAAGATCTGGGGAGATTGGAGAGAAAGAGTAAAGTTGGCAGAGGCCTGGGGAGGGCGGGGGAGAGGAGTTTGAGAGAAGGGACAAGCAGGGGGATTGGGGCCTGGGTCAGGCCTGGGGGACGAGGACACCGTGCAGAGGGGGTGTGGTGGCTGCCGGGCAGCTGGACTCACCGTCAGTGATGGTGAGTTTGGTCCCCGGGATGGACTGCCACACCTGCCAGCCGTCTCTTAGCGTTCTCACTTGGACCCGGCAAAAGTACCTATTCTCATCTTCTTTCCGAAGGTTCGATATGCACAGGGCACCAGAGTTCTGACCGTTCAAGTCCAAGGTGATCCGGTTCTTGTAATCCTCATGGATAAAAGGCCCGGTACTGTTGTAGATGGTTTCTCCATGGAACTGTGTCCTTCTCAGGGCTACACTCAGTCTGGGATCCATGGCTAAGTTCCAGCAGTGGAAGTAGGAGAAAGAGATGCAGATGAAGCTACCCTTGGGGGCAGAGAGAGACTCTGGCTGCTTGACCCCAAAGTCAGTTTTTGGATTGCATGCTTCTGAGCTGCCTGGAGGAGGGAGAGGAAAGACTTTGGGCCACTGGGAGAGATGAGGAAGATAACCCAGACCCTCTGGCACCCTCACCCATAGGCACTAGTGTGACAGATGGCAGGACTGGCCTTCTGGCCTGGGTGTCCCCCTTGCCAGGCTTGGGGTAGGGAGGAGGGTGAAGGGTTGGGGAGGACCTGGCACTATGGGACCAGCCCCCTGGGGCTAGGAGGCCTGATCGGCTACCTCAGCAGACCCCTTCTCCAGTTGCACAGCCACAGACCTTCCTGGGGAGTCTCCGGGCTTCAGGGCAGAGCCAGGGTGTCCCAGACACTCACCAGCCTGCAGAGATACCAGCAGCAGCAGCAGCAGCAGGGGCAGCAGCAGGGATGGACCCATTGCCTCACTCTCCTCCCAGGAGAGGAGAAGCCAAGTAGCTCTGTCAAGGCCGGAGGACAGGTCCTACGGAGGTCCCTCCTCAGAGAGTTCAGAGGAACATGGATCAGGCTCCTTCAGGAGAGCAAGGGAGGGTGAGCTTCCCCAAACTCACCAGCCCCTAGAGTAATCAGCACTTCCTTTATCACTCTGCTTTCTTCTTTTCCTACGTTGCACAAGCACCTCCCTTGTGGTCAGCGCACAGAGAGCCATGAGAGAGGCCCCTAGCCTAGCCTCTTTCTTCACGTAGTGGGCCATGGTTCTGACCATGGCCATCTGTGGGCTCTCTCTTCTACCTCAGCTCCTGGCCGCGTCTCCTCAAGAGTCAGCCTCGGTCTCTCCAGCTCTTCTGACTGGCTCTCTGGGTGTCTCCCAGCTTCTGTCTGTCATCCAACTAAAGGCACTGAAGCTGGACCAGCTTTGGCTCTTCCGGCCAGAGGACGGGCAGCCATGAGACTCTGCCCAGCTAATACTCCCTCCCCTCAGAGGGAAGGTGAAGGGACCCACTGGTGGACAGATGGCCTTAACCCCAGCACCAGGCACCAAGGACACCCAGCTTGGGCTTGGCCCCTCTCCCTCCCAGCAGGGGCTCCCCTGCGCAGGACCCAGGTCTATCAGGCTCCTTCCCTCCCCTAGTCAGCTCCTTTTGTGCAGTCTCACAGCGTCCCTGGGGTTAGGAGGTAAAGGTGGGCCTTCTGGAGGCCACGCCTCAACCCACAGGAGGCAAGACTGGATCTGCAGGCCCCTGTGTCTTCCATTCCACAGATGAGGAGACCAAGGGCTCAGAGAAGCCCTGCCCCAGGTCATGTGACTCTTAGGTGGCAGGTCCTGGACTCAAACTCCAGTCTTGCTGAGTCCACAGAGCCTTCTGCTTCTTCTGGATGCTCCCACCAAGTCGCACCACACAACCTTGAGCCTCAGCTCAAGAGTTCTAGGGGGTGAGCCCCTAGGAGGCTATATGTTTGTAATGCTCCTTAGGTGATTCCCTCCACAGCTGTGAGAGCCCTGGCTAATCTGGGGCCTTCCTTGACCAGAGGGGTAAATAAGGCCCAGAGCAGTAATGAGTCACTCTCAGGACAGTGCCTGGACTGTCTCCAATTGAGGGCACTGCCAGCTTGTGACTGGTGGTGGGTGGGAGCAAGACCCCGAGGCAACCATTGGTGACTCTTTGTGCCGGTTTTAGGAGGCTTGGCTCCCTCCCTCTCCAGAATGAGGTTGGCACTGGCTTACTGAGTAGATGGTGAGGATTGGAGAACATGATTTCATCACAGGAAGTGGCCTCATCTTCTGGAGGTGGAAGCAAGAAGACCAACTTCCTTTCTCCATTGCTTCCTCAGTCCAATTTTCTCCCACGCTTCTCCCAGGGCCTTCCAGGAAGCCCCTGACCTGTCTCTGTGTCTGCCTTTCTTACACCTCCTCCCAGGCCCCAGGAGACAGGTTCTGCATTTTCATGGAATCCCCTTCTCTGAGGCAGGCCTTAAACATCCATTGCCTCATCTTCAGCCCTACAACACTGTGTGGTGGATTTGTTGTTTCTCTATTTTCACCATCAGGAAACTGAGGCACCATCAGGAAGCAGCCTTAATGACATGGAGTCCACTGGGCTGTGAAAGATGCTTGGGTGAATGGTAACAGCTGGAAAGGTGGACAGAAGAGAGGGACTGACTGCCTTCTTGGCAGCTCCTCTGTGGGGTGGCCTGCCCTGTCTGAGGGGTGGCACCTGAAGTTTATTCCCACCTTGCCTCACTAGCTGTGGAACCTGGCTGGACAGTCTCCTCTTTGCCAGGTCACCCAAGGAGGGGTTGGACTCTACTAGGCGGTGCCGCGGCCCCTTCTGTTGGGCAGCAGGGCGTGTTTACTCAAAGGCTCTGGGTCACTTTGGCAGAGTACCTTTCACCTGGGTGCCTCAGGCCCTGCTGCTCTCACTAGACGCAAGCTGCCCATTCCACGTCATGTTCAAGCCCCTGGCCCCAGTGAGGGATCCCTGTGAGACTTGAAATTAGGAGGCATGATTTCTGCTCACAGGTAGTGTGTGGTCTTGTTCATCCTCCCTTGTCCCAGTAGCAATGAGAGGGCCCTGTCATCAGGTGAGCTGTGGCTCTAGTCACAGAGGGGCTTCTGGGAGGAGGAGGGCCTGGTGTGTTGTGATTCATGGATGGGCAGAGCCTAAATGCAGCTCTTTAGCCCGGGGGGTGTGTCCATGGGAGAAGGTTCTGAACCAGTTTGTTCAGGAGCAGAGTGAGGGCTATGAGCTGTGGACACAATCTGAGGATACTGCCTTAGTCTACCTCCAAGTTCTCCTAAGTTTCTGTTCTCCCTTCCTTATTGGCCACATCCATCACTGCCCCAGTCCTTTCCCCCTCCTTGACTCCTCACCCTGCTCCTGCTTTCCCGCCAAGATCAGGAGTAAGGCAGAGATGTCTGCTCTCACTACCTCCATTCATTGTGATGGAGATTCTAGATCAAGGAATAAGGCAAGACAAAGAGATAAAAGTGTTCTGTGTTTTCTTAGAATCTGTATTTACGCATTTGGCTTTCATTCATCACATGGCAATTGTATTAACTATTTTTTTAATTGTCTGCATTCTTGATGTTCTTCACCTGTGGCCTTGGGGGCTGGGGAGAGATGGCCCCTCCCAAGGCTAGCCTATTCTTAGATCTTGGGAAGGGCTTTCCTAAGAGCATGTCTTTCATATGCCAACTGAACCATGGGGCACATACTCTAAAACACCACTTTTATCTAATTCTCACACACCAATCCAGTATTTCCTCTGCCCTGAAGCAACCCTGTGCTGGGTGACAGACAACTAGAGATAGAGCTCTCGAATTCATCAAACTGGCCAATCCTAAACTGTTTTTTCTTCCTTAACTTGTCTTGCCAGGGGAAAACATAAAGACTGTGGTCTGTGCCTTCCACTCGGTCTTGCCTCTGCTCCCTCTAGTGTTTCCCCATATGACCCTCTATGGCATGCGTTTTGCTTCTCTGCAGGAAATGTGAGTTATAAAAACCTTTCAGTGTCATTACTCTCTCTGTTTCATCACTCAGTCTCTTGTATAAATTAAAATTCTGTGAGTATAAGATTAAGCCAAAAGGTATCCAGATTGAAAAGGAAGAAGTAAAAACACTTTATTTACAGATGACTTGATGGTTTATGCAGCAGCTCCAATGGAATCAACAAAAAAAGTAATAGAACTATAAGTGATTTTAGCAAAGTCACAGGAATCAAGAGCAATACACAGAAATCAATTTATTTCCTAATTCTAATGACAAAGAATGGAAGTCAAATGGAAACACCATCACTTACACTGGCTGCAAAAATATGAAATATTTAGGGGTGCCTGGGTGGCTCGGTCAGTTAGTTTGAGCCTCAGTTCGTAAGTCTGAGCCTTGTGTTGGGCTCTGAGCTGACAGCTCAGAACCTGGAGCCTGCTTCAGATTCTGTGTCTCCTTCTCTCTCTGCCCCTCCCCCACTCACACTCTGTCTCTCTCTCTTTCCAAAATAAATAAACATTAAAAAAATATTTTTTAAAAAATTTTTATGTTTTATTTCTGAGAGAGAGAGAGACAACATGAACAGGGGAGGGTCAGAGAGAGAGGGAGACACAGAATCTGAAACAACTCCAGACTCTGGAGCTAGCTGTCAGCACAGAGCCCAATGCGGGGCTCGAATCCACGAACCGTGAGATCATAACGTGAGCCAAAGTCGGTTGCTTGACTGAGCCACCCAGGCACCCCAAAAATATTTTTTAAAAATACCAGGGGTGCCTGGAAGACTCAGTCAGTTGAGCATCTGACTTTAGCTCAGGTCGCGATCTCGTGGTTCGAGCCCCGTATCAGGCTCTGTGCTGACAGCTTTGAGTGTGGAACCTGCCTTGGATTCTGTATCTCCCTCTCTGTCTGTTCCCCCCCATTCACACTGTCTCTGTCTCTCAAAATAAATAAATAAAAGAAATAAATATAACAGAAGATGTGCAAGATCCAAACACTGAGAACTAGAAAACACTACTGAGAGAAATTAAAATTAATGAATGGAGATTTCCTACATAAGTATGAATAGTACCAGTGCTGTTCAGATGTCAAATCTCTCCAAATTAATACAGAGATATAACACAATCTTAATCAAAGTCCCTGTAGGCTATTTTGTAGAAATTGGCAGGCAATTCTAAAATTCCTATAGAGGGGCACCTAGGTGGCCCAGTCACTTAAGCATCCGACTTCAGCTCAGGTTACGATATCATGGGTTGTGAGTTCAAGCCCTGAATCAGGCTCGGTGCTGACAGCTCAGAGCCTGAAGCCTGCTTCCGATTCTGTGTCTCCCCCTCTGTCTGCCCCTCCCCTGCTCATTCTTTGTCTCTCTTTGTCTCTCAATAACAAATGAATATTTAAATTTTTTTTAATAAAATAAAATTCCTATAGAAATTCAAAGTACTTAGTATTTAGAATTCCTATAGAAATTCATAATACTCAAGGTGCTGTCTCTAGTTGTCTAAAATTAAAGAGCCAAATCGGAGGATTTATGCTACCTGACTTTAAGACTTACTGTAAAGCTACTGTAATCAAGATACATTGGTATCAAGACAAACAGAGCAAAGGAACCAAAACAAGCACAGAAAGAGACCCACGATTATATGGTCAATTTATTTCTAACAAAGATGTAAAGGCAATTCAGTGGAGAAATAGTCTTTTGAACAACTGGTACTGGAACAACTGGAAACTTATATACAAAAAAGTGAACTTCAATTCATATTTTGCACTATGTACAAAAATTAAATCACAATGAATCATAAGCCTAACTTTAAGTCCTAAAATTATATAACTCAAGAAAAAAAAAGATAGGAGAAAATCTTTGTGACTTTGGGTTAGGTGCAGATTTCTTCCTTTTTTTTTTTTTTTTAAATGTTTTTTATTTATTTCTAGGAGAGAGAGAGAGAGAGACAGCATGAGCAGGGGAGGGTCAGAGAGAGAGGGAGTCACAGACTCTGAAAGAGGCTCCAGGCTCTGAGCTGGCAGTCAGCACAGAGCCCGTCACGGGGCTCGAACCCACGAACCGCGAGATCATGACCTGAGTGAAAGTCGGACGCTTAACCGACTAAGCCACCCGGGCACCCCTGGGTGCAGATTTCTTATTTTCAACACCGAAAGCATTAAAGAAAATACTGATTGGGGTGCCTGGGTGGCTCAGGCGGTTAGGTGTTGGACTCTTGATTTCAGCTCAAGTCATGATCTCAGGGTCGTGGGGTCAAGCCCCACATCTTGCTCTGCTCTGAGTGTGGAGCCTGCTTGGGATTCTCTCTCTCTCCTTCCCCCTCTACCCCGCAACTGCTCACTAGTGCACATGCTCTCTCTTTCTAATTTAAAATTAAAAAAAAAAAAAAAACCATAATGAGATACCATTATATATTTGTTAAATGGCTAAAAAGACTAGTCATACTGTTGGCAAAGATGCAGAGCAACTGGGGATGTAAGGAGGTACGACTGAGCCATTCCTTAAAAAGTGAAACACGCCTACTACATACACATATGTGTGTACCACATACGCATACCGCTGCCAGGTATCACTGTGCTGATCATCAGCAGCAACATCACGTGGGGACTTATGATAATGAAAAGTCTCAGGCCCCAGTCCAGCCTGCCGAAGTTTGAGAACCACTGCCCTGGGGCAAGGACACTGACTTTGAGGACCTGCCTTGTCTGTTACGTTTACTTTTCATGACAATCCTGTGAGATGAAGGAATTTTATTCCCATCCAATTTATTCCCATCCCAAGAAGGAAGACACTAAGGCTCAAACAGGTCACCTCACTCACTCTGGTTCCCTCCACTGGGCAGGCCTGGAGTTTGGACAACGCTCAGATCTGTGTGCCTTGGGTACTTGGTGCTTTCCAACATGATTGCCCTTCTTCCCAGCTCCCCCAGGAGTTTAATCTCTCCCATGTCCCTTCTGCTCCCACAGCCCTTCCTAGAGAAGGCCATTCATCAGGCTTCATTCATCAGGCCACTTGTCAAGGTCTGGGGAAACAAAGGCAACAGGATGTGAACATGAGGTGAGGCAGGAAAATGACCATGGTTCTCTGAAGGACAGGGAAGGAGGAGAAACCAGGGGCCAGATCTTGGTCTCTACCCTTCCCCATAGACTGCCCAGTGCCACTGCTGACATCAACGCTCTGTTTACTTCCTACTGTTTTCTATTCAGAGGACAGGCTCAGAGAGGGTTTATCCTGCCCTGGTGGGGGCAGGCATGCAGTTAGCCCTCCAGGAATTAGGACCCAGCTGGGAAGAGAAGACTCACCATATGAAGCAAGGAGAGGGAGGCCATAAAGTTAATGTCATCCCCAACTGTATCAACATTAACTTTATGGCCTCCCTCTCCTTGCGCTGGGTGTTTTGCTTATTTGCTGTATTCTTGATACTTTGACAGGTGAAGCCTCAGTGACCAGGGAGAGACTGCCCTTCTCAGTGCTGGCCAGTTCCTAGAGATGGCAAAGACTTGCCCAGGAACATGCCTTTCATATGCAAACCAACCCGTCCAGAGCCTAGTAGGGAGCCCATGCTCCAAACAACCTCTTCTATCTGGTTCTTCTGCTCCAGGAGGGCAAAATTCCTCTACCCCTTTCTCCCCAGGGCAGCCCCTAATCCATATAACCTGCTGAAATTATTCTCACTGCCCAGTCCTAAGCCAGTTTAACCTGCTTTGCCTTGTCTTTTCCACAGACACTAGACAAAGGCTCCTGCCCTCACTTTCTCTTCACTTCCTCTGCCTTCTGATGGACCTTGGTGCCTCCCCACACGGCCCTGCATGGGATTCCATGCCTCTAGTATCTAGGGATCTGTGAATGTAAATTCTTATTTCATGACAATCATTTCTATGTCTTTGTGTCTAACCATATCTGATTCAAACAAAATAAAATCATGTTTTAAAATTGTAGTTAACTCAAAAAATAAAATAAAATAAAATAAAATAAAATAAAATAAAATAAAAAATAGGTTTGATTCCCCAAACCTTTTGAGTTAACTCAAAAAAATAATAAAATAAAATAAAATAAAATAGGTTTGGTTCCCCAAACCACCGGAAGTAGGCAGTCTGTTATGGTCCTGATTTTACAAGAGGAAACTGAGGTCCTGAGTGAGATTGTGAGTGTCACTTAAGGTCACATTGGCAGTAAATATCTGCTGTGGTGTTGGGTCTGTGCCTCTCTGCTCACCTCCACTTCCCCATGCAGTGACAACTGTCAACAGTCCCCTGGGCCACACCAGCAGCCAAGGGTTCCCTTTTCTGTGTTGTCTTCTGCTACACACAGAGATGCTTGAGGGCAGACAGAGGCATGGAGATTTGGGTCCTTGGCACCCGGCATAGTGCACAGGGCAGTGAGTGCTGACTGGTGTGGATGGAAAGAACGCAGCGGTGGGCGTCAGGTGATGACGATCCATGTAGCTTTCTAGTCAGTGGGCAGTGTCTTCTGTGTCACCTCATTGTGTCCTCACTCAGACCGTCTAAGGGGGGTAGTTGTTATCCCCACTTTACAGATGAGACGACTGAGGCTCGGGGAAGGGAAGGCATTCGCCCAGCAGTCTGCCCCAGGGCCTGCCTTCTGTGGAGCCTGCCTCTGTCACATTCACAAGTTTCATTTGTCGTGTGACTGAGACTTCCTCATCTGTCAGCCTCCTCATGGCTGCTGGCTGCATTCCAGCTCCCAATCAACCTGACAAATGCTAACAGAGCTTCCGGGACATAAGAGCAGAGAGCTGAGAACTGGGAGGCACTGGCTGACCCCTGACCTTGCTGTGTTCCTGGGGTGGGAGAAGAGGAAGGACACTCCCAGAGACCCTTGTCGCCCTTCCCCTTTGTTTAACAAATAGCTCCCCAGAAGCCCTGGTTCGTAGCATTTGCCGGTTTCCATGGTGCAAAAACTCCCAGAGTTAACTACTAACGTGTGGACCGAGTGTTTGCATCCCCACTGGACCCCCCAAATTTATATGTTGAAGCCCTAAGCTCCAGCGGGGCTGTGCTCAGAGATGGGGCCCCTAAAGAAATAACCGAGGTTAAATGAGTCATGGGGGTGGAGGGCTGATCCTATAGGACTAGTGTCCTTACAGAAAGTGACGGCAGAGTGATGCTTTCTGTCTCCACACACACACGCCGAGGGAAGGCCTTGTGAACATAGCAAGATAGTGTCACCTACAAGCTACAGGCAGTGACCTCAGGTGCCAAACTTTGATCTCAGACTTCCCAGACTCCAGAACTGAGAGAATTTCCTGCTATTTAAGTCATGCAGTCTGTGGCATTTCATTATGGCAGCCCGAGCAGACTAATAATGTGAAGTCACTGAATTTGAGCCAAGAAGAAATGCACGGTGGCAGGTGCTTCTACATTATTCCCACTGTGCAGATGCAACAGCATAAATAATCTCAACAGCATAGATAATAGTAATACGTGGTAAACTAAGGGAAAGATGAGCTTTCTTCCTTTTTTTAATCCAATTTATTATAAGGTTATATTTTTTCTTTTAAAGTTTTTCTATGTATGTATGTATGTATGTATGTATGTATGTATGTATTATTTAGAGTGCTCGTGATGGAGGGGCAGAGAGAGAGGGAGTGAGAGAGAACATCCCTTTAGGCTCCACACGTGTTAGCAGTGTGAAAACCCACACGAGGCTCAAACTCATGAATTTTGATATTGTGACCTGAGCAGAAACTATGAGTTGGATGCGTAACTGACTGAGCTACTCAGTGCCCCAGTTTATATATTTTTCTTGATTAAAAATTTAAAAAAATTTTACTGCTTATTTTTGAGAGAGAGAGACAGAGACAGAGGGCAAGCAGGGGAGGGGCAGAGAGAGAGGGAAACATAGAATCAGAAGCAGGCTAGGGGCTCTGAGCCGTCAGCACAAAGACTGTCTTGGGGCTCGAACTCTTGAACCATGAGATCATGACCTGGGCTGAAGTTGGCAGCTTACCTGACTGAGCCACCCAGGCACTTCTCAATTAAAATTTTTTTATTGTGTGGGGTGCTTTGGTGGCTCAGTCGGTTGAACGTCCGACTTCAGCTCAGGTCATGATCTCATGGCTTGTGAGTTCAAGCCCTGCGTTAGGACTCTGTACTGATGGCTCAGAGCCTGAAGCTGCTTTGGATTCTGTGTCTCCCTCCCTCTCTGCTGTTACCTCTCTCTCTCTCACTCTCTGTTTCCAAAATAAATAATAAAACATCACAATTTTTTTAAAAATTTTTTGTGATAATGCATACCTAACAAAAACTTACCATTTTAACCATTTTAGGTATACAGTTCAATAACATTATGCACATTTATATTGTTGTGCACAAATTTCTTTTAAAAAAATTTTAAATGTTTTATTTGTTTCTAAGAGGGAGAACAGGGGAGGGTCAGAGAGAGAGGGAGATACAGAATCTGAAACAGGCTCCAGGCTCTGAGCTAGCTGTCAGCACAGAGCTCAACATGGGACTCGAACCCACAAACCGTGAGATCATCACCTGAGCCAAAGTTGGATGCTCAATCAACTGAGCCACCCAGGGGCCCCAACAAATTTAATTTTTAATTATGGCTATGTTGATAAAAGGCTCATAACATTCCCCAAAGTTAACAATCCACTCCAGCACATTTCTCTCCTTGGGGTCCTCTCTACCCATGGTCATTAGGTGGCTTGGCAAATTTAGAAGAAAAAGCCATGATATGATCTTGTTTATGTGCATTTCACAGAATTCAAATTTAAGGTGAATTATGATGGACACATAGTCCTCCTCTTTTTTTCCCTTCCTTTATTTGTAATATGTTTTTAGCTGAGCACATGCTTACAAGGCCTGAACTGCCCAATGGATCTCAGCTGAGGTGACACTTTGGTTCATGTCAGCCCCAAACTTCATGTCATTCCTTGCATGCCACTGGCTCCTGGTATTGATGTGTTTTTGGTTTGAAAGAGCAGACATTTATTCCCTCACAACTCTGGAGGCCAGAAGTCCAAAGTCAATGTGTTGCAGAGTTGTGCCCCCTCCGAAGGCTCTCAGGGAGGATCCTTCCCGCCTGTCCCAGCTTCTGGAGCTCACAGTGGGCTTCGGGGTCCTGGGCCGAGGGAGAAACGATCCAGTCTCTCCCTCCCACATCTGCCTTCCGGCGTGACGACTGGCTTCACTATATTCCAGGGTCAGACGCAAAGTGGCTGCCGGCCCTGGGTGTTCACTGGAGGATAATTACCATGATGAAGTGGTTACCAGTGTATCGTGGACAACACAAGCTGGGATGAGGGTGAGATCCAGGAGGCCCGAGAGAGGGAGCTCGCATCTGAGAAGAGTGAGTGTGGGTGGTGATCCCAGCATGGACCCCGGATGGAAGAGGCTTCTCCAGAGTCCGTGTGATAGCTGCAAACTGGGTACCCGGGCACACAGCCTGTCACGGGACTTTATTAACTTGTGGTCTCTGTAGAAATGCCATTATTTGGTGCCAACAAGAGGCCAGAGCACAACCAGAGCCCTGTGCCTTATGTCCGAATATATGTTACTGTAACTTGGCAAATAATATCTCCTTGCCCTGAGAAGTGTACCTTTATTATACAAAATTGAGAAATGTGTTTTAATACAAATGAAAGTTAGCAAAACAAAGACAGCTGAACTGATTATTATTACTTGAGCCTGGATGTTCTGTTTTGGGTTGGCGATATTTGCAGATTTTTAAAAAAATTTTTTAACGTTTATTTTTTTTGAGACAGAGACAGAGCACAAGCTGGGGAGAGGCAGAGGGAGAGAGAGAGACACACACACACACAGAATCTGAAACAGGCTCCAGGCTCTGAGCTGCCAGCACAGAACCCGACGTGGGGCTTTAACCCACTGACCATGAGATCATGACCTAAGCTGAAGTTGGATGCTTAACCGACTGAGCCACCCAGCACCCCTTTATTTGCAGATTTTTAAAGACATGTGGGGCACTTGAGTGGCTCAGTCGGTTAAGCATCTGTCTTTGGCTTAGGTCATGATCTCACAGTTTGTGGGTTCGAGCCCTGCGTGGGACTCTGTAGAGCCTGGGGCCTGCTTTGATTCTGTGTCTCCCTCTCACTCTGCCCCTCCCCTGCTCACACTCTCTGTCACTCAAAAATGGATAAATGTTAAAAAAAATCAAAGACATGGAATTCTTTAAGTATTATTTATGTTGTCAAATTTATTTTTTAACTTTTCTCAGTAAAATCACTAAATACATTATAATCATTATTGTCATATAATATGTTTTATATGGGTGGTAATGCCAAATTAGACAACCGTTTTTGAATCATTGTAGTTCTGTGGTTCTGTTGTTTTATCAATTCTAGTTGGAGAAAACTTCTATCTGCTGAGGCAGCAATCAATACCATTCTTTTTTTTTTTTTTTTTTTTAATGTTTTATTTATTTCTAGGAGAGAGACAGCGTGAGCAGGGGAGGGTCAGAGAGAGGGAGTCACAGACTGAAACAGTCTCCAGGCTCCGAGCTGGCAGTCAGCACAGAGCCCGACGCGGGGCTCGAACCCATGAACCGCGAGATCATGACCTAAGCGAAAGTCGGACGCTTAACCGACTAAGCCACCCAGGCGCCCCAGTCAATACCATTCTTAAAGCAATACTTAGATTTGGAAATATCATACATATTAGCCAACATATTCACATGCTTGGGTGGGGTCACATGTCACAAGTTATCCTTGTTATAGAAAATATGATAAAATGTTTTAGTTTTGGGGCGCCTGGGTGGCTTAGTCGGTTAAGCGTCCGACTTTCGCTTAGGTCATGATCTCGCAGTTCGTGGGTTCCAGCCCCGCGTCGGGCTCTGTGCTGACTGCCAGCTCAGAGCCTGGAGCCTGTTTCAGTCTGTGACTCCCTCTCTCTCTGACCCTCCCCTGTTCACGCTGTCTCTCTCTCTCCTAGAAATAAATAAAACATTAAAAAAAAATGTTTTAGTTTTATGATATAAATTGTTGTCACTTACATTATGATGTTAACCACATTTTATTTTTTTATTTTTATTTTATTTGAGAGAGAGAGAGCATGAGATGGGAAGACGGTAGAGGGAGAGAGAGAGTGAGAGAGAATCTCAAGCAGGCTCCGCACTCAGTGGAGATATGGGGCTAATTCCCAGGACCCTGGGATCATGACCTGAGCCACAATCAAGAGCCAGTCGGTCGAGGCGCCTGGGTGGCTTAGTCGGTTAAGCGTCCGACTTTCGCTTAGGTCATGATCTTGCGGTTCGTGGGTTCGAGCCCCGCGTCGGGCTCTGTGCTGACTGCCAGCTCAGAGCCTGGAGCCTGTTTCAGTCTGTGACTCCCTCTCTCTGACCCTCCCCTGCTCACACTGTCTCTCTCTCTCCTAGAAATAAATAAAACATTAAAAAAAAAAAAAAGAGCCAGTCGGTCAACCAACTGAGACACCCATTTTAAATCAACTTTGGTAGCCTGCTTTATGCATATGTCAAACTCACATATGTATTATGCACATATATATACATATACACACACACATATATATGCAACGTGTATACATGCACATATGCATACATATAGATATGTACTAAGAATTGTTAAATTTCTGCAGTTGCCATCTGCATAGCATGCTAACCTGTGAGTATCTCTGGGATGATGAATTGGAACATGAAGAAGAGAGAGCGCGAATGTTTGATACAACTAGGAGATAGTTGTGTGTTATACAAAAACTATTGCATTCAAGTTATCTGAGGGCAAGATTTAACAAATTAGTTTTTCTGTTATTATGTAGTTCCTCTGCCCCTTTCCTCTCCATAGGCCCATGCAAAGACAGTCTCTTACGGCAACAAGGGCACAGCTCCCACCGCTCTGGCCGTGGGTCTAGTACCCCCTGTGTCAGAACATGGAGCAATCTGGGGGGAGAAGCACTTCTCTGGGCCCAGAAGGTGGATAGTCTTGAGATCCCTCTTTATAGGCTCCAGGTTGTGCTGGGACAACGATGAGTGTTAGATTCCCAGATGTTCAGGTGTCTTTTATAAATTCACTTATATGTATCTTTGAGAGAGAGAGACAGAGACAGAGACAGAGACAGAGATAGAGACAGAGACAGAACATGAGCAGAGGAGAGGAAGAGAGAGAGGGAAACAGAGAATCTGAAGCAGGCTCCAGGCTCTGAGCTGTCAGCACAAAGCCTGACTTGGGGCTTGAACCCATGAGCTGTAAGATCATGACCTGGGTCGAAGTTGGACACTTAACCAACTGAGCAACCCAGGTGCCCTCCACTTGTGTTTATATTCAAGACTTTCTGGGTGGGGGGGCAGGGTGGGATCCTTATTGCCGAACTCCAGGGATGGTGCCTGTCACAGGCTGATAGGCACCCCTTTTCACATAGCTCTCCCTGCCTCCCTCTGAATTCTGGTAACTATTCTTGTCTGGAGATACAACTGCAGACTTGCTGCAGTGGCCTTGGGCCACCGTTCTGTCTCCATAGCGTTCCTATGCCCTGCCCATTCCATCCTCTGTAAAGATGCCTTTAAGTTCTTTCAATTGCCTTCATTTGAGAGCCATCTGTTTCCAGCCAGGACATGCCCTGCTTCACGCCTGGACAAAGGCTTGCAGGGGGTGAATTCGTTGTCAGCAAATGTGTGGTAGATACAAAGGGTGAAGTGCTCAGAGGCTCTCTGTTCTATTTATTTGCAGAAAATTTCTGCTAAGGGGGGAAGAGAGCCACAATGTAGGTTGGAAAATGTAGACAGGAAGGATTTTTTTCATTCTTGGACCAGAGATACATGGGGATAAGGTAAATCTGACCACTACTGTGACAAGAAATCCCCCAATGCTCGTGGTTTAACACAAGGAAAGTCAGTCTTGGATTGTGTAACATTCCAATGTGGATGTTCTTGGTTCCAAGGCTCTCCTGGGCATCTCCGTGGTGTCTCCTGCACTCGGGGACTCAGGGACCCAGGCTCCTTCCATCTTGCAGCTTCACCTCCTATAGTTTTGGAGACTACTTCCCACGCACCTGGAAGATGGGGAAACAGAGAGCATGGAAGTTTGCATGAAGAGTTTTATATCACTTACTCTGGAGGCAATATACATCCTTCTTCCCACATTGCACTGGCCAGAAATCAGTTGTCTGACCCCCACCTGTCTGTGAGAGGGGAAATGTATTTAGATGTGGGACTAGAATTAGGGTGAGGCAGGGGAGGCCCTCACCTCAGATCAAAGCCTTAAGAGGACACCAAAACATTTAGTAGATTTTGAAAGTTTTATGGATGAGTTTGCTCCCAGTAAACTCAGGAAGGTAAAATTACAACAAATTCTGTTTGCAGTATAAATAAAAATATTTAAACTTAAAATAGTTTTGGAGCACCTGGGTGGCTCAGTCGGTTGAGTGTCCAGCTTCGGCTCAGGTCATGATTTCACTGTTCGCAGGTTTGAGCCCCGCGTCGGGTTCTGTGCTGGCAGCTAGCTCAGATCCTGGAGACTGCTTCAGATTCTGTGTCTCCCTCTTTCTCTGACCCTCCCCTGCTCACACACACACACACTCTCTCTCTCAGAAATAAAACATTAAAAAAATTAAAAAAAAGAGAATTAACCACTAAAAAACAAATGAAACATGTGTGGAAGGGCCCACATTCTTGTGTGTCCTGAAGGAAAAGGATCTAAGTTTTGAGGAACATTCAGCAGTCTCAATCCCCAAACTTTATTTTTTATTCATTTCATTTTTCTTCTTACTTATTAATTTATTTTAAATTTTTAATAAGCTTATTTATTTATTTTGAGAGGGAGAGAGAGAGGGGGGAAGAGAGAATCTTAAGCAGACTCCATGCTGTCAAAGTGGAGCCTGAGGAAGGGCTCAAACTCCCCAACCATGAGATCATGACCTGAGTTGAAATCAAGAGTCAGACTCTTAACCGACTGAGCCACCCAGGAGCCCCTCATTTTTCTTCTTTAATATCAAATGCCTTTAAGACAGGACACTTTTCTCTGCGTGCAGCTTTCATTATGTCCAAAGGTATCGTTATGACTGTTTTCCTTCTTGTTGCCAAGTAGTTTGTTATTTCTCTTTTAACTTTTTTGGTCCAGGAGTTATTTAAGAGTGTGTCTCTTTATTTCCAAAGACATATGCTTAAGACTGTTTGTCCCATTTAAAAAGGAAAGCTCTGGGGCGCCTGGGTGGCTCAGTTGGTTAAGCGCCAACTTCGGCTCAGGTCATGATTTCGCGGTTCATGGGTTCAAGCCCTGCGTCGGGCTCTGTGCTGACAGCCAGCTCAGAGCCAAGAAACTGTTTCAGATTCTGTGTCTCCCTCTCTCTCTGGCCCTCCCCTGCTCACACCGTCTCTCTCTCTCTCAGAAATACATAAAACATTAAAAAAATTTTTTTAAAAAAGGAAAGCTCTACCAATCCATGATTCATACACCATACAATTCACTCATTTAAAGTATACAGTTCAGTGGTTTTTGTTTTTGGCATGTGACATTGTTAATTTCTAAACCTTGTAAAATATGCATAACATGACATTTTCCATTTTAAACATTTTTAGGGTGCAGTTCAGTGGCATTGCTTATACTCACAATGTTGCACAATGTTGTACCACCATCACCACTATCTATTTATAAAACTTTGCCATTTCTCCAAATGAAAACTTCCTCCAGTAGATATTCAGTTGCCTCTGTACCATTCACTGAAGCAGTGTTTTAGTAGTTACTGTAGGGATTACAACAGATACACTGAACTTTTCACGGTCTAGTTAGAACTCACATTTTGCCATTTCAAGTGAAATGGTAAACCATTGAGGTCCTTTTTGTTGTCATTTCCATATGTGTTAAATCTACAATCATGGAAAACCCACACCAGATAATATTATAATTTTTTGTTTTCAGTAGTCATGTTTATTTAAAGAATTTAAGAGGAGAAAAACAATCTCTCGTGTTTTCTTGGCTAATCATCATTTCTGTTGTTCATCCTACATTATGGAAGTTCCAAGCTTCCCTGCGATGCTGTTTCTTTTCCTTGTGAAATTTCCATTAGCAGGTGGAGGGAGTGTTGGCTGTGAACTTTTCCGTCACGGGAGAATATCTTGCCTTCTCCATTGCTACAGGATATTTTTGCTAGATAGAGGATTCTGGGTTGACAGCTCTTTCTTGAGCGCTTCAAACAAGGGTCTTCTCTCTTCTGGCCTCCATGGTTTCCGATGAGGAAGTCATCAGAATTCAGGAGAGTTGTGATGTGTCTGGACATGATTTTCTTTGACTTGATCCTGGCAGGCATTCACTGATCTCCTCGTCCTCCTCCTCCTCCTCCTTCTTCTTCTTCTCCTCCTTCTTCTTCTCCTTCTTCTCCTTCTTCTTCTCCTTCTTCTTCTTCTCTTAAACACTACTTGTTTTCGTTTTGTTTTACTTGTTTCAAAAATTTTAAATGTTTATTTTTGAGAGAGAAGACAGAGTGGGGGAGGGGCAGAGAGAGACCAGAACACAGAATCTGAAGTGGGCTCTAGGCTCTGAGCTGTCAGCAGAGTGTCACTCAGGGCTTAAACCCACAAACTATGAAATCATGACCTGAACCAGTCAGACACACAACTGACTGAGCCACCCAGGCACCCTTCACTGATCTTCTTAAATCTTTATGTCTTTAAATCTTTTATGTCTTTCACTGTACTGGGGAGGTTTTCTAGCCATTGTTCGTTCAAATATTCCTTTCTTCATTGATCTCAATCTCCTCTTCCTCCAGAATTCCAATGACATATATGTTCAATCTTTTCATATTGTCACATGGGTCTCTGGGACATTTTTATTTTTTATTGACTTATTTTTTAATATGACCAATACATTTATTTATTTATTTATTTATTTATTTATTTATTTTTACAAATAGTTTGTTGTCAAGTTGGTTTCCATATAATACCCAGTGCTCATCCCCACAAGGGCCCTCCTCCATGCCCTTCTCTCCCCTTCCTCTACCCTCCAACCCCCATCAGCCCTCAGTTTGTTTTCAGCATTCAAGAGTCTCTCATGGTTTGCTCCTCTCCCCCTCCCCCACTATTTCCTCCTTTCTTCTCCCCCTTGTTCCTCAGTTAAGTTCCTCCTAATCCTCCTATATGTGCAAACATATGGTATTTGTCCTTCTCTGCCTGACATTTCACTCAGCATAACACCCTCAAGGTCCATCCATGTTGCTACTCATGGCCAGATTTCATTCTTTCTCATTGCCATATAGTATTCCATAGTATACATGAACCACATCTTCTTGATCCATTTGTCCATTGATGGACACTTAGACTCTTTCCATGTTTTGGCTATTGGTGAGAGTGCTGCTATGAACATTGGGGTCCATGTGCCCCTATGCATCAGCACTCCTGCATCCCTTGGGTAAATTCCTAGCAGTGCTATTGCTGGGTCATAGGGGAGTTCTATTGTTAGTTTCCTTAGGAACCTCCACACTGTTTTCCAGAGGCGCTGTACCAGTTTACATTCCCACCAACAGTGTCGGAGGGTGCCCGTTTCTCCACATCCTCGCCAGCATCTAGAGTCCTCTGATTTGCTTATTTTAGCCACTCTGACTGGCGTGAGGTGGTATCTCAGTGTGGTTTTGATTTGTATTTTCTGGGACATTTTTAAAAATCTTATTTTTCTTCGCTGTGAGGTTGGATAATTTCTTTTGATGTGTTTTTAAAAATTTTTTTAATGTTTATTTATTTTTGAGAGAGAGAGTGACAGAATGTGAGCAGGGGAGGGGCAGAGAGAGAGGGAGACACAGAATCTGAAACAGGATCCAGGCTCTGAGCTGTCAGCACAAAGCCCGATGCGGGACTTGAACCCCCGAGCCGTGAGATCGTGACCTGAGCCGAAGTCGGACGCCCAACCAACTGAGCCACCCAGACACTCCCCCTTTTGATTTGTTTTTAAGTCTCCTGATTCTTTCCTCTCTTATCTCCATTCTACTACTACTAAAGACTTCCAGTTAGCTTTTCATTTTGGTTATCATATTCGTCAGCTTTAAAATTTCCATTTGACTTTTTTAAATGGCTTTTATTTTCCGCGGAGAAGGTCTATCTTTCCATTCATTTCAAGACTGTTTACCTTTATTTCATGGGGGCAGAGTGATAAAACAGCTACATGAAAGTCTTTGTCTAATCATTCCATTTACTTGGTGGGCTGTTGAGATTTTCTGGTTTCCTTGTATGACAAGTAATTTTGGATTATATCCTGGACTTTTTAAGTATTGTTATGCTATGAGATACTGGGTCCTGTTAAAATTCTATGGAGAATGTTGACTTTTCTGTTTTGGCAGACAGCTGAGCTATGTTCAGACCACAGGTCTGAACAACAGACCTTCTGTGGGTTGTGGTTCCAGTGCCATTTAAAAATTTGGCTGCAGTGTGTGGATCTGTCCTGTGTGTACATCCCACCCTCTGTTCCCCTCCATCCACCCTCCGCTGCCCATGGTCCATTCTGAGACCAGGGTGGGGGTCTACACCACAGTTTAGTTCTCAAAGCCTGTGGTATGTTTTCAGTGATCTGTTCCATGTGTGTGTATCTTGCAGGTGGGCCTGGGGCTTCATATGCAGCTTATGAAATTCCTTTTTCAAGTTTCCTCTTCATAAAGATAAGAATACACAGACTTGGGGCGCCTGGGTGGCTCAATCGGTTAAGTGTCCGACTTTGGCTCAGGTCATGATCTCACGGTTCGTGGGGTTCAAGCCCCGCATTGGGCTCTGTGCTGACAGCTAGCTCAGAGCCTGGAGCCTGTTTCAGATTCTGTATCTTTCTCTGTCTCTGAGCCTCCCCTGTTCATGCTGTCTCTCTCTCTCTCTCTCTCAGAAATTAAAAAAAAAAAAAAGGCAAAGACTTTAGTTTCCCTTTGCACTTCTTGTCATGCGCTTCCTGTGAGTTCATCTACCTCTCAGGGGAAGCAGTTAGAGGAAAGAAAGAGAAGAGAAAAAAAAAAAAAAACAGGGGAATTCCCCCCACACTCTTTCCCTTTGCTAGTTTCTATCAGACAAAGATTTGGTTTTATTTTTCCCTCTGTCTCCTGGTTTCTCTGTTATGGTGGGTGCCTATACTGCTGCTATGTTGCTATTACTGCCATGAGAATGCCTCAGGGCAAACTTGGGTGGGATTAAAAATAAAAGCGGGGATGGGGAGAGTGGCACTTGGGTAGCTCAGTAGGTTAAGCTTCTGGCTTCCGCTCAGGTCATGATCTCACGGTTCATGAGTTCAATCCCTGTGTAGGGATCTGTGTTGACAGCTCAGAGCCTGGAGCCTGTATCAAAGTCTCTGTCTCCCTTTCTCTTTGCCCCTCACCAACTCATGTTCTCTCCTTCTCTCTCTCAAAACTGCATACATGTTAAAAAAATAAAAATTAAATAAAAGCAGTGTTCCCCCCCACTTCGCCTGCCCCCCTCCTAGCCTCCTGACCAGAACAAGAGAGTTTTTCTTGGAGCTCTTTCTTCCTGTGCTCACTATGCAGTTCTGGGATCCAGGATGCTCTGAGTGTGAGCTGGAGATGCGGGATGACGAAAACCAAAGAAAACCATCAACTCACTGCTATATATTACCCTGGGTTTTGATTTCTCTCTCCAGTCTGTTGTTACTTTATAGTTCTCCATTAGTTGCTTTGTGGACTCTGCAGGTTTTAGAGACATGGGGTGGAGTATTACTTATTCCACCATAACCAGCCCTGGGACTCCTACCTTTTTTTTTTTTTTTTTTTTACAAATAGTTTATTGTCAAATTAGTTTCCACATAACACCCAGTGCTCATCCCCACAAGTGCCCTCCTCCATGCCCATCCCTCCTCCTCCCCCCCACATCCATCAGTACTCAGTTTTTGTCAGCATTCAAGAGTCTCTCATGGTTTGCCTCTCTCCCTTTCCCCCACCATTTCCCCCCTTCTTCTCCCCTTTGGTCCTCAGTTAAGTTCCTCCTAATCCTCTTATATGTGCAAACATATGATATCTGTCCTTCTCTGCCTGACTTATTTTGCTCAGCATAACACCCTCAAGGTCCATCCATGTTGCTACACATGGCCAGATTTCATTGTTTCTCATTGCCATGTAGTATTCCATGGTATAGATAAACCACAGCTTCTTGATCCATTCATCTGTTGATGGACACTTAGGCTCTTTCCATGTTTTAGCTATTGTGGAGAGTGCTGCTATGAACATTGGGGTACATGTGCTCCTATGCATCAGCATTTCTGTATCCCTTGGGTAAATTCCTAGCAGTGCTATTGCTGGGTCATAGGGGAGTTCTATTGTTAGTTTCCTGAGGAACCTCCACACTGTTTTCCAGAGGGGCTGTACCAGTATACATTCCCACCAACAGTGTCGGAGGGTGCCCGTTTCTCCACATCCTCGCCAGCATTTAGAGTCCTTCTGATTTGCTCATTTTAGCCACTCTGACTGGCGTGAGGTGGTATCTCAGTGTGATTTTGATTTGTATTTCCCTGATGAGGAGGGATGCTGAGCACCATTTCATGTGTCTGTTGGCCATCTGAATGTCCTCTTTGGAGAAGTGTCTGTTCATATCTTCTGCCTGGGACTCCTACCTTGATATTTTATTTTATTTATTTATTTTATTTTATTTTAAATGTTTATTTATTTTTGAGAAAGAGAGAGAGAGAGACAGAGCATGAGCAGGGGAGGGGCAGAGAGAGAGAGGGAGACACAGAATCGGAAGCAGGCTCCAGGCTTTGAGTCATCAGCACAGAGCCCAATGTGGTGCTTAAACTCAAAAGACTTTGAGCTGTGAGATCATGACCTGAGCCCAAGTCGTCTGCTTAACCAACTGAGCCACCCAGGCACCCCCTACCTTGATATTTTAAATCCCACAAACTAGGCATTGCAGGTATTGTTTGATAAGCTCAATTTGTTTTGCTTTATCTACATGCTTCTTTCCTCTCCCGATCCCCTTTTGTACCTCAGAATTTACTTTTTCTGTTACTTTTATTTTGACTGAAAATGTCTTTATTTTTCCAGTGTTCTTAAAAAATAATTTATCCTGGGGCACCTGGGTGGCTCAGTCGGTTAAGCATCCAACTTCGGCTCAGGTCATGATCTCACGGTTCGTGGGTTCGAGCCCCGCATCGGGCTATTCACTGACAGCTTGGAGCCTGCTTCGGATTCTGTGTCTTCCTCTCTCTCTGCCTCTCACCTACTTGTGCTCTGTCTCTCTCTGTCTCTCAAAAATAAATAAATGTAAAAAAAAATTTTTTTTAAATTTATCCTAGGAGAGCTTGGGTGGCTCAGTCGGTTGAGCATCAGACTTCAGCTTAGGTCACAATCTCACAGTTTATGTGTTTGAGTCCCACATCGAGCTCTCTGCTGTCAGCGCAGAGCCTGCTTCAGATCCTCTGTCCCCCTCTCTCTCTGCCCCTCCCCTGCTTTTTCTCTCTCAAAAATAAACAATTAAAAAAATAATTCATCTTAGTGTATAATTCTAGGTGGACACTACTTTTTCTTCACAATTCAAAGATAACATTGCATTACCTTTTGGGTTCCATTGAGAAGTTAGCTGTATACTTGTGGCCATGCTGTAAATATTGTTTTTTTGTGGCTTTTAAAAATCATTTTGTCTGCTATTAACATCCTCTCTTTGTTTTTGGTATTTTGTAGTTTCATTGAAATGTTTCTGGTTATGGACTTCTTTATATTTATTATGCTTGGAATTTATTGGGCTTCCTGAATCAATACTGGAAAAATTTTAACCATTGTCTCTTCAAATACTGCTTACTTCCCAGTTTTTCAGTCTCTGTTTCTGAAATTTATATTATTAGATGCATCCAACTTTTTTACTCTGTCTTTTATGTTTGGTATTTGTCATTTCTGTGTTCCCATGCTACATTCTTTTTTTAAAAAGTTTAAATGTTTATTTTTGAGAGTGAGCATGTGAGCAAGGGAGGGACAGAGAAAGAGGGATCACAGAATTCAAACCAGGTTTCAGGCTCCAGGATGTCACCACAGAGCCCGATGTGAGGCTCAAACTCACAAACCATGAGATCATGACCGGAGCTGAAGTTGGACACTCAACAGACTGAGCCACCCAGGCACCCCTCCATGCTGCATTCTGGCAATATCTCTGGATCTGTCTAAAGCCTGTCCAGTGATTTTATCTCTAGTTGTATCTAATTTGCTATTTAATTTATCCACTTACTTTTTAATTTTCAATTATATATATAAATTTTGAGAGAGACAGAGCATGAGTGAGGGAGGTGCAGATAGAGAGCGAGAGACTCTGAAGCAGACTCCAGGCTCTGAGCTGTCAGCACAGAGTCTGAGATGGGGCTCGAACCCACAAACTGCCAGGTCATGACCTGAGCTGAAGTCGGATGCTTAACTAACTGAGCCACTCAGGTGCCCCTAATTTTTATATTTTATATTTCTAAAGTTTCTTTTCTTTTTTTTTTTTTTAATGTTTATTTTTGAGAGAGAGAGAGAGCGTGAGCATGTGTGCATGATTGGGGGAAGGTCAGAGGGAAAGAGTCTTAAGCAGGCTCTAAGCTCAGTGTGGAACCCAATGAAGGGCATGATCTCATGACCCTGGGATCATGATCTGAGCCAAAATCAAGAGTTGGCAACTTAACTGCCTGAGCCACTGGGGCACCTCTATTTCTAGAGTTTCTATTTGTGTTCTCCCCCGCCCCCCTCCCAGATTTGCCTCGTTGGTTTTGCATTTTCTTGTTTCATCATGTTTCCAATATCTTCTTTTCTTCTTTTAGGTATATTATTTTATGATGTGTCAGATAATTCTAGTATTAACAGTCTTTGAGGGCCTGATTTTATAGTTAATTGTTTCCAAAAAGATCTTACATATGTTTTGTTAGATTTATTCATTTTATTCCTATTACCTTATTGTTTGCTGTTTTAGATAATTGTATCTTTTTAAATTAAACCTGATCTATGGAGGTACAATATACCTACAATATTTCTCTTTTTCAGGCATTGTAGTTCAGTGAGGTTTTTAAAGGTATAAGGTCATGCAGTTGCCATCACAATCAAGATGGAGAATATTTCCACTACCCCAAGAACTCCTTCATGCCACTTTGTCATCAATCCTATCTCCTCGGCTCCAGTCCCTGGCAGTTGCTGCTGAGTTCTGTTCCTATACTTTTGCCTTTTCTAGAATGTTGTGTTCATCTTAAAAATAAAACTGTTGGTTATTTCACCAGCAAAAATGGATTTGTTCAGGAACAGCAGACGATTACAATATGGGACAAACCAGCTATGGGCAAATCAGAGGGGTGTCTGCCACATAAAGGAGAGAAACATTGTCTTTTTATTTTATTTTTTTAATATAATTTATTGTCCAGTTGGCTAACATAGCGTGTGTACAGTGTGCTCTTGCTTTTGGGGATAGATTCCCGTGATTCATTGCTTACATACAACACCCAGTGCTTATCCCAACAAGTGCCCTCCTCAATGCCCAGCACCCATTTTCCCCTCCCCCCTGCCTCCCAAAGAGAAATAATTTTTTAACAGTGGAAAGGGGGAATCTGGGAAGGCTGTTATAAGCAAGTCCATTGGACTGACTTGGGGAAGTTCATCTACAGTGGCTTCTCATTGGCTGAGTGTGTCTCTCATTGGCTGGGTTGTCTTGGGGGGTGGGAGTGAAAACCTTTCTTCCTTCTGTTAAGGTAATAAAGTAGTATCCACCTGAAAGTCGTGGTTCTTCCTGTTAGATTTGCAATTGATGGCAAGTGGCAAGGCCTGGCAGCCTGTCTTCCCAACCTCCCAACTTGATTTTAGTGAAATTTCCCTTTATTAACTTTCCACAGTCATATAAATGCAACCATATCTTTTGGGTTTGGCTTCTTTCACTTAGCAAAGTAATCATGAGATTTATTCACATTATTACATGTATCGGTAGTTGATTCCTTTTTACTGCTGGTAATATTACATCGTGTGAATGTCCCACTACTGGTATATCCAGTCACCAGTTGACCAGTTGATAGATGATTGGTTTTTTTTCCCCACAGTTTTGGGTGACTGTGGTTAAAACTGCTATGAATATTAGCACACAGATTAGTGTGAGAACATGTTTTCCTTTTTGGGGAGTAGATACCTAGAAGTGGGAGGTTTGGTCATATGGCACATATATATTTATATTTAGAAGAATCTGCCAAAATGTTTTCCTTTTACTTTTTTAAAATATTTAATGTTTATTTATTCTTGACAGAGAGACAGAGCACAAGCAGGGGAGGGGCAGAGAGAGAGGGAGACACAGAATCTGAAGCAGGCTCTAGGCTCCAAGCTGTCAGCATAGAGCCCGACACAGGGCCCGAACCCATGAACCACGAGATCATGACCTTGAGCCAAAGTTGGAAGCCCAGCCTACTGAGCCACCCAGGCGCCCCATTCTTTTAATTATTCTTAATGTTTATTTACTTTTGAGAGAGAGACAGACAGAGTGTGAGGAGGGGAGGGTCAGAGAGAAAAGGAGATACAGAATCTGAAGCAGGCTCCAGGCTCTGAGCTGTCAGCACAGAGCCTGATGCGGGGCTCGAACTCATGAACCATGAGATCATGACCTGAGCCAAAGTTGGAAGCCCAACTGACTGAGCCACTCAGGTGCTCCCGCTCCCCAAATTGGTTTTCAAAGTGATTGTACCTTTTGTTATTGTTGTTTGGTCCATATCCCTCAGTTCCCAGGGCCTGATGACCTCTGAAATGTTCTTGCTCTAATTGATGGTTATACCATTTTGAATCCCCATCAGCAAAGTATGAGAGTTTCAGTTGCTCTGCATCCTCACTAGTTCTTGGTATTGTAACTTGTGGTTTTAATCTGCATTTTCCTAATAACTAGCAATTTTGAAGTTCATTTCATGCAATTATTTGTCATCAGTATCTCTTCTTTGATGAAGTATCTCTTCAAATCTTTTGTCCAATTTTTAAAAATTGGGATTTTTATTATTGAGTATAGACAGTTCTTTATATATTGACAAGTCCTTTATCAGATGGATGCATGCTTTGCGAGTATATTTTCCAGTCTGCTGTTTTAAAAAAATGTTTATTCATTTATTTTGAGAGAGTGTGTGTGTGTGTGTGAGTGAGGGTAGGGGCAGAGAGAGAATCCCAAGCTATTAGCACAGAGTCTGATGAGGGGCTCAATCCCATGAACCTTGAGATTATGACCTGAGCTGAAATCAAGAGTTAGACACTTAACCAACTCAGCTACCCAGGCGCCCTGTAGTTTGGTTTTTTTATTTCGTTAACAGTATCTTTTGAAGAATAGTTGTGGAGATTCCAGATGTCACCAGTCCTTCTCAGCAGGGTGTGTCTGGAATCTGAAGTTGGGAAGCCTCCCCCTGTCCGTGGCTGGGCCAGCACACCTGGTATCCTATGCATTTGTGTGTCCCTGTGTTGGAGTGAGGGCACAGCCTGGGGTTTCTCGCAGGGTAGTTACTCCCCCATAGGACTTGAGAGAGGCCCAGAAAACAGGAGGGCAGGAGGCTCTCTTAGTTCAACCCTGGCCCCTTTCAGCCCCCAGCTCATCCTGGGCAGGGCCTTTTACCTGTGTCCACTGGCTGAGCCTCCGCCCTCTCTCTCTCTAGGTCCCGGGCCCCTGCCATTCACTGTAGAGGTCAGCTTGAGCAGGGTGAGCACCTGACATGGCGGGGGGCGAGGCTATGACATCATCCCACATCCAGCAGTGAACCCAGCAAGGGTTGGAGTCTTCCCAGCCTACGTGTGCAGAAGTCACCCACCCAGCAGGAGGTCGAGCTGTCCAAATCCCATCACTCCCTCTGGTCCCCAGAGGGTGCCGGCGTTTGGAAGCATCTGCCAGGTGCCTTGAACCCACCACCTAGGGGTCGGTACAGAGTGGTGGCTGGTGAAGTTTCTGAGCTGAGAGAAGCAGGGATGGTCCGTATGGTCAGCGGACCACATGGAGGTTGGTACTAGTGATGTGGGGCCGCAGAGCAAATAGTCAAAAAAGAATTCTCGAGGCGTTTTGGGTGCCAAACAGGTGTTTTTCTTATAGCACGGGGACTGACTGGGTAGAAAGAGCTGCACTTATCCTGTTGTTAGGATAAGGCTATTTCATTGTCTAGTAAAACAGTCCTGAGACCCTTCACGTGTATCAGCGGCCATATGTTGGAAGAAGACTGTTAACATATACCCTGGGAGGGGGATACAGTTATCAGAGGGAAGTTACATTGACCACAGCGATGAAGCTACAGTGGTAAAACGTTAAAGGAAGGCCCCAAGGGAAATGAAGAGTGTTACACTCTATAACCTTTGCTGTCGCTGTCGCAGCCAAGTCCGGCCGTTGTTCTTTTTCTCCCATCGCCAGGGGGAGCCGCGGGGGAAGGGGCCGGGAACAGGTGGCGGGACCCTGCAGGGCAGAAGGGCTCACGAGGTCTGGGGCCCAGCGATGATCTCCGGAGCCGGATCAGGTGGGCGAACGCGAGGGTCGGTAGGAAGAAGCGCTCCGGGGTCGCCGAGGGGCAGCCGGAGCGGAGGGTGAGGGGCGGGTTCCCGGGGAACACGGCTGGGCCGCTGGGATGTGAAGGAGCTACTGACCGCGGGTGGAGTCGGCCACGGGGTGGGGGCGTCCCGAGGGCCATTTCCGTAGGGGCGAGCTCGTGTCCAGGGCTGTCGGGCCAGCTGCGGTGGGCGAGGACAGGGCTGAGGACATGAGGTGAGGGTCGCGGACACGGGTGAGTCACAACTCTTATCCTTTCCCCCGAGACCTCGGCAGCGCCTTGGAAGATGCTCTTCTCTCGGCCGGACTGGTGTCTCCTGTGAAGGGACCTCCGGGGACCGCTCGCGGGCAGCTCTGCAGCAGGGGTCAGCGGCGCCACCTGGTGGTCCCTGCACGCGCGGCCTCTCGCCCCAGGCCCAGGCCCCCGCTAGGCTCCTGGCTCCCGAGGGACCCCGCCAACCCGCGGCAACCTCCCCTGCACAGCCACAGAGATGTCCAGACCGGGCTGCTGTCTCTGTGCCTCCTTTGCTCCCTGCTGAAAGCGCCTCTGCGTTCCAGGCTCAGGCTACCCATCTGTTAAATGGACTTACTGAAAACACCTACCTCTTGGGGTTGTAAGTCCTAAGTAACGTACTCCGTGCAAAGTTGCTTAGTACTTGGTCCCTGTTTACAATCTTCACCCTCTCCTCAGGCCTTACGACCCTTATTATGCACTCAATGAGCAAAGTGAGCCTCAGAGAGAGGTGAAGCTGCTGGAGCTCTCACAGTCACAGAGCGGCCCCTGCAACTACAACTCGGGAGGGTCCGAAGCCCAAACCTTATCTCTCTCAGATTATGGCAGAAGACGGTCCTGGATCCTGGTGGAGGTAGGGGGACTGGTTCAGTTCTGTCCCCTTGGGCAAGTCCTCTCTCTCTCTCTCTCTCTCTCTCTCAGTCTTCGATTACCACTTTCACTGAATGAACAAATGGTAGAGCATGTGTTACAAGGCTGGGGTCTGAGAAGAGGTCTGTACCTGCAATCTCTGGGGCTGAGTGGTCTGGCACCACATCTGCACTCACCCCGCTGGTCCCTTCATTGCTGCTGGTTCTGGGACTTGGGGCTGGGCCGCAGGCAGCAGGGCAGCTGCAGAGACTTCCTGGCTCCTGCAGTTTTGGGTTTCACATGCCATGGGGACCGGGCTGGCTGTGGCTCTTGGAACTTGTAGAAGATAGGCTCCAGTCGGGGGAGCTCTCCCTGACTCGGTAATGGGCAAGTGGCCAGGGCAGGGAGCTAGGTTCAGGTCCGGGGTCCCTCAGAGCTCCCTCCCTTGCCCTACAAACATTCCCTTCCTAGAGAAGTGAGGCTTCCCTGGAAGACCCCAACACCTTTTCTGAGACCCTGTAAGCCCCATTGCCTCCACACCCCTGCACCTGACATGGTCCTAAGGCAGCTGGGCCCTGATCTACTCCCTCCCTGACATCTCCCTGAGCTGTCTCAGGGATCTCCGTGGCAGCCCCACCTCTCCCTTGAGCCCTGCAGGGACAACTGAGCTGATTAGGCCAATGCTGAGGTCTCCTTAAAGGAAGAAGATGATCACAGGCTGAGGAAGGCAGGCCCTATGACCCCTTAACCACCCCCTCACCCGGCTGCCCCACCCTCTCCCCAATACTTCATAGAGGTGGTGGCTGGATGGGGCTGGGTCCTGGCAAGGCCACACCAGAGCATACCTAGAATAGTAAACTGGATTTCTGGAAGGTTCTGTGGTTGGACACAGGCTCTGGGCAGGCTCTTCCTGAGCCAGGCAGAGGGGGTGGTTCCTGACTTGGCAGGTGACACTGCCTGGGATTTCCCACAAGCAGAATTAAGTAAGGGACCAAGTGACAGGTGTCCCCTCTTCCAGGCTAGTATTCATCCTGGTTGGGGGTGCAGTCTGAACTTGGCTCCAGGACCATCCCTATCCCTGCCACCCAGAATCTGCCACATTCCTGTGGAGACTTGCGGCTTAGAGAGCTCTTCCGCGTTCTCACGTGGCAAAGGTGTGATGAGGCCCAGGCTGCTGGGCCTGTTTATGGCAGGAAGCTGCTGATTCCGGATGGGAAGATGAGTGGGTAGGGGAGTGTGTGTTCAGTCCCTGTGTTGACCAGGCCTCTACCTATCCCCACCCACCCCGAGTAACCAGTGAGGAGTAGTGCTAGTGCCCTGGTAACAAGAAAGGAGCCAGAGGAAGCTACTGTGGGCAGATCTGAGGTGAGCCTCCTGCCTCTGAATATCAATTCTGTGGAAGGAATGCATCAGGACCCTCTCCCCAAAACACCTCAGGGAGCCCAACATAGGGGTGCTGGGCCAGACTACAGGGGCTTTTCTTGGGTTGAAGCCCCAGAAGCCCTTGCTGCTGTTCGAGGGCATGGCAAGATGGGAGTATAGGACCCCCCACACCCACCCGCAATCTTGTCTTCCCAGCCCCTGGTGACACTCAGCAAGCTCTACAGGGCCAGGAACCTCCCCATCCAGGGTGGAGGGTGGGCAGAGGGGAGGTCTCCCATGCTGAGGCCCCATCCCTGTCCAAGTCGAACCTGGCCCTGCCTCACAGGGGTGGAAACTGCCTCTAACCTCTTAACCCCTAAAGAAGAAAAGGTCCAGCCAAGGCCCCAGTCAGAAACCTTTTTTTTTTTTTTTTTTTTTTGACTTAGTTATCAACATCACCTGTGACAGCTGGGGACTTGAAAACAGGAAACAACCTGGGATGGGATTTTGTCACCTCGCATAGACATGTGTGCCCACACGTGCACACATGCTGACCACATCCGTGCTGAGCGGGCCTTGGCCAGCTATATGTTAGAGACACTTATGCAGGCCGGAGAATAAGAGAAGATGCGCAAAGATGATGGGTGCCAAGGACACAGGGGCACAACAGAAGGGCGTCCCAGACGCCTGAGAGGAGAGGGAGCCCAAGCTGACTTGGGGTCCCTCTCATCGAACTCCTAAGTGCCCCTCCATGGCTCTGTGCCCCAGAGGGTCAGGGAAATGGACAAAGTTGGGGCCAACTGGGAGTGGCCGCTCTCCTGCCTGAGCATAAAGTCCATTCTCGATGGAGATGAAACTGCTGCGTGCAGAGGCTGGCAGGAGCACCCAGGGGGCAGGAGGCCGGGGGTGGCACGCAGTGTGGGCAGGGAGCACCGCCCATGGGGACAGTGGCCGGGGCTGGAGGACCGTGTCCAGAGTGGCAGCGCGATAGCGGTTGGTGTTGACAGTAGTAGTGTGGAGGATGTGGAGAGAGGCCAGGGAGGCATGGCTTGCCGCCTGCAAGGATGATGAGGAAGGAGGCCTGAGTTAGGCTCTACCTCAGAGCCCCCCAGTACCAGCCCACTCTGTTCCCCACTCCCAAACAATCCCTCAGTCCTCACCCTTGCTCGCGTCTGTGTCTGGGGGCTGGTGTGGGGTGGCTGAAACTTTATGACAGACCTGGGAAAGTGAGGAGGGTTAGAAGCAAAGCATGTGGCTAGCCCGCTGTTGTGGGGGTTCAGACGGGGCCCAGCAGGGGTTGGGTCTCACCAGTGCTTCTGCCGATGTAGCAGGTAGAGAAGGTAGACACAGCCAAAGATGAGGACCCCCGAGGCCCCCAAGATCCCAGCCAGGTCAGCCCGCAGTATGGGGGATGGAGTAGGGGCAGGGAGCCCTGTGTATATAGAGAGAGGTGTACCAGACTGGCAGCCAGCGCCCTGGGGTCCTTTCCTGCCCCCCCCCCGGCCCCTTTCATCAGCCCCACCTTGGTCTGTGCTGAGGAAGAGGTTCCCACAGGCCTCCTGGGAGCCTTCAGGAAAGGAAACAAACTTGCAGCAGAAGGTGGTGTTGGGACTGGGGCTTCTCCCCTCAGACCCTTCTTCCAGGATGAGGGAGATGCTAGTTTTGGTTTCCCAGTGGACCTGGCTGACAGGGGGCCAATGCTGGACGCCGAATTCTGGGTGCAAAACAGCCAGTCTAGTGCCTCCGGAACCGTCGGGCCCCCCAGAGCTCACAGTCACCAGGGAGACAGAGCCGGATCCCAGGAATCCACAGCGGACAGTGAAGGACGGGGACTCTGTGGCCTCCATCTGAACTTGCACCCACACTTCAGGGGTCTCTGTGGGATAGAGGCATAGGAGGACCCCAGGGCTGGGTCTCCACCCTGTCCCCACATCTTCTGCTTCTCTCCAGTACCCCACTCACCAGCAGTGATGCATAGTGTCAGCAGCGCCAAGAGCAGGACCAGGGCCCGGGGCCTGTCCATGGCTCCCCTCCAGCCCCAGGTCTGGGAGCTGCCGTGGTAGGGACAGCACCTACGTTTCCGTTCTCATCACAGGAAGTTTTCATGTGTGAGCAAGCCCGGGGAGCAGCTGGGCTCTGTAGCCCTGCCCCATTTCCTTCTCTGTTTGCCTCAGCTACCTGAACGCAGGGCAATGGACCCCTCTGCCTTGGGAGACTTAAAGCAACAGCGACAAGGCTTTCCCTGTACTCATGGCTGTGCTTCACGAAAGCAGGACAGCAGGCCAAAAACCAGTTGGTCCCTTGGGCAAACTGCCATCCCACCACACCAAGAGCTGAAGTTAGATGCTTAACTGACTGAGCCACCCAGGCGCCCCCAGCTCTGACATTTCTTAGTGAAATCTCTCCAGCCACACACACCTCAAATCCTGATGATCCCATGTCTCTAGATTAGGCTCTTGAGAGTTGACCTGGTGCCACAATTTCATAGTTCTACAAGCTCAGACAAAGCAACCTCAACCCCCAAAGCAGCAACATCCCAACAGGGATCATACTCTGTTTGATGGCATGGCATGTGGCACTCTGGTCATGCCCAGCTCAAGCCTTCAGCATATGCTGGTGACCATCCTTTTATGAGATGTTCCCCACCTGAGTTTGTAGATTGAGACTCATACCTGATCCATTTATTTTATTTTACAAATATTTTAAATGTTGTGAGAAGACCATTTGTGTTTCCCTATCAAAGTAATATAAATATGAGAGTAATATCTGAGTGTATACTCTGTGCTAAATTTGTTCTGAGCAAGTCAAACATATTAGCTCCATAGTTACAATGACCTTACGAGGAAGGAACTTGCCCAGGGTGGCAAGGCTCTCACTGTGAGAGAGCAGCTCGGCCTAGTTGTTTATATGTGGGTTCTGAAGCCAGGATTTGACAAAAATTTTAGCTTCAGAGGCCACACTATTAACAACCATGCTTAGCTGCCTCTCACATACACATTTAAAAATGTTAAATTACAAGGTTTTTGTCAAAATCCAACAGTCCTCTGCCCCATCAGCGGAGAACCTGTTCTCAGTTCGTAGGCTGGGCTGCCCCCGCCCCGAGATGAGCTGCTTCTGTGCCGACAGGAGAGGGTTTTTCAGCTGCTGCTACTCCAATCCATTCCTTTACTGCTCTCCCCTACTGAATTAACTTAGACATATTTTCCTTCAAGTTTCCCCGGGATTCTGGGCTCCTCTGCCCCGATGGTTTCTCTAGTGTCCTGTGCTTCATCTGGCAGGTTGGCCACCTTGCTGGTTCTCTTTTCCTATGTGACCCCCCCTCTTCAGTGCTTTCTCCAGCCATCCCAACTCAACACCCCGGGCTCTCAGGGACTCTGTGCTCAAGGGAGACTTTCTAGATCCTGTGTTGCAACCTGCCCCGGGGAAGGAACTACAAAGCTCAAGGAAGACTTCAAAATGTGTGTGAAAAGAAACCTTCCACCAACCCGCCACTTTATCGTCTCCCGCCTTCCAAGCACAGACTTGCTTTTTTCCTGTAACGTCCCAGTCAATGTGCCTGGAATTCAGAACACAGGGTGACTTACCCATTAGCTGAAGACTTTTCTCAGCAACCTGGAAAAAAAATCTCTTCACTTTATAATGTAGGAGAGAACACCAAACAACTTAACTTCTTGCAGAGCTCATGGCCACAAGGGTTAAAAAAGAAAGCCTTAATTGAAGATTACTTAAAATAATTCAAAAGCAGTTATTCAATAGTAAGCTAATAGGCAATGCGCAGCAGTGCCAGTCCCCTGGAAAACACTGTTTGGTGTCACTTGTCAACCCAGGTACGGTCAGCCTGGGCAGAGGCCTCCACCTCTCCTCTGCCTAAGCTGGCCTCAGTTCTGGTTCCGGCCTGGCTGGGGCCTGACCACTTGGAGCTGCTGCTCTGAAGCCCACAGCCCTGCTTCTGTTGGCAAGGGGCTCACCGGCATGACAACCTTCAAAGCTGTGGTTTTTAAGGTGCAGTGTTTGTACCTCAGCTGCTACACATGATATCCACTGCTGTCATGCAAAAGATTAACTTTTTTTATTTTTTAAAGAAAAAAATACAATGAGGAAAATTTTTAAATATTTTATTTAAAGTTTATTTTGTGAGTGAGAGCAAGACAGTACACTCATGTGTGCATGCAAGTGGGGGTTGCCGAGAGGGAGAGAGAGGATCCTGTGTAGGCTCCACAATGTCAGCACAGAGCCTGACACAGGACTTGATCTCACAAACCTCGAAATCACGACCTGAGCCGAAATCAAGAGTCAGACGCTTAGACTGGGCCAGCCAGGCACCCCAAAATACAATGAAATATCCTCTCACTGGGATCCAAATGTCATGGTTCATGTCTTAAGAAGATCAGCATCCTGGGGCATCTGGGTGGCCCAGTCAGTTAAGCATTCGACTTCGGCTCAGGTCATCATCTCACTGTTTTGAGAGATTGAGCCCCATGTTGGGCTCTCTGTTGACAGCTTGGAACCTGGAGCTGCTTCAGATTCTGTTTCCCCCTCTCTCTGCCCCTCCCATGCTCCTGCTCTGTCTCTCAGTAATAAATAAAACATTAAAAAAATTTTTTTAAAAGATCAGCATCCTAAGGTAAGATAGGCAAACCCATAGCTTATGATGGACTGTAATTTACATGCTATAAGATGCCATGGTTTTGTGTGTCCCCTCTAAGAACACTGTTATTGTAGTTGGAAAGGATTTTCTGACCTGCTTATAAGTCCTCCAGTGAAAAATTTTAGTGGGCATTGGCTCATCTATTTAAAAAAGTAGTAAAATTCAGTCAGAGCAGCACCTATTCCATTTGGATTCACAAGGTTTTGAGAGGTACCCCTTTCAGTTACATAGACCATAAAAGATAATCATAAAAATAAACTGAATTTTCAAGAAGAACCTCAGAAAATGTGAAACCATGTTTTAAAATTTTTTTCTTGGGGTGTCTGGGTGGCTAAGTCAGTTGAGCATCTGACTCTTGATTTTGGTTCAGGTCATGATCCCAGGGTTGTGGGATCAAGCCCAGCATCAGGCTCTGTGCTAAGCGTGGAGCCTGCTTAAGATTCTCTCTCTCTCTCTCTCTCTCTCTCTCCCTCTCTCTGTCTCTCTCTGTCTCTTTCCCTCTCTCCCTCCCTCTCTCTCTCCCTCTCTCCCTCCCTCTCTCTCTCTCTGCCTCTCCCTCCCCCATCCCAGCTTATACTCCCTCTCTAAAAAAGAAAAAGAAAATTTACTTTGCTTTTTTAGAGCAAAAAGTTATTTTGTACTGTTAAAATATTTCAAAACATTTGTTATTAACTCACTATATATTTCTAAAGTGTGTAATAAATAAATGGTAAATGTTTATATAATTTTTAAACTGATAAATGTGCTCAAACTTTTAAATTCCTAGGACTCTAAGGTTCTGTTTTAGTTACTAGTGCTATGTAACAAACCACCCCCAACTTAATGTAAACATTTTATTGTGTTCATGGATTCTATGGGCCAGGAATTTGGAAAAGGTAGAGAAAAGATAAGGCCTGGGGCCTCAGCTGGAAGACTCAAAAGATGGGTATTATAGGGGCGCCTGGGTGGCTTAGTCAGTTAAGCGTCCGACTTTCGCTTAGGTCATGAACTCGCGGTTCGTGGGTTCGAGCCCCGTGTTGGGCTCTGTGCTGACTGCCAGCTCAGAGCCTGGAGCCTGTTCCAGTCTGTGACTCCCTCTCTCTCTGACCCTCCCCTGCTCACGCTGTCTCTCTCTCTCTCCTAGAAATAAATAAAACGTTAAAAAAAAAAAATTTAAAGATGGGTATTATAATCATCTGATTTACATCTAAAGCACGTCTGGTGGTTCATATTGGACGTAGGCTGGGACTTCAACGAGGGCTGCTGGAGGGACACTCAAAACATGACCTTTCCATGTTGTTGCTTGGGGGGCTGTCTCCCAGCATGGTAATTAGGTTCCAAGAGTGAACATGTCAAGAAACAGGAGGTTGGAAGCTGCAGGTTAATTTTGGGTTCAGAAACTGGCACAGCATCATTTCCACTATATTCTATTAATCAAGCAATCACAGAGCTCATATTCCAGGGGAGAGGACCTAGACCCGACTTCTCAATAAAGAGTCTCAAAGAATTTGGGGAGGATATAAAACTCACACGTATTCTGAGGTTGGGGCTCAATTGCCCACGCCAGGCTATCCGGATGTGTAAAGGTCTCCACATTTGCAGAGCTGCCAAGTCTTTTGATCTTGTGAAGTAGATCTTCAGCTTGGCTGGTACTTAACTCAGGAATCTTTCCCCTCCTGGATCCTTAGTGATGTGCATATCTTCACCTTGGTTTTCCTACTCTGTTCCCAGATCCCAGAGGAAAGGCTCCTCCCCCTGGAGCGGTTTCCTCTGAATAAGGTTAAAGATCTCTGAATGGGTCTGCTGTCCTACCACAGCACTGGCAGCTGCCTTTCCAAACAGAGACTCCTGAACCCGATTTCTAGCTTCTATCTATGAGATGGTTTCCAGCTTCTATCTGTGAGAGGGTGCTGGAGAGGAAAGGAGGAGGAGGTGGACTTAGCCAAAGAAGAAAGTGACAAGGATGTCTTCACATGTTTCGGTGCTTGTCAGGGGGAAAGAGAGAACAGAGGTGCTGTGCTTTTCCAAGCAGCAGAACAAGAACAAAAAAGTTAGTATTTCAAGGTGGCAGGTCTCCGGAGGCAGTCTAAGTGAGAGCTGACGGCGGTAATAAGAGGGGAAACAGACCAGAGATATTCTGCACAATGACTTGAGAGGATTTGCCTAAGAACTAGCTGGGGAAGGCAAGGATAAAGGAGAAGATAGTGTCAAAGTCTTAGATTTGGGAGTTAGAAATTTAGAGTAACTTGTAAGTTTCTTCCTAACTCAGATACTGAGATTCTACACAATTTCAAATTATAACAGGTGTCTCTGGGACAAAGTCATGAAACTCCCCCTGTAAAGAACCCTTGGGTAAAAGCTGCCAAAATGTGTGGCGTGTTCTCAGTGTAGTGAGATAGGCCACCCCCCCCCCCCCTTGCAATCAGGATTCTGCCCTCTCTCCTCGGTTTTGTTTTGTTTTTTTTAAATTTTTTTAAATGTTTTATTTATTTCTAGGAGAGAGAGAGAGACAGCGTGAGCAGGGGAGGGTCAGAGAGAGAGGGAGTCACAGACTGAAACAGGCTGAAACAGACTGAAACAGGCTCCAAGCTCTGAGCTGGCAGTCAGCACAGAGCCTGATGCAGGGCTCAAACCCACGAACCACGAGATCATGACCTAAGCGAAAGTCGGACGCTTAACCAACTAAGCCACCCAGGCGCCCCCTCTCTCCTCGGTTTTGAACTGTCCTCATGACATAACCACTGAAAGGCAGCCGGTGTCTTCCTAGCTCCTCTGCCCTACCATGTCTCTCTATTACTAAGCACTACATCCTTGAGAGCCAGTGCACAAAGGCACCTGGGGGCATGTGCAGGGCTGGCATCTGTCTGTACACTGGGCCATCAGGCGAGGCAGGGCCACTTGAGACACTAGCATAGAACCCGACTTCCATCAGTTTAACAATCTCAAGCCACACTCTGGGAACCAGCTGATTCAAACATGTTTATTGAGCTAATCACGAGGATACTAAAGAGACTGGGAAAGATGTTCCAAAAATACAGGAAACTATTGGGCTCTTTCCACTCAACACAGGGAGGCAGTGCCCCTCTCCAATACTGAGGTGAAGCCCCCACCCTCTCCAAACGTGGCAGGAAAAAGGCACTCTTCTCAACACAGAGGGACTGAGCCAGGGAGCAGTAGGAAGGACAGGAGGCTTAAGGCTTCTCCACCCATCATCATCAGAGAAAAGTTAGGTTAGAAAGGCACAGCCCACCTCTCCTTCCCCTCAGAGACCAGGGTGGGGCCTGGGGTCTGGAAGTAATGGTTCCTTCTGTTCTGTTCTTCCTGTTTGCCTTTTCCAAGTTGAGATGGGGAGTGGAGACGGGGAGAGGCACGGAGTCACGTCAGAGATCCTGTAATGGGAAAGGTGAAAGGAAAACAGAGACAGAACAGCCCAAAGGGAAAAGAGATGACTGCAAGGTCCTCCACATGACAGTTTACTTCTCCTCCTACCCTCCCCCCACAGCTACTCCTCAGTTTCCAGAAGCAGCAGAGACGGCAGGCCAGGGCCTACTGCCTCTCTTTCCACTTACTGCATAGCACACAGGTTACCTGCCAGGACCTCCCAAGGACACAAAGTCCTCTTAACCTGCCACCCACAGTACATTTGGGGACGCTCACCTCAAGGTTCAGCTCTGTAGAATCTAAGAGGTCCAGCCCATGCTCACTGAGGGAAGAGTGCTAGAGAAAGCAGGTGACAGTCAGACCGGCCCTTCTTATCCCTGTCACATGGCAAACAAGAACCAAGGTCCCTTTCCCAGGTGGGTCCCTGCAGCAGCCACGGAGAGGAGACTAGCAAAGGGACGGTGGGCAGAAGGTTCAGACCTAGAAGGTCCCCAGAGTCATTAGATTGATTCCCTTAAATTTGCTCAGTTTGGAATCAGAGAATGACATTTTTTCTGAGCAGACTTTAGGAAAGACTGTTAAACAGAAGCCTTGTTGTCTAGTCTCTGTTGAAGAAGTCATTGTCAGGGTTTTTCTTCTGAGCAGAAAACCTCCATTCCCTTGCACCATTCCTCCCTTTCTCCCTCTGCGAAGAGCAGAGAAGGAAGGAGAATATCAGCAGCCGACACATAGCCCTTTTCAGTTTATACGGTGCCTTCACTTTGTAGTTGGAGGAAAATCTCCATTTGAGAGATGAAGAGTTCGAGGGGTTAAGAGGAGCTACCTTGACAGCATGGTGGCATGGGGGAACCCATATCACCTCACAGCTTCCATGTGCTCCTACTGGCCTGGCAGGCAGGGTAGGAAAGGGAGTAAGGGAAGAACTGGGGGCAGTGAGCTGCCTCCCTTCTCCAGCTCTGGCACTCCTTTCAACCCTTAGATTCAGAGGCAAAATACTTATTTGGGGATTGAGAGGGGGAGTGTTAGCCAACCCCTTTTTTGTATTTTAAATTTGTTTTCCCTCCCCTCCTTAATAAAAGTCCAAGCAAAGTACAAAGCAACTTATAGGTCTGCCTCCTTTACTCTGTGATTCTTAGAGGACTTTCAAAAAGCCCTCTGGTTGTAGCAGGAAAAGGAGTGTTGGGTCCACTCACCTTGTCTGTATCTTGCCATTCTTCACTTAACTCACTCTGGATCTCTTCTTCATCCTCTTCCATAAGGCTGAGTCTGAGGACAGTGGCAAAGAGTAGAGGCTTTTGCACTCCTATTTAAGGACCCTTGAGAGTATCTGGGGGGCATCCGGTAAAGTGACACGGGCAGATGTGGAGTGGGCTCCAGGCTCCCACTGCTGCTTCCAACAGAGCAGCTGACTTCTATCAGTTTTATGAGCTAAGAGCACACATACCCCTGGAAGGAAGTGGTCTATGATGTAAGCAGGCCCAAAATGTATGGGCACAGAACCACTGGGATAGGGGAGCATCCCTCATAGCAGGTGCCTAATGTGAAGTGAGGATGGAAGGCAAGGAGTAGCTCACCGGGTCAGCCGGTTGCCCAGACCAGGACCGGAATGGTTGAGTAGAGTCTGGAAATGCTGTGGACTCAACAATCTTGACCTCTGGTTGCCTGAAAGGGGCTGACTGTTGGGAATAAAGCAGGGTCAGTGATGGGGATAAAATAAATTGTAAAAAGCATAAGGTTGGCAATGTTATGGGGGAGAAAAGCTTGTAGGGAGAAAGAAAATCTAAAGCTAAGAAAATGGTAAAGGCCTGGAGAAGAACCCAAGAATGAAGACGGAGTGCCACAGGGCAGAACAAGAGAACAGAGATGGCAGAGGGATATGGCAAACACCAAGATCAGACACCCAGATGCTCTCCTCTGCCCTTACCTTTGGATAAGCTCTGGTTCTGGGCTGCCTTCTTCCATCTCTTCCAACACCCCCAGGGGCTGCCTCTTCTTGATGGCTGTAGAGGTGAGGGTGGGTGTGGGTGGAATGCTGTTCAGCTGGAGGCTTTCCTCCTGGGATAAAGAGACTTCCTCTCTCTGCCGCCTGGAAGGGCCTATAAGGAAACAGAAGGCACATATGCACTGCAGACCAGGTACTGCCACAGACCTTTTCAAGACCTGCCCAGGGTTTGGTTCAGGAAAGTTGAGAACAGAAAACCTATATGGCCTCATCAAGTTATGACTAAAAACTAAGCATAACCCTACATACTAAAAAGGCTTACACAATGGTATCTAGGACTTGTTCAAGGAAAACAAAGCTCAGGTAATAAAATAGGAAAAAAATTTGTCATAAAAAAGACATGCTTTTCTATTTTATTTTATTTTATTTTATTTTATTTTATTTTATTTATTTATTTTTTTTAATGTTTTATTTCTAGAGAGAGAGAGAGAGACAGCGTGAGCAGGGGAGGGTCAGAGAGAGAGGGAGTCACAGACTGAAACAGGCTCCAGGCTCTGAGCTGGCAGTCAGCACAGAGCCCGACGCGGGGCTCGAACCCACGAACCGCGAGATCATGACCCGAGCGAAAGTCGGACGCTTAACCGACTAAGCCACCCAGGCGCCCCTGCTTTTCTATTTTATTATCTGAGCTGTGTTTTTCTATTTTATTATATGTATATAACAGATAAACAGTAACATGAACACAAATGTAAGAGAGAAGATTTCTTAAGATTGCAAGTCTCAATCAATGAAGATGTGTGAGGTCCTGTTCATTCAAGATTTATTTATTTATTTATTCACTTATTCAATTGCTTCATTCATTCAATCACTTCATTCATTGTAGGTACACTAAGCATGGAGCCCAGTGTGGGTCCTGAACTCACACCCATGAGATCAAGACCTGAGCCGAGATCAAGAGTCAGACACGAAGCCAATGAAGTCACTCAAGGTAGCCCTCAGCATTTGTATGAGGAAAAAAAAAAAAAAACATAAAATGGCAATTTTAAGAGACCTGAAGCTGCTAGTGTGGAAGCAGGAGGGCTGGCCAGAAGAGACAAATGGGAGACTGGATTTCTAAAGGCCAGAAAAACAGAAGGTGGCTGCAGTGTCAGTGTGTTTCTGACATGAAGGGGGAAGTGAAGTCCTGGGGCTCACAATGTTGAAGTCTCTTCTGCAGAGACCTGAGAAAGTAGAGGACAAGAAAGGACCCAAGGTTATCTCGGAAAGCCCAGGTGACAGTACTTTGTCAGCTGTAAATGTTCACAAGCCCCTTAGCCATGTTTGTGTGTTGAAACCAGAACTGGAAAGTGAGCTGCTACTGGTCTAAGCAGAGACCTAGAGAAAGCGAGGGAGAGCCACACACGTGACTTTGTGCTCTCAGGGAGGACCAGATGGGCCCCTCCCCATCTCCTCAGCCTGTTCAGGTGTGATGCTCAAGAGCTCAGCTCTTCGGCCTCTCTTGCCCTCCATCTTCACTGGCTTCCTTAGCCTTGGAAGTTCACATTTTCAAATACCAACTTCCAAATGTATCTCAGGCTTTTGGCTCTCCCCTGAACTCCAGACTCCTATCCCATCTTACAGCCCACATCCAGTTTGTCAGAAAATCCTATCAGTGATACCTTAGAAATACATTCAGGATCTGTCCACTTCTCACCACCTCTGCCCCTCCCCCCAGTCTACCACTCAACAGCCTCCTTTCTGGTTCCTTTGCTTCTTGTCAATTCTCAACACAGCAGCCAGAGGGATCCTTTAAAAACAAGGCAGATCCTGTCACTCCCTAGCTCAAATGCTGTAATGTTTTCCAATTTCACTGTTGAGTAAAAGCCAGACTCTTTACTCTGCCTCTCATGCCCTGGGCTCCTCCAATCTCTTTGGTCTTACAGCCTACATACTCTCCATTCGGCCATCTGGCCTTCTTGGCTGTTCCCAGAATATGACAGGCACACCCCACCATGGCCCTGTGCATTGGGACCCCTTCTGGTATGCTCTTCCTCCTACACTGTGCACCCCTTCCTGGTTCTGGCCCATCACTCACCAGCTCTGCCAGCCTTCCCCCAGCAGTAAGAGAGGAGACTGCAACTCTCACCTCACCAGGGCTTCCCTGCCCTCTTCCCTGCTTTTCCACCATAGCACACACACACACTCTAAAGAAGACAGATTTGGGGCGCCTGGGTGGCTTAGTCGGTTAAGCGTCCGACTTTCGCTTGGGTCATGATCTCGCGGTTCGTGGGTTCGGGCCCCGCGTCGGGCTCTGTGCTGACTGCCAGCTCAGAGCCTGGAGCCTATTCCAGAGTCTGTATCTCCCTCTCTCTCACCCTCCCCTGCTCACGCTGTCTCTCTCTCACTCTCCTAGAAATAAATAAAAATATTTAAAAAAAAAAAAAAGAAGACAGATTTGTTTTTTGTTCACTGCTATATTCCCAGAACACAGTGCTCAGTAAATATCTGCTGAATGGACAATGGGACCAGTCTTTTCAATTTTCTCCTACCTTTACAAACCCTCTGTTTTAGGCAAACCAACCTAAACATCTGCATACTCAGCTAATACATACCTTCCGATGTTTTGTTTGTGCTACTCTGGTAGCTCATGATACTCATTCTTCCTCTGTTTAGCTTACATCAATCTTGTTCAGTTTTCAAGCTCCAGCTTAAACTCCATCTTCCTGATGAAGCCTTCATAGGCTTTAGATCAGCTAAACTCAAAGTGATACCTTCCTTCCTGGGATTCTAAAGCATTTAATCTGTTGATTCTTTTTAATTTTTTAATGCTTACTTATTTTGAGAGAGAGAAAGAGGGAGCAAGAGTGAGCTGGGGAGGGGAGAGGGAGAGAGAGAGGGAAAGAGAGAGAGAGAGAGAGAGAGGAAATCCCAAGCAGGCTCCACTCTGCCAGGGCGGAGCCCAATGCAGGGCTTGATCTCATGAACTGTGAGATCATGACCTGACCTGAAACCAAGAGTTGGACCACCCAGATGCCCCTCACTCTGTCAATTCTTAAAATCCTCAAGAAGTTATCATTTACTGGTGATGGTTCATAATTTAGACTTTCTATAAATGTATTTTCTCTGTCTCCTATTAAACAGTAAGCTGCTTGAGGATCCTTCACAGCCTCTAAAACACCAAGCACAGTGTCCTGCACATAATAGGTCTTTAGCAGATATTTATTAGTTAACTGATTAAAACAGAGTTTCCTAGTGGTATATAAAAAATACTTTAAAGGCGCCTGGGTGGCTCAGTCGGTTAAGCGTCCGACTTCAGCTCAGGTCATAATCTCACAGTTCGTGGGTTCGAGCCCCTCGTCGGGCTCTGTGCTGACAGCTAGCTCAGAGCCTGGAGACTGTCTTCGGATTCTGTGTCTCCCCCTCTCTCTGATCCTCCCCTGCTCATTCTGTCTCTCTCTCTCTCAGAAATAAACATTAAAAAAAAAATACTTTTAAGTAGTATACCTAAAGACATTTTAAAAAGTTACATTCTACCTCACAGTGTGTACAAAAATTAACTCATATGGATGACAGAAAGAACTAAGACTAGAAAACTTTTAGAAGAAAACCATCTTCTAAAAAATCTTCATGATCTTGGATTAGGCAATGATTTCCCAAGCTATGACACCAAAGCACAAACAACAAAAAACCCAAATAATCTGAATTTCATCAAAATTAGGAACTTTTGTGTTTCAAAGGACACACAATGGATAATGAATAAAGGAATGGATAAAGAATATAAAGTAGTCATACTTTATATTGAAATATCACTCAGTCCTCATTAAAGAGACCTTGCCATTCGTGGACAATGGATGGGCCTAGACAGTATCATGCTAAAAAATATCAGACAGACAAATACAATTTCACTTATATGTGAAATCTAAAAAACAAAACAAGTGAACTAAAAATATGGAAACAGACCCACAAATGCAGAGAACTGATGGCTGGCAGAAGGGTAGGAGGATGGGCAAAATGGATGAAGGGAAGTGAGGTATAGGCTTTCCAGTTATGAAATGAGTAAGTCACGGATGAAAGGCACAGCACAGGGGACACAGTCAGTAGTATGGTGACAGATGATAGCTGTACTTAGGGGGAGGACAGCATAACCTATAAAGTTATATACAGACTTATAGAATCACTACGTTGCACCCCCGAAGCTAATGTAATGTACGTCAACTACAATTTAAAAAAAGACTCAGATGGCAATCAACTAGTGCAGGGATGAATAAACTGTGGTATAGCCATACAATAGAATATTATTTGGCCATCAAAAGGTATGAGGTACTGACATATGCTAAAACATGGATGAACCTTAAAAACATTATGTTAAGTGAAAGAAGGGAGTCACATAAGGCCACATATGGTATGACTTCACTTATATGAATCAGACATAGGCAGACCCAGAGACAGGAAGGAGATGAGTGATACTGCCTGGGGGTTGGGGTAGGAAGAACTAAGATTTTCAGCTGTTCACTAGAAAACACATATGTGTTAACACATCAAACTTGTGATTTCTAGGATATTATCACTGAAGATGAAACTATATTTAAAAAGAAAATTAAAGAGGGGCGCCTAGGTGGCCCAGTTGGCTAAGCATCAGACTTCGGCTCAGGTCATGATCTCAAGGTTTGTGAGTTCAAGCCCTGCATTGAGCTCTCCACTGACAATGGGCCTCTCTCTCTGCCCCTCCTGCTCTTGAGTGTGTGTTTGTGTGTGTGTGCACTCTCACAAAAATAATAAGCATTAAAAAAAAAAAGAAAATTAAAGAAAAAGTATTAGAAGGCAGGTAATGATATGAGGGTAAAAAAATCATAAAAGTTGTGTAAAAATCTTGAAAATTTGGAAAATAATAGAATACTAGATGCAAGGATGGCCCCCCTAAACGTACAGATTTCTTATTTTCATCTTTGGTTTTATCAGCAGTTGCTACTTGATTTTTCAGAGGTTTGCTATTGTTAGCTGGCTAGATAAACCTTGAAGAAAATGAGTACCCCTTAATGATAGTGGATGCTCAGTGAAATATTTTTTATTTCACTAAAGATAAAAGTGTGAAGGAGGCAAAAGACCCTACATCTAGGTACTGGCTATGGAGGAAGTAAGTAATACTACCCTGATATCCACACAGACAGCACTTTACCTTCAGTGCGCCTCTTCTTAGAGCGGGGATAGCCCTGAGGGTTGGCCTCCGCTGTGTTCTCTACAGGGCTGAGGGAGTGGCAGTAGGTGGTGACTGGACCCCAAGAACACTCAGGTGCTTGGGAGACATGCTGCAGACACTTTTCCAGGTAGGACAGTCTAAGGAAGGGGTGAGATGAAAAGGCTGATTTGCCTGCTGGGCCCTCACCACTCCCTGCTTCCCTAATTCTCATCTTCATCCATTACCCACTAACTTACAGCAGCTGCTTGTCCTGATGGAAGAGTCGGGGGGAAAACTCGGCAAGGAGCTCCAGGAATGCTAGGTTTGGGGGCTGACCGGAGGAGCCAGCTGGAGGAGACTCAGACAAGGAGAATTTGATGCCTTCCCTTGGTTGAAAAGAATTATTTTAGAAAGATGGTTCCTCCTCATTTTCCTCCTGGGGAAGCATCCTGTCCAGGTTCATACTTCCCCTGTTCCCAGTTTATCTCCCAGAGAATACCCACCAGCCAACCTGATTGCTACTTCTCCACATGCTTATCCCTCCCTCCAAGACCACACTCCCACTTTCCCTGCACACAGCCTGTGGCTAATCTCTCTTAGATCAAGTACCTTGACTTCTAACCAGTACTTTCTTACTTGTGTAGCATGACCACAAGGTCACGGTTCTGTAGCTGCTGGGGCCCAAAGCTCAAGGCAAACCTTCGGGCCAGGTCCCTCATCTCACTGAAGGCCGGAAGCTCATTCAGGCCCTGGGGCCCCTGTTCCTGCAGCAGTTCTGTGTACAACTGTGTCCAGGAGACATGGTACATTTGGGAAAGGGAGGAACAAAGTGAAAATAGAGAAGTACAGTATTCCTTTCTCTGCGCAGAAATTCTAAAGGACTTGGGATGCCATCTGCTACTTTTACTTTCTTTCTTCCCAGGACACTGCTCCTATTCCTGACCCCCCGCAGGGAGAGCCTTCATCCCTGCTCTGTAACAATAAAAATGTCTCTAGTAACTGAAGAGACTGACAGAGAACAGAACAGAAAAAAATTAGGAATTTCCTATCACTTTATTGTTGGTGCTTCTGTGTCCTGATAGTTGAATTTCTATGGAGTTGGGGTAGAAACTGCCCAACAGTTAATACTTTCTACAGACCTACTGGTTATGAAGAAGACTGTCAAGTAAAGTTAAGAGCCAAAATAAACTAGAAAGTTCCTTAAGAATCTCACATTCTAAATGGCTGAGGGTGAGCAGAGAGTTTGTGGGCTACAGGGAGGGCATATCACAGGTCGGAGGTACTCCAGGCAGAAGGGAGTACCTGCTTGAGGCTCAGCAACAGGATTCGGGAACAATGACTTCGGTCAATCTGCCTTGCTCTAGTTAACGTTTCCTTGATAATGTCACCATAGTCACTGTAGAACTGAGGGACAGGAAATGGAGAAGATATCATTTGACCATAGGGCAAGACTGGTTCTGTTGTTTCTTCCTTTACATCCCTCATCATGTCTCCTTCCTAAAGTGCTTTAAGTCAGGAAACATAAATCTAAGTATAAAACAACTTGGACTAGATCAATAGGTCAAAGCCCAAAGACATCAGAGTTTAGGCAAATAAACGTGGGAAGAAATTCTGCTCAGAGCCCATTTCTCAGGGAAGAAGTGCTCACAGTGAGCAGAAATCAATACAATGGTGAGTTGAGAAAACTGAGGTACACCTCTTCCATTCTTTTTTTTTTTTCTTCTATTACCCAAGTTTACAGAGACTGGGTTCACAGAAAGAGAAGATTCTGGACAGGATGAGTAAGATTACTTTCTCCCCCAATGAATTTCCTCCTAACAGTTTTTTTTCCCCATAATTATTTACTACCAACTCTTCTTTGTTCCTTTATTCTAAACTTCTGTTGCCTTTTCCCTCCCACTTTTCCTTCAAGCCTGGTTCTGTCATCTCACCCACCCTCCTTCCTGCAGTGCTCCAACGTCTGAAGTCCCAGCTGTTCTCAGCCTGACACTTCACTGTACCTTGTTGTAGTGTTTGAAAACATCTGAGGCTGCATCCATCTCCAGCACCCCGTAAAGCAGCAGCTTGCAGAACCCAGCCAGGAGGCGGCGCCGCTGGTGCAGCTGCTCTATCTGTAAAGGATCCTCCTGGGAATGACCTGGCTCACATCAAAAGCAGAATAGAAAGATCAGAACCAGATTTAGGGCTCCTGCCCTTACAGCCTGAGGCAGGCCCAAGCCCCAGACCCTTCCTGAGCCCTGGGTATGGTATCCTCGTACCACTGCCCAGTTCTCCAGGCTGGATGAAAACGTGGTCCATGAGGAAGCTGGCTAGTTCAGATTGGAGCGTGGCTTCAGGAAAAAAGATAAGGGGTCTAAGAAAATCACGACCCCCTACAATCATCTGAGGGCTGAAGATGAGAAGCAGATCACTTAATAAGACAAAAGCCTGTTGGGGAAAAAAAAGAATGCTTAAAAAGGACAAGACACTCACAAGACAGAAACTGCATAGCTAACTTCTCCTCAGAACAAGGCTTTCTCACACCACGGGAAGTGACATGCTTCCTTGGTCCCACCTGGCAAAATGCTAACCTGCTCCTGGATCTCAGAAGCGACATCTGAGAGGCAGCTCTGGCAGAGTTCACAGAATGCCATCATCCTGTCCTTCAAACTCAACAGCTGCTTCTGTGGAGATAGTGGCTTGAGGAGGAATGGAGACCAGGCTCCTGCATTCCCACTCTCTCTACTCAAACCCATATTCACCTGGGAAGCACCTGATCCAGAAAGGTGGGTTAGTGTCCAAAGAATGGAAAAATAGACAAGAGTCAAGGCTGGCAGCATCACCTGTAACAACCAAATGTTACAAAAATGGATGAGTCAGGAGTGAGGGGCAGAGAGGGAAGGGGGGAGGAAGGGAGAAAGGGAAAGACAGACAGGTAACACACACACACAAAGCAGTGAAGACAGAAAATGAGATTAACAGAGATCTAATTCCTTCTCTGGGGGGAAAAGGACTGATTCTGGACAATCTTCAGAGGATTCTGTCTTGGACAGGAATGCCACCTCTTCCTCATTTATCTGATGTTTCCTAGAATCCCTCAACAGTATCCTTGACCCCCAGGAAACTAGAGAGGATGGCTGTTTTCAGGCTCTGGAAAGTACAGTTCACCTTCTAAAGTGGAGTCAAAGGAAAGACATGCACATGCTCTTCTTCTCGTGTCTCCTCTGCAGCCCTGGGACCAGAACTGCCTGGGATAGTGAGCCACCTAGAACACAGGGCCCTTAAAAACTCCCCTCTGCCTCCACATCCCTGATTCATTTACTTGCCTGGTGAGGAACCTCTCCTGTGTCCACAGCCTTCCGGAGGAGTCGGTAGCATGGCTCATAGAGCTCCCAGCGAGTCAGGTCATGCGCACTTTGGGGAAGAGACAAAAACATGACGCAGGAACAGAATGGGAGGATTCACCACCACAGACGCCAGGAGAAACAGGAAGAGGGCACGGGGGGTGGGCTGCTCACTTGTAGAAGGCAGACAGGCGCTTCAGAGTGGCTGCCAGACTGTACACCTCATCCTCATCTAAGAAGGATGACTGAGGGAGAGAGAAGGTCCATGACAGGATTTTCCCAAGAACACACAGATCTACATTCCCCATCTAGCGGCCCCCTCAGACCCAAGTTTGGGGCTTCCCAGTTCCTACCTGCAGCAGCTCTTCAAGTTCCTGCTGGAAGCGGTCACTTAGCAGATCCACCAGCTGGCTGCGGGCAAAGTCTACCCGGCCGAAGAACGTGAACTCAGGATTACAGAGCAGATAGAGGGCATGAGCACCAGCCTCAAGCACCGCAGGCTCCGCGTGCTTCACCACCACCTCCTGGAGCTGCTGCAAGAACAGCTCCAGGTGCTGACAGAAAAAGAGGTGGGAGAAGACAGTGTTGTGGGAGAGGAAAAGAGGGGGCAAGTGTTCTGGAAGGGAGTGGGGCTCGGTGAGATGAGAAAGACAATTGAAGCATTAACTTTCAAGGAGAAGATGCCTATGGAAAGGAAGGCTTATTCATTTTTTTGGAACCCAGTTTCTTGAGAAGAACCAGATATTGACAGTAGAGCCTCTAGCCCTAGCAAGGAAGTAGCTTTTGAGACTTTATCTTCCTCTCTACTCGCCTTCTCCAAGCGCCTGGTACAGTAGATGTTGAGGTCAAAGTAGTTGAGAAGCTGGAGCAGGGGAGCAACCTTCTCTGCATCAGCTGAGAACTGTAGGGATTGAGAGGGAGACCTACTTACCAGCTAATATATGCTAAGTCTTACTCCCAGTCCTCACTGGGGGCCATTTCCCTCCACCTTTTATTCCCAGGTACTGAATGGTGGGCAGCTCTACCTTGGCCAGAAGCTGGGGTAGCAGGGGGATGAGGTGCTCTGTCAGCTTCACCTTGTCATCAGCTTGGATCTTACGTTCTTTCGGGGTTAAGCCCTGGAATTAGTCATTGGGGGGGGGTGCAAGGAAAGATATGGAAAAACACTGGGTCCAGAGGGAGCTCATATGTATCCCTCCTCCCCACAATCTCACCTGCCCAGGAAGGAAAAGAGAATAATTCAGCACGTCCTTCAGATTTCTTTTTCTAGAAATGGAATTCTTTGAGAGACAGAGAAGGGGCACCCTAATCTGAGACTTGAGGATAAGGCTAGACCATACCTGTCTGGACTTTTATTGCTAACCAACCCACATGCCCTTCACACCATACCTTCCTCCCAGTGATCCGCCCCACAGGTGGGTGACCCTCAGAAGCTTGCCGAGCACTGGACACCAGGATCTCAATCAGCGTGCTCTCCTGCGTATCGTCCAAGTCTGAGTTGGCAGGAGGATGAAAAACACAGAATTACAAATTAGCCACCCTCCATCTCCAAGTCACCCCAACTCCCCCACCGCCCAGGACACCTATGCCTCATGGGTGAAATGTCCCCTCCTCTAGCTACCAAATGGCACGCACTCTGGTCCTTCTCCAGTAGCAGGCTTGTCAGACTCTCCCAGTCCTTCAGCTGAGACCCTGCACAGTCCCACAGGCTGTCTACTAAATAAGCAGCATGGTCATGGAGCTGTGGAAGAAGGTACGTGTTAAGTTACTGAAGCCACATTAGAAAATTCTAGGAAGTGGCTACTGACAAACCATGTCTCTCCTTCCTGCATCCCCATTTCCCATCCTTTTCTACCCACAGGTCTTTATGCACAACAGCCAAATAGCTCCTTCCCATACGTCACCTCACTTTCCACGAAGAAGGACAGCAGAAGGTGGAAGAAAGTCCTCTGGGCACGTGGACTTCTGCGTCGCTCTCTACCACCCACCATTTTAGTCTCACACTCAGGGTAGAAGAGCCTGGTAGAACAAACACAGGGAAAGGGCAAGCCCAGGAGCAAATGAGGAGCAGAATAACTGCCACAAAAGAAAAAAGAGTCCAAGGAGACGTGTGAGGGAAAGAGATACAAAGCCAAGGAAAGTCTCAAGGAATTAAGAGGGGGAAAGCAAAACCAAGAGACTTAATAGGGATGTGGGGTGTTGTTGGGAAGAGCAGCAGCAGATACAAGAGAGAAAACAACACAGGAAGGCACTAAAGGAACAAGTGAGAGGACCCTACTCACTTCCAGTAGAGAAACTCCCCTGCAGCAGAGGCCAGGGCTCGGTTACAGGCATATACAACAGGGTAGATGCCCTCACAGTCTGCATCTGTCAGCACCCCCTCCATGTTCCTGCCAAGAGAAAAGGAGAAAAGGCAGGTGGATCTCAATGATGTCCCCTAGGACAACTAGGGCTGGAAACAAAAAGAGGCAAATGAGGATTTGGAACAATCCAAAAGAGGAACAACAACAACAAAAACCAATGAGCATTAGCCGATAAAGAACTTATGAATGGAGAGTGGAAGACAGAAGAGTATGGAGAGTTAGAGAAGATAGGAAATGGGGCGCCTGGGTGGCTTAGTCGGTTAAGTGTCCGACTTTCGCTTGGGTCATGATCTCGCGGTTCATGGGTTCGAGCCCTGCGTCGGGCTCTGTGCTGACTGCCAGCTCGGAGCCTGGAGCCTGTTTCAGTCTGTGACTCCCTCTCTCTCTGACCCTCCCCCTGCTCACGCTGTCTCTCTCTCTCTAGAAATAAGTTAAAAAAAAAAAAAAAAAAAGATAGGAAATGTCCCCCCTTGAGATCCTGCAATTTAGGAATGACTCTTTCAACCTGTTACAGAAGGAAGAGTCAGCCTATGACAGATGGAGGGACAGGACTCTGAAAGGGCCTGCCTGATGCTGGAAAGGTATAAGTCCAAGATGTGTGCCTCCCCATTCCCCAGGACTCACTTAAGGATGAGTGTTAATAACTTGACAGCTTCCACCGCCACATCATACTCTCGGTCCATCACCATGGAAACCATCCGGTCCTGTAAAGAAAGAGAACATTGCTTAGTACTTCATTGTATCCATCCCAAAACATTAATCTCTCTTAGAATTTGAGAGATTCCTACAGAGAAGGCATAGAGGCAGATGCTAAGATAGCTATAGACACATAAGAGCAACAGGAATGGAAAGATGCGGTGGGGAAACAGGAACCACAAGAAAGAGCCGAGCACAGGAGTGCTGTCCCAATTTTACCTTGAAGCGGCTAGTAAAGAGCTCCAGGCGGGCAGTCAAATCCCGGCTGCCGTACAGCCCTTTTAGAGCCTTGAGGCACTTCAGACGGACTTCTCGATGCTATTGAGGAAGATGGAAATATGACTAACTATTCCTCTATTCAACCCCCACTGGGCCTCCATACCCCTCTCTCAGATTACTCTTCTTTAGCCTTGGTGTCCTCTATGCTTAGGATTTTGGGATGACTCAGAGACAAGAGACAGCTGTCTTCTTATATAAAAATCAAAAGGATCACAGCAGAATTTAGCAATCATAATGAAAAAGATCTTTGGGGCACCTGGGTGGCTCAGCTGGTTGAGTGTCCAACTCTTGAGGTCAGCTAAGGTTGTGATCTCACGGTTCATGGGATCGAGACCTACACTGGGCTGTTCACTGGCATTGTAGAGCCTGCTTGGGATTCTCTCTGTCTCCCTCTCTCTTTGCCCTTCTCCTGCTCACACTATCTGTCTCTCTCTCTCAAAAACAAATAAAAATTAAAAAAAGAAAAGGGTCTTTTGGCTATCACCCTAGTACCTGTATCACCAATCCATTAATAGCTTTCTTGCTTTTTCCTAGGGAAAGTCTTTCTCTACTCTGGTTTTAAGGTGCTTCATCTTCTGGATACATCTTTCTCTCTTCTACCTCATCCTACCCTCTCCAATACTTGGGAGTTTTGAGGTTCACTACTTTGATGGGCTGATCACTAGTGATGATCCTAAGCAGCAGGACCAGGAAAAGTTGTGGTGTCTTGGGGCAGGGAAGACGGTAATGGAGGAAGGTAACGGAGGAAAAGAAGCTGACTCAACACTCACCTTATCATGCAAGGTCCAGCCGATATATTTCAAATAGCTGTCAGTAAGGAAAGATGTGCTGTAGCTTTGCATCCAAGACCCAATCTCTTCAATGCAGATAGCACGGATCTCAGGAAGGACATCCCTAGGCACACAGAGATAGACTGACTTCTATCACCGTCTCTCTAAATTCACTTTCCATCCTCCCAGACATCTCCCTGCCATAGAAGAATGTGCTTTCTTGACGGAACACCATGTTCTGTGCCTTTAATTTCCTCCTCCCAATGTAAATATATAAAAAATAAACATTTTCAGGAGTGCCTGGGTGGCTTGCTTGGTTGGTTGAGTATGTGACTCCTGATTTTGGCTCAGGTCATGATCTCATGGTTCCTGAGTTTGAGCCCCACGTCAGGCTCTGTGCTGATGGCACAGAGCTTGCTTGGGATTCTTTCTTTCTCTCTCCCTCTCTTTCTCTCATTCTTTCTCTCAAAGTAAATAAATATTTTAAAAAGTATTTTCTTTCTGTAATATTGCATAAAATAATTGAGCTTATCTTCCATGCCCCTTTTAAAACTGATTCTGGAAGTCAGTTTAACTGTTGGCCAAATTTCCACTTGAAGAAAATATTAAATCAGCTTAAGAGTTCTGGAAGGCAGAGGTTGAAATCTAGGTAAGAGTGAGAAAAATATATGGATGATATTTTTAACTTAATTCCACCAGTTCTTTTAAACAGCATAAAACTCCCCTGCCTTTAGCCCAGTGAAACAGCAGGCTGGGCTAGGAAAAGGCTTGTCAAGTTACAAACCCTCAGAAAAGCGCCGTTTGGCTCTTTGCTCTGGTCTTCTCAGGTCTCCAGCTCCAGGAAGACGGGGAAGGGAAAGTCTTAGGCAAGCTGGAGCAGAGTAATACCTAACAGTGCCTTATTCTCTTATTTTCTCTCCCAAAAGAGCTTACAAGAGCCTCTGGAGTTGGGGGTGAACTAAACCTTACTAATTTAAAACTTCTGTTCTCAAAGTTTTCGCTCCAGCTGCATTTGCACTAGGACTAACCAAATAACCAGGGTTATAATGGAGGGACGCCTTGCTATGTTTACAGATTTCATAACCAGGGACCAGCTGTTTCAACAAGAGGAGTGCATTCACTCACCTGTACCGATGCACAAAGACCCCCCTGAAGAGGGCATTCATCATCCCCTCAATCTCCTCTTGATGTTCTTGGAGCTGGAGGACAAGAGGAAAAGGTCAATCTTTCTTGTGCCCCAACAGTATAAGGCGACAAAACTATAGAAAAGTATGACTTCCACTTTCTTTTTCAAATCACAGGACATACTCTGAACCCTTGATATCCTAGGTTCCTTTTAAACTTTCTAATTCTGAAAGAAGCTGTATAGTCAACCACTTACTCAGAGGATTCTTTGTGTTTGGAAAAAATAATAGCCCCTCTGGGTCTGGTTATTTTGGCTACCTTTGGCTATTCAGAGGCACTAGCTGGTAGTGAGGTAGATTTTTGACTAATAACAATTGAGAAAATGAATTTTTTAATAAATGAAGTTGATAGAAATAGCAAAACTAGCAAAAAGAAGAAAAAGAAGAGATTAGACCAGTGGTCCTCAACTAGGGCCTCAAGGGACATTTAGCAACTTCTGAAAACATTTTTGGTAGTCACTACTGGGTGGAGGTACTCGAGTCTGCCATCTAGTGGATAGAGTACAGGGATGCTGTCAAACACTGTAATGCCAAGACAGCCCCCAGGTCAACAGTGCCATTGTTGAGAAACCCTGGATTAGATGAATAACAGATACCAAGGAAGCAGAATTATAAGGAAACATTCTTTAAAACAACTGACCCTCCCTCTTCAATAATCAATATGCTGGGGGGGAAAGGGGAGGCAGAGGTTAAAAGAGACTTAAGAAATACAACAAATGCAATGCATCATAATCCTTAATTAGATCCTGGTTGGAATTAATCAGATATAAAAGGTGTTTTGGAGATATACAGAAAAATTTAAATATGAATTGGAATTAGAAAGTATTAATGAGTATTTTTGAATGTGAAAATGTTATTGGGTTAATGTGGAAATAATTTTTTGGATGATGAGATTTAAAATAATTGTTAGAGAACATATTTAAGTCTTTAGGTGGAAATACCAGTAAATCTATAATTTACTGTAAAATAAAAAAATTGAGGCACCTGGGTAGCTCAGCCTGTTAAGCGTCCGACTTCAGCTCAGGTCATGAACTCGCGGTTCATGGGTTCAAGCTCTGTGTCAGGCTCCATGCTGACAACTCAGAGCCTGAAGCCTGCTTCAGAGTCTGTGTCTCCCTCTCTCTGTGCCCTTTCCCCGCTCATGCTCTGTATCTCTCTCAAAAGTAAATAAACATTAAAAAAGTTTTAATAACAAAATAATAGAGGAAACAAATATGAAGAAATATTAGTTGCTAATCTAGATAATTTGTATATGATGTCCACTCTACCAGTGTCTCTATCTCTCAGAATGTTTGGGAAATTTCATATTGAAAAGAAAAAGAAAAAGAGGGAGAGACAGAAGGTGGAAAGGTTGTCAACTATACCAATTTCTATAGAAGTTTGGAAAAAAGAGATTAAGACCCTTGACTATAGGGATTAAGAAGTCACTGGTTTTGAAAGAATAATTTCAAAGAATAACGGAGATAGAAGCTAGGTAGCAAAAAACTGATTCAGCTGGATATTAAGAAAGTAAGAATATACTAAAAAGGAAGGATAGAAATGGAGTAGTTCATAGAGAGGAAGAGTAAAGGGAAGATTCAAAGGCCTACAGACAGTTTTTAGTGAAGAGAACAGTGGGGAGAGAGGGATTAAAAACAAAAAGAGAAATAATGACCAATAAAGCAAGAGCCTAGACAAGCAGAAAAAAAAAAAAGACTCATGGTATTATACATAAGATCCGAGACAAACCTAATACACATAGGTTTAAGATCATAGTGACATTGAAAATCGTGAGAGAGAGTAAAGGAAGAAGGTTTACCATGGAAGAAATCTTGGTGAGGGGTAGAAAAACAGTCAACTGTTGTGGTTAGGCATGGGGAGTCCTGCCAATCTCATGTGGGGGAAGTCTCAGATATTAAGAGATACTAAGAGAGAGTGGTGGGAAATCAGTGTCTCGTGACAGGCATACTTAACTTGTTTTCTGGAATGTGAGCTCAATGAATTATTTCTAACTTAGAGTGAATTTCAGAGTTCTTTATAATGGAAACTAAGCAAAAGTGAAATTATGCAATGATCTCTGACAAGATGGGTCTATTAGACTACCATCAGACTCCACTGTTCATGACCTGAAAGGTTGCCTAGGGTCCTGTGCCTTACCAGAGAGAAGTGCATGGGCAGGGGTAAAATGGGTTTCAGCAGCAGCGGATGAAGCTGAGAGAGACGGACGGAAGAGGCTGGGAACACTTCTTACCTCTTTGCGTTTCTCCAACAGGCTCTCCAGTCGCTCAGGTGCTCTCTGTCCTGGCACCTTATTTCTTTCAGCCTCATACTGCCGCTGATTATTGTCTTTGTGCAGACTCAGTTGGAGAGCAACTCTTACCAGGGAGGTCATTAGCTTCATGGCTTTGAACCAGGAGAAACAAGAAAAGGGAATTTTTACTTTGGTCAGAGGAGGGAGGATAGATTTAAAAAAGAAAGGAGAAAAAACAGCATCTTATGGTTGCAGTGGGAAGAAGAGGAGGAAGCAGGGAGGGGGCAGTTGGGGTTGGGGGAAACCCGCCATGGCTGTTGCTACCTCTGCCACCAAAAGAAAGAAAAGAAAGAAAGAAAAAGGAATGGCACTCAAAATGAAAAGCTAGAGCAGGGTGACCCTAAAATCCTAAGACTGTTCTGGAGTAGACATTCCCCACCCCCCACCGCCTCTTTTGGGCTTCTTTTAATCCTCAGCATGTTCTCAAGTTGTTGAGCTATGAGAAACAAGTTAAGGCTGGAAATTGTCACTGCAATCCGCCCTTTTTTACAGTACCGTTAGTGAGAAATTTGGTTGAAGTTCAGGGTAAAAGAAGCCTGGGCTTGAAGGGCTAAGAAGAATCCAGGGACCAGAGAACACAGGAAATCCCCAAGTGAATGTTTATAGACTAAATATTAGTGCTTACCAGCTAGGGTGCTAGTGTGACGGAAGGCACGGACTTGGGAGTCTGAGAGGCCAGTGAGCAGAGAGATGAGGTTGTCCATTGGGAAGCCGTCATAGAGGAGGCTATACTGGCACTGATAGACCAATGTTTTCACAAATTCACAGAAACTGCCCTGGAACTTCTTCCAGGATGGACCCGGTGCTGTCAGGGGATACTCTCCTGAATCCTATAGAAGGGTTTATGAACTGAATGAGAAAAGTATTACCAAGTCTATGAAACTAAAGGGACTTTGGATGTCAAAACCCAATAGTACAGTAAAAATCTTCTTCTGTTATACCTCATTTTCTGCTATTCTACACTTTAGAGGCTTATTCAGATAACTATAGGTCCCTTCTGCCCCCAAGAGACTGAACTCTTCCTTCCAAATGCTATCCTATTTCCCAGAATCAGAAAGAAGGGAATAATGGGCCTTGTGTTTTGAAATAAGAGTGGCAAGAGAATTTTGTTTGTCTTCCTCCACCTCATTAAACTGTTCTGTTAGGTGCCGGATAATCTCTGAGTTGGACATCTTCTTGAACATCTCGGAGGTCACAATGCCTGAGGAATGAAGGAGATGAAGTAGTTACAAGCAAAATAACAGGACTCTGTAACCATTTGCACATACACCTGAAGATGAGCTAAGAGATACATTGAAAAGAGCATAGATGGGGAATCAGAAGACCTGAATCCCAATCCTAAACGTGCTGCCATCAAATTGTGTATCTGCTGTAAATCAACCTCTCTAGAAAACCCAAAGGAAGCAAGCAATAGTAAAGAAAGGTTTAAAAAATATATATCCATCTCCATGCTGACAGCACAAAGTCTGCTTGGGATTTCTCTCTCCCTTTCTCCTGCTTGCAAGCACGCTCTCTCACTCTCTCAAAATAAATAAATAAACATTAAAAAAAAAACGAAAACAGGGGCATCTGGTTGGCTCAGTAGGTAAAACATGCAACTCTCAATCTCAAGACAGTGAGTTCAAGCCCCACGTCGGGCATGGAGCTTACTTTTAAAAAAATCCAGGGGCACCTGGGTGGCTTAGTCGGTTAAGTGACTGACTTCAGCTCAGGTCATGATCTCACGGTTTGTGAGTTCAAGCCCCGCGTTGGGCTCTATGCTGACAGCTCAGAGCCTGGAGCCTGCTTTGGATTCTGTGTCTCCCTCTCTCTCTGCCCCTCCTCTGTTCGCTGCTTCTCAAACAAAAATAAACATATTTTAAAAATCTAAACAAAAAATAAAGAAAGCAATAAAACTGCATCAGTTCTGGATTCTTATACCACACCTGAGATTATCTTGCCCCAATAAATTAGGTCATGACCTGTGGGGATCTGGGAAGCCCACAGCTTCAATGAAGAAATATGGAAGGAAGTATCTGAGAAGTAGGGAATCATGAAGGAGGATTTCATCTAGAAAAAGAAAGACTAAAACATATCTGATGGTCTATTTTCAAATTTGTTAATATCATCAGTATCACATTAGTGTGATTAGCTACTTTTCCCCAAAGGGTCTTATCTCCAAACCAACATAGTTCCCTTATTGGACCACTTCCCTACTTACCAAACTACATGTGGTCAAATCAGTGAAACTTTTCATATGCTTTACCTTCTCCCTTTATTTAGGCAATTCCTAGTCCTACTCATGTAAATGTAGCAAAAGTTTCATAACAAAGAAGCAAAGGGCTAGGGATTAGAAAGGGGTAGGAGTTTTCTCACCTTTACATCCACAAGATCGGATGAAAAAGTTAATGAGCTCCAAGAATCCTGCATCCTGGTCTTGCTTGTAGCTCTCCAGCCACTCATCCACCAAAGACTAGGGAAAAAAAGGTGGATGATTTCTATTTCTGGCAAAATGACAGAGTGGAAATCCTGTATGACTATATCAACTGAAGCAGTTAAACTTCTTATTAAAATATTAAAAACATCTTTTAAAAAAATTTTTTTTAATGTTTTTTATTTATTTCTAGAAGAGAGAGAGAGACAGCATGAGCAGGGGAGGGTCAGAGAGAGAGGGAGTCACAGACTCTGAAACAGGCTCCAGGCTCTGAGCTGGCAGGAGCCCGACGCGGGGCTCGAACCCACGAACCGCGAGATCATGACCTGAGAGAAAGTTGGACGCTCAACCGACTAACCCACCCGGGCGCCCCTAAAAACATCTTTTAAAATGTACTGCTGAACTGGAATGAAAGGTAGAATTCCATTTGGCCAAAAATGAAGTGGAAGTAGCAATCCTGGGAGATAAGCAAGCTGATTCTTGCCCTGAGGGTTCTATGAAACCCCAGCAACCATGACTTTCTGTCCAGATGGCTGCATGGAATGCGGAGCATAGGAGATTGAGCTTTCGGGTTTTCCAAGAAGAGCTCAAAAGGAGGCTCTTGCAATAAAGTGAGGTGCTGCGGGGAGCCTGGGTGACTCAGTTGGTTGAGCATCCAACTTTGGCTCAGGTCATGATCTCACGCTTCGTGGGTTAGAGCCCCGCATCCGGCTCTGTGCTGACAACTAGCTCAGAGCCTGAAGCTTGCTTTGGATTCCGTGTCTCCCTCTCTCTCTGACCCTCCCCTGTTCACACTGTCTCTCTCTCTCTCTCTCAGAAATAAATAAAACATTAAAAAAAATTTTTTTTAAAGTGAGGTGCTACAAAAAGTCATGTTAGCATGAAAAGGGAAATGAAAAATAAACCCACAGATCAGAAAGGGACAACATGAACATTAGCTTGTTAGGACTTTAGCGTGGGGTGAAGGAACAAAAAAAGAACTCTCCCTTGAAAATTCATAACCGTAAGCCAGCTCTCAGGTCTAGGTTTGCAGTCTAGATCCATTATCTATACGATCAGAATACTCTCAGAGAATTTAATTCAAAGCGATTTTGGAGGGTCTCCAGTCAAGCAGGCCCCTCTCTTAAAAACACACCTTTAACTCAGGCCCCAAAGAATTCCAACATATAGAGCTCCACGGAAAATGAGCAGCTCACAGTGAAATTTAGTAAAGAAACAAGGCACTGAAAGTAAGAATTGGCAGAAAAAACAGCAGAATTATATTCATAGATTTCAAACAATGAAGTTATTAGAGATTATAAATTATGCTATAAATAAAGAAATAAAAGGGAAGCTTTACACCAGAAGCAAAGGACAATCAATTTTGAAAAAGAGTCCCCCAAAAATCTATAGATATGAAAAAAAAGAAAATTTAAAACTTCAGGGGCGGGCGCTGGGAAAAAAAAAAACCTTCAACGAATGGGTTAAAAGCAGATCGGACACAGAAAAACATAAGATGAGTGAAATGAAATATTAAATCAAAGAAATCATCCAAAATGCAGCCTGGACACACTAATAGAAATAGTGCTAGAGATGGGGCGCTTGGGTGGCTTAGTTGGTTAAGCATCCGACTTTTGCTTAGGTCATGATCTCGCGGTTCGTGGGTTCGAGCCTCGCATCGGGCTCTGTGCTGACTGCCAGCTCAGAGCCTGGAGCTTGTTTCAGTCTGTGACTCGCTCTCTCTCTGACCCTCCCCTGCTCACGCTGTCTCTCTCTCTCTCCTAGAAATAAATAAAAATATTAAAAAAATAAAAAAATAAAAAATAAAAATAAATAAATAGTGCTAGAGCTATTAAGAGACATAGAGAATAGAGTGAGAAATTCTAATTAATATCAATTGATTTCAGAAGAAGATAATGGAATGACGAAAAGGCAGTATTTGAAAAGAATTTTCCATAGTTGTTGAAAGACACCAATCTTCAGAGCCTGGAAGCCAACAGATTTCAAACATGACAGATGAAAAGAAAATTGACACCTATAAACATACTATAAAACATGAAAATACAAAAGCAAAATAAATCTCAAAAAGAGGGCAAAAAGAGATCACTTACAATGGATCTGCATGTAACACTTAAAAACAAACCACTTACAAATTATATCTGAACAAATACACAAGCCCCTAGCCATATGTGGCTGTTAAAATCAAATGGTGGGACTCCTGGGTGGCTTAGTCGATTACACATCCGACTTCGGCTCAGGTCATGATGTCATGGTTTGTGGGTTCAAGCCCTACATTCAGCTCTGTGCTGTCAGCTGAGAGCCTGGAGCCTGCTTTGTATTCTGTGTCTCCCTCTCTCTCTGATACTCCTCTGCTTGTTCTGTCTCTCAAAAATGAATAAATATTTTCAAAAATTTTTAGTAATAAAATAAAATTAAATTAAATGAAAATTAAAATCCAGTTCTATAGTCACACCAGTCACATTTCAAGTACTCAACAGCCACATGTGGCTAACGAATACTATACTAAACGGTGATATACAAAATTTCCATCATTACAAATTATTGTAGTGGATAGTGCTAACTTAAACTGACAGCTGACTTTCACCAGCAATAAGGGAAGTTAGAAGGCAGTGGAATAATCTTTTTAATGTGCTGAAACAGAAAAATGTTCTCTTAGATTTCTACAACCAGAAAATAACCTTTCAAGAATGAGGGGAAAAGTCATTTCATACAAAAAAAAAGAGTTAGTAATAATAAACTCTACCTAAAGGAAATTTTAAAGGATAAACTTTGAACAGCAAGAGAATGAATTTATACAGAAGATTTGAGAAGGAATGATAAATAAAATTATAGAAACATAGATAAATACAAGCAAATGTTTTATGAAACAGTAACATCTAATTTGTTGGAAAAGAGGAAATAGATACAACTAAACACTACAAGACAGCATGTAAATTGGAAGGGGCAATTAGAATTAAAGTGTGCATAGGTCCTTATAGAAGACAGAATCCAAAAGCAAGGAAGAAGAAACAGAAAAGGTAAGATAAAGTGGAAGCTCATAAAATGGTAGAAACGAATTCAAATGTAACAATGGTGCCAACAAATATAAATGAATCAAACTCTCTTGTTAAAGGGAGGATTTGCATAATCTAGCGATATGCTATAGGCGGAAGACAGACTCCATACATAGATTGAATGTAAAAGGATAAAAAAAAGGTATCAGACAAATACTAAAAATGATGCTAGTATAGATTATGTTAATAAAAAACAGAATGGTTTTTTTTGTCTTAAAATATAAAAAGTGACAGTAGATAACAATAAAAGATTCAACTTACTAGGTAACAAAAAATGCTCAAAATGTTTAAGTCAAAGCTAGGCATGAATACAAAACTAGTAATTAAAGAGAACATTTTTGTGGGTTTTAATACATCTCTCTGTAATTGATATACCAGCCCAAAAAACAAGAAAACCTTACAACCTAGTAGAAAGATCAAAACAACTCTTCACAACAACTAGAGAATACACATCTTCTGTGAGCACAGGTGAAACCCTTTTGGAAATGGACTAAACGCTAAGTCATAAAGCTAGTCTCTGTAACTTTCAAAGACTACATTTTCTGACTACAATGTGATAAAGTTAGAAATCCATAACAAAAATATAAATATTTGAAAATCTAAAACTGTTCTAGAAACTATAAAAACTTATATTATACATCAATATGACTACATCTCAAACAATCAAAATAAGTCACAGAAAACTATATATATATCAAGAACTGCTTATATTTTAAAAAACACATTCACGGGGACAAAAGTGTAATGAAAAGCAAGGGAATGATTGACAGAAAATTTACTCTAGTGGTTATCTGTGGGTGGTGAGGGGACTGTGTGGGTCAGGTGGAGAGAAGATCTATGTGGCACTATTAATGTTTCATTTCTTGAGCTGGGACTAGAGATCTGGGTGATCATTCATAATTTTTAAATTATATATGAGCCTTCTACACTTTTAGATGATAATAGAATTACAATAAAATTATGAAAAAAGAATGTGGAGAGGGACAAAAGAATTAGGTGTAACTGTTAAAGTGGAGCTGAGAAGTCACAAGGGTGAACAAGCTGCCACCCATATCCACATTTTGTCTCTAGATTATTCAATGCTTCTGCCTGCCTCCTTCGTCAATCAATAAAAGCAAAATCCACCTTGTTCTCTGAAACTTTTAGGAAAGGAGCATTCTCTCTCATCCAAGGTCTCCCTTACATCATTACAAGGATTTACTCCATGGTCTTATCTCTCTTTCCTGATATAGGTTATATTCCCTAACATGTCCACATTAAATCAACTTTGTAAACATTTTTCTTTATCTTTTTTATCCTACAGTGAGATGGTATCAAGAAACAGAGGGTGAGACACTGTTTTACCTGCATGTCACTTTTGGCAGCTTTCACAGCATCAAAAAGATCACTGGCTGGTAGCTCTGAGTCTTTCTGGCCATGACCACGTACCATTCGGGACCCGTTCTTTGGATGTTTGGCCACCTAGTAAATATAAAGAGATAAGGAACATCCTTAAAAAGTAAAAGTGATATTAACACTTGGTCTCATCATTATCACACAAGTAGGCTTAAGCTGCCAATTTCCTAGCATTGAGTTTGAGTTACTGAGATTTGAGATAACTGATTCTTAACATTGTTAACCTTATTATTTTCTCCTCTTTTTAAAAAAAAGTCCCTTAGGCCCATTCCTATTCTCTATACCCTAACTACCCTCTTCCCTTATTCTCTTCTCTCCAAAATTTGCCCTCTTCTTACTTCTGTCCCTTAATGCTCTTTAAATTTTGTCCTTTCATTAAACATATCATCTGAGGCTTTTTCTAGGTTTTCTATTCTGCTTCCCAGACCAGGTTCAAAAGCAAAACAAAACAGATTGACTCACTGGCGTTGTTCTGAGTGGTCGTTTTGCTGCTCTCTTCTTCACACTGTGTCTCTGGCTGCCTTCAAAGTCACTGCCTTCATCAGCTGACAAAGAATCACTATCCCTATGAGGGAATGTGGTTCTTAGATACAACACCCCAGTCCTTATACATGAGAGTAAATGAATTAGAATTCCTTTGTCTCTAACTGTAGCCCTTTCTCTGGGAGAAAAATATATTCATATTTCCTTAAGAAGAGATGTGCTGGGGTGTCTGGCTGGCTCAGTCAGTGGGGTGTGCAGCTCTTGATCTCAACGTTGTGGGTTCAAGCCCTGTGCTGGGTGTAGAGACTACTTAAAAATAAAACCTTTAGGGGGCATCTGGGTAGCTCAGTCAGTTAAGTGACTGACTCTTCATTTTGGCTCAAGTCATGAGCTCAGAGTCATGAAATTGAGCTCTGCATCGGGCTCCATGCTGGGTGTGGAGCCTGCTAAGAATTTCTCTCTCCCTCTCCTCTGCTCACACACATGTGCACTTTCTCTAAATAAAATTTTTTTTATTTATTTTATTTTTTTTTAATTTTTAATTTTTATTTATTTCTAGATAGAGACAGCGTGAGCAGGGGAGGGTCATAGAGAGAGGGAGAAACAGACTCTGAAACAGGCTCCAGGCTCTGAGCTGGCAGTCAGCACAGAGCCCGACGCGGGGCTCGAACCCACGAACCGCGAGATCATGACCTAAGCGAAAGTCGGATGCTTAACCGACTAAGCCACCCAGGCGCCCCAATAAATTTTTTTTTTAAAAAGAAGAGATTGTTTACTGTTACAGGGAGTACAGACTAAACCTTAAAGGAAAGCTTTCAGTTGAAGAAAACAGTGAAGATGAAAAATGAGAAACTGAGGTGGGTGAAGGACAACCTTTTCCTAATATTCTCTCTGAATAAGAAAATCAAATGATATTCACTTAAATAGGCAAAGGAATCACTGCCGTGGCGAAAAATCAGCATGGCCTGGGAAGCTGCACATTACTCATATATAACTTGGACGTTAATACGTGCCTAGAGTTAAATTTTATCCCTTGAAAAAAGTTCATAATTATATTGATTAGAGTTAAATTTATAACATAGATATATAATCTTCTCCCCAACAGTAGCACTAATAGAAATGAGTCAGAGGAAGCCAATTAAAAAAATAACCAGGAGATAAATCAGATCCTGTATGAGGTTATTTTATTCCTGGAAAGATAAAAAAGATACATTATTATAACCTTCACAAAACAAGCTGATAATAATAGATAAGGATTGACAAACCTGTTTATAAAATCCCCAAATGAAGGAACATCGTACACCAACCATACTATTTGTCAGGGAACAAATAAAGAACTCTTTACTTCTCACTCCCCCTCCTCCCCACTCCCAAGAGTGGCTGCATGTACATGCTGAACATAAAAATATATGAAGAAAAGTTTGGACAAGTGGATGATAGATTTAGAAATGGATATATTATTTTTGATGTCTACAAGCATGTAGGGGGAAACCCAATTAGCTAGCAAAGCAGGAGAGAGTCACTGTTCTGAACGAGTGCATCTCTTAAGGTTTACACAGAGCCACCGGTAGAGCGGAAAGCTAACTGCACTGCAGGAGAAGGCCAGGCAACGCAACAAGTTCTCGTCGACTCCACTCACCCCTCTGCAGTCTGGTCTGAGTCCCTGTCACCACAGGGCACATTGATAGACGAACTAGAAGATGCGGACAAGCCCCTCTGTCCACCTCCCGACGCTCTCCGCAGTGGGGAGGACACACTGCTCGGGGAGGAGGAGGACCGCAGCGTAGGCATGATGGTCCAGCTGCGGAAGGAGAGAAAAGGGCCTCTAGCTCACCACTTCTCCAACCTCAGCTCTGCCCATCCACCCCCTTCCTTCCCTTCCTTCCTGCTCTGCAATTCAGGCGTGGGGTTGGGTGCGCACAAAAAATGACAGTCTTGACCTAAGGCATCGGGGGATTAGAGAAATCAAGGCTGCGGGTTTGGAGTTCAATCCAAGGCAGCAAGCATGGCGCACACCAGAGCCGCTTAAAGCAGATCCCTCTGTGCACGCGTCAGAAACATAGATTGCCTGGTGCAAAGGAGACGAGTTCGCGCGGTAAAACAATGATCCGGTCTTTCATTTTCAGGCTAAAACCTGATTCCACGTAGACTGGAAAGGGAAGCGCTTAACGATTTAGTAGCCATTTGGAACTGGAGCAGAAACACCGAGAGAGTAAAGGAAAACTCGCGTTCTCCACTTTTCCAGCAGATAGTATCTCTGACCGACCCTGGGGTAAACGGGCGGAGAAGCTTCCTAATCGCTGACGGGAGTGACCATCAGTCTCTTGGGGCCTGGGGCTTGGGGTTCCTAACTTCTGTGGAGAAAGCCGTTGAGGCTTGGAGGAGGGCAGTTCCTCTCTTAGGGCTGGGAGTGCGGGGAGAGGGCGTATTCTTGGGTCAAAGAGGAGTCTCACTGTCTGAGGCTGGAATAGCGACGTCTGGCTGAGCAGAGATGAGGAAAGATCACTGCCTCGGCTCCCTTGGGGTTCTGTGTTCTTCACCCTGCCACCAGGACAGGCGCCGGCTGCTTCTCTTCCGGCGGTGTAAGAATCCAGAAAAACGCGGGAAGGCGCGAGGCACGTTGTGCGCAGACGCGAGCTCAACGGCCCGTCCTAGGACTGGTTATTGTCGCGAGGCTTGGGCGTGTGCGAGCTCGTGCTCACCACGTTACAGTCACGCTGCTCCAGCAGCCTCGTGCGTCCTGAGCTCTTCGAGCTCTTCGGCTTGTCGCTCCGTCACGTGGGCTCGCGCGCGCTGATCGCTGGCTTTAGCCCTGCTCCATCCCGGTCCCGCCCCCGGTGCCCCCAATTTCTCCCTCCATTGGCCGGACTTCGCACTAGACTAGTTGTAACCCCTTCACTCTGGCTTCTCAACTGCCATAGGCTGAGTTCCACCCAGGCTCCGCCCCCCTGAATAGGATAGCCACGCCCCCAAGAAAGGCCACGCCCCTCCCCCACCACCTCCTTAGTTCCGCCGAGTCCCTCCCTCCCGCCGAGCTTCCCCACTACATTGGCTTAACTTTTCCCTGGGCCCCGCCCCTGAGACCCGCTCCTTACCGTCATTGGCGGGACCCCGCCTCGGACCCCGCCCCCTGCCCGACTCCCAGCTCCCATTGTCTCCGCAGTTGCCGCTTGGTCCAGCTATCTTGCTCGGTGGTCAGTTTTCCCGGGTCGCGCTCTTTCTCTGGCCGTTAGAGCGGTCCCGCGGCAGAGAATCGGCTTCCCGAGTTCGGGCTGTTCTTCTTTCCTTCTTAGGACACACTTTGCCGAACCAGGGCGGCAGCAGCTATGTTCGCTCTACGATCTCTTCTGCTTTTGCTGCTGTCTCTGTGTCCCGGTCCTGGTCTTGGACCCGGGAGCGAGGCAAAGGTCACCCGGAGTTGCATTGAGACCCGACAGGTGCTGGGGGCCCGGGGATATAGCTTAAGCCTACTCCCTCCCGCAGTGATCTCAGGTGAGGACAATGAGGAAGGCTAGAGAATTGGGGGCTGGGGAGGGGGCGGGGGTGGCTCCTCCCCACTTCAAAATAACTCTTCTTTTTCAGAATGACCGTTATAATAATCTTTTCATGCCATTGTCATGCCAATGTTTCTTCTCCTGAACTTACTTACTAGGGTCACAATTATCCTCCTGTCCACATAATAGCTTTCTTACTCCACCCTCACGCTAGGAATCCCTCTCTAGTAATTGGCACCCCTCTCACCCCACCTCCGGTGTTTCTTTCTTCATAGCTCAGTTTGTTCTCCTCGCTATTTCTGAGTCCCTTCTAAAATAATACTTTCTTGCTTACCTAGTAACCCCACTCCCCAAAGCCCCATTCTTCCATCGATGCTGTCCCTGTACATCCTTAGAGGCATGGGGTGTGTCAGATGTTAGAGAGGGTCACCTGAGGACACTCTGATCATTAATTTGACCTATCACTATTTGATCCCAAGACTAATAGCAGTGGACTTGGGATGGTTAAGGGGACAATAAGGAGGGGATAGTGTCAGGTGGGCATGAGGGACAGACAATAGAAAAAGAGACTAGACAGAAAGGATAACTCCCCAGACAGAGGAAGAAGGAAGGAATTTCATGATACTGCTCTCTCCCACCCCATTTTTCTATGTCTTCTCTGCCTAGGTGAGCACCTTCGTATCTGTCCCCAGGAGTACACCTGCTGTTCCAGTGAGATAGAACAGAGGCTGACTTGGGAGACCGAGGCCACCTTCAGAGGCCTGGTGGAGGAGAACGGCTCTTTCCTGGTTCACACACTGGCTGCCCGGCACAGAAAATTCGATGGTGAGAAATTGGGGTTCCCTATACCTGTCCTCACACCTCCTTTCTGTGCTCATGACCCCAGAAAATATCATGTCTCCACTCCCTAATTCATCCTCAAGGCTTCCAAACCCTGGCTTAGCCTCTCTCTTCAGCCTCCCCTCCAGGGTCTGTCCCCGCCCCCGCACCCCCCCCCCCCCATTCCCAGCCTGCCCAGGTCTCTTGAGAGCTCCTGAGGCTCTAACTTACTTATCTTTTCTCTTCTCTGCTGATCCTCATCGCTTCCTGCCTTTCAATTTTCCATCCTTTTCTGGCCTCACCACCTCACATCCCTTTCTCCGCATTTGCCACAGAGGTTTTTCGGGAGATGCTCTCATCATCCGAGCACTCTCTGGCCCTGCTCTTCCACCGCTCCTATGGCCACCTGTATTCCCAGCACGCCCCTGTATTCACTGGCCTGTTCTCTCGACTACGGGACTACTATGAGAGGTCCGGTGAGGGATTAGAGGACGCTTTGGTGGATTTCTGGGCACAGCTCCTGGAGAAAATGTTCCCCCTGCTGCATCCACACCACATCTTCTCCCCCGACTACCTGTTTTGCCTCACTCGCCTCGCCTCCTCTCCTGATGACTCTCTGAAGCCTTTTGGGGAGGCACCCCGCCGCCTCCGCCTGCAGGTGAGAGGCCCCAAGGCCTGAGCTTCAGTCACCTCTGACCTGGTGACCTCTGAGCTGTGCACCACTCACTTCTAGCCCAGTGACCTCCCCCTTTATGCCCCAGTCACCCGTGACCTGGTGATCTCCCCATCCTGCATGATAGCCATCTCTGACCTGTTGACCCCTGGCTTGAGCCCCAGTCCCTTCTGCCTGATCCAAGGCTCTTTGGTCAACTGGGTACCCCCTTACTCTTATCTGGTGCCCTAGTTTCACACAAATCCCTGACCATTCACCTGCTCTTGGCCCGTAGTCACCTTTCTGCCAACTGATCCTCAATCCTAATATCTTGATTTCCTCCAGTTTAACTAAACATGAATTAGATACCTAATAGTTGAGATGGACTTTCATTTGTAGTATCTCATTTAATTATCATAACTCTTTGAGGTATAAAGTAGTATCCCTATTTTATGGATAAGAAAACTAAGCCTCCCATAAGTTAAGGTCTTAGAGCCAGTAAATGGTAGAGCTGTGTCTCATACCCAGGTCTTCTGGCTTCCAGTTTATTGTTTGTTCTCATACATCATTCCTCTATCTCCAAGCCCTATAGAGCACAATCTTTCTGTTTCTTCCCAAGCCCAGTTGCCCTTTACCCTTCTAGACTGCAATTCCTTTTAACCTGCTTCCCTGTACACCTGACACTCCTAACTACCCCAACATAACTCCACAATCCCACCCCCCTCCTCCCACCAATTGTGCCTTTGGTGCACAGTCTTGTGCTCTTGGTCCCAGTCTTGCCTGAACCATGACTGACCCTGTGGTTTCTCTCACCTTCTTTCCCCTACCCCAGATAACCCGGGCCCTGGTGGCTGCCCGGGCATTTATCCAGGGCCTGGAGACCGGAAGAGATGTGGTCAGCGAAGCACTTAAGGTTAGAGGGGATCCTAGTGTGGGCAGGGTCCAGGGAGGGAGAGGCAGAAGTAAGAGAGGCCCTATGATGAAGAGTTAAGTGCCAGCTGAGAGGTCTGGGGCCTTCCTATATCAGCCCCAAGGCTCTGGAATCCAGGGTAAATCAGGAGGGAGGGAGGCGAGAGTCAAGTCTCCCTTGTGTCATGATCCATGACCTCCTTCCATTCTCTGACTCTCTTCTGCTTTCTGATCACTCCCCCCTCCCCTGCACCCCTCCCAGCTTCTGGTGGTCATCTCCATTTGCAGCCTGAGATTGAAGTAGGGCCTCCACCACTCCTCCCAACTCCTTTTCCCCAGGACCCCTCAGTGGCTCCTCCTTCCCCTGCTACTGAAGGCCAGATTCCTGCTTTGGCCTTCAAAACCCTCTCTTCACCACCCATTCTCTCCCTAACCTCATCCCCAGTCTCCTCTCTTCCCAACCACAATGAGCTCACTCTTCTTGAACCTTTTCTCAGATCCCTCTCCTACCATCTCTCTAATTCCATACCTTCCATAAGTTTTGAAGTCTTATCTGCTGCCACATGGGGTCAGCAACCCTAGACATTCACATTCAGCTCTCCACCGAGAGCCTAGGGAAGGTGGGGTGGAGTATGTATTTGATTTCCCTCTGTCCAACACCGAACTTGTGTAAGTGCAGCTACTGTGTTTGTGAATGACATAGTCCTGCTGTCTGCCCTCAGATGCCGTTGTCCGAAGGCTGTAGGCAGGCTGTGATGCGTCTGACCGGCTGCCCTCTTTGTCGGGGTGTCCCCTCGCTGCCACCCTGCCGGGGCTTCTGCCTCAACGTGGCCCATGGCTGTATCAGCAGCCAGGGACTGGATCCTGACTGGGGGGCCTATCTGGGTGAGGGGATTCAGGAGGGTCTGGGAGGGCTGTTTGTGTTCTGGATGCTTCGGGTGGACTGGGGAGGGAGTGTTAAACCTTATTGAGTGTAGAGACTATTCTCATGTAAGTTTCCCCTCTCCAACACCTTGCTGCTTCCCTCCAAGACCCAGGTCGGGATCTGTGGGAACATCTAGTCCCTCATAGCACCCTTTATCTGTCTTCCCCTCCTTCAAGATGGTCTCCTATTGCTGTCCGAGAAGCTCCAGGGCCCTTTTTCTTTTGAGCTGGCAGCCCAGTCCATTGGGGTGAAGGTCTCAGAGGGTTTGGTGTATCTGCAAGAAAACGGTGCAGCCGTGTCAGCCCAGGTACAGGGGACAAGAGAAAGGTGGGAGTGTCAGCCTGAGGACAGGAGAAAGACAATGTGGGGGTGTCAGCTAGAATACTGGCGAGAGATGAGTAGAGGTGAGGGCTTGGGGTGGGGGACAGTGTGGGGTATCAGGGAGACTGGGGGTGTTGGGAGTGCGGACACTGTGTGGCTTTCACCACAGGATGACTGGGAGGGGGTCTCTTCCTTGGGTGGTAGGTGTTTCGGGAATGTGGGAATCCCCAACGGGCACCGTCCCGCACCCGCCGAGCCCCAGCCCCCCGGGAAGAGGTGAGCCGCCTCTGGACCCCGGTGGCCGTGGGGCCGGTGGGGACGGAGGAGGAGAGGCCCACGACGCCCGTGGGCACCAGCCTAAACCGCCTGGTGAGTGGGGGGTGGGGAGGTAGGGAGGGCGGCGGCCGGGCTGGGTGGGTGGTGGGGGGCGTGCGCTCAGCCTAGCCGCTCTCTCTGTTCGCTCAGGTGTGGGAGCTCCGCGATCGGCTAGGCCGGGCGAGGGGCTTCTGGGCCGGGCTGGCCCTGGCTGTGTGCGCGAACCCCCGCATGGCGGCAGACGTCTCGCAGGAGGCGGCGCCCTGCTGGACGGGAGCTGGGCGGGGCCGGTGAGACCCAGCGGCTGCGGGCGGTGGGGCGTGACTCCGGGGCGGGGCGGGCCTTGGCGGGAGCCTTCGGGGCTGCTCTGCCTGCAGGTATTCTTCGCCCGTGGTCGCCAGCTCCCTGGAGCAGCTCGAAAACCCAGAGGTGGACCCTGAATCCTTGAAATCCAACGTCCAGACGCGCAGGCAGCGGCTGCAGCTCCGGTTAGCCACGACCAGGATGAGGGCGGCTGCCCTGGGACGCGACCTGGAACTGGAGGACTGGGGTGAGAGCCTAGCAGCTCCAGGCTTTCAGAGCTCCTGCCCGGCCCCACCCATTGCCTTGTGAACCCCTTCCCCGCCCCTCCGAATCTCTATGCAGTTGCTCATTCTCTTACTCCTTTGAACACTCGTGTAGTGAACACTTACCGGAAAGGTGAGGGGTTAGAAGACAGATGACAGGATCTCCATCCTTAAGTTCACCGTCCGGTAGGGAGACAACAAAGTATTCTTAGAGAATAGCGGGAAGCCTCTTACAGTGAGCAGAAGGCTGTGGATTGTTGGGGAGGGTGGAGAAGCCGCAATGAAGGCCATTGAACTGACTCCCGAGGTATAGTTTGTCAGAGAAGCAAGGAACAGACAGACGTTCTTTTTTTTTCTCTACTATTTATCTGTCTCTGTCTTTGTCTTCTCTCCTCCAACACCCATCTTTCTGTCTGCTGCTTCCGTATGTGTTTATTTTGTCTTTTCTGTTTATCTTCTCTCCATCTCTCTCTCTGTTCTGTGTTTGTTGCATTGCCTCTTTTGTCTCTCATATCCACATCTGTCTGATCTCTCTCCTTGCCTTCCTGTCACTCACTTTCTCTCACCTCCCAACTTCCATCTATCTGTGTCTCTCTCTTCCCTGTCTCTCTTTCCTCTGTGTGTGTTACTGTTTATTTGTTTTTGAAAGAGAGACAGAGACAGAGTGCAACAGGGGAGGGGCAAAGAGAGAGGGAGACACAGTATCTGAAGCAGGCTCCAGGCTCTGAGTTGTCAGCACAGAGCCTAATATGAGGCTCGAACTCAAAAGCTGTGAGATCATCACCTGAACCAAAGTCAGATGCTTAACTGACTGAGCCACCCAGGCATCCCTCTTTTTTCTTTTTTAAATCTCAAATTCTCTTCCTTCCCGTTTACATGTCTCTCTCTCTCCTCTGTTTCCCGTTATTTTTCTTTTCCAACCCTGCCTCTGACCCTCTCCCTCCTGCAGATGAGGAGGAGGAGAACGCCAGCGGTTCTGGAGAGGGACAGCACTATGCAGATGACTGGATGGCTGGGGCAGCAGCTGTGGCCCCCCCAGCCCGGCTGCCTCGCCCTCCTCAAAGGGACGCTTCTGGGGGCAAAGGAGGAGGTGTCCTTGTCCGCCACAACCAGGGCAGGAGCAGGACTGGGGGGACATCTGTTGGTTTTCACACCCAACCCATCCTCATTCTCTTCCTCTTAGCCCTGGCCCTGCTTGGACCAAGATAACAGGGGAGGGGTGCCCCCAGCATGAGAAGGGTTCATGGCCCTTCCCCTCCTCCCCCTCAGCTGGGTCTGGGAAGGAGTCGAAGGGGGATGCAGAGAGGTAAAGTAAGGGACTTTTTGGGTGAATGGCTGGGGCCCCAAATCCAGGAGATTACCATTGGTGGGTTGGGGGTGGGTGGGTGTTCATAATATTTATTTTTTCATTTACAATCTGGGAAGGAGGGGCCGGGGGTATTTATTTAGGAAGGAGATGTGTGCTTTCCAAGCATACCTCTATGTTGGGCAAGTTGTCAGTCCCAACAAGGGACTGTTGGAAAAGGGGAAAGTTTTAGAGTTGCAGTTGGGGGCGGGGAGGGGGGGGTGTTGAAGGAAGTTGGAAGTGGGGAGGGGTGGGGCACTCGTCTCAAAGGGACCAAGCTGGGTGCTGGTGGGGTGCAGGGCAGGGGACTGGGGTGTGTGAATAAGATGTCAGGATCCCTGGGGCTGGTTTCTATGGAATTTTCTCAGTTATCAATTTCTTAAACTACAATGCCAAAAAAATTTTTTTTAAAAAGGGCTGTTCTCATGACCTTTGCCATCCACATCCTTCATAAGCTTTCCCATTTCATGTTTCAGTGTTTGATTCAGTGACTATTCTGCAAATAAACAGCTAATTTATTGGACCCTGTGTTTGACTCTGTACTTTTAACATCCCTCCCTGAGCCCAACCTCCTGGCAGAGGCTTCTGGCCTCTCTTGGAACCTTCCCCTTGTCATTCACTTTGGGCAAGTTGTCTACCCTCTGGGTCTGAGCCCCTTCATCTGTAAAATGGGGAGACTTGTAGGGACTGGCAAAATTCTTTCTGAACCTGAGGCATCATTAATATTACCACATGACTGCCCCCTGCCTTCAGGGTGCGGGCCCCTGTTCTCTGTGTGTCAGGCTGGGGCTACCTTGTCATGTCCTTGACAATCAATGTCTGCTTTCAACTCGTCTGTTACTTTCCTTTTCTTTCTTTCTTTCTGTTGCCTGAATGAGTCTTTTGTTCTGAAGAAAGCGAAGAGAAAAGGTATAACTGATTACTAAGTGTGAAAGGAGGGTAGAAGTGCTTTCTTCCAAGGGCGGGCTGGGTGCCCTGATGGAGAAGGAAAGATGCCGGGAGGGAGAGAGCCAGAGACGCGATTAAAGACTGAGCAGCTGCAGGGACTGGCGGGACAAAGGGAGGGAGGGGGAGGAGCCTGGGCGCGGAGCAAGTTTATGGGGAAAGTTGAGCACAGCTCGGAGCCGGGCGGTGGCTGGGGCAGGCGGGAGGGCCAGACCCCGATTTCCCTGCTGCTCTTCAGGTGGCCTGGTGAGTGGGCAAGTGAAGCTGAGGCTGTGGCCAGTAGAGGGACTCTCAGATTTATATAGGGAGACTTGGGGGGTTCAGAGAGAGAATCTCGGAGGGGGCCAACAAAGGGCTGGCAACTAACTGAGCAGTCACCAAAGCTGGAGGGGACAGAAGGCTGGAAAGCGGGTAATGGGAGGAAACGGAGATGGATAGAAGGAATAGAAGAAATCTGGACACTGGAGGGAGTCCGGTGAGGGGCTGGATCCTAGGGGCTGTGTTGGGGGAGGGAATTGGGGGGTGATGCCAGAGGGGGTGGGTCTCTGGGTAGCAAGTGTGGGTTCTTATCTGGGGTCACTTCTAGCTTGTCCCAGAAAGGGGCTGTCAGGAAGGGCTATGACCTTTCGTTGTGGCTGTAATCTGATGGGGTGGGTCCAGACTCCCAGTTGATTAGGAAGCTGGGGCCTGGGAGGAACTCAGAAGCTTGAAGTTTGTATCTTTCAATATCCTTATGTCGCAGAGTTTTTTCTCTCTTTCCAGCTCCCCCCTCTCCATCTCCTCTGGATGCAGAAGGGATTGGAAAGCAGGCACGGGGGCATAGGGGGTAGGGTCTGGGGATCTGAGCTTCATAAGTAACCTGTCTCCCCCTGCTTTTCACACACTGCGGTCTGCCCTATGCTGAGACCGTTTCAGAAGGGAAAAGAAATGCCCGAGTTTTAACTCCTACTCATGACAAAGTTGCTTCTATAGTTTGACTTCCCTGGGTTCAGTACCCTGTGCCCTATCTGACCTTCATTACCTCCTTATGGCTGCCTTCTTGGCCTCAGAATAGGGCTCTTCATCCCCATCTGTCACAGACAGAGGAACTCACGAGGACGCCAGGCGCCGGGCTGATGTCTACTTCACTGTCACATGAGCGGATTGGTCTTTCTCACAGGATCTTTGCCTTTCTCCCCTCCCCTCTGAATCCCTGAGGCTCAGGTAGAAACTGCAGGTCGGGGGGGCTGGGGAAACTGGAGACTGATGGCAGAGGAGTAGTTGTGGGCCACCTGGAAGATCTGAGCATAGAGAGCACAAGCCCCTCCCCGCAGGCTCCCACTCCTGGAATGAGCTGCAACAGCGGGAGAGAAGGCTGTACCCTCTCCTTAGACTCCCCTCCTTCCCCCCTCATTTCCCTTCTAGACGCTGACAGAGGCAAAAATCTGCTAACTCAGGGGGCAGACTCAACCAGGGCTGCGAGCAGACCTGGGGAATGACCCCCCGATCTCCAACCAGCGCCTTCCACGGCTGCACGGCTGTCTCAAGCTGTCTCTGCCTCTGTGCCTGGCCCTTGCCCTGCCCCTCGATAGCATCACCCTTACCTGCCACATGGGCCCTCTGTCTCCTACCAGGACCATGCGCCTCTGGGGGCCTCGGAGCCTGGGGGTGGCTCTGGGAGTCTTCATGACCATCGGATTTGCCCTCCAGCTCTGGGGGGCCCAGAAGAGGTGAGTTCCCATCTTGTCCCAATGCCTGATAGATGCCTCCCATTTCCTCCTCCCCATGCCACCTAGGGCTGTGACTCTTGGGAATAAGAGGAAGTTCCATGTTCTCTGTCCTTGCTCCACAAGACACCCACTCACCTGCTGGTGAGGGACAGGAAAATTCCCCTCCCATCTCTCCCCAGGCTACCAGGCCTGCAACTCCGACAGCCCTTGGCCCCATCCCTGGGATCAGCTGTTTCATCCTGCCCACCCCGGCAGCGGCTTGTGTTCCTGAAGACGCATAAATCTGGGAGCAGCTCTGTGCTGAACCTGCTTCATCGCTACGGGGACCGAAATGGGCTGCGCTTTGCCCTCCCTGCCCGCTACCAGTTCGGCTACCCAAGGCTTTTCCAGGCCTCTTGGGTCAAAGGCTACCGCCCTCAGGGTGGAGGCACCAAGCCCCCCTTCCACATCCTCTGTCATCACATGAGGTTCAACTTGAAAGAGGTGAGGGGCATAGGAGGGGGTGGGTGGGACTGGAGAGAGATGGTCTCAGGCCTGTGGCCAAGACCACCATGGGAGGAGGCCACAGGCCTGGGGATCCCCAGGCAAAAGTTGGTCCTCACCCAAAAGTTGGGCACAGGGGTCACAGTGATTCCTATTCCCCTCTCCTCAGCTGCCTCTTGCCTGGTAGTTTCTGGTAGCCAGAGTCCTGCTTTCTCACATCTGGAGCTTCCTGGTCTCTTTCCTTGGCCAGTTTACCCCATTGGTATCAGTGCCCTGACAACGCTGACCCCCTAGACTCTCCCTCCAGGGGCTTCTTGCTCTTCTCAGCCCCTTCTATTAACACGACCAGGGCCCCTGCTCAGCCACTGCCTTCTGACTATCTTCCTCTGCCAGATATTGAGAATCAACTCTGTGCCAACTGCTAGCCTGGTCCTGACCCCATCCTCCCAGTTCTAAAGGGAAGATGTGTGCATGCACTCATGATCTCACCCATACACACATGGGAACCTGAGAGCTCTCAGACACACAAAATCAATGTGCAAATGAAAACATCCAGGGAAGGAACTTTTATGGAATGCTTACTGAGTGCTGGGTTCTCATCTCACTATCACCTTGCCAGAAAGGCTTCATAAGTGTCCCATGACACAGATGAGGAGAGCAAGTTTTAGAGAGGCTAAGGGACTGGCCTTCTTCATAGAAAGCAGCAGAGCTAGGATCTGAACTCAGGCCCATCTGCTCCAACGTCAAAGTGCCTTCCCTGGCATGTGTGCGTGCATATGTGTGTTTGTATTAGGAACTGTGGGGAGAAGATTCAGGAAAAAAGTGGAGCTTTCTGTAGAAGTGGGTTTTAAGTTGACACAACTTTGTAGTAAGAATATCAGGTATTTTTAAGGGAGCAGAACATCAGCAAAGATGTGGTGGTAGTGGTGGTGGTGCGTTTGTAACAGGGGGAATGTGTGTAGGTGGCAGAACCCCGAGGTGCTCCCGTGAAGCTGGAGCTGTTAGAAAGCAGTGGAGAAGCATGTGTGGGACCTAAAGGGCAGCAGGGGTCACTGCTAGGAGTGACGTGATGACGGTGAGCTTTCAGGCAGACTTCTCTGGTTTCATTGTCATCACCATTCATTGAGTACCATGCACTTCCACATTCAAGGTAAGCGTTAACCCAGATTTGCAGACGGAGGACTGATGGCTCTGAGAAGCTCAATAACCCGCCTAAAGTTACACAACTAGTAAATGGCTGAATTGGGATTTTATTCCAGGTTCATCTGATGCCACAGACTGTTCTCTGCACTGTTCTCCTCTGCCTTCAAAGAGACACTCAGTTCACAGGCTCTGCTCTGCAGGCATGGCCACATTAGCAGAGCAGATTGGAGGACATTGTGAGGGGTGTCAGGTTCAGTGACAAGTCATATTCAGAGGCAGAAACCCTTCAGGGAGCCCAGGAGCTCGGTTCTGATATGTAGCTGCCTGCAAGACATGCTATGGAGTGGCTCAGCTCCATTCTCACCTCTTCTTGCTGAGAAGTTGAATCACATGTCTCAGATTTCAGGGTAGCACCCTACCAAGTGTCCATAGTTCCCCAGTGGCCAGCCCAGGGATGTCCTTTACTTGCCTAAGTGGCTAGGATACCCAGAAAAACCCTGTTGTTTGGCCATCCTGGGGCCGGCCTGCTCACCTGATGCCTATATCTGAGACAGAATTATGGTTGGCCCCTTTCCTCCCTCTTTGCTGCCAGTGACCCACTGGAACCTGGGGAAGAGGTCTGAGGCCAGGTCCTTTCTTGGAGCTGTGACCAAGAGTCCCAGGGTAGGCACTTAATAGGTTTTTGTTGGAGAAGTGAACACGAATTTTGATTTAGAGGTTTTACTGACCAAAGACACACAGAAAATCCAAAGGAAATTAAGGTTCCCAAGGAACTTCCCATGTTCCAGGTTCCTTCATAACCTTGTCTTGTGTAACTCCATAATCACTTGGGAAGGTATGATTATCCCCATTTTTTCAGATGAGCAAATTGAGTTTCAGAGATGTTAAGTAACTTGCCCAAGATCTGTCAGTTAGTGAAGGAAGCTGGGGGTTCCCAGCAGAGCCATAAGAAGGTGGTTTGAGGAGTCTAGGGAATCAGCCAGCAATGGGCTTACTCTTAGTTTCTTCCTGGCCCAATTCTTTCTCCCTATACCTGTTCTCTCTCCTCCACAGGTACTTCAGGTCATGCCTTCTGACAGCTTCTTCTTTTCCATTGTCCGAGACCCAGCAGCTCTGGCCCGCTCTGCTTTCTCCTACTATAAATCCACCTCATCGGCCTTCCGCAAGGCACCATCCTTGGCTGCCTTCCTGGCAAATCCTCGAGCCTTCTACCGGCCTGGAGCCCGTGGGGACCACTATGCACGCAACTTGCTCTGGTTTGATTTTGGCCTCCCCTTCCCCCCAGAGATGAAGACCAAGAGAGGGAATCCTCATCCTCCCAGAGACCCCAAATCCCCACAGCTGAATGTTTTGCCTTCTGGTGCTGGCCTGAGAGCCCACCACACCCTGGATCCCAGTGCTCTCTTCCATCCTGCTCCCACAGTTGCTGGTGGTCACAGCCAGACATCCAGCCCTGCCTCTCTAGGTTTGGGGTCTTCATCCTTCATCCAGTGGAGTCTGGCCTGGCTAGACTCTGTCTTTGACCTGGTCTTGGTGGCCGAGTACTTTGATGAGTCATTGGTTCTACTGGCAGATGCCCTGTGCTGGGGTCTAGATGATGTGGTGGGCTTCATGCACAATGCCCAGGCTGGAGGTGAGCAGGGCAGAAGCGCGATCAGCAGTAGTGGACTGACTGCTGAGGACAGGCAGCTGACTGCAAGGGCCCGAGCCTGGAACCACCTGGACTGGGCTCTCTATGTTCACTTCAACCACAGTCTATGGGCACGGATCAATCAATACGGACAGAGCCGGCTGGAGAGTGCTGTGGCAGAGCTCCGGGCTCGGCGAGAGGCCTTAGCTAAACATTGTCTAGTTGGGGGTGAGGCTTTAGACCCCAAATATATCACTGACCGTCGATTCCGCCCTTTCCAGTTTGGGTCAGGTAAGGTTTTGGGTTATGTACTTCGGAGTGGACTGAGTCACCCAGACCAGGAGGAGTGTGAGCGCCTGGCTACCCCTGAGCTACAGTACAAGGACAAGCTAGATGCCAAGCAGTTTCCCTCAACGGTCTCTCTGCCCCTTAAGACTTCAAGGCTACTCTCCCCCTAATCATCAGACTACTAAGTCTTAGCTTAAAAGCAGCTAAGCTGTAAGTGCACACACCATGAGTATGGGGCAGCCAGATGCCATTTCTGTTTCCCTCCGAAAGCATGTTTGTGCCCTAGAAGATGAGTGAAACTTTGCCCAGAAGTGGGCACCAAGTCCTTCAGCTTGTGTGGGAGGAATTCCAGTCGTTCAGCTCCTAGCAGTACCCCTCCCCCCCAACTTTGTCCCTTCCTCCTTCCAAACCGCTGGCAGGTCCCCAGAGCACTCTCAAAAGTCCCCAGGAGGAGCAAATCATGGAGTACGCCAGAAATAACTTGAATGAATAATGCAACCATTTCGCTATGAATTATTTGGTTCCAGACTATGCTCATTTCACTGCGAAATGTTTGTGAATGAATAAATAATTTGAACCTTTGACTTGCATTATTAGGGTGGAAAGGGGAGGGGATGGTCCATCTTCCTGGGAGGAGCGGAGTTGCAGGGGGTTCTTTTAACATTTTTTTCTCTAAAAAACCTGTCTAGTCTCCCCTAAAGCCTTCTTATTGCAGCCCAAACCCAGCCGGACCCCGCCTCTCTCCCCAGCAGTCCGATCACCCACAAATTCCGGGGCCTCGGAGGCCACGCCCCTTCCTTTCCGCTTCCGGTTTCTCGCCAGTCAATCGGCCCAACAGCCCGGTTCCGGCCCTGCGGGGTCTCGGTGCCGGGTCCATTGCCCGGTTCCCGGCCGCGGCGGGTCTTCCGGGCCGGCCCGGCCGCACGCAGCACCCGTCGGGTGTTGGGACTCCCCGGCCCCACCCCAGCGGCCCCCTCGCCCTCCGCCGGCCCCGACCCACCTCGTCCCCGGCCCGCGCCGTCCTCGCCGCCCCATGGAGTCCCAGTGTGACTACTCCATGTACTTCCCGGCCGTGCCGCTGCCGCCGCGCGCGGAGCTGGCGGGGGACCCGGGCCGGTACCGGGCGCTGCCCCGGCGCAACCATCTCTACCTGGGGGAAACTGTCCGCTTCCTGCTGGTGCTGCGCTGCCGGGGAGGCGCGGGGTCCGGCGTGGGGGGCGGCGCGGGCTTGGGCTCCCGAGGGGCCTGGGCAGAGCTGGCAACGGCCCTGGCCGCCCTGGCCTCGGTCAGCGCCGGAGGCGGGGTGCCCGGGGGCGGTGGCTCCGGAGACCAGGATCCCGAACCCCCAGGGGGCGGGGATCCTGGCGGTGGGCCGTTGTTTCGAGGCTGCAGCCCCCTCCTCACCCACGGCCCGGGCCCTGCTACCTCAGGGGGAGCGACCACGGTGAGGAGCTTGGGGTGATAGGGCGCAGGGGCGGTTTGCTGGGCTCCAGAGACAGGAGGGGGATGGACGGTGGGGGCCTGAAGGAGGCTGATGAAGGAAGCCAAGAAGAACCGCGTACAGCACATCTTAAAAGGGAACGCTGCAGGCTGCCCCTTTGACTCTCCCGCCCTCTTACCCCTTTCACAAACCCCAGCTGCCTGTGGAGGAACCAATTGTGTCCACAGATGAGGTCATCTTCCCACTCACCGTTTCACTGGATAGACTGCCCCCAGGGACACCTAAGGCCAAGGTAAGATTGGTAAGGGGTAGGACTGTTGTCCTAATCCAGACTTCCTTTCTAAGGCAGAGCTGGCTGGCTCCCCTCTTGACTGTGGCCCCGTGTTCTTGTGCTCAGATTGTAGTGACTGTGTGGAAACGGGAGGTTGAGGCACCAGAGGTCAGAGATCAAGGCTACTTGCGCTTGCTGCAGACCCGATCTCCTGGGGAGACCTTCCGGGGAGAGCAGAGCGCTTTCAAGGCCCAAGGTGGGGAGAATGCAGAGGAATGAAATGGAATTTAGGGGATAGAGTGGAGGGGTGATACCGGCAAGCGCCGGAGAGAGGAGCAGAGGAAAATTAGAACTGTGTGTTGGAGATGAGGTCTGTGCCCAGCTCATCAGTTCTTGCCTTGGCCCTCTCCTGCAGTGAGCACCCTGCTGACTCTGCTGCCCCCTCCGGTTCTGAAATGCCGCCAGTTCACTGTTGCGGGAAAACACCTGACCGTGCTCAAGGGTGAGCAGATCTGTGGCTCGGGTCTTGCGTAGCAGCTGGGGCATTGACTGGGTGACAGCTACTCTGGACACACTGCTGGGGATCGGTCCATTTGGGAGGAGTAAAGTTGGGGTTTGAGGTGTCTGGGTACTCTGAGCTGAACTGACCTGGTTACCTCCAACAGTGCTGAACAGCTCCTCCCAGGAGGAAATTTCCATCTGGGACATCCGGATTCTCCCAAACTTCAATGCTAGTTATCTACCTGTCATGCCCGACGGCTCTGTGCTGCTGGTGGACAATGTCTGGTGCGATCCTGAGGAGGGGCAGGGATGCAAAGTGGGGATGGGGGGAGGGACAAGAGCTCTGGCATGAAAAGATCAAGCTGTGTCGCTCTTTCGTCTGAACTAGTCATCAATCTGGGGAAGTCTCCATGGGCTCCTTCTGCCGGCTCCCTGGTACCTCTGGCTGCTTCCCCTGCCCACTTAGTGCCCTGGAGGAACACAACTTCCTGTTTCAGCTGAGAGGGGGTGAGCAACCCCCTCAAGGGGCCAAGGAGGTGAGTATAGGGGACTGGTATGCTCAAGGAAAAGGTTAAGAAAAAGCAGTGGGACTGCTAGGAATTTACCCAAGGGATACAGAAATGCTGAGGCATAGGAGCACATGTACCCCAATGTTCATAGCAGCACTCTCCACAATAGCTAAAACATGGAAAGAGCCTAAGTGTCCATCAACAGATGAATGGATCAAGATGTGGTTTATCTATACCATGGAATACTACATGGCAATGAGAAACAATGAAATCTGGCCATGTGTAGCAACATGGATTGACCTTGAGGGTGTTATGCTGAGCGAAATAAGTCAGGCAGAGAAAGACAAATATCATATGTGTGCACGTATAGGAGGATTAGGAGGAACTTAACAGAGGACCAAGGGGGAGAAGAAGGGCAGAAATGGTGGGGAAAAGGGAGAGAGGCAAACCATGAGAGACTCTTGAATGCTGACAAAAACTGAGGACTGATGGATTTGGGGGGGAGGAGGGGTGGGCATGGAGGAGGACACTTGTGGGGATGAGCACTGGGTGTTATGTGGAAACTAATTTGACAATAAACTATTTGTAAAAAAAAAAAAAAACAAAACAACAACAAAAAAGAGATTTATGACAGAGTTGATGTAACTTAGTTTTGTGAAGATTATCCACAAAGAACAGTAAACAAATTGATAGTAAAAAAAAAAAAAGAAAAAGCATTGGGAAGGAAAGGCTGGGGGTGGGGGGTGACAAAAGATGAGAGGGGAACCTCAGATACACACAATGTTTCCTTTTGTCGCTCCAACAGGGCCTAGAAGTTCCCCTGATTGCTGTGGTTCAGTGGTCCACCCCAAAGCTGCCCTTCACCCAGAGCATATATACCCACTACCGGTGAGTTCATGGGACTCCCCACTGGGCACCATCCTATTCAACTTTGTTTGGCAACACCCACCCCTCTTCCCTCTCAATGATTCTAGCCTGCCCAGCATCCGCCTGGACCGCCCATGCTTTGTGATGACTGCTTCTTGTGAGTCTCCTGTTCGGACTTACGAGCGGTTCACTGTCACCTACACACTGCTCAACAATCTCCAAGACTTCCTTGCTGTGAGGCTTGTGTGGACCCCGGAGCATGCACAGGCTGGTAGGTGGGCTGTCAGGTTCCGGGACCTTGTCCCAAAGGAGGGGAAAGGAAGTCATGGAGGTGGGGGGTTTGTGGCAGGCTCTTTTGGCTCTATACTTGGGTGGTCTTCACAGTGTCACTGTTGGAGAGATTAGAGAAGCGGTGGGGCAGTGATTTTAAGGACACTGAATCCGGATCAGGGTTCCTTGGTATGTTTGATTTCCATCTCTCCCATTCACTAGCTTTGTGACCTTAGGTAGGATACTTAATCTTTGAGCCTCACTTAGATTCCTCTTTTCTAAAGCATTGGAATTAATATCTCTTAGGGTTGTTAATAGTGATCTAACACTTTCACATAAGTGAAGTGGTCAGAATAGACTTCAGAACACAGTAAGGATTAGCTATTATTATTTATAAAGTTAAGCAAAAGAGAACACGTAAAGACTGCTCATGAAAGCCTTTTGCAAACTGAGGAGTGCTGTACAGGTGTGTTTACTGGTGGCTGTTTCTGCCTCCCCTCTTTCTCCCAGGAAAGCAGCTGTGTGAAGAGGAGCGCCGGGCCATGCAGGCAGCCCTGGACTCCATTGTCTGCCACACACCCCTCAACAATCTAGGCTTTTCCCGGAAGGGCAGTGCGCTCACCTTCAGTGTGGCCTTCCAGGCTCTGAGGACAGGGCTTTTTGAGGTGGGCTGGGGAGGGGCTGAGGTGTGTAATGGGTTATGGGAATATCAGGGTAGGAGGAATCCAGGCCACCAACCTCTGTGGAGGAAACCCCATGGGTGACACTGAACAGCTAGGCAGAAGGGAAGGTGGAACTTCAATCCAACATTGGCTGGGCAAGTGGGGGAACTTGATTTGAAAGGAGGGTCAGGGCCCAGAGGCTGAACTGGAATGCCTGACCTCTGTCTCCTCACCCCAGCTGAGCCAGCACATGAAACTGAAGCTGCAGTTCACCGCCAGCGTGTCCCATCCACCGCCCGAGGCCCGGCCTCTGTCTCGAAAGAGCAGCCCCAGCAGCCCTGCTGTCCGGGACCTGGTGGAGAGACACCAGGCTAGCCTAGGCCGCTCTCAGTCCTTTTCTCACCAACAGCCCTCCCGTAGCCACCTCATGAGGTATGGAAACGTGGAGGGGGGGCCCACCGGACTCTGGAGAGGCCAAAGTTGGAAAGGGAATAGGACAGGGTCCTGGGGCCCAACTAGAGCCCACAGCCTCTGCCTTCCTCCAGGTCAGGCAGCGTGATGGAGCGCAGGGCCATCACGCCTCCTGTGGCCTCTCCCGTGGGCCGCCCTCTCTACCTGCCCCCGGACAAGGCTGTGCTTTCTCTGGACAAGATTGCCAAGCGCGAGTGCAAGGTCCTGGTGGTGGAGCCTGTCAAATAGCACCTGCTGGCTCTCCTCCCTCTTACACTCCCAGAAACCGAAAGCCCCCCGGATGGGGCCCTTGCTCTGGACTGTGCCTCCCCTGGGATGCCTCCTACCATGGATGAGGAGGCCCAAGAGGGCTGCCTGTCTGTGTCTGCTGATGAGGGACAGGGAAGAAGCTGTGAAATGGGCGGGTATGACTGCAGCACTAAGCCTACAGTATTTCCCCGGCTCCCTGGGGGGGGGCTGGCCCCACCCCAAGGCCAGGGGCAAGGGCTCAGAGAGCTCCCTTGCCCCTCTCCTGCCCAGTACCCTGGTTCTAAGTTTACAAAGTGTATTCCTTGTTCCTATTAAGTTGTCTCTCCTGACTCTGACACCCTCCCTCCCACCCACCCGTAGGGCTGAGATTAGAGGGTGGTGAGGGTAAAGGGATTCTGACAGCGGCCCTCCTGTCTCAGGGGTGAGGGGGTATAGCCAAGTGGCCTCCTCCTACACCTCATGTTTACGTTTGTGGCCTGAAGCACTTTAAGTTGTGTGGGGTTTTTTCTTTCTTTCTTTTTTTTTTTTTAAATCTGTTCCCGTAACTTATTCTCCGACTACTGCTTCCAACTGAAATAAGACTATTAAATGCCTGTTCAGGAGGGAGAAGAATGACTTGCGTTTGTGTGTTGGTGGCAGGAGCAGAGATCCCACAGGGGCTCAGAATGGTTCCCTTCAGCAGGCACACCAGATAGCTCCCTTCCTGTATTATTCTCAGATTGCCAGTTTTATATGCCCAGCGGCCTTGCCCCACTCCTCTGCACCGACACACACGACTGTCTAGAAGATGGAAGACAGACTCAGGGTGTAACCCCCCTCACCCCTCATCGTACACACATCCCTGGGCGTATCAGACTCATGTTTATTAGGAGGGAGGGAGGGAAGAGGGAGATCCCCTTGTCCTCACTCTCCTTAACACAGTGCAAAGTCCCCAAGCCTCTGCCCTTCTAGGTAACGGTGGGGAAGTGGGGGAGCAGAAAGCCTTAATTCTAGCAGCAAGCCAAGAAAGAGGTGGAGGAGGTTTGCGTCTTCCTCATCACAGAGGCTCATGGACCTGATCCACCTCTGCCCTTTGCCCTCCGGCAGGCTCAGACGTCAACAGGCTCCCGGCCTCGGTTCTGCCTCTTCACCACAAATACCCTCTGTCCTGACACGGTCACCAGCAGCGTGTGTTCTCCAAAGACCACTGGAGAGGAGACACACCTTCCCCCGCCCAGGAGAGGGAAGGGAGCACAGAGTTAGTGGGGTACAACGGCTTCTACAGAGTCACACAAACCGATGGGATCAAAAGCCAAAGGCATGTGATTGTTCGAGGCTCAGAGATTTGAAGATAGGAGGGCTCCATTAAATCCCCTTCCTTCCGTTGGTTTCTCCTGATTGCAGGGGTGAATCCCAAATGGAAGGAAAAAAAAGTGGCCAGAACCAGGGATCTCAGGAAGAGATGATGAGAGGTTGGCAGGACACAGTTTTTTTTTTTTTCCCCTGACAAGAAAAACCTCTGGAAGACATCCACCCCACCCCCCCAGTCACCATCATCAGGGGCAGGGGCTGAGGCTCACCCGATAGGCGCTTGAAGGGTATGTTCGTGCTGTGGTGCAACCGGAAGCCACAAGCTGTGCTGACCAGCTCAGAGATAGCACTGGCTGCCTGTTCATCATTCTCTAGATCCCCAGATGACTGCATGCAGATGGAGGAGGAAGGAGGGCAGAAATTAGGGAATAGAACTGGGAAAGAATTCCAGTAACAGTCACTTTGGCTCTAGCACTTGTAACTTTCCCTCTCAACTTTCCAGTACTCCAAAGGTCATCCCCATATTTGGAAAAAAACAAACCTGAAACTTTCCTCTGATACTGCTGCCCCTCTTGATGCCATCCTGTTTCTCATCTGTATAACACGAGCCTTCCCCCAGTAAGCAGCGACTCTCATTTCTTTACTGACCATTTTTTCCTAATCCCTGACACTTGATTTCTCCCTGTGTCCCCACTTATTGATAAAAATCCCATTCTCAAACATCTGTGCCTGCCCACTACCAACTGGTTCAAGACTGTCTTCTCAAGTCTTTCCAATGGTTGCCCTGTCTGTAGAATCTGAAACATGAACATCCTCTTTGTCCTTGAGGCCTGTCCTACTACCTAGCCCTTGGGTAATGAGGTGACAGTGGCCCAGGCTTCCTCTTTTCTGCTGTCTCAACTTCCTCTCCTAACCTCCTCAACATGGGCCTCCCAGTGAGGTTAAGTTCAGTCCCCTTTGCTCCCTTGGACATTCAGTAGCTCAGTGTCCACATCTGTAAATTGGGACAAGTTCCTATTTATGGGCTTGTGGTGAGGATTATGTTGACATATCATTGGTGAGATGCTTAGAACACCTCCTAGCAGTATATACTAACTGCTCCTATTCTTTTTCAAACTCCATGTCTAAAGTCAAGTCATCAAAATTCCCCTTCGTTCAACCCCTTCCCAATCAACTTCCTTTCTTAATTTCCTGTCTGTCACGGTGCCATCATTCTAGGCTTGGGTTCAAAGTCTCACTAGACAGAAAAGTATCTCTATTACCGTCTCTAGTCATTGCCAATATATATTGATTCTTCCTTTAAAATTTCTTCCCTCCTTGTTCCTCACTGCCACCAGACCCATCTCAGACCTAGATTTTCGAAGCAGCCTCCACCACTTCTGAATCCCACCCTTTCTGGTCTATCTTCACACCTAATAGAACAATTCTGCTGAACTATTTCATCAGCTCATGTTTCTGTTCAAAGCTCCCATCACCCTCAAGATTAACAGAAATGTGTTAATCCAGCCTTGAAAGTCCTCCACAGTCCCATCTTTCCTTACTATATTCTCTTCTTCCAAACCTTTCCAAATCTCTTCAACACAAACCTACCCTGAGTACTCTCCTTTTCTGCCTGTTCACAACCATCCATTCTTTAAGACCAGTTAAATTCTCACCTCCTCCAAGAAAGTTTCCTTGTCATAATGTAAGTTATAACAGCTTTTGACCTTAAGCCTTGTCTCTCCAGCTAGATTAAAAACTTCTAGAGAGCTAATACTATATCATACTATGGAACAAAATACAAAGACTCAGGGTGCCTGGGTGGCTCAGTCGGTCCACCCTCGTCCAACTTCGACTCAGGTCACGATCTCATGGTTCGTAGGTTCGAGCCACACGTCTGGCTCTGTGCTGACAGCCAGCTCAGAGCCTGGAGCCTGTTTCAGATTCTGTGTCTCCCTCTCTCTCTGACCACCACCCCCCTGCTCACACTGTCTCTCTCTCTCTCAGAAATAAATAAAACATTAAAACAATTTTTAAAAAAAATACAAAGACTCTTGAATAAATACCAAATAGAAACATATTCAGGAATAACGTGGGTAATATCAATTATCAACAAACCTAGAAATAGTTGTCTGACTTTGGGAAAGATAGTAAACTTCTACCTCAGAAGTTCCCAGACTCTGATTCCAGAGATTTTATTTGATTAGTTGCCAAAAGCTTACTACATACATGCCAGGCATGATAGCTAAGAGTGAGAGTCAAATTAGGCTAAACTGGGCGATGTTAAAAGGGATCACCAGGCCCTGTCACCTTGGCGGACCCCTTCCTTGCCCAGAACGCACCGCCAGCACTGCGCCTTCACTCAGAACCAGGTAGCCGAGCTGGTCCGGGATTCGCTCCAGCCCCTGGGTCAGTGCAGAAGTCTAGTGGGTAAAGTTGCAATTGGTGAGAAGCATGCCAAGGATGGCCCTACGATGCCTTTCATTTACAAACCCACGTCTCTCGTGACAGGGCTCGCCAGACCTTTCTCTCCCCAGCCAGGGCCCTCCCAGACTCTCTCCCACCTAGAGTCTTCGACACTGATCTTCCTGAGTTTCTCATCTTCCTCACCCTCTGACCCTTGGGCTCCTTTGGCCTCCGCAGCCTCAGTGGCCCCTCCCCCACGTCCCCATCTCCAATTCCCCTGGTGTCCCACCCCTCCCCCGCAGACTACTCGCCAGCGTCCATACACCCTCCCACAGATCCCTCCTCAGCCCTCCTATCTCGCTTCCCCTCCCATCTCCAATCTCTCTACGTGCCGGGGTGGACAGGAGGTAAGGGTTGAGTACAGGCCCAAAAGGGGGCAACCAGAGATTGGGGAACAGGGATGCGGAACCCCTGGCGCGTACTCCTCCCGCGCATGCGTCCTCACTCACCATCGCAGCTTTAGGTGCTGGGGGCGCTCCCTTTCGGATAGGTAGCTTCCGGCTCCAGACCCAGGTCACGTGCCTCCGCCAGGCGGTCCCCTCCAGCCTTGCGGTCTCCGGACTTTAGCCCCGCCCCCAAAGCGCGGATTGGAACATGACTACATCATCAGCCTTAAACTGCCAGTGAGGAGCGCCGCTTTCCGGAGACGCAGAGCTCGAGGAGAAGGGGCAAGTAGGTGGAGGGGCGGGGATGGAGGGAGGAGGGCGGGTTGAGGGTGTGCGCTTGTGCGCAGAGGGCTCGCCGTTTTCTTTGAGTGAGGACTGCATGAGCGTGTGACTGCGAGTGAGAGAATAAAGTGAAATGCAGGTGAAGAGCTATTCAGATGCTATTTTTATTCCTACTGCAGGCAGTGCTCTGTTTAAGAGAGGGATTTATTCCCCAAACGGCTTTTCCTCCTGGGGTTCTGTGAGGAGTCGAGACTCCTCATTCTGTGGCGGTGAGTCGAGACCCCGCCTCTTCCACTCAGGCAAAGCTGACACTTCCTGGCTAGTGTCTGCCAGAAAACATTAGAAACAGTACTTTGAAGTCACTTTTTAATACATTAGTGTCACATCGAAAGTTTTTGTTTTTAATTTAAATAGTATCTAGGCTAGCGATACCAATTTGAGAAAGTGCTGGTGAAGTAAAATGAAGGATAATTCTAGAAATAATTGCTTTTTGGTGATAATATGAGGGAATTGGCGCCCTCGGTGCATTGCTGATGAGGCTGTGAAATGATGCCGCTGCTTATGGAAAACCCATCAACGGTTCCTGGGAGAGTCAGAGTTAGCTTAAGAGCAGTCCCAGTTTCTAGATGGTTACGTAGGAGACTTGAAAACATGTCCACGCAAAAATTCATACACAAATATTCATAATAACCTAAGGGTGAAAACCAGGCAAATGTCCATAAACTGAACAACAGATAAATAAAATGTGGCATACGCATGCAATGGACTCTCATCCAGCCATAAAAAGGAATGAAGTCTTGATAAATCCTACAGTGTGGATAAACCTTGGAAACATGAACCGTGAGTGAAAGCAATCAGATACACGAGGCCACATGGACTCTGATGCTGTTTACGCGAAATGTCCAGACTAGGCAAATCAGGAAGCAGATTAGTGGTTGCCAGGGGCAGAGGGGAGGGAGAAATGGGGAACGGGGGTAGGTGACTCCTACTTGGTGATAAAAGTGTTCTGAAATGCTAGATGATGGTTCCGCAGTCAGTGAATGTAATAAAACCACTGAATTGTACACTTTTTAAAAAAATATTTATTTATTTTGAGAGAGAGAGGGGCGCCTGGCTGGCTCAGTCGGTTAAACGTCCGACTTCGGCTCAGGTCAAGATCTCACGGTTCGTGGGTTCAAGCCCCACATCGGCCTCTGTGCTGACAGCCAGCTCAGAGCCTGGAGCCTGTTTCAAATTCTGTGTCTCCCTCTCTCTCTGACCCTCCCCTGCTCACACACTCTCTCTCTCTCTCTCTTTCAGAAATAAAACGTTTAAAAAAAGAGGGAGAGAGAGAGCAAGTGTGTGAGCAAGTTGGGGAGGGACAGAGAATCCCATGCAGGCTCCACGATGTCAGCACAGAGCCTGATGCGGAGCTCGAACTCATGAACTGTGAGATCATGATCTGAACTGAATCAGGTGCCCCTGATTTGTACACTATAAATGGTGAATATTAGCATATGTGAATTGCATCTCAATAAAATAAAAACTAAGTACTGTTGCTTGAGGAGAAGATTAATAAGATGGATGCCTTTTATTTAAAATGAGGTATGTTTAGGGGAGCCTTAGTGGCTCAGTTGAATTTCCAACCCTCTATTTCAGCTCAGGTCATGATCGCAGGGCCGTGGAATCAAGCCCCATGTCAGGCTCCATGCTGAATGTGGAACCTGCTTAAGATTCTCTCTTCCTCTGTTCCTCTCTCCTACTCTCGCAAAATAAATAAAATAAAATAAGATATGTATAACAAAATTTAAATTGGGAGGAGGGTGTAGAGAGACAAAGTGGAGATGTTTAATTTGCAAAGGCTTCCCTTGGTCATAAATATTGATGATACTTCCTAGCATCATTTTCTTTAACTTACTGTTCAGGACATTTTCATCCACACACTTACTTCTCCCTCTGATTAGCCACCCTGTAATAGTATTTCCATGTTGCAGATAAGGAAGTGCAAATTTAAGAGAAGTTGAGCCCTGCTCTCACACACACACTAGTGGGCAAGTGGCAGAGCGGGATTCCAGTCTAAGTTTGCTGACACTGGGTCTGATGCTTTTGCTATTATGCCATTGGCCAGCTATGTTTATTGTTATTTGGTAAAGCTACATTTAACTTTACCTCAGAAATTCCCTATTTTCCTTTTTCTTGATGCAGAGAAGCCCTTTGCAGGACAATGTTCATCAGCCATCATCAGAATTGTTTCATTTTCACAAATCTTACTACCCATGTAGAAAGCAAAGTTTCTCATTCTTTCATTCAACCAATGTTTATCAAGCACCTTCTGTGTACCAGGTACTCTTCTTGGAATTAGAGATACAGCAGTGAGTGAATAAAATCAAGATGTATTTTGGGGTGCCTGGGTGGCTCAGTCAGTTAAGTGTCTGACTTTGGCTCAGGTCACGATCTCACAGTTCATGGGTTTGAGCCCCACACTGGGCTCTGTACTGACAGCTCGGAGTCTGGATCCTGCTTCAGATTCTGTGTCTCCCTCTCTCTCTGACTCTCCTGTGCTCATACTCTGTCTTTCTCTCAAATATAAACATTAAACAATTAAATTTAAAAAAAACATTTTTTATTGTTTTCAAGGAGCTGTGAGGGAAAGGTTGAGCAGGATAATGAATAAGTAAGATGTTATCAAGAAGTGCTATGAGGAAAAATAAAGCAGAGTTCCATTTCCATTCAGTTAAAAAGCATGAAAAACAAAATAATGTATTACTTAGGGATTTATCTGTTATCTAGCTACCTATCTTAAAATGATAAACATCAAAGGAATTATTTAAAAAAAATTTTTTTTACAAATAGTTTATTGTCAAATTGGTTTCCATATAACACCCAGTGCTCATCCCCACAAGTGCCCTCCTCCATGCCCATCTCCCCCCCCCGCCCCCCACATCCATCAGTCCTCAGTTTGTTTCTCAGCATTCAAGAGTCTCTCATGGTTTGCCTCTCTCCTCAAAGAAATGATTTTTAAAACTGGAATAATGTTTACTTCTGGGATAAAGAGGGGATGGGCTAGAAAGAGACACAAAAGGTTTCAAAGTATTGAGAATTGCTATAGCCTGAATGCTTGTGTGCTCCCACCCCCAAATTAACATATTGACCCTGATCCCATTTTGATGATATTTGGAGGTAGGGACTTTGGGACGTGCTTATGTCATGAGAGTGGTACCCTCTTGAATGGGATTAATGCCCTTAAAAGATATACCCCAGAGACCCCTCCCCCTTTTTGCTATGTGAGGACACAGCCCAGAACCTATGAACCAGGAAGCAGGCCTCCACCAGACCATAGTATCTGCTAGCACCTTGATCTTGTACTCCCAGTCTCTAGAACTGCTACAAATAAATGTTTGCTGCTTATAAACCACCCAGTTTTGTATATTCAGGTCTACAGCAACCAGAGTGAACTATGGCAGTAATATTCTATTTCTTAGGTTTTAAGTCTCTCGGTTTCTCTGTCCTCTGTGTTTGTGTGTGTGTGTGTGTGTGTGTGTGTGTGTGTGTGTGTGTGTGTACAAATATACACACTTTAAAATACATTTTTTTACGTTTATTTTTGAGAGAGAGAGCATGAGTGGGGGACAGGTAGAGAGAGAGGAAAGACACAGAATCCAAAGCAGGCTCTAGGCTCTGAGCTGTCAGCACAGAGCCTGATGCAGGGTCCAAACCTACAAACCATTAAGATCATGACCTGAGCCAAAGTTGGCTGCTCAACCAGCTGAGCCACCCAGACACCCCCATACACACTCTTTAATACATGAGGATTTAATAGTTTTAAAAGTCTTTAAAAAATAAAGTAGGTCAGGTCACCTGACCTGAAGTGGCTTAGTCAATTAAGTGTCCAGCTTTTCGTTTTGGCTCAGGACATGATCACAATTCATGAGAACGAGCCCCATGTGGGGCTCCATGCTGATAACGCAGAGCCTGCTTAAGATGCTCTCTCTCCCTTTCTCTTTGCCCCTCCCCGCTTGTGCTATCTCCCTCTCTCTCAAAATAAAGATATAAACCTAAAAAATAAATAAAGTAGGTCTTATGACCCCACCATACCTTCACCCAAGGTATATACCCAACAGAAAATGTGTACATATGTCTGCCCAAAGACAACTAGATTGTGTCACATTCACATAATGGAACACTATTGATCAATAAGAAGAAATGAACTAAACCACACATAACAACAGGAATGAATCACACAAACTTGATATATAGTGAAAGAAACCAATCACAAAAGAGTAAATTCTATGTGACTTCATTTATGTATGACTTACATTTATGTAAGGTACAAAAACAGGCAAAACAATCTATGTTGTAGAAATCAAGATGGTGGTTATCCATGGGGGAAGGGTTGAGATTGGACGTGAGGGATGCTTCTAGTAGTTGGTGATAGTATTTCTTGGTCTGGATGCTAGTGTCCTGTGTGTGTTCAGTTTGTGAAAATTTGGTGAGCTGTATACTTGTGATATGTGAACTTTTCATGTATGTATATTTGAATAAAAAGTTAAAAAACAAAGTTGAGTGAGAAGATACAGAAGGTCAGTGTGGTGATGGGTGTGCTGTTTTACATCAGGTGGGCAGGACTGGCCTCTCATGAGGAGAAAACTGAGCCGAATCCCAAGGGAGTGAGCCATGTGGCTGTCTACATACCTAGAAGAAGAATATTCTGGTGAGTGTTCATCTAGCTTGTCTTAGACTGAGTTCTTTGAAGATAAGCACTGGGTATACCTTTGAAACTCCAGTGTTGGGGCGCCTGGGTGGCTCAGTCAGTTGAGTGACTGACTTGGGCTCAGGTCATGATCTCGCAGTTTGCGGGTTCAGGCCCGCATCAGGTTCTGTGCTGACATCTTGCTCAAAGCCTGGAACCTGCATTAGATTCTGTGTCTCCTCTTTCTATCCCTACCCCATTCATGCTCTCTCTCTCTCACTCTCTTTCGCTCTCTCTTTCTCTCAATAATAAATAAATGTGAAAAAAAAATTTTTTTTAAAAGAAAGAAAGAAATTCCAGTGTGTACCTCAGCACCTAGCACATTGCTAACCTACAAATTGAATAAATTTTTGGTATATTGTCCTAGTGACTTCTAGGTCTTCCTTCTGGTTTTAGAGACTTTTTTTTTTTTTTTTTTGGACTCATGGTCTCTTAATTCTGCCCTGTGTCCTTCCATGGTACTTTCTTTGGGAAAGGAGGGAACAAATCCTGAGATGTAAAATGTTTACACTCAGCTGTTTCCAAATAATCTCAGACTTTCCTCTCTTTGCCTGGAAACCACACATTCCTTTATTTACCCCCAGTTTGACGCCTCTCAACACACATACTTTGTCCCACTGGGATCTAAGTGGCTCATATTTCTAGTCCAAAACTTATTATACTTCATTGCTACTCTTTGCCTGCTTAACTCACTTAAAATCTGAGCAGCATGGGGGTCAGGTCTTTGATGTTTTTAACATGTTATTCCCAAAGTATGGCTGTTACCCTGCAGTCTTCAGAAAGTGCTGGTTGAAGACATGTGTCAGGGTTAAGATCCAGGAAGAGTAGAGTTGGGATTGGGAAATCTGTTGATGGTTATATATAATACATAACATATTTTAAAATATTTCATTTCTTAAAGTCCCTTCCCCTTATTTCTCGAGAGAGAGAGAGAGAGAGAGAGAGAGATTGAGACATTGAGATTTATTTTAAGGAATCTCAAGCAGAGCACACTGGCAAGTAGGAAATCTGTAGGGTAGACCAGCAGGAAGAGTTGATGTTACACCTTGAGTCTGAAACCTGCAGAACACAGGCTAGAACTCAGGGTTCTTATGTTATTACAGTCTTCTGAAGAATTCCTTCTTTTCTGGGAAAGCTCCATCTTTTCTCATAAGGTCTTCAACTGATTGGGTAAGGGCCAATGACAGTTAATCTGCTGTATTCAAAATTAAATATTCATCATATCTTAAAAATGTTTTCACAGTGTAAGGGAGGCAGATTTTTACCTCTGCCCTCTTAGGGTCTTTGGCTGGGTCTGATGATTAAATTGACAGGAGACAGGAGAAGATTATATATATTTTTTAATGTTAAGTTTTACATGATTAGGAAGCCTTCATAAGGAAACGGAGACTTAAGGAAGTGGCAAAACCTTCTATACTAGGTTGAACAAAGGAAGACAGTTGTGGAAAACTAAACTGTGGGGGGTGGTAAAGGAAGATAAGAATTATTTTAATAATGTCTGTTTTATAGAATTCTCTGGTCACAATTTCCTGTCCTTGATAAATAATATTCTGATACACGAGGACATCTGAGGGTCTTACTATCTGTTTCCAAGAAGAAAAGGGGGAGGGTCAGAGTGCCCTTCCTGTATCTGCTGTTTAAGTGCCTTTAGCTCACAATAATTCTTATGTCAAAGAGACATATTTTGGGGTGACATCCTGTAATTTCCTTCAACAGCAACATTTAGAAAAAGTTTGACCAAACCAGTGGGTACCATAGCCTAGCCAAGTTGACACATAAAGTGAGCCATCACAGCCACAAAAGCCAAAGAGGGTGGGTGCCCTTTGCTGTGATGGTCTCTGTGGCAGCATTCATACCTGGGCCTGCAGTTGTGGGTAATCCTTTCCCACTGGCTTTCCCTTGCTTCCACCCAGGAGTCTTATGGGATAACTGAGCAAAGGGGAAGGAATGTGCTTTGTAAGTACATATCTTGAGGAAGCACTGGTGAGCCAGCAGGGGAGGAAACATTTGAATGTCTGGAGCACAGCAGCCTATGAGTGCTGGGAGCCCATATAAAGTCTGACAGTCCACTTCCTTGGCTTTCTGTGGCCAAGAGACAACAAAGCCCATCTAATAATACATAGGCACAAGCCACTTCATTTCTCAAATTTAGTAGTATGTGAAAAACCAAAGAGAAGCAAAAGCAGGGTTCCAAAATTGTGCTATGATAGAAATGGTTGCACTTGACAAATGAATGCTTTTAACACAGAAATATTAAAAAGCTTTATGATTTTGACAGTCATGTAGTAATTGCCAGGTTTACAAAGTTAATCGAGAGGCAGAATGCTGTAATAACCAGTTAAGTTGTAATCTGAAAGTCTCCTTCCTTTCTTGTGGGCATGTCTCTGGCTGAATATATAACCAACCTCCTTAAGAAGGAATGTTCAAAACCTCCATTTGAGGCTTTCGTGAATGTGAAGCCCAGGCAAAAAGTACCTCTCAGCCTGGGATGGGCTCCTGATACAGCTTTAACATGCCTCAATTTCTTGTTATTTTTATAGCCTTAAGGAGGAGGGTCCCAGACAGAATTCATAATGTGGTCATGAGTCACATCCTCAGCCCTGGTTTCATACTTTGTTTCCAGTTATAGATTCACCCTCTACTGAATTTATAATTCCTTCTAGGACTTAAGTTTTTCCCCTAGGGCTAGAAAGGATTCCTTCATTACTGAGAGCTACTACTTTATGTCAGACATTGTTCTAGAGGCTGTGGGTAGAACAAAGCTCTCTATTGTCATGGAGCTGATACTCTAGTAGATGGGAACAGAAAATAAGCAATACATATAAGAGGAAAATTAAGTGGTGTTAGAAGATGATAAGTGCTATGGGAAAAAAAATCATCAGGGTAAATGGGGTCCAGAGTGTGGAAGTAAGAGGGGATATGCTGTACTGTTAAATAGAGTGGTCCTGGTAGGTCTCACTGAGGAGATATTGAGAAGACTCAGGCAAAGAGTGGAAGGAGGTGAGGGAGTCAGCCTGGAGGAAACAGGAAAGAGTATCCATGGAAGAGGTAACGGATGCAAAGTCTCAGTGTGTGTGCATAGGAATGCACTTACCTGATATATTTGAGAATTAGTAAAAAAGCTAATATGGCTGAAACTAAACAATCAAGGGGAGAGTAGTTGGAGTAGTGGCAGACAAGTTTGGGGAGGTAACGGAGGCCAGATCATATATAGCTATATAGGAATTTGTTTTTTCCTCTGAGTTGTCAGTCTTTTTCCTGCCCATTATTATGCCCCTTAGGAGACTTTTTAGATTTTGTTTTCCTATTTGCTACCCTCTCATAAAATTGTAATACCATAGAAATAGCTTATATTTTTGTCTATGTACTGTGGCCCTTTGGAGGGCCACAAACCATTATAATATCCAAGATTTGTTTTCACCCCCTGCTCCCCCAAAAAACTACTTTTATCCCCTTGGAGATGATATTGTTCCTGTTGAGAATACATGCTGAGTGAAATAAGGAGTCACCAGGGAGTTTAAACAGAGGAATGACATGATCTCACTATTAAAAGGATCATTCTGGTTGTTCTGTTGAGAAAAGACTATAGGAAAGTAAATGCGGAAGCAAGAAGATCAATTAAGTAAGACGGTGACGGTGATGGTGACATTGACCAGGATGGTAGTGGAGGTATTGAGAGGTAGTCAGAATATAAATATATCTAGAAGGTGAAACCAATAGGATTTCCTGATGCATTGAATGTAGGATGTGAGAAAAAAAAAACAAAACAGTGCAATCAGAATGATTTTAAGTGTTTGGCCTGAGCCACTGTAAGGATGGCATTATCAACTTAGATGGGAAAAGATAAAGATAGAGTAGTTTATTTAGAGGGCAGTTGGTGGTGGAATCGTAGTTTGTTTTTGCCCACATCTATCTTGTATGTATCCAAGTGGAGATTTTGAGTAGACAGATAGAAGAGTCTGGAATTCAGGAAAGAGTTCTGTGCTAGAAATATAAATTTGGGAGCTATTGGTTGATAGATGGCCATGAGATTGGATAAGCTAAACAGGGAGTGAATGTAAATAGAGGAGAGAATCAAAGTCTGATCCCTGAGAAGAGGAGGAATCAGTGAAGGAGTCTGGGAAGAAACAATTGGTAAGGTTAGAGGAAACCAGGAAAGTGAGGTGTCCTGGAAAACAAGTGAAGAGTATATATCAGGGAGGAGTGAGTGACCAGCTGGTGCAGACACCACCAGTAGGTACTGAGAACCACCAGTGGGTGATTGATTGTTGGATTATGTGCTATAAAGGTCATTGATAACTTCAAGAAGGGCAGTTTCAGTGGAATGGTCAGAACAAAGTCTGATTATTATAAGATTAAGAGAGAATGGGAGCAGAGAAATCAATGACATTGAGTAAAGTCATCTACTTTTAAGAGTTTTACTGCGGGGTGCTTGGGTGGCTTAGTCGGTTGAGCGTCCGACTTTCGCTTAGGTCATGATCTTGCAGTTCGTGGGTTCGAGCCCCGCGTCGGACTCTGTGCTGACTGCCAGCTCGGAGCCTGGAGCCTGTTTCAGTCTGTGACTCCCTCTCTCTCTGACCCTCCCCTGCTCACGCTGTCTCTCTCTCTCTCCTAGAAATAAATAAATAAATAAATATATATATATATAAAGAGTTTTACTGCAAAGGGATCAAAGAAATGGGGCAGTAGCTGGTAGAAGGGCTGGGTACATCAGTGATCAGAACAGACCTCAGTGATCAATGGGAGTCAAGAGAAGGTTTTGTCAAATAGAGAGAATAAAACCATAGTTGTATTCTGATAAAAATAACTCAGAAGGGGGGGCAAAGATGAGAGCAAAGAGAATTTCTGGGGCAATACCTTATGAAAGTGAGGAAGGATGGGATCTAGAGAAGGATTGTCTTTAGGTAAGAATATGGACGGTTCATTCATGGCAACTGATGGGCAGGCCAATTATTTGGACACAGATGCTAATAGTAGCTGGATAGAAATGTCGGTGGGGGAGTCTGTGAAATATTTTCAGAAGTGGGGACTATAGCCATTGCCTGAAAGAGGCGGGGAGATGACGTATTTGGAGTTTGAGGACAGAGGCCCAGGTGTGATATGGTCATCCCAGAAAGTGTGACTTAGGAAGGTTGGATGACAGCAACTCACATCAATGGAGAGCAGCTCACAAAAGTGAAAGGCTGTGATGCTGGAAGATTCACTCACATGGATTTTGAAATTGCTGACTGTTAGGACAGGTAGGGAATTGGAAAGAGTGACACTGAGCCAGGAACTGACGTTGTTTAGAAATGAGGGAGAAAATCATGGTAGCTGGCAGATAAGAGGAGCAACTTGTGGTAGGATCTGAAAGGCCCTGAGCAGTTATGAGCTTGAGTCCCTTACTGGTCAAGGCAGTGAAGCTGGAAATGTGGCAGTTGAGGGTGGGCGAATGTGGCCTCAGAGGAGTGGCACAGTGAGCTGGAAAGCCAAGGCCCAGGGCGAGCCAGTCAGCAACAAGTGACCAAGCCCACTGGGAGCTAGAAAAAGAAGGGGCTCTTCTGCCTTCATTAGAGGGTGAGTGTGTACTGGTTGGGGCAAGCATCTGTATTTAAAGGATCCTGATGGTGAGATGGAGATGTGTAAATTTCCAGAGCTACTACTGCACATGATCCTATAGGGCCTGAACAGATAGGAGGAGTCCAGTTGGCACCACCGTGGACTTGTTAAACAACAATTTCTTGCATTTGTGGAGTTATAGCCCTGTATTACTTGTATTTGAAAATATCAGCACATCCTCATTCTCTATTCAGTCCCTCAAATCTCAGCTCAGGGCTGATACTAGAATTTAGCCCCTTGCCTTGCAACCCAAGATCATGTTCATAAACTGGGGTCATATTTTCCCAAAATTCAGCAAAATAAAATCAAATAAAATTCAGGTCCACAAATCCAATATCATCTCTTTCCCAACTACCCCTCCCTCTCTGTCATCCCCCACCTCCATTTCCATAAAACCACCCAGGAGAGGTAAGGCAGCCAAATTTGGTGACTCTTTGCTTTCCTCAAATAGATGACAATGTAGCCACTACAGAAAGAAGAAAGGCCTGGACAAGTCTTGGCAGATACTCCAAAGAGAGGAAGGATGGGAGACCAGGAAGGGGCTAAGATGGAAGTGGGGTGGTAATGTGAACCCAGAGCAGTGAAGGCTGGAGCATGGGGTTCAACCAAGTTCTAAATCATCTCAGGGACAGAGAGAGTTGGGCCCATCAGGGAGAACCTTCCTGGGTTGAACATGGGAGAGAGTTCTTTCTGATTTTGACTTCCCTTGAAAACTCTTCCCAGGTTGATTAGATTATAATGTGAAGATGTGAGTTCATTTTATTTCATGATTCTTTAACCTTTCCATCACCAATGATCCCCTTTGTAATGGACTCAGTGTTGTAATCCTATTTCATATGTTGTAATCCTAATCCCAAATGTGATGGTAGTAGGTGGGGCCTTTGGGAGGTGATTAGGTGGTGAGGGTGGAGCCCTCTGAGTGGGATTAGGGCAACAGTAAAAAGAGACTAGAGAGAGCTTCCTTCTTGTCACTATTCACTAAGTGAGGATAAAACTGGAAGTCAGCAGCCACAATTCAAAAGAGGGCTTTCACCAAAACCTGACCATGTTGGCACTCTGATTTTGGACTTCCAGCCTCCAGAACTAAATTTCTGTTGTATTTGAGTCACCCAGTCTATGGTAGTTTGGTTACAGCAACCAGGACTGAGACACCCTACTTTTAGTCTCTTTTTACAACTTGCATTTATGATGTAACCTTTTCCCCATTTTTGTTTCAAATTTATTAAAATTTTTCATTTCTACTTCCAGTATCATTGGATATTGGGTAACTTCAACATCCATTTCTACTAAGTATTTTATTTAAAAAAATTTTTTTAATGTTTATGTTTTGAGAGAGAGACAGACTGCAACAGGGGAGGGCAGAGAGAGAGGGAAACACGGAATCTGAAGAAGGCTCCAGGCTCCCAGCTATCAGCACAGAGCCCGACACGGGGCTCTAACTCAGAAACCATGAGATCATGACCTGAGCCGAAGTCATACGCTTAAGACCCACTGAGCCACCAAGGTGGCCCTCTACCAAGTATTTCAAGTAACTCAGATAGTTCACAGACCCTACTATGAGAACCCAGCTGCCTAATTTCCTTTGTGACTGTCATTTCTTGTACTGCCTGGGTCAGTTCCTATGTATTGTGCCGGTCCTGTCCACATTAGTGTTGCTTTTCATCAGAGTTGACTTCATGGGTGCTCAAACTGTACAGTCACACAGGGCCTTTTGCTCAGAAGGGGCTGTGCTGGGTTTAATGCTGTGCTGACCCCATCTTGAAATTTGTAATAATTTTTGAACAGGGGCCCCACATTTTCCTTTTATACAGGGCCCCCAAATGTTATAATTGGTCCTACCAGTCATGACTGGGGTAGGTCCTGGGACTTGTTGGGGGCATAGCCCTGAGTTACTCTGACAGGCTGCTCCAGACTCTGGCAGGAGGGAAGGGGACTTCACTTTCTCACAATCCCTATCTCAGACCCACTTTGTTTCCTTGCATTAAAAAAATGTAAACATGAGGGGTGCCTGGGTGGCTCAGTTGGTTAAGTGTCCGACTCTTAATTTCAGCTCAGATCACAATCCAAGGGTCGTAGGATCAAACTCCTGTCAGACTCTACTCTGACAGCATGGAACCTTCTTAGGATTCTCTCTGTCTCTCTCTCTGTGCCCCTCCCCTGTTCATGCTGACTCTCTCTCTCTCTCTCTCTCTCTCTTTCTCTCTCTCTCTCTAAATAAACTTTTTTTAAAAATGTAAACATGGACACAGATTCCCTCTTGCCTCTTTGTTTGTAAAACCCCCTGCCACAAATTCTGTGCCTGTTGCTTTCATTTTTGTTTCCTTGTGCTTTATTTCATTTCCCCCCAACCAAGTATGTACGTGGTGCAAACAGCCAAGAGATGTCTTCGGTGGGGACCCTGTTCACCCCACCTCCCACTCCTCCTTTTACCCCCACCAGTTGGGCACCCAGGCACTTCTGCACATTTCCTGCTGCCATATTTGAGCTTTCTGCCTCCAAATGCACTGAAGGCCAAGAGTAGTAAAGGGTAGAAGGGAAAGATGAAGGAGAAGGAATGGAGGAGAGGGGAGGGAGAAAAGGAAAGGAAGAGAGAAGCAAAGGGTGAGTAGTTGAGGGTTGGGAAGTGCTTGGGATGAGAACTTGCTAATCCTCTCTGCATAGCTGGTACCCCTTTAAACTTTTTTTTTTTTTAATTTTTTTAGAGAGAGTGAAAGAGAACAAGCTGGGGAGAGGGGCAGAGGAAGAGAGAGAATCCAAAGCAGGCTCCACATCAGTGCAGAGCCCAACACCCTGGAATCTGATCCGAAATCAATAGTTAGTCACTCAACCAACTGAGACACCCAAGTGCCCCTAAACTTATTTTAAAAACCAAATAAGACTTAAGTGTTATAGAAAAATTAGGAAATATACACATGAAAAAAGAAGAAAATAAAAGTTATCCACAACCAATTATTCAGAGATAACTATTAGCATTTGGAATATTATATAGACACATTGTGCATGCTATTTTATAATTTTTTGTCCTATCAATAATTCAACTATGTACGCACATATATTCAACTACCCATTTAAAATAGCTACCTAGGGGGCACCTGGATGGCTTAGTGGGTTGGGTATCTGACTCTTGAACTCAGCTCAAGTCTTGATCTCAGGGTCATGAGTTTGGGCTCCACGCTGGGCATGAAGCCTACTAAAATAATAAAATAGAGTAGAGTAGAATAGAACAGAACAGAATAAAAAATAAAACTACCTAGTATTCTGTCATATAATTTATGTAATTTAATAATTTCCTATTGTACACCTGGGTATTAAATTGTTTTCAATTTCATTTTTAAACAACATGCACTGAAGATTCTTGTACATATCCAGGATATGCACTTTCTGGATACTTTCTAGAAGGAACATTGGAAAGGATGGCAGTCTACTGTGTAGAGTAGTGGCTAAAACCTGTATTAAAAACACTTATATGCTCTGTAATTTAGTTACACCATTTAGTCCCTCTGTGTCTCTGTTTTCTGTATCTGTAAAATGAGGGTGATAGCATACTGCTCCATGGGCAGCTCTGAGGATTAAAAGAACTAATAACAGACTTAGCCTAGTGTCCGGAACATGATAAAAACTCAATAAATGTGAGCAGTTATTACTGCCAGACAGCTCTTTCAAAAGTTGAAAAATTACACAGCACCCTATACTAAGATACACTGTCACTTGAATTAATGTTAGATATTATCCTCTTTTTAAATTAGTGATTCTCATCTTGGATTATATGTAGGAATCATGTGGGGAACCTTAAAAAATACTGATACCTTGGTCCCACTCCCAACAATTCTGATTTAATTGGTCTGGGATGTAACCTTGGGTATTGGAATTTTTGAGGCTTCCCAGGTGATTCTGATATACAGAAATGTGCATTATCACTGCTTTATTTCCTCTTTGACTGGGGGAAAAATATATTGATGGTGCTAGCAGCTGGGGAAGAGGGGAGGAGTAACTGCTTAATGGGTACTAGGTTTCCTTTTGGGGTGAAGAAGATGTTTTGGAACTAGATAGATGTGGTAGTTACATAACATTGTGAATGTACTAAATGCCACTAAATTGCTCACTTTAAAATGATTAATTTTGTGTTATGTGAATTTCACCTCAAAAAAAAACAGAAAAATATTATCTTTTATTTTTATTTCCTTTAAAAATTTTTAAATATTTATTTATTTTGAGAGAGACAGAGACAGAGATGGAAGCAGAATGCGGGGAGAGGCAGAAAGAGAGAGAGAGAGAGGAGAAAGAGAATCCCAAGCAGGCTCCATGTAGTCACCAAAGACCCTGATGTGGGCCTCCATCCCAGGAACTGTGAGATCATGACCTGAGCCAAAACCAGGTGTTGGACGTTTAACTGATTGAGCCACCCAGGCGCCCCTATTTTAATTTCTTTACAATTATGATTGAGGATTTAATTATATGTTTAGTAACCATTAGGATTATTTTTCTTAAGTCTGTCAATTGCCCACTTTTCTGCTAGGATGTTCATTTTACTGCTTATAGGAGCTCTTAGAATGTTAACCTTTGTCTGACACAGGTTTCAAATGTTTTTTTTCAGCTTGCTTTTTGTCTTTTATTCGTGTGTTTTTTGATGTATACAAGTTAAGGTTTTTTCTTGTAATTAAGCTGTCAAGCTTTTTTTATGATTTTGTCCTTCAGTGTCAGGCTTAGAAAGCACCCCACACACACACTACACACACTAGAAAAAGAGCAAACTAAACCTAAAGAGAACAGAAGGAAGGAAATAAGAAACATTAGAGTGGAGATAGAGAATACAAAATAGAGTAGTAGAGAATTCAAAAATAATAGGGAAAATTCATTAAGCCAAAAGTTGGTTTCTTGAAAAGATCCACAAAATCGACAAATCTTTAGCCTGACTATGAAACAAACAGAGAAGACTCAAATAAGTAAAATCAGAAATGAGTTTCAGATGACATTACTACTGACCTTACAGGAAAAAGAAAAAGATTATAAGAATATTCTGAACAGTTGCCTGGCAACAAATTAAATAATCTAAATGAAATGGACAAATTCCTAGAAACACACATGTACCAAAGCTGATTCAACAGGAAATAAATCTGAATAGACCTATAACAAGTTAAGGAGATTGAATCAGTAATCAAAGACCTTCCCAAAAGGAAAAGTCCAGGACCAGATGGCTTTACTGGTGTTATCCAGTGAAAAGTTCTACCAAACACTTAAGGAATTATGAATACCAGTTCTTCTCAACCTCCTTCAGAAAATAGGAAAGAAAGATGGGGCACCTCGGTGGCTTAGTTGGTTAAGCGTCTGACTTCAACTCAGGTCATACATGGTCTTACAGTTTGTGGGTTCAAGCCCCGCGTCGGACTCTGTGCTGACAGCTAGCTCAGAGCCTAGAGCCTGCTTCAGATTCTGTATCTCCTTCTCTCTCTGACCCTCCCTGCTCACACTGTCTCTCTCTCTCAAAAATAAACAAAACATTATTTTAAAAAATTTTTAAATAGCAAAGAAACACTTCCTAATTTATTCTGTTAGCCATCATTATCCTTATAACTAAGCCAGAAAAATACATTGCAAGGAATGAAAACTGCAAACCAATATTCTTTATGAACATAGATGCAAAAGTCTTCAATAAAGTATTAGTGAACTAAATCCAGCAACATATTTAAAGGATTATATACCATGACAAAGTGGGATTTATCCCAGGAATGCAAAGATGTTCAACTTACAAAAATCAATCACTGTAATATACCACAATAGTAGAAAAAAATGGGAGAAAATCCCCACACGATCATCTCAATTGATGCAAAAAAAGCATTTGACAAAACCCAACACTTTCATGATAAAAACAAGAAAAGGATGCCTGCTTTTACTACTTCTATTCAGCTTTGGATTGGAAGTTCTAGCCAGAGCAACTAGGCAAGAAAAACAAAACACATCTAAATTGGAAATGAAGTAAAACTATATTTATTTGCAGATGACATAATTATGTCACATAAACACACATATGTGTGTTTGTATATGTATATGTGTGTGTGTGTATATATAGTGTTTATACATACATATATAAAATCCAAAAGAATCCACAAAAACACTATTAGAGCTAATAAACCAATTCAGCAAAGTTGCAGGACACAAAATCAACACACAAAAATCTGTTGTATTTATATTCATTAGCAGTTAATCTAAAAAGGACATTTAAAGAACAATACCATTTATAATACATGAAAAGAATAAATACTTAGGAAAAAAGTTAACGAAGGAGGTGTGAGACTTATACACCAAAAACTACCAAAAAAAAATTGCTGAAAGAAATCAAAGAAGATCTAAATAAATGGAAAGACATCCATATTCATGGACTAAAAGACTTAATGTAGTTAAGATGGCCATACTATCTATCATACTGCAAAGTGATCTACAGGTTCAATGCAATCCTTATAAAAATCCCAATGGCCTTTTTGCAGAAATGGAAATCACTCCTAAAATCCATAAATCAAGAGAATTGAAAACATATGTCCACCACACAAAAATGTACACAAATGGTTGTAGCAGGGGGTGCCTGGGTGGCTCAGTCAGTTAAGTGTCCAACTTCAACTCAGGTCTTGATCTCATGGTTCGTGGGTTTGAGCCCTGCGTCAGGCTCTGTGCTGACAGCTAGCTCAGAGCCTGGAGCCTGTCTTTGGATTCTGTGTCTCCCTGTCTCTCTGACTCTCCCCTGCTCATGCTATCTCTATCTCTCTCTCAAAAATAAATAAAAAAACATTTAAAAAATAAAAAATAAATGTTTTAAAAAAAACCCAAATGGTTGTAGCAGTTAATCACAATAGCCAAAAGGTGGAAACAACTCAAATGTCCTGTCCATCAACTGATGAATGACACACAAAAACTAGTATATCTATACAATGGAATATCATTCAGCTGTTAAAAGTGATGAAGTCCTGATTAATGCTGAAACATGAAGGAGTTTGGAAATATTACATGAAATGAAAGAAGCCAAAAACAAAAGGCTATTAATCATACATTCCTATTTATATGAAATGTGTAGAATGGGTGAATCCATACAGACAGAAAGTTAGTGGTTGCTAGTGGGAAAGAGGGACAAATGGGGAATGAATGCTTAATGGATATGGGGTTTTCTTTAGGGTGATTGAAAAGATCTGGAAGTAGATAGTGGTGACGGTTGCACAATATTGTGAATATATTTGATGTCGCTGAATTGTACACTTAAAATGTTAAAATGATAAATTTCATGTTATGTATATTGTACTACAATAAAAAGTCCTTTCCAATGCAAGATTAAGTAAATTTTTAGTTCCAAAAAATAATAGGTTTTTTGTCTTATCAAAATTTTAATACTTTAATTAAAAATTTTTACCCAAATTATCATAATACCATTTATCGAATAATGTCTTTATTCTGCACTGGTTTGAAAAGCTACCTCTATCATATGCTGATTACTATGCTTGGTCTGAGGCCAGGCTTTCTCTCTAGCATGTAGTTGAATTTTGCAGTTTTATTAGTCTCTCTAGTCTGTTTTCAGTATAATATGTTTTTTTATCTATTGTAGTTTAGAGCACATTTAGTTTAGTACACATTTTAAGATCAAAGAACCTCATTAAGAGTTTTCTTGGTGATTTTTTAACATTTTCTCCCAGATGAACTCTGATTATTTTGTTAGATTAAAAATACCTCTTTGGGGGCTCATAGCTGGCTCAGTTGGTAGAATGTGTGACTCTTAATCTTGGAGTTGTGATTTTGAGCCCCATGCTGGGTGTAGATATTATTTAAAAATAAAATCTTAAAAAAAAAATAACCCTTTGGAATTTTACTCTTAATTGCATTAAGGTTAATGTGTTTATAATACTGTGTATTCCTGTCCAAGAACATATGTCTATTTATTTAACTTTTTTTCCATGTCATTTAGTAAAGTTTTGAAGTTGAATTCATATACATATTATACTTTTGTAACTTCATTCCCAGAAAATTAAAAATTGTTTCTGTTGATTTTAACTTCTTGTATCAATTTTTAAAAAAAACTTTAATGTTTTTATTTATTTCTGAGAGAGAGAGAGAGACAGCGTGCGCAGGGGAGGGTCAGAGAGAGAGGGAGACACAGAATCTGAAACAGGCTCCAGGCTCTGAGCTAGCTGTCAGTACAGAGCCCAACGCAGGGCTCGAACCCACGAACCATGAGATCATGACCTAAGCCGAAGTTGGATCCTCAACTGACTGAGCCATCCAGGCGCCCCTTATATCAATTTTGAAAATTTCCTAGAAAATCACCCGTTTCACCAATATTTTAAAATGTTTTAGCCTAGAGTTGTATAAGCAATCAATTCTGCAATAACACAACATATGCTTTCCTAAAAATTACAAAATCACACAGTGAAAACCACAGGGTTTAGGGGAAAAATGGGCATAATCCTCAAAAACTTTGTCAGCGACACATTAAAAAAAGATATGAACCTAAAAAAACAGTAGCACACTGCAATAAACATGGCCCTAAATATTGAAAAAGACCTGAAATTTGCTTGTGGAAGTGGGCACTGGAAAAGTTGCAGCTTGAGAATTGTTGTGAAGTGGCCAAGGGGGAAATCTAAAATTGGACCAAATTGTAACACAAGATCTGGGTGGGTGTGGCTCATAACACATCCAGGGAGCTGAGGTAGCTGGCAAATGCTTTAGATGATTGGCTCAGCACCTGGCTCAGCTGGGTGCAGTTTTTTGCATTTAACCTGGTGTTCCCTGTGAATGTCTCTCACTGGCACCCTAAAACACTAATGTATTTCCAGCAATTTCCAGAGGGTAGATTTACAGCAGATTCTCCTGCTTCTGACACCACGGTGACTTCTCCGTCGATCCATGGGGCGTGACTCGAGTCCTCTCCAAAAGATCTGGATCTCAGCCCTAGGAGTGGTAGCTGCCTCTTCTATCTGCTCTTCTTGCTAATATTGTTCTCCAGAATAATCCACTCTGACTCTCTCAAGTAAATCCCTCTTCCTATAGTGGGAATTTGTCATGCCAAAGCCCTCCTGTTATAGTCACAATATATCAATAAAACAACTACAATGAACACCAAATACCTTTTGTGAAAATTTACAAATGAATGACAAAATGTAAATTCTTTCACGGATGGCTTTTAGATATGGTGCATTATTATCTAAAACTGTTGTGAATGAAAACAGGGTGATTGTCAAAGAGACCACCAAACGCCCGAATAGAGGAGAAGCAAAATTTTATTTACGGCTGGGCCAAACCTGATCTCATCTCATGGAGAAATGCAGAGAATGGCCCTGAACAAAGGTGACAGTGAGCTTATATGGATCTCAGTAAGGCAGAATATGTCATTATTTAGTTAACCAATTATATTCTACAGCATACTATGGTAACCAAGTGCATTTTGACCCTCAGGTGTTAGTTTTGGCAGACACCTATCAATTTTAGTTCTTTGTCTTGAAATGACCGACTGTAATTAGACATTTGAGAAGCCATGGGGTAGTGACTACGTGATAGACTACCAGGGTAGAATGGTGATGTGGTGTTCTGTAACCTTACGTACAGGGTATGGGTGTGGTCTGCCAGAACAGGGAAGTACGGGCTTGCCAAGTGTATTTACAGAAGCAGAAATAGCATGTTAGTATTTAACCGTGCTTGAGGTTAACCTACAACAGTGAAAAAGGTCATTCCTCAGATGGGTAAACCAGCTTTGTGCAAAGAACCGGAGTGGGAGTGGGGGATTGGGTTTGGGCACACCAGAATGGAATTTGCCTATTTACAGGAAGTTATATTGTTCCCAAAGGACAGAAAGTGAGACTCCAGGATTCGAGGGTGGGGGTGGGGGTGGTTGAGGGACTAGAATTTAGAAAGGCAGATTTTGCGAGACTGCGAGACACGGGGCCTGGAAGAATTTGCAGTATCAGGCGGGAACATGCATATATGCTGTGTAACAATTTCCATGCCTTCTCTTGGGAAGTTACCAAAGTGAGCTCACTCTTTAATGTTGCAAAGGCCTACTAAACTTTTATTGTTATATGCGGATCCCTGGGTCCATGGTTCATACTGAGTATTTAAGAGAAAAGTCTAGGCTTTCATGGATCCATTTATGAGGTGCAGGATTCTGTGGGGTTGGTCTTTTCTGGGTTGGGGGAGTACCTCCCTTGCCTCCACTGCCTCTAGTCACTGGCTCTAGTCACTGTGTTTTTTGCAACTAAGGGAAGCTCAGTCTCCTTACCTGTGTCTCCTGTGACTCCAGAGGCAGCCATTGCAGGGTGAGATATCCTTAGGAGGAGGGTGAATGGTTAGATATTAGGGTCTATTAGGGAATCCAAAACACAAATCCAAAAGAGATCATTCCAGGGAAATTCCTGTGGAGGAAAAAAGAAAAAAGCAATTACCCATGGTTCTCAGCTCTCCTTGCCCTTCAAAAGTGTTTCCTTTTTGGGGGCGCCTTTGTGGCTCAGTTGGTTAACTGGCTGACCTTGGCTCAGGTCATGATCTCACAGTTTGTGAGTCAAAGCCCTGCATCAGGCTCTGTGCTGACAGCTTAGAGAGAGCCTGTTTCAGATTTTGTGTCTTCCTCTTTCTCTCTCTGCGCCTCCCCCACTCACGCTCAGTCCCTCAAAAAAATGAATAAATGTTAATGATTTTTTAAAAAATGTTTCCTTTCTATCCCACTGTAAGAAAAAGACATGGAAATCTGTGGTGTCCAGTCTCTGCTTTTTAGGAGAGATGGGGGAAAAGGCAGGAATTCAGGGGGAAAAAATCCGTTTCTGGAAACAGTGGGTAATTGGCTGGAGTGACTTTCTTAGTGTCTTTGGAAACATAAGTATGGTAAGAAGCTAAGAATACCTCCTAGAGAAGGCATTTCTCTGTCCATAAGTCAAAAGTGGAGTTCTGGGGGGCACCTGGGTGGCTTAGTCGGTTAAGCATCCGACTTTCGCTTAGGTCATGATCTCGCGGTTCGTGGGTTCGAGCCCCGCGTCGGGCTCTGTGCTGACTGCCAGCTCAGAGCCTGGAGCCTGTTTCAGTCTGTGACTCCCTCTCTCTCTGACCCTCCCCTGCTCACGCTGTCTCTCTCTCTCTCTCCTAGAAATAAATAAAATATTTAAAAAAAATTTTAATTGTGGGGATGAGCACTGTTATGTGGATACTAATTTGACAATAAACTATTTGTAAAAAAAATTAAAAATAAATTAAAAAAATTTTTTTTAAAAAGTGGAGTTCTGGGGCTTAATATAGCTACAGATACATTTTGTTTGGACTATTTAAACAGTGGTGAATGTGTTGTTGATAGTTAAACAGTGGAAGCTTTCAAATGAAAATATGGATTTCTGGTTTCACTTAAGTGGTTGATCTGGCAAGATTGGTCTTTATTCTAAAAGTATGAAGGAGTTTGGCAGGGAAACCCTAATTCCTTAATAATCTGATCCAAGCAAAGTGTTGATTTCATTTCCAGAGTAACCTTTCACTTTGAGAAAAAGCAAGACTTCTTGGAGCAAAAACTTTTCCCCTTTTAAAAAAGCTGAACTGTAACATACATGAAAATGTATAAATCATAAGTGCTCAATGAAATAAAAGATAACACACCCATGTAACACATCCCTCAAGTCAAGTAGATGTTACCATATCCTTAGAAACTTCCTCCTATGCCTTCATTCCCATCACTACCACCCTCTCTTCTTTCCAGCTATAAACTTTATAGTTTATTTTTGCCTGATTTTGCATTTTGTAGAAGTATAAGCATACACTGTGTACTCTTTTATGTGTCTTCTTTTTTTTTACCATTAAGAAGATATGTCTTCTTTCATTCAATATTTCTGTGAGATTCATCTACGTGGTAGTGTAAAGCTATTATTTGCTCATGTTCATCTCACAGTACTCCAGCATATGAAAATACAACACTTTATTTATCATTGCTATGGTCGATAGACAATTGGGTTGGTTTCAGTTTTTGACTGTTTTAAATATGACTTCTATAAATCTTCTTGTCCAGTCTCTTAGTGTGCATATCCATGCCTTTCTGTTGGGTATATACCATCAAGCTAAATTGCTTGGCCCCAAGGTACACATATATTAAACTTTGGTATTTACTGCCAGTTTCCCAAAGTGGTTTTCCCAATTTATTCCCTCAGCAAAACAATATGAGGGATTCAGTCGCTTCACCTCACAAACATTGGTGTTGTCTCTTAGTGTAAGCCTTTCTTTGAATATGTAGATGTATTTCCTTATGGTTTTCATTTTCATTCTTTGAGAAATTCTGTTGAGCATCTATTCATTTATTTATTGGTCACTTGGATTTCCTCTACTGCGAAATGCCTGTTAGGGTATCTTTTGTCCATTTTTAATTGAGTCATCTGTCTTTTTCCTATGAATTGGCAGGAATTCTTTATAGATTTCGAATAGAAGCCCCTTTGTTTGTTGTATATTTTACAAATATCTTTCCCAACTCTGTGTTATGACTACATTTCACATTAGTAGTGTCTTTTGATGAAAATGAATAATTTTTTCAGAATTTTATTGTGATAAGAATACAGTGTGAGATCTACCTACTTAACAATTTTTAAAATATACAACATGGTATTATAGGTACAGTGTTGTACAGCAGATCTTTAGAACTTATTTATCTTGCTTAACTAAAACTTTATGCTCATTGATTAGTAACTCCCCATTTCCCCCTTCCCGAGCTCTTAGCAAACACATTTCCACTCTTCAAGTCTATAAATTTGACTATTTGAGATACTTCGTATAAGCAGAATCATGCAATATTTGTCTTTCTGAGACTGATTTCTCTCACCTAGCATAATGTCTTCAAGGCTCATCCATGCCATCCCTTGTTGCAGAATTTCCTTCTTCCGTAAGGCTAAAAAGTATTCCATTGTATGTATATACCATGCTTTCTTTATCTTTTCATCTGTTGATGGATATTTCCACACCTTGGTTATTCTGACTAGTGCTACAATGCTCATGGGAACGTTAACATCTGTTCAAGATCTTAATTTCAGTTATTTTGCTTAATACTCAGAAGTACGACTGGTAGATCCTATTTTTAATTTTGGGGGCAACATGCATTCTGTATTCCATAGCAGCTGCACCATTTCATATTCTTACCAATAGTGTGCAAGCGTTCTAATTTCCCCACATCCTTGACAACACTGTGTTTTTCTTTCTTTCTTTCTTTCTTTCTTTCTTTCTTTCTTTCTTTCTTTCTTTCTTTCTTTCTTTCTTTCATAAGTGTGTGGTGATATTGTGGTTTTGCTTTCCATTCTCCTGATGATTAGGGAGGTTGACCATCTTTTCATATGCCTGTTGGCCATTTGTAGGTCTTCTTTGGAGAAAGGTCTTCTCAAGTACTTAGCCCTTTTTCTAACTGGGTATTAGGCTTTTTGTTACTGTTGGACTTTCTTATATATTTTGGAGCTTAAGTCTGTATTAATTATATGGTTTGCAGATATTTTTCTCCCACTCTGTAGGTTGCCTTTTCACTCTGTTGATTGTTTCCTTTGAGGTTCAGAAACGTTTTAGTTTGATGCAGTCACCCATGTCTATTTGTGTTTTTGCCTGTGTTTTTGGTGTTATATCCAAAAAAATAGTTTCCCAGACCAATGTTAAAAAGCTATTTCCCTAAGTTTTATTCTAGTAGTTTCATTATTTAATGTCTTACATTTAAATCTTTTATCCATTTTGTATTACTTATATATATATAATATATTATATATATTTATATATATAATAAATGCAAAATGGATTATATATATAATCATGGATTTTATATATATATAAGTAATGCAAAAGGGATGCTGAGGCACCATATATATATAATATATATATAAAATAATATAACATGAAGTACTATTCTTATCTCTATTTACAAAAGGGATGCTGAGGCACCATATATATATATATATATATATATATATATATATATATATATATATATATATAAAATCTCTATTTACAAAAGGGATGCTGAAGCACCATATATATATATTTTATTATTTTATTATTATATTATTATTATATTATATATATATATATATATATGGTGCCTCAGCATCCCTTTTGTAAATAGAGATAAGAATAGTACTTCATGGATTTTGTAAAAGAGTAAATGAATTAATACCTATAAAGCACATAAAAGAGTGCCTGGCATTTTCTAAGTTATAAATTTTAGCTCTGTTCTGTTTTTCATTTTCCTTATAGCCCTGTTCCTATCACCCCTGTTCTGCTCTGGGATTCTGGGCCCAAAGCCCTCTGGCTTCTACCACTGAGACTTGTGGCACTCCCTGTCTTGCTGTGGCCACTCCTCCACTGTTGACGGCATCCTGGGTTGCCTGGCTGGCCACATCCACATGATGGGGGCTCCCCGCTCCGGCATTGGTAGGAGTGCCTGAGAGACACCATATGCCAGCTGTGAGTAGCTGCAGGGGATAGAGCTGGACACTTGGAGCTTCATGAAGAAAAAGGTGAACAAGGAGGAGGGCTTTGAGAGACAAGACTCCTGTGTTTTCAGTAGTGAGGTGGGGCAGGATGCTGGAACTTTCCCAAGGGCATGTGAGCAAAGGAGTCAGAGCTATGAGAATGTAATTATTACCATTGAGCTGCTTTTCCAGTTCAGGTAACCAGATGTTATGTAATGAGTCAAATGACAGAATTAAAAAACCTTTCAAATAATCCAGTTTCTGATCATACTAAAAGCACCCCAATCAGTTAATAAATAAAATCCCCATTTATTCTCTTAAGTGAAATTAACTTGTAAATGACATAAAATTCAAGCTTTTGTCCCATACTACACCTCAGTTTCTTTTTCTCTTCTTTTCTTTCTTTCCCTTATTGAGCAGCAGCTTGTAGAGTAGGCTGTGGTCCTCTTAGAACCTAAACCCTGGGTGACTTCTGCTCAACGCATGTCATTTCCTCAGCCTCTCCAAAGTCAAATTAATCCAAACCCTGTGTCTTCCATGTATACCATTTTCTAATAGTCAAGATTAAGGGAAAACAAAACTATCACAGGACCTGTGAGTTACCTTCCATTTAGAAAAGAAAAACTTTTAGCATTTCTAGTTATATAGAATAAAAGTATATCCCAAGATACACTTGTGCAAAAGATATTACAAATCTCAAAGACATCTGGGGAGGACAGTAGAATAGAAAAGCTAGCCATATGTTCAGTGGATCATACTCTCTGTGAACTCAATTGTAAAGAACTCAATTGTAAACTCTCGCGTTAACATGTTTTTGAGGAATGTGCATCTAAGCATATTCTCTCTGATGTCAAATGGGAAGCTCAGATACATTCCTGTCTTCCTGCAAAGTTTATAAATTTGCCATACTGTCCCCCTTAGTCAATAGGCTAATTTGAGATTCACCCTTATTTTAATTTTAAGTTTTAAATTAAAGGCAGCAGGAGAGGGAAAGAGAATCTTAAGCAGGCTCCCACCATGGAGCCTGACCAGGGGTGGGAGTGGGGAGGCTAGATCTCACAACTGTGAGATCATGACCTGAGCTGAAGTCAAGAGTCAGATGCTTAGCCAACTGACCACTCAGGTTCCCCAAGTCTCCCCTTTATTTTTAAACAGTTTATTGAGGTATATGTAAACATATTTAAAGTAGGCAATTTCATAAGGTATGAAATCATAAGTTATATCTGGAAAACAGTCTTCACAAAGAAGATAATTAACATACTCACCACCCAGGAAAGTTTTCTCATGGCCCTTTCTAATCCCTCCCACACCCCCCTGCCACTTCCTCCCCAGGAAACCACACATCTTCTTTCTGTCTTTTTAGTTTAGTTTGCATTTGATAGAACTTTACACAAATGTGACTATACAATACAAACTTTTTTTTTCTGTGTGGCTTCTTTCACTAAATATAATTATTTTGACATTCATCAACATTTCCACGTGTGGCAGTAGCTCATTCCCTATATACTGCTGTGTAATATTCCACTGTATGGATATACCATTATTTAACTATCCATTCATCTGTTGGTGTACATTTGGGTTCTTTCCAATGTTTAGCTATCACAAATAAAGTTGCTATGAATATTTGCACACAAGTCTTTTCATGGGTATATGCTTTCATTGCTCTTGAACAAATACCTTAAAGTGCAATGGCTAGATCATATTATAGATATATGCTTAACTTTTAAAAAATGTTTTTATTTATTTCTGAGAGAGAGGGTAGGGAGGGGCAGAGAGAGAGAGGGGGACAGAGGATCTGAAATGGGCATCATGTTGACAGGCTGACAACAGCAAGCCTGGTGTGAGGCTTGTACCCACAAACTGTGAGATTGTGAACTGAGCTAAAGTAGGCACTCAATCAACTGAGCCACCCAAGCGCCCCTATGTTTAACTTTTCAAGAGACTACCAAAACATTCTCCAAACTAGTTGTACCATTTTGTATGCCTACCATCACTGGTTAGGAATTCCAGTTGCTCTATATCCTTGCCAACACTTGGAAGACTCAGTCTTTTAAATTGTAGCTATACTAATGGATATGTAGTGTTGATAGTGGCCCATTCAAGCATTTTTTTATGATGGCTGCTTTAAAAATCCTTATCAGATAATTCCAACATCTGAGCACTCTTTTTTTTTTTTTAAGTTTATTTATGTATTTTGAGAGATAGCACAAGTAGAGGAGGGGCAGCGAGACAGGGAGAGAGAGAATCTAAAGCAGGCTCCACAGTGCCAGTGAGGAGCCTGATGCAGGACTCGAACTCACAAACTGCAAGATCATGACCTAACCCAAAGTCAGACCCAGGCACCCCAATATCTGAGTACTCTTTATGTTGGCACCTGATGATGATCTTTTCTCGTTCCAGTTGTGATTATCCTGATGGTTGGTATTGATGAATGATTTTCTGTTGTTCACTGGACATTCTGGGTGTTAAGTCATGAGACTCTGCATCTTACTTTACCTTTGTTCTTTTTAGAAGGCAGTCACCTTGTTTAGGTGTAGCGTGCAGGTCCAGATAGGATGTATGTTCCACTCCCTTGGGAGCCCTACTGATGCCAGCCGAGTGACAATGGAGCACCAACTCTCACTGTCTCATTTATACTGGGCAAAGGTGGAAGTTCAGCGCCACACTTTGCCCTACTGACACCAGGGGCAAGGGAGCACGGTGCAAACTAACATTCTTTATTACGCCTTGTTCTGCCATGTTGCTTCCAGGTGGAAATGGAAGCTCAGATACCTCCTGAAAGTGAATTTTATCTTAATCTATGTATATGTTACTTTGAATTCTTTACATACTACAAAGAACCAAGTGGATATCTTGCAAATGGAAATATTCTTTAAAAACACTCAATAGGTGTGATAAATAGCAGAATGCATACTATTTGAGAACAAATTAGTAAGCTAAAGAATTATTCTAAGGTTTAGGTTCTTTCCCTCAACCTTATGGTGTTGTTTAGAATTCTCTTTACCCTGTTATAATTAATGATTCTTTACATTAAGTTTCCCTGTTCAAATTAAATCCTGTTTAGGTCTTTATCCTCATTGGATTCTAACTGATACACTAGTAATTCCTAATGAATCAATTTTTGAGGGGCACCTGGGTGGCTCAATCGTTTAAGCTTCTGACTTCAGCTCAGGTCATAATCTTGCAGTTTATGGGTTTGAGCCCCGCATCAAGCTCTGTGCTGATAGCACAGAGCCTGCCTGGGATTCTATGTCTCCCTTTTTCTTGCCCCTCCCCTGCTTGCACTCTGTCTCTCTCTGTCTCTCAAAAATAAATAAACATTAAAAAAATTTAAAAACATTTTTTACATTCTTTTTTTTTTTTTTTTTTTCAAAATAAAAACAGCCCTGGAATTTCAGACTTGATACATAAGTTTATTATGAAGTCCAATCAGTGTTTGGGAGCAGCCTTTCATACCGCTGTCCTTTAAGCTCTGACTCTAGAATCAAGGTCCCTTTTATCCTAAGTCCCCAGTGTCTCTCAGGGCTTCCCCAGGGTCACTACTGGATCCTCTGCATCTGGTCCACTGATAGATTGAGAGAATAGAGAATTATATGGGGTGTTTTGTGTCCAGGCATGGAAATGGTATATATATATCTTTGCTGCCCAAATTCCAATTTCCCCAACCCACTCGTGGCCCAAACAGGGAATTTGGGAAACAAAGTCTTCAGGAAAGAACATAGGGTTGTGAGCAACTAGCTAAACTCCTATTTTTCCAGTGGATTGACATTAATTTGAGATCTATCAATGAACTGTGTTTATACTTTTGTAACTAGGTAAGTTTTATCCTTCCTCATATTCAAAACTAATACTATAATTTAGTGTCTTGTCTAGTAATTTGTTTTCCCTTTTCTCCCTCTTCCCCCCTCCCTTCCTTCCTTTCTTTCTTAGTTTTCATCAATAACTGTTTATTGAGCCAAGCTATGGACACCTCTGATGCCCAGGCACTCTTCCAGGTTCTAGGAACATAGCAGTGAACAAAAGAAGAAATCAAAATTCCTGTTTTATTGTGCATAAACTCTAGTGGAAAGACCCAGATACAAGGAGCAAAATAAATATAGATACAGCTCCAGACAGTGGAAAATTCTGTGAGAGAAAACAATGTGGAAGTTGTGAGATGGTGAGGAGGAAGAAGATGGTTAGATTAAAAGGTCAAAGGTGGTGCTTTCTTTTTTTTTTAATAGTTTATTGTCAAGTTGGTTTCCATATAACACCCAGTGCTCATCCCCACAAGTGCCCTCCTCCATGCCCATCACCCCCTTCCCCTTTTCCCCACCCCCATCAGCCCTCGGTTTGTTCTCAGCATTCAAGAGCCTCTCATGGCTTGCCTCCCTCGCTCTCCCCCACTATTTTTCCCCTTCTTCTCCCCCACAGTTCTCTGTTAAGTTTCTCCTAGTCCTCCTATATGTGCAAACATATGGTATCTGCCCTTCTCTGCCTGACTTATTTTGCTCAGCATAACACCCTCAAGGTCCATCCATGTTGCTACACATGGCCAGATTTCATTCTTTCTCATTGCCATGGAGTATTCCATCGTATAGATAAACCACATCTTCTTGATTCATTCGTCCATATATGGACACTTAGGCTCTTTCCATGATTTGGCTATTGCGGAGAGTGCTGCTATGAACATTGGGGTCCATGTGCCCCTATGCATCAGCACTCCTGTATCCCTTGGGTGAATTCCTAGCAGTGCTATTGCTGGGTCATAGGAGAGTTCTATTGTTACTTTTTTGAGGAACCTCCACACTGTTTTCCAGAGGGGCTGCACCAGTTTACATTCCCACCAAGAGTGTAGGAGGGTGCCCGTTTCTCCACATCCTCGCCAGCATCTAGAGTCCTCTGATTTGCTCATTTTAGCCACTCTGAAGACAGTGCTTTTTGAGCGTTTTCATTTGAGCTGAGTCCGGAATGACAAGAAGGAGCAAGCTCTTTGATTATCATGGTGATAATCTCTGGCTCTGGCGCATTCAACCCTCTGCCTCTTTTGAAAGTACACCTGTGCAGCAGAACACACCTGGAGAGGAACGTTCAACCATGCTGACAGTTCTCACTTGAAATGCTGGACCACACACCCTGAGGGGGCCCCAATGCTGCATGCTAATCACAGTGGCTCTCAAAATGTGGTCCCCAGATAGGCTGCCTCACCTGGCGGCCTGTTAGAAATGCAGCTTCTCAGGCCCAGCCCCAGATCCGCAGTCATGAACTCTGGGGAGGAGTTCGGTGTTTGTTTCAACAAGCCTTGCAGGTGCTACTGATGTATGTAAAGCCTGAGAGCCACTGCCCTCGTCCCACTGGGCGCTCCTAGGTGACTGCTTCCCGGCATCTCCTCTCTCCTAAAACCCTCCTCGACCTCACCCTCGGCAGATAACCTAACATATGTTCTTGAACAAGCAAAGCAACTGGAAGTGAAGTCGCACAGACTCCCACTACCACATTTCCTCACTTTCTGGCATCTATACTAGAATTTTCTATCTTTCCATCCTGTTTTTGTAAAGGAACCACCATGCTCTTATCTGTGACTGGTCCCTCTACTCAGCTCTGGTTCTCGTCCCCTCTTGCCCATTCAAAGACATTGCAAGTTGAATAACAGTGTTATTTTCATTACATTCTAATGGCATATACCTGTCCCTTTTTACTTTATTTTTATTTTTATATATTTTATTTTATTAAACACATATGTTTGTGTGTGACTCAAACAAGTGTCACAATTATAGAATCATGACATTCTACTCCCAGATATTTTGGTATAAATATTTTAAAAACAATATTTGTATAGACAACCAAAATAAGATTATTATGATAATGATATGATATTATGAGCAAAATGAGTAACGATTCCTTAAATCTAATATCTAGTCCATAATCAGATGTCCTCCATTGCCCTTCAGAAATCCACGCAACTGTTTTTCAAAGCCAATATCCATTCCAGGACATGGTGGTTTATTCCTTGATTTCTTTAACTCCAGGCTAGCCCTTCTTTTTCCTTATCCTTTTTAATAGAAAAGTCAGGGCCAGTTCTCCTGTCAAATAAATGTCCCACCTTCTGGATATTTCTGATTGCTTCCTGATGGTGACATTTAGTTCATCCTCTATTTCTTGTATTCCCTATGAAAATAAATTAAAAGACTTGATGGGTTTAAGTTAAGCATTTGCAAAGGGATGTTGTGATGAGCACTAGGTGATATATGGAATTGTTGAATCACTATATTAAATGTATATGTATGCATGCATATATGTAATGAGTGTATGTAATTTTACTTAAAATTTTATTATATAACAAAACAAAAATGCATGAAATAGTTCAACAAATTGTTATAAATGATCACTCATATAATTCCTATCCTAAATAAGAGAAAAACAACTTTACTCCAGAATCTCCTGATACCATGTCTCTCCCAAGTTACATCCCTCCCTCTCTCCTATTATTCTAGATGTACTCATTATTCTAACTTTTATACTATTTTTGCCCTGGTCTTTCTTTATGGTTTTTCCAACTTATAAGGCATTCTCAAACTATAAATATATATGCATTTTGCCTGATTTTCAACTTCTTTTTTTTTTTTTTTAAAGTGCACTATTGAATTTCTTTTTTGATTTTCAACTTCTTATAAATGACAACATACACTATGAATTGTTTTGTCTGGCTTCTTTTGCTCAATAAAGTATTTAAGATTCATCCATGTTTTTTCACGTAATTGCAATTCATCCATTTTCACTGTTAATATTTTATCATGTGATTATATCACCCTATATTTTACATTCTACTGTTGATGGGCTATTATGAAAAATGCTGCTATGTTCTTGTGCATGTAACTTTACAGCCTACAAAATAGGTGTTTCTGCAGGGTGTCACCTGGTGGTGGTTTTGCTGATCAGAGAGTAGATAGATGTATTTTCCGACTTACTGGGTTCTGCCAATTTTTTAAGAGTGGTTTTACCTGTTTACTCTTTCACAAGCAGCTCTCATTCCACATTCTTGCCAGCATTTGATATTATCATTTAAAAATATTTGGCAAAATTTGTGGGTGTATAGTAGTGATTCATGGGGTTTTAATTTGAATTTCTCTGGATTACTTATGAAACAGCATTTGAAAAAGAAGTTTTTGGGGCACCTAGTAGTTCAGTCGGTTAAGCCTCCCACTTTGGCTTAGGTCATAATCTCGTGGTTCATGAGTTTGAGCCCTGCGTCAGGCTCTGTGCCAACAGCTCAGACCCTGGAGCCTGCTTCAGTTTCTGTGTGTGTCTCTCTCTCTGCCCCTCCCCTGCTCGGATTGTGTCTGTCTATCCATTGAAAAATTTTTTTTTAATTTTTATAGTTTTTATTTATTTTGGAGACAGAGACAGAGCATGAGCGGGGGAGGGGCAGGGAGAGAGGGAGACACAGAATCCAAAACAGGCTCCAGGCTCTGAGCTGCCAGCACAGAACCTGATGCGGGGCTCAAACCCATGAACTGCGAGATCATGACCTGAGCCGAAGTCGGACGCTTAACCAACTGAGCCACCCAGGCACCCCTGAAAAAAAATTTTTAAAAAAATATTTTGGATCTTTGGATACTTGATTGACCTGGCACGTTGTCTGAGAAGTCCATCCATTCCCCCATAGCTCTGCTCTTTCATCACAAATCAGGTGTCAGTGTACCAGTTTGTTTGGGGCCATCTACTCTGTATGTGAGTCAATTTGTCTATACCTGCACCAATACCACCCAGTCTTCATTACTAAAGTTCAGTAATAATTCTGCATTTCTGGTAGACAAGACCTACATTTTTCTTCTTCTTTAAAAGGGCTTTGGCAGGTTTTGTTTTGTTTTGTTTTGTTTTGTTGGCCTTTTGAGCTTCCATAGAAATCTTTTAACCAAATTGTGAAATTGAAAAAATTCCTGTTGAAATTTTTATGATTTTATATTGCATCATTGTGATTATATTGTGATTAGATTGAATAACTGAGTTATGCTGAATTTTTAGTTCAATGTGGTTTCAACTGAGCTATAATAAATATCTTTCCATTAATATTATTTTTGTCACTGATTTCTCTCTTTTTTAAAATTTTTTAATGTTAATTTTTTTGAGAAAGAGAGAGAGACACAGCGGGAGCAGAGGAGGGGCAGAGAGAGAGAGGAAGCACAGAATCAGAAGCAGGCTCCAGGTTCTGAGCTGTCAGTACAGAACCCAGTGCAGGGCTCAAACTCACAAACTACAAAACCATGACTTAAGCCAAAGTCAGATGCTTAACCAACTGAGGTACCCCTTTGTCATTGATTTCTAATGTAATTGCATTGTGACCAGAAAATATGTTTCATATAAATTAAATCTTTTGAGATTTGATAAGCCTTGCTTTTTGGCCCAGGATATAATCAATTTTGTAAATGTTCCGCATGCATATTCTACAATTGATAGTTTTATTGACTAAGTAGGAATGGTTTTTAAAATTATGTTGTTCAAGTCTTTTTTTACATCATTACTAATCTTTTGTGTATTTATTTTACCAATTACTGAGAGGTATGTATAAAAATCTCCTTTATTTGATGCCATTTTTTAAAGATTTTATTTTTAAGTAATCTCTACACCCAGCACAGGGCTCAAACTCACAACCCCAAGATCAAGAGTCACACGCTGCATCAACTGAGGCAGCCAGGTGCTCTTGATGCCGTGTTATTAGATGCATAGCTGTTTAGAATTATTACATATTCTTGGCAAATTGAACTTTTTATCATCACAAAAAAAAACTTTCTTGTTTGTAGAAATTATGTTTGCCTTAAGGTCTATACCAACTTTCTTTGGTTCCTATTTGTATGGTGGATCTTTTTCTACTACATTTGTTTGAATCAGGATTCAGACAAGGCACACATACTGCATTTGGTTATATGCTTACATTTTTCTTAATAGTTATAGCAATATTCAAATTAACTATTACATATTAGGTGAGTTGTAATAGTTTGTGCTTTTCAGTGAATTGATCCATTTCATCTAAGATGTCAAATTTAGGTGTGTAAAGTTGTTTGTAGTATTCCCTTATACTTCTGATGTCTGTAGAATCTATAATGATAGCCTTTATTTCATTCTTAGCATTGATCACTTTTTGTCTTCTCTTATTTTTTTATTGGATTTTTCTGTATTTTCAATTGAATGTTATTTAATATGGATTTTCCAAAAAAGTCTTTGACTTTGTTGGGATCTTTAAAACAGTAGATTGATGCCCTTCATTACATCTTTAATTGTTTGAGGAAATTCTCGGCCATTAATTATTTCTTCACATTTTAACTCTTTCTATTCTTTTCTTCTTTCCTCTGGGACTCCAAATTCAATTATGTTCTACTTTTTCATTCTGTTCTCTTGGCTTGTTTTGTCTTGCTTCACCACATGTCTTGCGATATTTGATTATTTTCTGGACATTTTATTTGAAAAGATACTTTTATGTATAATGTAAGACCTTAGGCAATGTTATCATATTCTGAAGAAGACTTTTCATTCCAGCAGACATCTAAAAGTACTTATAGTTCAGGAACAAAGTTTGAAATTTTATGAGCCATCTTTATAGTCCCTGAGAGTATAGTACGCACCAACGTCCAAAGTAAAGTTTGGCTTCTAGCCTAGTACAGGGAACCTAACACTAGGGCTCTCCCCTGGTGGATGCTAAGTTCCAACCCCCATTGCTCCAGGCTCTGAAGCCACCAAAAATACATCTCCACCTTTCAGGGAACTTCTTTGGAGCAATTATGATCCAGCAATTCTATTCATGTCCACGAAAAGCTTATATGAGAATGTTTCCAGCAGCTTTATTCATAATATTCCCAAATTGAAAAAGAAAACACAATATCCACCAGTGGAAGAATAGATAAGCAAGTTTTGGAATGTTCATACAATTGAATGACAACTAGCAGTAAAAAGAAAACAACTACTAATGAATACAACAACATGAATGACTTTCAAAAAATATCAGGTTGAGTGAAAAAAGCAAAACCCAAAAGTTACATATCACATGATTTTAAAATAAGAAATCCTAGAAGAGGCAAACTAATCTATGGTGATAGAAATCAGCGTAACAGTTGGCTCTGGTAGAAGGGGTTGACTAAAAGGGGGCATGAGGGAACTTTATGGGATTCTGGAAATGTCCTTTATCTTGAATTGCGTGATGTTTTTATATATTACATACATTTGTCCAAATTAGTTCTACACAGATTTCTGCATTTGACTATATGCAAGCTATACCTCAGTAAATAGAAGAAAAAACAAGGACTAGAGAGAAGAAAAACATGTAGATTCTTATAATTCAAAACTAAATTTTACACAATATCAACATGGTGGAGATGATGCATGGGGTAAGATTAAGGGATATGAGAGTATACTAAAGTATTTGTATTATTCAAGGGGGAATATACAGATAATGATATACTTCTTTTTGATACTATTATGAATGAATTGTTTTTATTTTTTTAAGTTTATTTACTTATTTTGAGAGAGAGAGAGAGAGAGAGAGAGAGAGAGAGAGAGACCCAAGCACGCTCCACACTGTCTACACACTGTGTAGAGCTCAGTGCAGGGCCTGAACTCATGAACTGTAAGATCATGACCTGAGCCAAAGTCAAGATTCAGATGCTTAATCAACTGAGCCACTTAGGCATCCTGACTGAAATTGTTTTTAAATTTTTGGATTTTTCACTCATAGTGTTTAGGAATATAATTTATTTTTGCATAATATCTTGATCCTTGCAAACTTGATGAACTTGTTTATTAGCTCTAATAGTTTTTAGTGAATCTCTTAGAATTTTATTTCTACAAGATCACATCATCTGGAAAATAAGGGAGTTTCACTTCTTCCTTTCAAATCTACATGCTTTTTATTTCATTTTCTTACTTGGTTTCTCTCACTACCCCTGGTACAATGTTAAAATCAATAAGTGGTAAATAAACATAAGAAATCAATAGAGGTGGAGCGCCTGAGTGGCTCAGTCGGTTAAGTATACGACTTTGGCTCAAGTCATGATCTCGTGGTTTGTGAGTTCAAGTCCTGCATCAGGCTCGGTGCTGACAGGTCAGAGCCTGGAGCCTGCTTCGGATTCTGTGTCTCCCTCTCTCTCTGCCCCTCCCCTGCTCATGCTCTGTCTCTGTTTCTGTCTCTCTCTCTCTCTCTCTCAAAAATAAACATTTTTTAAAAGGCTATTTCTTTTTTTTATTTTTTTAATGTTTTATTTATTTCTGAGAGAGAGAGAGACAGCATGAGCAGGGCAGGGTCAGAGAGAGAGGGAGACACAGAATCTGAAACAGGCTCCAGGCTCTGAGCTAGTCGTCAGCACAGAGCCCGCCTCGGGGCTCAAACCCATGAACCGAACCGTGAGATCACGACCTGAGTGGAAGTTGGACGCTTAACTGACTGAGTCACCCAGACACCCTGGGAAATTAGAAATAAATTAGAGGAACAGTCCAAATTTATATAGTCATTGCAATAAATGTAAATAGGTTAAACTTACCTATTATTTAAAAAAATTTTTTGAATGCTTTTTATTTCTGAGAGAGAGACAGCATGAGCAGGGGAGGGTCAGAGAGAGAGGAAGACACATAATCTGAAGCAGGCTCCAGGATCTGAGCTAGCTGTCAGCACAGAGCTCCACACAGGGCTCAAACCCACAAACTGTGAGATCATGACCTTAGCTGAAGTTGGATGCTTAAACGACTCAGTCACCCAGGTGCCCCTAAACTTACCAATTAAAAGACAGTGGAGTGCAATCAAGAACATATCCTCTGAGTAGACATCTCACCCCAAGAAAACACACAAAAAAGGATCTGGGCTTACTACATTTCAACCTCTCCTCCTAAACTCACCAGATTCAATCTCTCTACCCCAGAAAAGAATTGAATGAAGAGTACAAGACCTGACAGAAACATTACAATAATGGCAGCCCCTACTAGATGGAAACATCAGAAGTGAGGAATAAGTGTTTTCTCCACCACAACTTCTGTAATATACAAAGAACCCTTACCAATTGTTTAGAAAAATATAATCTCATGAGCAATGGGCAAATGTCATAAATAGTCAGGTTTGCCAAATAGCCAGCCATAGGAAGAGATGCTCAAATTCACTTGAAGCCACAAAACTATAAATTGTTTTATATCAACAATGAGATATAATTCCCTCTTTCTGTCTAGAATGTGGAGGAAAAGAAAGGAGGAAAATAAATTATGTTCGTGAAACTTTGAAGTGTTCAAATCTTTTTGTTGTTGTTTTTTTTTTTAAGTTTATTTATTCAACTTGAGAGACAGAGAGAGCTGGGGAGGGGCAGAGGGGAGGGAGGGAGGGAGAGAGAGAGAGAGAGAGAGACAGAATCTCAAACAGGCTCCACATTGCCAACGGCAGAACCCAGTGCAGATCTTGAACTTGTGAACTGTGAGATCATGACTTGAGCCAAAATTCAGAGTCAGTGCTTAACTGACTGAGCCACCCAGGCATCTCTGTTCAAGCCTTTTTGGAAGGCAATCTGGCCACATGTATTAATATTTAAAATGCATATACTCTTTAAGCCAGCAATTCTGGCTCTTAGATAGCTATCCTAGAGAAATAGAGAAAGAACCTATCTGAAAGGAACAGGATATTTATTGCAGCACTGCTCACAGTGATCCAGACTGGTAACCAAACATATATATATATATTAATAGGAGAATTCTACCATGTTATGCAATGAAATGTTGATATGAGATAGAGTTATACTAGGTAACTTGGAAGTGTGAACATAAGGTATTACTAAATAAGAAAAGCAAGGTAATGAAAGAAAGTATGGATTGAAGTATATCACATTCAAAACCAGGAAAAAAACCTATCTATTTGCTCATAAAGTATATGTATATTATACATGCATAGATACATAGACATACACATATCTCTGTATGATAGTATTTATGGAGAAAAATATAGAAGGGTACGCAGCAGATAGTAACACTGATCATATGTAGGACACAAATTGGGAAATAGGGTGTTCATTTAGGAAGAGATGCGGAGAAAGAAAAAAAATCATGATTTAAAACACACACACACAGTATGTGTAATATGACCCCATTCATGTAAAACTATACACACGTGTGTCTGAATGCATAAAGGGGTTCTCGAAAGGATTGTCACCAAACAGTTTTCTCAAGGTGATGAGATTTCAAGTGTCTTCTATTTTTCTCTTTATATTTCCATGTGTTATTCATATTCAGATAAAAAGCATGTGTTATTTACATGATCACATTTTAATTATAGAAATAAAAAGTGTACTTTTATGGAGGAATTACCTTCCTCCTCCATTGAGGCTAGATCCCAAGAAAGGACATGATTAGGTGGGGCAAAGACAGGCATACCCCTAGGAACTGTCTTGGTGGCTGATGACATGTTCAAGTGGGAGAGGATCATGTTTAAGTAGGGGTCCAGAGGACTACTTATATAGGGCACATAGGCTTTGGGGCTCTCTCAAGTTGTCTAGAGCCAGAGAGAATGGAGATGCATCCACTGGAAACCTGGTCTGGAGCTTGAAAACCAGGCCTTCCACTGTCTAGCATGAATCCTGGGAGTGGCCAAGAGCTAATGCTACCAGACTCAGTGGCAATCTGGTTCTTGGGTAGGATGGGGGACCATCAAGCTGAGGATAAACTGAGACTCCTTTGACCTTCTGCATTACTTTCTGCCTGTTCTCTAACCTAAAACAGAAAGAGCCCTGGACCAAGTGAGTGGTGTCACCAATGTCATTATAATTTTCCATATTATTGTCTCCAACAGTGCCCATGTAAAAACTGCGTGAATATATAATATCCAAGTGCAATTAAAATTATGAGGCCCCATAAAAACGTGAAGCAATTAGCAGAAAAACATCACACCTGGGCAGATTTTTAGCTTCTGCCCAAATGAAGATGGAAGGCAGGGTGCAGTGTATGAAAGAGATTCAGTCCCCCAACGGCTATTAGCAAACTCCAGAAACATACCGTTTCCATCTCTTTTCTTGAAATGTGAGGACTTGGTCCCCAATTCCACTCACCTATTCTCTTCTTCACTCTATCGAGCACGTAGAAACTCCACTCCTATTTCCTTGTACCTATAATGTTGGACAGACTTCCTTAAAATCTAAAAACTACTGGCACTGCTCTAATAAATCCAATCATCCTACACTGTCAGGTATCTGCTTCCATGTTATTACCACATCATGTTTATTCAACATCTTATCAAATCTAAGGCAAATACTAATAAGAGAATTTCACTTGAGAAAGAGCCAGGGATCTCTTTTCTGGCTTCATAAAGCAGCTGTAGCCTATTCTTTAATTCCTCCCCTTCCAGCTCCTCCTTTAGGAGGGAGGAGAGCTTATGTCCTCCTCTGCACTTCTTGGGGCTGTTGGAAGACCTGGGAATCCGGATCATCCTCCTTTAGAAATTCCAGACATCCTACCACTCAATTGCTCCTTTTCACTCCTGGCACAAAACTGCAGGCTCCATATTCTCCCCCAACACAGCTCTGAGACCTAGGCAGGCACATTCAACTAAAGAAGACCAAGAAGAGGAACCAATCTGCCTAATTATAAATGCCCAAAACTTGCTTATCTATTCTTCCACTGGTGGATATTGTGTTTTCTTTTTCAATTTGGGAATATTATGAATAAAGCTGCTGGAAACATTCTCATATAAGCTTTTCGTGAACATGAATAGAATTGCTGGATCATAATTGCTCCAAAGATGTGCTGAAACTTCTCCACTGGACACTCGAACTTCTACAAAAGCCCTCTCATCCATGATGATTGTCCTTATTGGTATTCTTTTTTTTTTAATGTTTTATTTATTTCTGAGAGAGAGAGAGAAAGCATGAGCAGGGCAGGGTCAGAGAGAGAGAGGGAGGTACAGAATCTGAAACAAGCACCAGGCTCTGAGCTGTCAGCACAGAGCCCGACGCGGGGCTCAAACCCACAAACCGTGAGATCATGACCTGAGCCAAAGTTGGCCACTCAACCAACTGAGCCATCTAGGCGCCCCTAGTATTGGTATCCTTTGTAGGGGAAACAGTAGAAAACTCTTATTGCACAATGTTTATAATGACATTACTTCTGATTTGACACTTTTATCTATCTAGGGTCTTGATCACATACCCGATGTCTAGTAAACAACTCCTGGTTTCCACAGACCTATTCATCAGACCATTCAGGTGGCACGTCATTGTGATTGTGGGATCAGTCATTGCAATTTGTGTAAGTATAGTTTCTTTCCCCTTGTCTTTATCTGTCCATAGAGCTTGAACCAATTGCTTCCATCCAGGAGAAAGAAGCTGAAGGAAGCTCTCCATTTCATCATTCCATTTTCCTGTTTCTAATCCAGAAACAGAAGTGTCCAAGAGGGACAAGCTCTTAGCCAAAACACTAGCCTTAGGAAAAAAAAAAAAAAGAAGAAGAAGAATGAGCAAATTATAGCAAGTAGGGGTGACTGTAAGGGAGTCCAAAACACTAGCCTGAAAAACTCAGGGAAAGAAGAAAACCTGAGCTCTCCATGCTGTCTTTCCCCCAGGGTGCTGTATTTCTGCTCCAGGTCACCTGGCTCCTTTCTAGTTCTTAAAATTAAGATAGCCTCCATACCTGTCTCTAAGATGCCCTGCTCTCCTCTCTACCTCTGTGCATATGTAGGAGTTTCCTTTTCCCCTTGGTTCTGCTAAAAATATATATATATATTTTTTGAATTATTCAAAGAAAGTTCTACCAGGAATAGGGGTGCCTGGGTGGCTCAGTTGCTTAAGCATCCGACTCAGCTCAGGCCATGATCTCATGGTTTGTGAGTTTAAGCCCCACCTTGGGCTCTGTGCTGACAGCTTAGAGCCTGGAGCCTGCTTCAGATTCATTCTCTTTCTCTCTCTCTCTCTCTCCCTCTCTCTCTGCTCCTCCTCCACTTGTGTTCTGTCTCTCTCTCAAAAATAAATGAACATTAAAAAAAAAAAAAGAAGCCCTATTAGGAATAAATAGGGGAAAAAATAAAAGAAACCTTAAAGACAGAAATCTATGTATATGCAAAGGACAAATCATTTATGTTAAGCTAAATAACAGTTGTCTTCAAACTGAGTTGCTTCTACAGCTCCTTTTTTCTGGGCATTAGTTCAAACTTTATGCCATTTAGCCTGAGATAAATTTATTTATGTTGTTTCTGTGACTAGTTCTGGTGAAACTGAGAATCTTTTCTTAAACATCTTTTCTTGTTTTGGGTACTTTATCAGAGAACAGAGAATTTAGTAGAAAAGTGCTATCTCAGGATAGAGTATATATATCTTAGCAGATCTTAGCAGAGGAAAAGTTTACCCCAAGAGATGGCATTTCCTGATACCACAATAGAGCAGTAACCCCTTGGGGATTATGGAGGAAGGCAGTCAAGAAAGGTGGCAACTCACAAGAGCAGGAAAAGGTTGGGAAAATGGTTTCATACAGGAAAATCAGGTTAGTAAGTAAATGCATTCAGGAAAAAGAGAAACCAATTTCCTATTGTTAAAGGACTTGCAAATATGGAAAGGGAAGTCTGGAACAGACCCTGAAGTGTTGGGCTGGAATTGAAGATATAAAGAGAGATATTTCATAACGTTAAAAGCATCAATTCACCAATCCATCAAGAGGATATAACAGATCTGTTAATGCACTTAATAACAGAGTTTCAAAATATATGAAGCAAGAACTTATAGAACTTCAAATAAAAGTAGACAAATTCACAATTAGAGATTTCAGTATCACTTCATCTATAATTGACAGTATAAATCAACAGAAAATAGGTTAACAGGGGCGCCTGAGTAGCTCAGCCGGTTAGGCATCCAACTTTGGCTCAGGTCGTGATCTCGTAGTTCGTGAGTTCGAGCCCTGAGTCAGGTTCTGTGCTGACAGCTTGGAGCCTTGAACCTGCTTCAGATTCTTTGTCTCCCTCTCTCTATTCCTCCCTTGCTCATATTGTCTCTCTCTCTCAAAAATTTTAAAAATAAAAAAATAAAAAAAGAAGATAGGTTAATATACAAAAGATGTGAACAACAGTATCAACTGACTTGACCCAATTATGTCATTTATAGAACACTCCACAAAACTACAGAAGAATGCACATTCTTTTCAAGTGCTCATGGAATGCTTGCCAAAATAGATTGTATTCTGAATCATAAAACAAGTCTAAATAAATTTAAAACGTTTCAAATCATACAAAATTGTGTTCTCTGATCACATTGAAAATACATTAGAAGTCAGTAATGGAAAGATTTCTAGAAAACCCCCAAATATTTGGAAATTAAGCAACATCTAAATACTCCATGGGTCAAAAGATAAATCTGAAAGGAAATTATAAAGTATTCTGAGCAGATGGAAAATGAAAATATATATTAATTTTTGTGGGATACTCAAAGGGAAATTTATAGCATTAAATGCCTTTGTCAGAAAAGAAGCAAGATCTCAGACAAATTCTTAGAAATAATACAAACTACTAATACTGAAACAGGAAGAAATATATCATTTGAACAGACCCATAACCAGCAAAGAAATTGGATCAGTATTAAAAAATCTCCCAACAGAGGTACCTGGGTGGCTCAGTCCATTGAGCATCTAACTTCAGCTTAGGTCATGATCTCATGATTCTTGAGTTTAAGCTCTGCCTCAGGCTTTCTGCTGTCAGTGCAGAGCCTGCTTCAGATCCTCTGTCTCCCTCTCTCTCTGTCCCTCCCCTACTCACACTTTCTCTCTCATAAATGAATAAACATTTTTAAAAACTCTTTTAAAAACTCCATTTTTAAAAACTCCAACAAACAAAAGTCCAGGGCCAGATGACTTCTCAAGAGAATTCTACCAGACATTTAAAGAAGAATTAATACTTCTTCTCAAACTGTTCCAAAAATAGAAATGGAAGGAAAACTTTCAAACTCATTTTAGGAGACCAGTATTACCTTGATTCCAAACCCAGACAAAGACCTTGCTAAAAGGAAAATTACAGGTCAATATCCCTGAAGACCTAGATGCAAAAATTCTCAACAAGATACTAGCAAATCAAATCAACAGTACATTAAAAGAATTATTCACCATAATCAAGTGGTAATTTATTCCTGGGCTGTAGGGGTGGTTCAATATTCATAGATGAAGCAATGTGATACACTACATTAATAAAAGGAAGGGTATATATGTTAACTAGCTTGGATTTAAATAAAATTTTAAAAAAATAAATAAAAATAAAAAGGATAAGAACCATGTGATTCTCTCAATAGATGCAGAAAAAGCACTTTACAAAATATGCATCCATTTTTTCATTAAAACCCTCAAAAAAGTAGGGATAGATGGAACATACCTCAACATCATAAAGGCCATATACAAAAGACCTACAACTAATATCCTCAATGGGGAAAAACTGAGAGTTATCAGGAACAAGACAGAGATGTCCACTCTCACTATTACTATTTAACATAGTACTGTAATTCTTTGATTCAGCAATGAGACAATAAAATGCAAAGAAATAAAATGCATCCAAATCAGCAAAAAAGAAGTCAAACTTTCACTATTTGCAGACAACATGATTCTCTATGTAGAAAACTCAAAAGACCCCACCAAAAAATTGCTAGAACTAATATACAAATTCAGCAATGTTGCAGGATATAAAATCAATGTACAAAAATCTGTTGCATTTCTATACACCAATAATGAAGCAGCAGAAAAAGAAATCAAGGAATCAACCCAATTTACAATTTCATCAAAACCCGTAAGATCTAGGAATAAACCTAACCAAAGAGGTAAAAAGATCTGTACTCTGAAAACTATAGAACTCTTATGATGAAAGAAATTGAAGAAGATACAAAGAAATGGAAAATATTCCATGCTCATGGTTTGGAAGAACAAACATTGTTTAAATGTCTGTATTACTCAAAGCAATCTACACATTTAATTCAACCCAATCAAAATATTGCCAGCATTTTTCACAGAGATAGAACAAACAATACTGAAATTTGATGGAACCACAAAAGATCCCAAATAACCAAAGCAATCCTAAAAAAGAAAAGCAACGTTGGAGGCATCATGATTCTGGACTACAAAGCTGTAGTACTCAAGACTACTGGCACAGAAACAGACACAGGGATCAATGGAGCAAAACAGAAAACCCAGAAATGGACATATAACTATAGGGAATTAATCTTTGACAAAGCAGGAAAGGATATCCAATAGAAAAAAGATAGTCTCTTCAACAAATGGTGTTGGGAAAACTGGACAGTAACAAGTAGAAGAATGAAACTGGACCACTTTCTTATACCATACTAAAAAATAAATTCAGAGTGGGTGAAGTACCTACATGTGAGACAGGAAACTATCAAAATCTTAGAGAACACAGGCAGCAACTTCTTTGATATGGGCCATAGCAACTCTACTAGACACATTGCTGGAGGTAAGGGAAACAAAAGCAAAAATCGTGACTTCATCAAGATAAAAGCTTCTGCAATGTGAAGGAAACAAAACTAAAAGGCAGGCTACAGAATAAGAGAAGATATTTGCAAATAACATATCTGATAAAGGATTAGTGTCCAAAATCTATAAAGAATTTATCAAACTCAACCCCCCACCCAACAAAACAAATAATCTAGTTAAGAGATGGGCAGAAGACATGAATAGACATTTTTCCAAAGAAGAAATCCAGATGGCTGACAGACACATGAAAAGATGTTCAACATCACTCATCATCAGGGAAACACAAATCAAAACCATGATGAGATATCACCTCATACCTGTCAGAATGGCTAAAATTAACAGCACAAGAAACAAGTGTTGGAGAGGATGCAGAGAAAAGGAAACCCTCTTGCACTGTTGTTGAGAATGCAGACTGTGCAGCCACTGTGGAAGACAGTATGGATGTTCCTCAAAAAACTAAAAAGAGGGGCACCTGGGTGGCTTAGTTGGTTAAGCGGCCAACTTTTGCTTAGGTCATGATCTCGTGGTTCGTGGGTTCAAGCCCTGCGTTGGGCTCTGTGCTGACTGCCAGCTCAGAGCCTGGAGCCTATTTCAGAGTCTGTGTCTCCCCCCCTCTCTCTAACCCTCCCCTGTTCACGTTCTCTCTCTCTCTCTCTCTCTCTCTCTCTCTCTCTCCTAGAAATAAAGTTAAAAAAAAAAAACTAAAAAGAGAACTACCGTACAATTCAGCAATTGCACTACCAGATATTTTACCTAAGAATACAAAAATACAGATTCAAAGGGGTACATCACCCTGATGTTTATATCAGCATTATCAACAATAGCCAAACTATGAAGGGAGCCCAAATACCCACTGACTGATGAATGGATAAAGAAGATGTGTGGTATACACACACACACACACACACACAAAATGGAATTTTACTCACCCATCAAAAGAAATGAAATCTTCCATTTGCAACAATGCAGACAGAACTAGAGTGTATTATGCCAAGTGAAATAATTCAGATAAAGAAAGATAAATATCATATGATTTCACTCATATGTTGAATTTAAGAAACAAAACAGATGAACATATGGTAAAGGGGGGTGGGGGAGAAATGAACCATAAGAGACTCTTAAAGATAGAGAACAAACTGAGGGTTGATGAAGGGAGGTGGGTCATGAGTGGGGTAAATGGGTGGTGGGTATTAAGGAGGACACTTGTGTTGAGCCCTGGGTGTTATATTTAAGTGTTGAATCACTAAATTCTACTCCTAAAAACAATATTACACTATATGTTAAGTAACTAGAATTTAAATAAATTTTTGAAAAAAGAAAGAAAAAGATCTCAAATCAATGAACTCAGTTTCCACCTGAGTTCTAAGAAACTGATAAAGAAGAACCAATTAAGTCCTATGTAAGCAGAAAAAAATATATATCAAAGCAGATATAAATAAAATAGAAAACAGAAAAACAATATTGAAAATAAATTGTTGGCTCAGTTGGTTGAGCATCCTACTCTTGATTTTGGCTCAGGTCATGATCTCATGGTTCATGGGATCGAGCCCCACGTTGGGCTCTGGGCTGACAACAAGGAGCCTGCTTCGGATTCTCACTCCCTCTCTCTCTGTCCTTCCATGCCCCCCTCAAAAGAAAAAAGAAATAAAAAATTGAAAGCTGGTTCTATAACATCAACAAACTTAAGTCTGAAGTGCAACAGATCAGGAAAAAAAGAATAAAAACAAAAATTATCAATATTAAGAATGCAAGAGGAATGTCAGTAAACTTTCTGCAGATACTAAAATAATGAGACACTATGAACAAATTTAAGCCAGTAAATTTGATAACTTTGATGTTGACAAACTCCTTAAAACTTTGTCAAATTCCTTAAAAGACACAAACAACAAAAGATGACTCAGAAAGAAATATATATAACCTGAATAGCCTTATATCAATTATAGAAATTGAATTTGCAGTTAAAAAAAACCTTCCTAGGAGAACACATCATTATCAAGTGGATTTTATCTCAAGTGTACAAAGCTGATTCAACATTCAAACATCAATAAATATAATTCGCCATGTTAATGGCTTAAGGGAAAAATACATGATCATCTCAATAGATGCAGAAAAAGTATTTGATGAAATTCAACATCTATTCATGATTAAAAGTCTTAGCAAAGTAGGAATAAAAGAGAATTTATTTAACCTGAGAAAGGGAATCTACTTAATCATACATACTGGTTAAAGACTGACTGCTTCTCAGAAAGATCAGGAATATGACACGGGTATCTACTTCCAGCACTCATCTTTAACATTGTACTGGAAGTCTGAGCCAGTGCAATAAGGCAAGGAGGGAAAATGGTATGCAGATTGGAAAGAAAGTCTCTTTCTAAAAAGTTTTTTTGGGGAGCCTGGGTGGCTCAGTCAGTTAAGCATCCAACTTCAGCTCGGGTCATGATCTCACGGTCAGTGAGTTTAGGCCCCATGTCAGGCTTTGTGCTGACAGTCTAGAGCCTGCTTCAGATTCTGTGTTTCCCTTTTGCTCTCTGCCCCTCCCCTGCTCATGCTCTGTCTCTCTGTCTCTGTCTCTGTCTCTCTCAAAAATGAATAAACATTAAAAAAAATTTTTTTTAAACCAAGTCAATTGTATTTCTATAGATGAACAATTGGAATCAAAATATTAAAAATACTGTTTCCTATAGTGCCACCCAAAAAGGAAAAAAATACTTAGGTATAAATGTAATAAAATATGTGCAAGATATGTATACAGAACTATAAAACACTGATGAAATAAATCAAGACCTAAATAAATTAAGAGATATATCATGTTAACAAGTAGAGGGTCAATATCATTGATATGTCACTTATGCAGACAGGGGCAGGGGAATGTCATTCAAGAAAAAAAACTTAAGAAGAAAATACTAAATCAAAAGGTGAATTTAGGACAGTTAAATGATATAAAACCAAAATATAAAAATCGACTGTATTTCTATATACCAGCAGTGAACAAATGGAAAGCTTTATGGGTGGTGGCTTTTAAATGTAGGGTGATTGGAGAATCTGTATGTTAGTACCATTAGGTCTTCTTCTCAGGTCAGGTTCCTCAGAGAAATTTTCCAGGATTCTGCTTTGAGGTTGATGGCGTGTGCTTAGCTGTCAGTCTTCTAGGAGTTGAATCTGGGAAGAAGGCTGGGGGTGAGGTTTGGGAAGGGAGGGAAAGAACTAAGCATTCAGTATATAATCATTCCACCCCCTGGAAAGGGCTCCCCACACATTGTTTTTCATGGTCCTTGGCTTCATCATCTGGGAAGTTCCTACTTATTCATTATCCACTTTGGTCACATCTGAAGTGGACACTGAAGAGGTGATATTGGGTATAGCCAAGAACTGTCAATTATCTATTAAACACGTTTCTCTAAAAATACAACCTCTAAACCAGCACTTTTTTGTTTTTCTGGAGAGCTGGTTTACTAGCACGCTACCTCAGAGATCTCTGAATTTCAGAGAAGATATGTCCTTACCCAAGCCTAAGCCCTCCAGGCTGAATTATAATTGGTCTCAACCAATCATGATAAAATGTCACTCTCCTAGCTCTGGTGGTCAACTGACACTTGATAATGAAATATGAAGCCAAAGTCTTCTGGATGGGACTTTTGGAAAATGTTTGCTTTCCTAATTTAAAGAGGAAAATCCAAGCACAGTTTGCCATTCCCCGTTTTACTTGCTGGCACATAGACATAGCACTGGAAATACAGCCATCTTGCACCATGGAACAGCAAGTCAATATGGAAGCTGGATCCTTGATGACATTGTTATAGCCAGTAACCAGACCTTGATGTCCTATTCCTGGACATCTCATTATGTGAGAAAAATAAGACCATCATTCTTAAGCCACTGTGCTTTGGCTTTTCTATAACCATTCCTAGTTCAATGTAGTTCAATCAATTTCTACCAATGTAGCTGAGCACCTTTTTCTGATGTTTATTTTCTTTTACAGTTTTCCTTCTGTAATATGCCTTTTCATGTATGTTGCCCATTTTCCCACTGTACTATTTATTGTATTCATGTTGACTGTGGTCATTCTTCCTTTCTTCTGAATATTAATCCTGTGTCTCTTAATACATGTTGTAAATATATTTCGTCAATTCCAAGATGTGCATTTTTTTTTTCACATTTGAACATCTCCGAAATTGAGATGTGTCATATAAATTATGGTATCTCATATTGCAGTCATCAGGGGACAGAGTTGGCAGTGCTCTTGCCATAACCTGAAGCATATTTGCCAAGAAGCCAATGGGGCTCAAAGTTCAGATTCAAGGGGTGCCTGGATGGCTCAGTTGGTAGAGCAGGACCCATGATCTCAGGGTCCTGAATTCAAGTTCCACATTGGGCATACAGCCTAGTTAAAATAAAATAAAATAAAATAATAAAATAAAATAAAATAAAATAAAATAAAATAAAATAAATAAATAAAATAAAATATTTTTTTTTAAAGTTCAGACTCTTAACTAGCTTGGATCTCTCCCAAGGCCGTGGAAGGGGCACTAGCATAGCAGTGTCATGTGGTTCTGTAAATTTTACAGTAGTAAATTATTTTAACCTCAATCTGTTAAGGTCATGTATCTTCCCATCACAACTTCCTCGATGTCAGGTGATGTTATAGTCTGTTAGATGATAGAGCCTGTTAAGAGAAATTGGAGTTGGGGAACATTTAGTTCTGATGTAATGTGGTTTGCAGACATTCTTGTGTGTAGCTAAGTTGTAGTTAATTGTCTCAGTATAGGAATGGCTTCCCCTACCCTGTGCCAACCCAGCATCACCACACAAAGAAACAGCCAGAGGCCCTATTATGATATCAGTGCTTCCTATGACACCCAGCACCAGAAAGAAGTATGTGGGTAGTGGAGGAGAAACAAAATTTGAAATGTCCTTTTCTTTTGTATTGCAAGGTGGCTGACACACCTTCAGATGCTGAATCCACATCTCAGGTAGAAATAAAAAATAGGGACAGTCCCAGCTTTATTGGTCCTTTTCGTTAGGTGAGTGACAGCTGTCCCAGATATCTGTTATCAGACATCTCCTTGTATCTTACCAGCCAGACTGAGAAACTCTCCAAAAGACTGAGAAGGTGACAATGTGATGTCATGACTGGCTCAGACCAATAATAATATCCTGCATGATAATAAGGTATCACATTTGGCTATATTAATACCAAACAAAAATGGAATATTGGATAGACAACCAACAATGTTGTCACAAACACCCTTCCCAAGTCTAGACCTAGGGAACCTGCCTGCAGGACAGCCCAGATATGCACAAGACATACTTATACAGGGCCACTGTCTCACATACACAGGCCCTGAGAGTTTAGAATGAAGGAAGAAAGAGAACAAGGAAGAATGGCCTCCAGAGCCAACAGGACTCCCAGACTATCACTGCACTAGACCCACACCCACCAAAGTCAGAAAATGGTAGCAAATTCCCACCTCCTGAGCAGTTAACCCAGGAAACAATGTTCCCAGAGCCTAATACAATCCAGTCTCTGGTTTTGCCACAGAACCAAGCTAAGCTTCAGAGGTAGCCAAAGGCAAGTCAATAGGCAAAGAAGATAAAAAGGTTCTTGGTTTGGGGATCATCAGTTGGTTTATACTGGTTGTCTGAAGTACACAGCCTGTGAATTTAAATATTATTGGGACATTTCCCCACTGAGGGTGATTGTGTCCTATTTATGCTGTAGCAGTAGGGAAAATCCACCTCTGCATACTTCCTCTTCTTCCAGAAAATGGGGTGTGGGACATCCCCTTCTTTTTGAAAATTGTGGAAGTGTGCAGTAGTGAAAACTTCATCATCAGATCTTACTTGAAGAGCCCATCTTCCTCATATCACATATGTTTGAAACATCTTAATTTCCTATTCCCTTTTAAGTTCTATGGTCCTGATATACAATAGCCGCATAAGGTGTGGGTTCTGTAAATGATACAACCTTGAGAAATATCTCCCTCTGTCTGTATGTTGGCATCTTCCGTGCTTTGCCCAAAGGCTGTGAACACAGCTTCTTGCACAATCATTGCTGTGCCCCAAGAACATGCCTCCTGAGGGCAGTTTCTCTGTCAGCCCCATGATGGTTTCCCTCTTGACAGGTTCCTGAACAAAATCCGGTGACTCCAAGGCTTTTGCTTCATTTTACAAATATTCTCCCATTCTTCCCTACTAACTCAAAGCTGGGTAATGAGCCCAGCAGGGAAAGGGGAGAAGACTTTATATCCAGATTTCATCACAGGCAGGAGTAGTCAGTGAAATATAAACAAAAGTTGTTGGGTGGTACTTGTAAAGCTACCTTGATGGCCTGATTTTCCTCCTTCCTGTTGCCCCAAAATGAATGTGATGGCTGGAGCTCCCGCAGCCTCATTGGGACCATGACGGAAATGCAAAGAGAATCTCAGAGACCTTGGACCTTAAGACCAAAGCCACCAACTGTCTGCTTCCAGAATCTCACTGAAAGAAAATTAAATTTTCTTAGCTTATGCCAATGAAGTTAATGTCTGTTACTACCAGCCAAAAGCAATTTTTAGCTAACACATTTGCCTTATTTCTGCTTTTGAATAACTTGTTACTTTAATGTCAGCAAAATATTTCTGTGTCACATCTTTTTTTGTAGAGGAGGGTTTGTTTCTGGTAATATATTTCTTTCCTTCACTCTCTAGTCATTTCAGAAAGCTTCAACGGTGCTTTAAATATATATTTTTTTATTTTAATGTTTGTTTTTTTAATGTTTATTTATTTTTGAGAGAGAGAAACAGAGCATGAGTGGGGGAGGAGCAGAGAGAGAGATATATAGAATCCAAAGCAGGCTCCAGGCTCTGAGCTGTCAGCACAGAGCCTGCTGTGGGGCTCAAACTCAGAACTGCAAGATCATGACCTAAGCCAAAGTCGGTACTCAACTGACTGAGCCAACCAGGTGGCCCTTTAATGTTTATTTTTTTAATTTTTAAAAAATTTTTAATCTTTATTTATTTTTGAGTAGAGGAAAAGGACAGAGTGCAAGTAGGGGAGGAATAGAGAGAGGGAGACACAGAATCCAAAGCAGGCTCCAGGCTCTGAGCTCTCAGAACAGAGCCTGATGCGGGGCTTGAACTCACGAATGACCTGCCCTAAAGTTGGATACTTAACCAACTGAGCCACCCAGGTGCCCCTTAACGTTTATTTTTGAGAGAGAGGGAGGGAGAGAGAATGAGCATGGTAGGGGCAAAGAGAGAAGGAGACAGAGAATCTGAAGTAGGCTCTGCACTGTCCAGGCTGTCAGCAAAAAGCCTGACATGGGCTCAAACCCACAAACCAGGAGAGCATGATGTGAGCCAAAGTTGTACGCTGAGCCACCCAAGTGCCCTGATACTTTAACATGCTTTGAAAATTAGTCTATTTTCCTCTCATTCATTATGGCCTTTATATATCATCTTTCTTTGCATTCCTTTTTTTTTTAATGTTTATTTATTTATTTTGAAAGAAAGAGAAAGAGCAGGGGAGATGCAGAGAGAGGGAGAGAGAGAGAGAGAGAATCCCAACCAGTATCTGAGCTGTCAGTGCAGAGCTTGATGTGGGGCTCAAACCCATAAACCATGAGATCATGACCTGAGCCAAAACGAAGATTTGGATGCTGAACTGACTGAGCCACCCAGGTGCCCTCTTTGCATTCCTTTTTTTTTTTTTTTTCTAGGAGAGAGAGAGAGAGACAGCATGAGCAGGGAGGGTCAGAGAGAGAGGGAGATACAGACTCTGAAATAGGCTCCAGGCTCTGAGCTGGCAGTCAGCACAGAGCCTGACGCAGGGCTCGAACCCACGAACCGCGAGATCATGACCTAAGAGAAAGTTGGACGCTTAACCGACTAAGCCCCCAGGCGCCCCATGCATTCCTTTTAAACAAATCCTAATCCCCCCCTAGACAGATGAACTCCCTCAAGCTGACTTGAGTAGAGATGATAAACTCCAAAATACAAAATAAACAAAATTAGGGGCACCTAGTAGAACACGTGATTCTTACTCTCAAGGTCATGAGTTCAAGCCCTACGTTGTGTGTGGAGCCTACTTAAAATTAAAACAAAAACAAAACACAGCTATATGCTTTCTTGTCCTGATAATCTAACACCCTTTTTACTGAAGCCCATGCAGTTAAAATTCAGGGGCAAGCAACTGGGTGGCTCAGTTGGTTGAGCCTCCAACTTTGGCTCAAGTCATGATCTCACAGCACAGAGCCTGCTTCAGATACTCTGTCCCCCACCCCCACTCCACCACCCCTTCCCCACTCATGTCTCTCAAAAAATAAATAAACATTAAAAAATAAAAATATAAATGTAAAAATAAAATCCAGGACAAGATTGCAGCCGTCAACTGCAACATAGGTCTCTGCAGCCTGTAGTGACCAAAGGCCCATGCTTATTAGAGAGCTGACAACCAGTTTAGGGAGAACCTTGTTGGAATATAAATTCGAAACAATTTTAATTCTTCCACTTGTTGCTGTGCAATGTGTCTGTTCAGTGCTATCCTTCCCCTTAATCACATCTCCGTCTAATTCCATAACTTTTAAGTCAATTTCAGTTGTGAAATCAGTCGATCTTCTGTCTCTGAGATTCAGCTCTATTCATTTCAAACTTCAACTTCATATCCAATTCAAAATTCTTCTCTCCTCCATCCTTTCTCCCTCTGTCCCCTCTTGCCAAGTTTGGCCTAGGTTCTGGCTGATTTGAGTCTGTGTGAGGCATGCTCTGCTCACATGTATCTCCCTCATTCCTCTGCCCTCTATATTCATCCTTTCATACGGGAAGGGAAACCAAGAGAAGGAGTAGACAGCTCCCATCCTGTCACTAACCTGACGAAGTGGCCATCCCTTCCTGTTGACTGATCCGAGTTGCTGACCAGCTTATTGACTATTGACTTGATGATGGGGTGATGGCTCCAATAGGCCCTGAGGATAAAGGGCTCAATCTCAAGCCAGTCCCAGATGCACTCTGGTCTCATTTCCCAGTTGCGTGGGTACCTGACAAGACTATGGCCTCTCCAATTCTCAATCACAAACTATGCCAACAACTCATACTATACAAAAAAATTGGAAATCCAGGAACTTAAGTAAGTGCCTCAGTGATCTTCATGGAGGAAATAGCTCCTCCTTTCTCTCCCTCTGTGCTACAGTTCTTTCTTCCTGTTGTAGGCCTCAATCTTTCTTCTTTCTCATGTTGATTTTATCCAGGAAGTATGTAAGGAGGGGCCTTGGGCATCCCCTGTGCCCTGGCCCTGGTGAGACATAGGACTATCACATGGCCAGAGTGTATGTGTCACCTAATGTCTGTGCTATGAATAGGAAAGGTTGAGAGAGGGGGTCCAGGTCCTTGACACTAAAGTGTAGTCAGAGAAGAAATCAAAAACAGGATAAATAAATGCTAGAAGCTACCAAATACTGATGGGCTATCAAACTGGATTAACTTCCTTCTCTGGGAGGAATTGCTGAGAATTCCTCTCTGAGGAATTGCAGAGTACAATTGCATTTGTACTCTGGTTTTGAGCCATATGGATGTCCCCCTGAGGCAAGACCAATTGAGGCTTGTGGTTACCTGAGACTTGGATTTTGGTTGGGGGCTAGAGAGAGCTGGAGCCACAGCCCAGTCTCTCCCCACTGCCCCCTTCTATCTGCCCATCTGTCCTTTTCGCCTCCTGTGCAGGGAAACCCCACTACCCCACAAGTCTGATTCCATTGACTACTCCCATTGAACCTCTAGTTCATTCCTCTATGTGTGAAGGAAATCCTCCTTGAATCCAGGATGGAGATTATAGAGGTTGGGCTGTAGGAAGAGGAAATACAAAGGGGAAGGAGGGTTTATGCTGGGTTTTGGAGTCCAGAGAGAGAAGGACATGTAATGGGTGAGGAGAGCTAGAAAGTGGGGAAGGAGGGCAGGTCTAAGCCTGGCCCCTCCATCTGCTGGCAATCGGAGTGTATGCATCCCAGGTGAGCAGGTGGTGGGAAAGAAGCCAGTGGAGATTGGGAGAATAGATATTCTTTATTCTCTGAGATATTTAGCAAAATCCATGGACTTCCGAGGCTTTTTTAAGTGTATTTATTTAGAGAGAGAGAGTGCATGCACATGAGTGGGGGTGGGGCACAGAGAGAGGGGGAGAGAGAATCCCAAGCAGGCTTCATACTCTCCACACAGATCCTGACCGAGGCCTTAATCCCATGAACGGTGAGATCATGACCTGAGTCAAAATTTAAAGTCAGTTGCTTAACCGATTGAGTCACCCAGGCTCCCCGAGACATGAGATGATTTCTGCAGGTGTGTGTGATGGTGTCTTACACACCAGCTTTGGATCAGAAGCCTATGACGTAGGGCAGATAGGATTCCTGCCTGAAACCTACCAGGCAGAGGAAGACTGCGTCTGGTGAACTGATACCTTCCCAGAAGAAAGGTGAAGAAATGCAAACCACTGACAGGTTCTTCTTTCTCTATCCACAGATCTTATACATCAGAGTTTCCTGGCCCCTGGACCAGACCACGGTCCCTCTGCCCCCATGGCCCCGCCCCACCTGCAAGTCCTCTGGCTCTCTCCCCAGGGAGTTCTCGAACCTAACCCATCTTCTGCACTGGCCTCCTACTCCAGGAGATGCAGGGGACCTTTTAGCCTCCACCAGTCCCCAGACTTCCACCTACCACCTGAGGGATCCTTCCCAGGCCAGCTACACGCTGGGAGGCTACCTAGAGGCCATCCTTATTGCCAGAGACCACCAGGGCAGGCCCAAGACCTGTGGTGGGGATCTGTTTCGGGCACAGCTGCTGGGTCCCCACCTGAAGGCAGGAGTCTCTGGGGATATCCAGGATATGGAGAATGGCACCTACCTGTTGTCATTCCCACTGCTCTGGGCTGGGCAGGCGCAGGTGCAAGTGCGGCTGATCCACTCCAGCGACGCAGTTGGGGTCCTGCGGGGAATCTGGAGAGACCAATAGGCCACGGTTGATTTCACGGGCTATTTCCGAGGACCCACAGGATATGAAGAAATTGTGACTTGTAATGTTAACCCCCTGCTTACTGGGGAGGAAGAGTCTACCTGTCACTACAGGGATGAAGATTCTGGTGAGCTCTGGTTCTGTGCTCGACCCCCAACCCTGCCCTGTGACACGCTGGTTGGGCATTCAAGTGGACATTACTGGAATGTGACCACACCACATGAGGAGGCCCTGCTGGCATGGTAAGAAACCCAGCATTATCTGGGATGTCTGCCCCAACCCTTGAACCCCAGTCCCTGTGATTATTCCGCCTGAGCAACTACCCTTATTCATCTATTCCTTTCTATTAGACATGTTTCCTACTATATGTCTGGTCTCATACTAAGTGCTGACTACTTTTATGTAATGGTCAGCATCCCTGCCCTCTACAAGTTTTCAATGAGGAGATTTGTGACTTTTGTCTTGTTTTGGGTTTATTTGCTTGCTTATGTTTTTGTTTGTCTGTTTTTGGGTGGCGGGGGGGGGGAGAGAGAATCTTAAGCAGGCTCCATGCTCAGTGCAGAGCCCGACACAGGGCTCAATCCCATGACCCTGGGATCATGACTTGAGCTGAAATCAAGAGTCAGATGCTCAATTGACTGAGCCAGCCACCCAGGCACCCCTGTGGAGACTCATAAATTTTAAAAGCACAGTGTGATGAGTGTCTACGTTCAGTATGCACTGAGTGGTTTGCGGATACAGAGATAGGGCAACCCATTTGGCCTGGGAAGGATCCTAAAGCTCGAAGGATCCCTCAGGTAGTATTTATCTAAAGCTTGAAGGAGAACCATGGACCTCTGGCAAAAGAGAAGCACTGTAGGCCTCTCTGCTCTTCTGACAGCCCCTGTAAGGAGAGATGTAGGGTAGAAATCACCAGCATATGTAGTGGGGAGTATGGAGGATGGATGTTACCCCTGAGTGAGAGGGGGGCAGAGCCTGCAGCCCGGAAGCTGATAAGGGCTGAGAACTGTCCTCAGTCTCAGGATGGGGGTGGGGGCAAGCCTCCCTGGGTGGACAGAGGATGGGAGTCAGGGAGGGGAGTTGAGCAAACAGGCTCAACTGTCCCTGAGAATTGAGGCAGGGTTGGGGGTTAGAGAGACCCGAGGGAGAAGGGAGGCAGTTTTTAAAGTGGGAGACCTGTGCATCTGGTCTCCAGCAGGGAGAGTACAGGGTGGAGGTAAAAACAGGGTCCTAGAAGATGACAGGGTGGGGGCAAAGCAGGAGTCTCCGGAGGGACACTCCCACTGAGTGGGGGGAGAGAAGACCCAGAGGTGTTCACGGGGCAGGCTGGCAGCGATGGTGGCTGCTGCCCTGCTGCCCCAAGGAGGGCTACCATGAGGACTGGAGGAGGGGAGTGAGCCGAGCTGGAGTCCCCGGCGGTGCCCAGGTGCCTGCTGGCCTCACCAGGCACCTATCTCTGGAGGCTCTCAGTAGCTCATGTCTGGGGAATTCCCACTAACATTTACCTCCTGGCATGAGAATTTAGCACCAGGTAACCTTGGTCTTTCCAGACCAATTCTTATTGTTCTCTTTGGTCAAAAAAGAAGAACCGCATATCCTTTTCTCACTGGTCCATTAAAAATACATCTAAGGTGGGGCGCCTGGGTGGCTCAGTCAGTTAAGCGTCTGACTTTGGCTCAGGTCATGATCTCACGGTTTGTGGGTTTGAGCCCCACATCAGGCTCTGTACTGACAGCCAGCTCAGAGCCTAGAGCCTGTTTCAGATTCTCTCTGACCCTCCCCTGTTCACGCTGTCTCTCTCTCTCAGAAATAAATAAAACCTTTTTAAAAAAATTTTAAAATACGTCTAAGGTTATGGAGCACCTGGATGGCTCAGTCGGTTAAGTATCCAACTCTTGATTTTGGCTCAGGTCATGATCTAGCAGTCATGAGATCAAGCCCCATGTCTTGATCCCATCTGAGGACCTCTGCAGCCAGGCTGTTGGGAAGAGAAGGCCTCTCCAAGAGTCCTGCAAAGAAACTGATGCCTTGGCCATCTGGGATCCTCCCATAGTCCTCCCCAAAGTGCCTGCGGTTCAAACTTGTGTAATCTTGGGCTCTGCTGGGAGGGCAGGCGTCTCCACCTGGGTCTTTGAGATCATCCTTCACCTGCTTCCTGAAGCTGTCACCTCTAGGGAGCACTAGGGCCCTGACACTCTCAGGGCAGGCCATACTCAGACATTTTTCTAGCTTGCAGGAATATTCTCATCCCCTCTCCCCTCCAGAAGCAAATTCCCCTCTCCTCTTCAGACACAACCCCTTCAATGAGTCCATCTCTTCATACTGCAAATGTGTGCTGACCACCCTCTACATGCTTGGCCCTGCTGGAGACACTGGGAACATAGCAGTGAAGAAACAGTTAGGACCTTGCCCTGGTAAAGCTTACTTATGACCGGAGGGAGAATGATAAACAATAAACATAACAATAAGTAAATAGTATAGAATGCTAGAGAAGATGGGGTACCTGGGTGGCTCAGACGGTTAGACATCTGACTCTTGATTTCAGCTTAGGTCATGATCTCAAGGTTCATGGGTTTGAGCCCCATGTCAGGCTCTGATGCTGACAGTGCAAAGCCTCCTTGGAATTCTCTCTCTTTCACTCTCCCTCTCTGCCCCTCTGTCACTCACATGTTCTCTCTCCCTCTCTCTCAAAAATAAATAAATAAACTTTTGAAAATTAAAAAAAAAAGGATGCTAGAAGGAAATTTGTGCTAGGGGAAATTTAAAACATAGAGGAGGTGAGGATTAGAAGTACGATGGGGTCAGGTTGCAATGTTAAATGGGGGGTCAGGGTAGACCTCATTAAGAATTTGGCATTCCTGGGGCGCCTGGGTAGCTTAGTTGGTTAAGCGTCCAACTTTCGCTTAGGTCATGATCTCACGGTTCGTGGGTTCGAGCCCCTTGTCAGACTCTGTACTGACTGCCAGCTCAGAGCCTGGAGCCTGTTTCAGTCTGTGACTCCCTCTCTCTCTGACCCTCTCCTGCTCACGCTGTCTCTCTCTCTCTCTCCTAGACATAAATAAAAAAAAAAAAAAGAAAAAAGAATTTGGCATTCCAAGCTCCTTGCTGAGTGTGGAGCCTACTTAGGATTCTTTCTCCCCCTTTCCCTCTTGCCCCTCCCCCGCTCACGTGCATGCACTCTCGTTCTCTCTCTCTCAAAATAAATAAACTTACACACACACACACACACAAAATTGGCATTTGAGCAAAGACTTAAGGGGAATGAGAGAGTTGGCCCAGAATGTACCTGAGACAAGAAAGTTTGGGCAGAGGAAATGCCACAGTGTGCCTGGTGTGTCTGAGGAACAATAAAGGATGCCAAATAGCTGGGATGCAATGAGGGACAGAGGTGGGCAGGTGAAGACCAGCGGTGTTAAGAAAAGGATGCTGCATGACCAGGAAGGGCTCTGTGAGTACATGGATTTTTAAGTGAAAAGGGAGTTATTGCAGGATTTTGAGCAGAAGATGGACATGATATGATTCACGTCATTTAAAGGATCTCTCAGACTATTGCACTGAGAATGGACTGCAGGTTAAGGGAGAATCAGGGAGAATGAAAGGTAGGAGGCCTCTACTTTGGGTTGCAGTAGTAGAGGTGTCCAAAGTGATTCATTTCTGGGTATATTCGGAAGGCAGCGCCCATAAGATGTCCTGAGAGAACACAGAATGTGCCGAAAAGCGAGAACTCGCGGGTGGCTGCAGGGTTTGGGGCTCACTCCCCGGAAGGACAGTTGCGGGTGGGGGCAGTAGAGGTGGAGATCGGGAGTTTGGTCACATGCATTAGACACCAAGCAGAGATGTTGAACAGATGGCTAGGCTCACAAACCTGGAATCTGGCAGAGAAGTCGAGGCTGGAGATCTCGGCTGAGTGAAATCACTAAGGGAGGGAATGTGATCTGGAGACAGGAGCAAAGGCTGAGCCTGGAGCATAGGAATAAGGGGCTATCAGGGGAGGGAGGTGTCCTGGCAACCAGAAGAAGAGCAAGTCCCAGGGATAAAGAAGCAACTGCTGGTCTAATGATGGTTACGGAGAATCCAACAGGGTGGGGTCAATGGGACCAAGAGGAGAGTTAGCACTTCTTACAAAAGGCTCCAAGCCCCTTCCTGTATAAGTCGTCTTTATAATTTCCTGTATTTTTGTGATGCTTTGATGCCTTGGGGCCTTGTGGACCTAGGGAGGACCAACCCCTCCCAGGGTTAGCTAGTTCTTAGAGGGGCTAACAAATTGCCTTGAGCATACCATCCAATTTTAGTGCACACCACCACCCTGCCTCCTTCTATCAGGGTCCTACAGTCTGGGCCAACATCCCTGGACTGAAATCACTCCAGAGCTAGGTAGTGACCACCGGAATCTGCCTCTATAGCCCAGAACTCACTGAAATCATTCAAATGATCCAATCCTAATCCTTCTCAGCTGCTTACCCTTCTTTGCCGATTCCTTCCTGTGAAAATCACTACAAAGGTTTGTGCCTTCTGTTTGCTCTTGCCTCCTCTGCCCCCAACTGACCCTGGTGCCTCCTCGTGTGGCCCCACATGGTGCACTGTGCCCCTGCTTCTCAGGGACTCTGAGTAACCCTCTATCTTTCTCATGGCCATCATCTCCTGATGTTTCGGTCTCACCAAAAGCCTGGGTGCATTTTAAAACAGCTCTGCTTCCTGCACTGACAGAATCCCTGAGGCCAAGGACCTGGATCCCTGAACTCCAGCTTCCAATCCCTCTCCTGACCCCAAGGCTTCAGTTTCTCCCAGGAGCTATGACACTGGACAATGCCCTTGATTTTGAAAATGTCCTTTCCTACAAGAACCCCCATCTCACCTCAGCCCAGGGTGCCTTCCCATAACACATTTCCATTAAGGGCTCCCCTCTTGCAAATTGGTTTCTCTTCAGGAATGTGACAGACAAGGCCCTCCCTCAGGGTATTTCTCCAATCTGGGTGGCCAAGGAGAGCAACAAGAGTCTGGGTAAGTGACACTGGGGCTTGCAGAAAAGGCAGCACGTGTTTCATGACTGTGGCTTTAGACACTTCTGTACCCATCGATTGTTCTGCTTACAAATAATTGTTTACAGTTCTGTCCCCTCGACAACCATGCCATCCTGGGATCCCAGGCCCAAAGCCCTCTGGCTTCTACCACCAAGATGTGTGGCACTCACTGTCCTGCTCCAGCCGCTCCTTCTCCACTGTTGACAGCATCCTGGGCTGCCTGGCTGGTCACATCGTCCACATGATAGGGGACTCCACGCTTCGGCAGTGGTGGGAGTACCTATGCGACACTGTGCCCTGTGAGTGGCCATGAAGGGAGAGGGCAGGGCTCCTAAGGCAAAAAGAGAAGATCCAGGGCTTTGAAAAGGCAGAAAACATTTCAGGAGAATGCTGTGGAAGGACCAGTGGTTTGGGGACGGAGGCAGGGACAAGGAACAGGTTGCCCAGATTACGCATAATCTCAACAATTAGGTTGATGATCAGAGGCTCTAACAGGAGTGTGGATGTGTTTGAAGAACGATGAGTAGATAACCTTAGCTGGAAGTCAGGATTTGCCAAGGGATATTGGAGGAATAGAGTTGTAATTTAAGAAAAGTGCTATAGGGAAATCAGGGGTTTATCTTGTAACTTTGAGAAGACACTGAATGTTTTCAGTTTGTTTGACTGATTGATTAAAAAAGGACAGGCTAAAGACTGGTTATAAGACACTTGTAGGTCAGCATGCAGGCTGGTGAGAGACTAAATTGGGGTCAGCAGTAAAGGAAGCATTGTACTGGGGAAACTGACCGCTTGTTGACTGATTGCTTCTAGAAAGAAGGGAGATGACCAGGTAACTATGGAAAACAGAAAATGGACTCAAAATGGAAGTCACTGGGGTGCCTTACTGGATGTGAGAGCAAGGGACAGCAGTGGTAGAAGATGGTGTACTTATTTTATATTCTTCATATCGGGTTGTATGGCGGGTCTTCTGGGGAGCCTGTACATGAGGCATTTGAACACAAGGGACTGGAAGTGAATTGAGATGTCCGAGCTTCAGACAGAATTTTCTGTTTATTCCCTGGAGGATAAAAGTTAAAAAGAGGCGAGAATGTCATGCAGGGTGAGTGCCATCTAAGCCTCCAACTTTTGTTGCACAGATTCCACAAATATAATGTAACATGGGTTCAGGAATTGCTTTATCAGGGAGCGCGGGCAACATGAGGGCCAAGGAAAGAAGGAACATCAGCACTGAGCTGCCTCCGCTACCTGTCTCCAATGGTCCCAAAGAGAAGTCTGCAGGGTGGGTTTGTGCTCTCCTGGAGGAGAACCCCCTCAGACTCTCCCTTCTCACCTACAAGGGTGAAACCTTGTTGGGCTTCCCGGTGCAAGATGGAATTAGGCTGCCATTTGTTTACACGAGTTCTAAAAGTACCAGCTGCCCCCACATACAGGTCTTGAGGTCTGAGCTGTTGTCTACCCTCCTGCTTGAGGGATCAAAGCCTGCTGCCTCCCAGGAGGGTTAGTCTTGGTGCAGCCCCTTCCTTCAGGGAAAAAGAGAGCTTCAGTTCTAATGAATTTGGTGTTTAGGCAATCTCAGGTGGCCTCCCAGGGTCACTTTCCTACACAATAGGTGTATGTAGAGATGGATAGAATCTCATGCCAGAATGTTGGGAAAACCAGATCCTCTGCTAGTTGATTTGGTACCTTTCTGTGAAATAGAAAAAGCCCCCCCGCCCCCACATGCCCACAGAGCCCTGAAGCACAAGGTGGGGCAAGCAGGCAGAGGAGGGGCCTTTTAGTGCAGATGCGTCTAGGTCTCCCATCAGGGCACACAGATGAGTGACTAGACTGGATTTCATAAGATTCTGGCTCCCTTGGTTGGCCACCGTTGTGCAAAGACATATACTTGGCAGCCTTGACTCTCTAGCCTGGGGCAAATCTCCATCCAGGGGTGGGTAAAGGGAGCCAATGGATGAATCCAAGTTGAATCCTTTCTGCTCAGAGAAGAAGGAACATCCAAAGGAACATCAATGAGACAAAATGCTCCAGAGGGCAGGGAGGCTGAGGACTGAGAATGGGTTGTGGGACTTGGTAACCACTGGCAATATTATAGATTAGAGAGAACATAACCAGGTGGCTGGGCCAGAGGATATTTGTGTCCTAAGGGGAAACTGATGCTAGATCTTCCAGGTAATTGAATGAGGAAGTATGGTCCTATATTAGCTTCTAAGCTTCCTCTTGTCCTCCCCACAGCCCTGAAGCCCATGGATCTCCACACCACATATCAGACGGGGCCCCTGATGGCAGTGGAGACTTCTCAGAGCATAGTGCTGCACTGGCGGGCCCATAGATGGCCCCTGCGCTCCCTGCACACACCAATGGCCTCCCTGCACTCTGTAGTCCAGAAACTAGGGGGCCTCGCCGGGGGCCCTTACACAGTGGTGGTGCTGGGCCTGGGCTCCCACTTCACCACCTTTCCCCCATCTGTGTTTGTGCAACGACTCGCAGGGATCAGGGCAGCCGTGGCTGCACTACTGGCCCGGGAGCCCCGCACTCTAGTGGTCATCAAGCTGGCCAACACTGGCTATAAGTCTGTTTATGGCAGTGACTGGTTCACCCTCCAGGTGAATCGGCTTCTCCGAGCTGCCTTTGCTGACCTCCGTGTGGCCTTTGTGGACGCTTGGGAAATGACCTCCAGTCTGGCCCTGCCCGACCAGATCCACCCAGGGAGGCTTATTGTCTGCAACGAGGTCAACTTCCTCCTGTCCTTCATTTGCCCCACTTGAGCACTTCTGCAGGCCCTGGGCTGTGTGAATGGAGAAGGTGGTATGATGATCAAACCTGGAAGCCCTTCCACACAGTTGACTGTACCTCCTCTTTTACTTTTCTAATGCACAGGCAATAAATCAACCAGTGAGAGTTGGGATGTGGCTGGGGAGGCAGGTGGCAGAAGAGGGAAACCTGGCAGTGGTCCAGTTCCCACATGGAAAAACAGTGCTGAAGGGATGAGGCAGAGCCAGAGCCAGAAACATCTATCACATCTGTGCATATAAGGATTGTCATTTTTTGTTCTTTTTTTTAAATTAGTTTTTAAATTTTTTTAATGTTTTACTTATTTCTGAGAGATAGAGAGAGACAGTGTGAGCAGGGGAGGGTCAGAGATTGAGGGAGATACAGAATCTGAAACAGACTCCAGGCTCTGAGCTGGCTGTCAGCACAGAGCCCGACGTGGGGCTCGAACCCACAAACTCTGAGATCATAACCTGAGCTGAAGTCAGACACTTAACTGACTGAGTCACTCAGGCACCCCTGTCAGTTTTTGTTCTGGAGTCTCCATTTAGAGTGCCAGTGAGCCTTGCAAAGTTGTAAGAGAGGGATTCCATTTCAGTTCATCAGAGCCATCCTAGTGGAGAGCCTGACTATATATATAAAGACTTTAAGGTGTCGCTTTGTAAAATAAAATGTGCCTCCACATTGTAAAAGTATTGCGATGCTTTTTGTAGAAAAAAAATTTTTTTTACATTTTGTAATTTGCTTTACCTACTTTACATGTGAACATATTTTTCCTACATAAAAAATGTTCATCTATAATATTTTTTGTTTGTGTATCTTATTTTTTTACAAATATTTTATTGTCGAGTTGGTTTCCATATAACACCCAGTGCTCATCCCCACAAGTGCCCTCCTTCATGCCCATCTCCCCCCTCCCCCCCAACACCCATCAGTCCTCAGTTCTCAGCATTCAAGAGTCTTTCATGATTTGCCTCTCTCCCCCTCCCCCACTATTTCCCCCCTTCTTCTCCCCCTTGGTCCTCCGTTAAGTTCCTCCTAATCCTCCTACACGTGTAAACATATGCTATTTGTCCTTCTCTGCCTGACTTATTTCACTCAGCATAACACCCTCAAGGTCCATCCATGTTGCTGCTTTTTGTAGAAAATTTGAAAAGATATCAAAAAATTAGCAATGAAAATAAAAATCACCTAGAATTCCATGGTTGAGAAACTCACTGTAGAAATACATATATTCCCCCCAATTTCTCAGTGCATAAAAGAAATTCTATCCCTCTTTTTACTTTTTTTTAAATTTACTCGAGCTATACATGATGGGCTTATTCTGAAATTCTAATGGGCATCAAAGAGGAATTTGGTGGGCCCCTTGGTCAGTTCAGATCCTACAAGAAGCAGATGTCAAGACAGGATTAGAAGTGCAAATGTGTTTAGTGGCAACACCTATGAGAGAGAATGTGGAGGAAGGCTGGGAGAGCCGCCAGACCTGATACAAGGTTGACCTGGAATAAAGGAGAGAGGGAAGGAAGGTTGGGTTGAAGCATGCTAGACCATCGTGAAGTCTAAGGAAACTTTGGCAAGACGGGTGGGAAGTCCTTGAATCACAGTTGACCGTCAGAGGAGTCCTGCATCTCCCAAAAAGGGGACAATCTCAGTATCCCTGCCATGCTCAGCTGTTGGATAACAGCAGCCCATGGGAAGCGTGGCTTCACTGTGAGGGATGTCAGAGGATAGCAGCTGGGGACCTTGGTTAATTACGACCCCTACAGTCCACTAGTGTTGTGCCCGATTCGTGAGTCCCCAGAGACCACCAAGGAGCCGACACCGATGCAAGTACAAAAGAGTCTTTATTACAAGATCGAGCAGGGGCTCACCCGCCTACCGGTGTAGTGGCAGCAAGGTGAAGCCCCGAACAATGGCGAGCAGGGTTTTTATGGGGTAAGGGACGGGGGTGTTACAGTGCACACGTTGTACGTATAGCATCATCATATAAGCACCAATTACAATTGTACAGTACCCATAGTAACAGCTTTGACCATTTAGTATCTGTGAGGTGTTCATTACTTTTGGTGGGACCCAATCATGACTTTTGAGAATCCTTTGAAAATGACCAATTATGAAGTGAGTTCAAAGGGCCCACGTGGGGTTCAGGCAAGTGGTGAGTAATTGGCTATTTTGTACAAAGTAACTGTCTACAGTTCCTAACCTTGACTCAGACCACAGGAATATTTTTAAAAAAAATTTTTTAATGTTTTATTTATTTCTAGGAGAGAGAGAGAGAGACAGTGTGAGCAGGGGAGGGTCAAAGAGAGAGGGAGTGACAGACTCTGAAACAGGCTCCAGGCTCTGAGCTGGCAGTCAGCACAGAGCCCGACACAGGGGTCAAACCCACGAACCGCGAGATCATGACCTGAGCCGAAGTCGGACACTTAACCGACTAAGTCACCCAGGCGCCCCCACAGGAATATTTTTTGATTACCTGATCTGAGGACGGTCCGAGGATGGCTTTAGCCTTGAGCAATATGAGGAACTGGGGCTACATGCAGCCCAAGGTTGCTCTTAATGGAGGTCTTAATCTCAAAATGACGTTACTTAGGCTCTTCACTAGAAAGGCAGCAAACATTTCAAGTATGTAATAACTCAGGAAATATAGTTGGTTTTCTAAAAGAATGATAAATGTCAAACTTAAGTCAAACAAGGCATTACTGATATGATCCAGCAATCCCACTTCTGGATATTTATCTGAAGGAAAGGAAAACACTAACTCAAAAGTGTATCTGTACCCCCACGTTCACTGACTGCAGCATTATTTATAAAAGCCAAGATATGGAAGCAACCTAAGTGTCCACTAATGGATGGATGGATAAATAAAATGTGGTATATATGAGACAGTCAAGGACCTTGGAACAAGCCCCTGGGCACCTGGGGCACACCCTGTGGGCTCTTACCCCTTTCCCTGCAGAGCAGAGCAAGAAGCAAGGAGCAAACCCAGACCCGTTCCAACTGATCCCAGATGGGATGGTCACCAACATTGACCTTTCACCAACTTTTCTCATCTAATTGCTAAAAAACATGCCCAGAGGTGGAGACTTAACATGCAAATGAAACGTCCTGTGTATGAAGAAGCATGTTCTGTCAACTGCGCCTGTGTCCCCATTTTCCTGGGCTTCCCCACCGCTACTCACTTAAGCAACATTCCTTTTTCCCACCTCAGCCCCTTTAAAACTCCCTGGCTATTGTTCGGAGAGCCCATCTGGCACCTTAGTAGGGTGACTGTGTCTCCCTTTTGCTGCAACTATTGCCCCCAATAAAGCTTTGTCTGTACCTTTAAATGCCAAATGGTCTTCCTTATATGTGGAATCTGGAAAAACAGCAACAATAACAACGACAACAGCAACAAAGAAACTCTTAGATAGGGAGAACAGGGTGGTGGTTGCCAGAGGTGGGGAGGGGGGCAAAATGGGTGAAGGGGGTCAAAAGACACTCTCTGCCTCTCCTCCACTCATTCTCTCTCTCTCTCTCTCTCTCTCTCTCTCAAAAAGAAACATTTAAAAATGTTTTCAGGGGCGCCTGGGTGGCTTAGTCGGTTAAGCGTCCGACTTTCGCTTAGGTCATGATCTCGCGGTTCGTGGGTTCGAGCCCCGCGTCGGGCTCTGTGCTGACTGCCAGCTCAGAGCCTGGAGCCTGTTTCAGTCTGTGTCTCCCTCTCTCTCTGACCCTCCCCTGCTCACATTGTGTCTCTCTCTCTCTCCTAGAAATAAAATTTAAAAAAATGTTTTTAAAATTTTTAATCAAGAAAAAATACTGCCTGGGACACCTACGTAGCTTAGTCAGATACACATCTGACTCGTGGTTTCTGCTCAGGTCATAATCTCAAAATTCATGAGTTTGAGTCCTTTGTAGAGTTCCACACAGCTGACTGTGTGGAGCCTATGAGATTCTCTCTCTCTGCCCTTTCCCTGCTTGCACTCTAAATACATACATACATACATACACTTAAAAAAAGAAAAATATAACCTTATAATAAACTACATTAAAAAAGGAGAAAACTTGTCCTTCCCTACTTAGTTTACCACGTATTACTATTATCTATGCTCTTGACGTTATTTATGCTGTTGCATCTGTGCAGCAGGAGCAACATAGAAGCATCTGCTGCTGTGCATTTCTTCTTGGCTCAAATTTAGTGACTTCACATTGGGAGTCGTATTAGTGTGCTCTGGCTGCCATAATGAAATGCCACAGAGCTGGTGACTTAAATAGCAGGAATTTCTCTCAGTTCTGGAGTCTGGCAAGTCCGAGATCAAGGTTTGGCACCTGAAGTCATCGCCTATAGCTTGTAGGTCATACCATCTTGCTGTGTTCACAAGGCCTTCCCTCGGCGTGTGCATGTGGAGACAGAGAGAGCAGCACTCTGCCGTCACTTTCTGTAAGGACACTAGTCCTATAGGATCAGCCCTCCACCCCCATGACTCATTTAACCTCGGTTATTTCCTTAGGGGCCCCATCTTTGAGCACAGCCCCGCTGGAGCTTAGAGCTTCAACATATAAATTTGGGGGGTCCAGTGGGGATGCAAACACTCAGTCCACACAGTAGTAGTTAACTCTGTGGGAGTTTTTACACCATGGAAACTGGCAAATGCTACAAATCAGGGCTTCTGGGGAGCTATTTGTTAAACAGAAGAGAAGGGCGGCAAGGGTCTCTGGGAGTGTCCTTCCTCTTCTCCCACCCCAGGAGCACAGCAAGGTCAGGGGTCAGCCAGTGCCTCCCAGTTCTCAGCCCTCTGCTCTTACCTCCGAGAAGCTCTGTTGGCATTTGTCAGGTTGATCGGGAGCTGGAATGCAGCCAGCAGCCATGAGGAGGCTGACAGATGAGGAAGTCTCAGTCACACGACAAATGAAACTTGTGAATGTGACAGAGGCAGGCTCCACAGAAGGCAGGCCCTGGGTCAGACTGCTGGGCGAATGCCTTCCCTTCCCCGAGCCTCAGTCGTCTCATCTATAAAGTGCGATTAACAACTACCCCCCTTAGAGGGTCTGAGTGAGGACACAATGAGGTGACACAGAAAACACTGCCTACTGACTAGAAAGCTACATGGATCGTCATCACCTGACGCCCACCTCTGTGTTCTTTCCATCCACACCATTCAGCACTGACTGCCCCGTGCACTATGCCGGGTGCCAAGGACCCAAAGCTCCATGCCTCTGTCTGCCCTCAAGCATCTCTGTGTGTAGCAGAAGACAACACAGAAAAGGGAACCTTTGGCTATTCGGACTGTTGACAGTTGTCACTGCATGGGGAAGTGGAGGTGAGCAGAGAGGCAGACCCAACACCACAGCAGATATTTACTGCCAATGTGACCTTAAGTGACACTCACAACCTCACTCAGGACCTCAGTTTCCTCTTGCAAAACGAGGACCATAACAGACTCTGCCTACCTCCTGGGGCTTGGGGAGGGTTAACTCCTACTTTAAAATATACTTTTAGAGGCACCTGGGTGGCTCAGTCGGTTAAGCTTCCGACCGGCTGAGGTCATGATCTTGTGGTTCATGAGTTCGAGCCCTGCTTCAGGCTTTGTGCTGACAACTCAGAGCCTGGAGTCTTCTTCAGATTCTTTGCCTCTCTCTCTCTGCCTCTTCCCTACTCTCTCTCTCTCTCTCAAAAATAAATAAACATTTATATATATATATATATATATATAATTTTATTTCAATTTGTGAAGCTTTAGTTTGATAAACTGCAATTCATTAGTATATTCTTTTATAGAACATGTTTTTGGTGTTGAATCTAAGCAATCTTTGCCAAGCCTCAAGTCACATTTGCTCCTCTGTTTTTTCTTGAGTTATGGAATTTTAGGCCTTTTATATTTTAGTTTATTTATTTTGAAAGAGAGTGAGAGAGAGTGCGAGTGCATGAGCGGGGGTGGGGCTAAGAGAGAGGGGTAGATAAAGAATCCCAAGCAGGCTCCATGCTGTCAGTGTGGAGCCCAATATGGGGCTCTGTCTCACGAACCGTGAGATCATGATCTGAGCCTATACCAAGAGTCTGACGCCTAACTGAATGAGCAACCCAGGCACTCCATACGTCTTAAGTTTAGTCCTATCATTCATTTTGAGTTAATTTTTGTTTAACGGATCAAGGTATGGTGTTTTGTGTGTTGTTGAGGTTTTTTTCTTTTTTGTATTTTGTTTTTTGCATATGGAGTCTAGTAGTTCTAGTACATTTGCTTAGAAGATTATCATTTCTCTACTGAATTACCTTTGCACCTTTGTGGAGAATTAACTGACCACATATGTGTAGGTCTGTTTCTGTATTTTGTTCTTTCCATTGATCTATTTGTCCATCTGGATTACAACTACTTTATAATAAGTCTTTTTTGGAGTGCCTGAGTGGCTCAGTCAGTTAAGTGTCTGACTTCAGCTCCGGTCATGATCTCATGGTTCATGGGTTAGAGCCCTGCATTGGGCTCTGTGCTGACAGCTAGCTCAGATCCTGGAGCCTGATTCAGATGCTGTATATCCCTCAATCTCTGACCCTCCCCTGCTCATGCTGTCTGTCTGCCTCTCTCAGAAATTTAAAAAGGAAAACATTAAAATATATATATATAAAGTCTTTTAAAAAAATTTTTATAGTTTATTTATTTTTTGAGACAGAGAGACAGAGCATGAGTGGGGGAGGAGCAGAGAGAGGGAGACACAGAATCCAAAACAGGCTCCAGGCTCTGAGCTGCCAGCACAGAACCCGATGTGGGACTCGAACCCACAAACTGCAAGACCATAACCTGAGCTGAAGTCAGATACTTAACCGACTGAGCCACCCAGGCACCCCAATAAGTCTTGATGTTGGATAGAATAAACCCTTCTACTTTGTTTTCATTTTCAAAGTTGTTTTGGTTGCCTTCAGTCCTCAAACTGCTTTAGGAAAATTATTTTAATGTTTGTTTTTTATTTATTTAGTTTTTAAGTTTATTTTGAGAGAGAGAGAGATGTGGAAGGGGCGGGGGGGGGGAGAGAGAATCCCAAGCAGGCTCTGCACCATCAGTGCAGAGCCCAATGTGGGCCTCGACTCACAAACCCTGAGATCATAACCTGAGCTGAAACCAAAAGTCAGATGCTTAACCAACTGAGCCACCCAGTCACCCCTATTTATTTGTTTAGAGAGAGAGAGAAAGAGAGAGCATGCATGCAAACAAGGGAGAGGCAGAGAGAGGAGGAGAGAGAGAGAATCCCAAGCAGGCTCCACACTGTCAGTGCAGAGCCCAATGCAGGGCTTGATTCCATGAAGCATGAGATTATCACCTGAGCCAAGATCAAGAGTAAGACGCTTGGGGCACCTGGGTGGCTCAGTTGGTTAGGCGTCCGACTTCAGCTCAGGTCATGATCTCACAGTTCATGGGTTCGAGCCCCGCATCAGGTTCTCTGCTGAAAGCTCAGAGCCTGGAGTCTGTTTCAGATTCTGTGTCTCCCTCTCTCTCTGCCCCTCCCCCACTCATCTCTGTCTCTCTCTGTCTCAAAAATAAATTAAAAAAAAATTTTTTTTAAAAAGAGTCAGATGCCTAACTAGCTGACCCACCCAGGCACCCCACTTTAGGAATTTCGGAACTGCCTTGTTAGTTTCTGCAAAAAAGCCTACTGGGATTTTGGTTAAGATTGTGTTAAAGCTACAGATTAATTTGGGGAAGCTTGACATCTTAACGGTATTGAGTCCTCTCATAGAATAATTTATTGGTCTTCTTCAATTTCTCTTAGCAAATTTTGTGGTTATCAATGTACAGATCTTGCTGTATTTATTCTTAAGTATTTCATATTTATGATGTTATTATAAATGTTTTTTTTTTCGATTTCCAATTCTTTGTTATTAGCATATAAAGCACAATAAGATTTCTGTGTCTTGCTCTTGTATTCTGCAACCTTGCTTAAATTACTTATAACTCTATTAGCTCTTTTGTAGATTCCACTGGATTGCCTACATAACCTATCAATGAGTAAGGACAGTCTTACTTCTTCCTTTTCAATCTGGATGCATTTTGTCTTGATTGTTGTACATGCAAGATTTTAATTGTAGAGGTGACTGAGTGATGACACAGAGCTAATGCAATTGAAAGAGATTTTCTATAATTTTTATTTCCTAAGGGAAAGGAAAACGCCATGCCATAGACGGCTACCTGGGGAAACATTAGAGTGGGCAGAGGCAACACCGAGCGGAAGGCATAGACCACAGCCTTTATCATGTTTTAACCTGGCAAGACATGGCAAAGAAGGGGAAACAGTTTAGGATTGTCTAGTTTGACTACTCTGGTGGGCTTTGGGCTACAAGTACTATCTCTAGTTGCCTAGAACCCAGCACAGGGTTAATCAGGGCAAGGAAATAGTGCCCTGGTGTGTGAAAGTTAAAGAAAGTGGTTTAGAGTAGGAGCCCATGGGTTAGTTTGCATATGAAGGACATGCTCCTAGGAAAGCCCTTCTCAAGATCTAAGAATAGTCTAGCCTTGGGAGGGGTCATCTCTCCCAGAACCCAAGGCCACAAGTGCCAGAGCATGAAGAATGCAGACAATTAAAAAAAAAAGTTAATACAGTTGCCACATGATGAATGAATGCCAAATACATAAATACAGATTCTAAGAAAACACAGAACACTTTTATCTCTGTCTTACCTTATTCCATGAGCTACACCTCCATCACAATGAATGGAGGTAGTGAGAGCAGACATCTTTGCCTTGCTCCTGGTCTTGGGGGGAAAGCAGCAGCAGGGTGAGGTGCCATGGAGGCGGGGACTGGGGCAGTGATGGACATGAATGAAGAAGGGAGAATAGAAACTTAGGAGAACTTGGAGGTACACTAAGGCAGTATCCTCAGATTGTAGTCCACAGCTCATAGCCCTCACTCTGCTCCTGATCACACTGCTTCAGACTCCTCCCGCATGGACACCCCCCGGGCTAAAGAGCTGCATTTAGGCTCTGCCCATCCATGAATCACAACACACCAGGCCCTCCTCCTCCCAGAAGCCCCTCTGTGACTAGAGCCACAGCTCAGCTGATGACAGGGCCCTCTCATTGCTACTGGGACAAGGGAGGATGAACAAGACCACATACCATCTGTGAGCAGAAATCATGCCTCCTAATTTCAAGTCTCACAGGGATCCCTCACTGGGGCCAGGGGCTTGAACATGACGTGGAATGGGCAGCTTGCGTCTAGTGAGAGCAGCAGGGCCTGAGGCACCCAGGTGAAAGGTACTCTGCCAAAGTGACCCAGAGCCTTTGAGTAAACACGCCCTGCTGCCCAACAGAAGGGGCCGCGGCACCGCCTAGTAGAGTCCATCCCCTCCTTGGGTGACCTGGCAAAGAGGAGACTGTCCAGCCAGGTTCCACAGCTAGTGAGACAAGGTGGGAATAAACTTCAAGTGCCACCCCTCAGACAGGGCAGGCCACCCCACAGAGGAGCTGCCAAGAAGGCAGTCAGTCCCTCTCTTCTGTCCACCTTTCCAGCTGTTACCATTCACCCAAGCATCTTTCACAGCCCAGTGGACTCCATGTCATTAAGGCTGCTTCCTGATGGTGCCTCAGTTTCCTGATGGTGAAAATAGAGAAACAACAAATCCACCACACAGTGTTGTAGGGCTGAAGATGAGGCAATGGATGTTTAGGGCCTGCCTCAGAGAAGGGGATTCCATGAAAATGCAGAACCTGTCTCCTGGGGCCTGGGAGGAGGTGTAAGAAAGGCAGACACAGAGACAGGACAGGGGCTGCCTGGAAGGCCCTGGGAGAAGCGTGGGAGAAAATTAGGACTGAGGAAGCAATAGAGAAAGGAAGTTGGTCTTCTTGCTTCCACCTCCAGAAGATGAGGCCACTTCCTGTGATGAAATCATGTTCTCCAATCCTCACCATCTACTCAGTAAACCAGTGCCAACATCATTCTGGGGAGGGAGGGAGCCAAGCCTCCTAAAACCGGCACAAAGAGTCACCAGTGGTTGCCTCGGGGTCTTGCTCCCACCCACCACCAGTCACAAGCTGGCAGTGCCTTCAGTTGGAGACAGTCCATGGATTGTCCAAAGGTAACTCATTACTGATCTGGGCTTTATTTTCCCCTCTGGTCAAGGAAGGCCCCAGATTAGCCAGGGCTCTCACAGCTGTGGAGCGAATCACCTAAGGAGCATTACAAAAATAAGGCCTTCTGGGGCTCACCCAGAACTCTTGAGCTGAGGCTCAAGTTTGCATGGTGCGACTTGGTGGGAATATCCAGAAGGCTCTGTGGACTCAGCAAGACTGGAGTTTCAGTCCAGGACCTGCCACCTGAGAGTCACATGACCTGGGGCAGGGCTTCTCTGAGCCCTTGGTCTCCTCATCTATGGAGTAGAGGACAGAGGGGCCTGCAGATCCAGTCTTGCCTCCTGTGGGTCGAGGCGTGGCCTCCAGAAGGCCCACCTTTACCTCCTAACCCCAGGGACACTGTGAGACTGCACAAAAGGAGCTGACCAGGGGAGGGAAGGAGACTGGTAGACCTGGGTCCTGCGCAGGGGAGCCCCTGCTGGGAGGAAGAGGGGCCAAGCCCAAGTTAGGTATCCTTGGTGCCTGGTGCTGGGGTTAAGGCAATCTGTTCACCAGTGGGTCTCTTCACCTTCCCTCTGAGGGGAGGGAGTATTAGCTGGGCAGAGTCTCATGGCTGCCCATCCTCTGGCTGGAAGAGCCAAAGCTGGCCCAGCTTCAGTGCCTATAATTGGACGACAGACAGAGGCCAGGAGACACCCAGAGAGCCAGTCAGAAGAGCTGGAGAGACTGAGGCTGACTCTTGAGGAGAGGTGGCCAGGAGCTGAGGTAGAAGAGAGAGCCCACAGATGGCCATGGTCAGAACCATGGCCCACTACGTGAAGAAAGAGTCTGGGGGCCTCTCTCATGGCTCTCTGTGCGCTGACCACAAGGGAGGCGCTTTTGCAATGTAGGAAAAGAAGAAAGCAGAGTGATAAAGGAAGTGCTGATTACTCCAGGGGCTGGCGAGTTTGGGGAAGCTCACCCTCCCTTGCTCTTCTGAAGGAGCCTGATCCATGTTCCACTGGACTCCCTGAGGAGGGACCTCCATAGGACCTGCCCTCTGGCCTTGACAGAGCTACTTGGCTTCTCCTCTCCTGGGAGGAGAGTGAGGCAATGGGTCCATCCCTGCTGCTGCCCCTGCTGCTGCTGCTGCTGCTGGTATCTCTGCAGGCTGGTGAGTGTCTGGGACACCCTGGCTCTGCCCTGAGGCCCGGAGACTCCCCAGGAAGGTCTGTGGCTGTGCAACTGGAGAAGGGGTCTGCTGAGGTAGCCGATCAGGCCTCCTAGCCCCAGGGGGCTGGTCCCATAGTGCCAGGTCCTCCCCAACCCTTCACCCTCCTCTCTACCCCAAGCCTGGCAAGGGGGACACCCAGGCCAGAAGGCCAGTCCTGCCATCTGTCACACTAGTGCCTGTGGATGAGGGTGCCAGAGGGTCTGGGTTATCTTCCTCATCTCTCCCAGTGGCCCAAAGTCTTTCCTCTCCCTCCTCCAGGCAGCTCAGAAGCATGCAATCCAAAAACTGACTTTGGGGTCAAGCAGCCAGAGTCTCTCTCTGCCCCCAAGGGTAGCTTCATCTGCATCTCTTTCTCCTACTTCCACTGCTGGAACTTAGCCATGGATCCCAGACTGAGTGTAGCCTTGAGACGTACACAGTACCATGGAGAAACCATCTACAACAGTACCGGGCCTTTTATCCATGAGGATTACAAGAACCGGATCACCCTGGACTTGAACGGTCAGAACTCTGGTGCCCTGTGCATATCGAACCTTCGGAAAGAAGATGAGAATAGGTACTTTTGCCGGGTCCAAGTGAGAACACTAAGAGATGGCTGGCAGGTGTGGCAGTCCATCCCGGGGACCAAACTCACCATCACTGACGGTGAGTCCAGCTGCCCGGCAGCCACCACACCCCCTCTGCACGTTGCCCTTGTCCCCCAGGCCTGACCCAGGCCCCAATCTCCCTGCTTGTCCCTTCTCTCAAACTCCTCTCCCCCGCCCTCCCCAGGCCTCTGCCAACTTTACTCTTTCTCTCCAATCTCCCCAGATCTTGGCTGCCTTCCTTGCCCATCCCCCTCACTGCCCCCTCCAGGGCCAGTCCCCACCCCTACTCCCCCAGCCTCAGCGCCTTCCAGGCTGCCCAGTAATCCTCCCTTCTTGCTCCAAGCTGGGCCTCCAGCCTTGCCTCCCTCCCCTCACCCCACGCTGTCCAGGTGGACTTGACTTCTTCAGGGCATGGTCTGCCTTCCCTTCGTCGTGTGTCCCTGTGAACAACCCCAGCCAGCCCCGAGTCTTGTGTCTCCCCACAGTCACAGGCTCAGCCCAGCACACACAGCAGGTACCCAATCATGACCCAAGACCCCTGTCCCCTGGCAACGCCCCATTATCTCTTTTTCCAATACCCCAGAGTCCTTCTGCTCTGCTCCTCAGAACCTGGCCCACAGTGCTTCCTACCCCAGCCCCTTCCCTCCTCTCCTTTCCCATACCTCTCTGTCCCCTGACTCCTTGCCTCCCCCCATCCCTAGTCCCCACCTCTGCCTGTACTATCCCCACTGTCCACTTCGATCTTGCTCTTCCATCCTGGCCTTTGAGACGTGTAGACACGGCATCTACAGCAGAAACATGGCCGCCGCCACTTACCGCGTACTGTGTCGGGTTGAACAATAGGTGTACATCACCCTGGTTCACAACCTTCCCCACGACCCCACAGTAACGGCTGGCACGGCTGTTGTCTTCCTGTTACAGGTAGGGAAAGTGAGCCTCGAAAAGCCTAAACACCTACCCAAAGACACACTCATGGTGCAGATGGGACTTGAACCCACTTTGACCCCAGAGCCTCCACTCTTAACCTATTAGCTGCTCAGCCTCACAGCTGACCTGGTCTTATTGTTGTCTTCACCTATTTTCACCAAATCACAGGATGGGTTACAGTAACAGATGTTCCCATGTTACACAGCGGCCTTGGGAACTTGAACTTAGGTTTGTCTGTCTCCAGAGCAGCTGGGGAGGGAGCCTCTCCCGGGAGCAGGCACTAGGGGATGCACTGTCTGTAGAATATTATCTGTAGAAAATTCCTTGAAAACTAAAAATCCTAGGTTTACTTTTTACAGTCACTTGTGCTGGCAATTCTGACAACGTATGACTGCTCCTGGCAGGAAGGACACTCTCCACGCCCCCACCCTTGGTAAACCACTGCCTCATCTGACCACCTTGCTGGTTTCAGAGCAAATAGAAAGTGGCTCACAGCCTGAATTTAGCAAGACAGACTTGGATTTCTATTTCTGGCACCTCCTCCATATTCCCTTAAATGGCCTTGTGTTTGTTGGTTTGTTTAGTATAATTTATTGTCAGGTTAGCTAACATACCTTGTATACAGTATGACCTTGGCTATTGGAGTAGATCCCACGATTCTTTGCTTACATATAACACCCAGTGCTCATCCTAACAGGTGTCCTCCTCAATGCCCACCCATTTTCCCCTCCCAACCCTGCACCCCTCCAATCAACCCTCATTTTGTTCTTTGTATTTAAGAGCCTCTTATGGTTTGCCTCCCTCTCTATTTGTAACAAAATTTTCCCCTTCCCTTCCTCCATGGTCTTCTATTAAGTTTCTCAAATTCCACATATATGTGAAAATTTGATATCTGTCTTTCTCTGGCTGACTTATTTCACCTAGAATAATACCCTCCAGTTCCATCCATGTTGTTAAAAATGGCAAGATTTCATTTTTTCTCATTGCCAAGTAGTATTCCATTGTGTGTGTGTATGTATATATAAAAATGGATAAAGAAGGTATGGTATGTGTATATATATATATGTATATATGTATGTATGTATGTATGTGTGTATATATATATATATATACACACACACATACCATATCATTTTTATCCATTCATCAGTTGGTGGACATTTGGGCTCTTTGCATAATTTGGCTCTTGTTGATAGCACTGGTATAAACATCGAGGTACATGTGCCCCTATGAATCAGGCACTCCTGTATCCTTTGGATAAATTTCTAGTAGTGCTATTGCTGGGTCATAAGGTAATTCTATTTTTAATTTTTTGACGAACCTCCACACTGTTTTCCAGAGGGGCTGCACCACTTTGCATTCCCACCAGCAGTGCAATAGGGTTCCCATTTCTCCACATTCTTGCCAACATCTGTTGTTTCCTGAGTTGTTAATCTTAATCACTCTGACTGGGGTGAGGTGGTATCTCAGTGTGGTTTTGATTAGTATTTCCCTGATGATGAGCGATGTTGAACACCTTTTCATGTGTCTGTTGGCCATATGGATGTCTTCTTTGGCAAAGTGTCTATTCATGTCTTCTGCCCATTTCTTCACTGGATTATTTGCTTTTCAGGTGTTGAATTTGGTAAGTTCTTTATAGATTTTGGATACTAGCCTTTTACCTGATATGTCATTTTAAAATATCTTCTCCCATTATGTCAGTTGCCTTTTAGTTTTGTTGATTGTTTCCCTTCCTGTGCAGAAGCTTTTTATCTTGATAAGGTCCCAATAGTTCTTTTTTGCTTTTATTTCCCTGCCTTTGGCGACATCTTGAGTAATAAGTTGCTGCTGCTGAGGTCAAAGAGGTTGCTTATTTTTTCCCCTAGAGTTTTGATGGTTTCCTGTCTCACATTAAGGCCTTTCATCCATTTTGAGTTTGTTTCTGTGTATAGTATAAGTGGTCCAGTTTCATTCTTCTGCATGTTGCTGTCCAGTTCTCCCAACACCATCTGTTAAAGAGGCTGTCTTTTTTCCATTGGATACTCTTCCTGCTTTGTCAAAGATTAGTTGGCCATACATTTGTGGGTCCAATTCTGGGTTCTCCATTCTATTCCATTGGTCTATGTGTCTGTTTTTATGCCAACACCATACTGTCTTGATTACAGCTTTGTAGTAGAAGCTAAAGTCTGAGATTGTGATATCTCCAGCTTTGGTTTTATTTTTCAGCATTACTTTGGCGATTTGTTGTCTTTTGTTGGTTCCATACAAATTTTAAGATTGTTTCTTCTAGCTCTGAGAAGAATGCTGATGCAATTTTGATTGGGCTTACATTGAATGTGTAGACTACTTTGGGCAGTATTGACATTTTTAACAATGTTTATTTTTCTAATCCATGAGCATGGAATGTTTTTTCCAATTCTTTGTGTCTTCTTCAATTTCTTTCATGAATTTTCTGTAGTTTTTAGCATACAAATCTTTTACCTCTTTTGTTATGTTTATGCCTAACTATTTTATGGTTCTTGGTGCAATTGTAATTGGGATCAATTTCTTTCTTTTTGTTGCTTCATTATTGGTGTATAAAAATGCAGCTGATTTCTGTACATTGATTACATCCTGCGACTTTGCTGAATTCATATATCGGTTCTAGCAGCTATTTTGGTGGAGTCTTTTGGGTTTTCCATGTAGAGTATGATGTTGTCTGGAGAAAGTGAAAGTTTAACTTCCTCTTTGCCAATTTGGATGACTTTTATTTCATTTTGTTGTCTGATTGCTGAGGCTAGGACTTCCAACTAAAGGGCCTTTTTTGAGAGGTTTTTGCTTTCTTCAGACCCCTCTTTCTCCTTCCCTGGTCCTCCTAACTCTCCTCATCTTTCAGTTCAGTCACATTTACCATGAGTTTTTCATTAATAAGCTAATTTTTCAATTAATACAATTAATTGGATATTTATGCTCATATTAAAAATACAGGAAAGTAATAAAAAGAATTTTTTTAATGTTTATTTATTTAGAGAGAAAGAGTGAGAGTGGGGGATGGGCAGAAAGAGGGAGAAAGAAAACCCTGAGCAAGTTCCACACTCAACGTGGAGTCTGAGCGTCACTCAATCTCACTACCTACTGTGACATCATGACCTGCGCCGAAATCAAGAGTCTGAGGCTTAAGTGACTAAGCCACCAACGCCTCCAGTTATGTGTTTTTTAAAAAGACTGCAGGGTGTCCCTTTGCAGTAATGTATCATAATGCACTTATTCAAGTCTCCTATATAAAGACATTTAAGTTAGAGGCTCCCGGGTGGCTCAGCCGGTTGAGTGTCCAACTTTGGATCAAGTCATTATCCCAGGGTTCTTGGGTTTGAGCCCTGCATCAGGCTCCACGCTGACAGTGTGGAATCTGCTTGGGATTCTCTTCCTCTCCCTCTCTCTACCCACCCCCCGCTCATGCCTTCTCTCTGTCTCAAAAATAAATAAACCTAAAAAAAAAAAAGGCATTTAGGTTGTTGCCACAACACAAAGCTGCAAAAAATACCCTGAAACACAGGCCTTTGAAGACTTGTGCAGTATTTCCACAGGATAAATTCCTAGCACTGAAATCATTGGGTCAAAGAGCATGCCTTGGTATTTTGCATTTTGATAGATATTCCCAAAGGCAATGCCAACCTATCCATTTTCCTATAGTGCCAATACTGGGTATGTCCCTCCACTTGGATCAGTAAAAACAAACAAGTAAATAACACCCCTATTGCCTTCTTATTTTAATCTGTATTTTTAAAAAATTATTTAGAATAGTCTCAGTGTTCTCATAAGATTTAGATTTGCAAAATGTTTTAGAATTGCAAAGATTGGGGTGCCTAGGTGGCTCAGCTGGTTGAGCTTCCAAGCCTTGATTTGGAATCAGGTCATGATCCCAGGGTCATGAGATCGAGCCCTGCATTGAGCCTCATATCAGGTTCCATGCGGAGTGTGGAGCCTACTTAAGATTCTCTCTCTCTCTCTCTCTCTCTCTCTCAAATAAAAACAATTTGGGGGGCACCTGAGATGCTCAGTTGGTTAAGCGTCTGACACTTGGTTTCGGCTCAGGTCACGATCTCACAGTTTCCTGAATTCAAGCCCCACATCAGGCTCTGTTCTGACAGTGTGGAGCCTGCTTAGGGTTCTCTTCCTCTCCCTCTGCTCCTCCCCCACTCACTCTGTCTTTGTCTCTCTCAAAATAAATAAACTTTAAAAAAAATTGGGGGGGGGGCGCCTGGGTGGCTTAGTCGGTTAAGCATCCAACTTTCGCTTGGGTCATGATCTCGCGGTTCGTGGGTTCGAGCCCCGCATCGGGCTCTGTGCTGACTGCCAGCTCAGAGCCTGGAGCTGTTTCAGAGTCTGTGACTCCCTCTCTCTCTGCCCTCCCCCTGCTCATGCTGTCTCTCTCTCTCCTAGAAATAAATAAAACATTTAAAAAAATTTTTTTGGGGGGTGCCTGGGTGGCTCAGTCAGTTGAGTGTCCAACTTTGGCTCAGGTCATGATCTCACAGTCCGTGTGTTAGAGCTCCACGTTGGGCTCTGTGCTGACAGCTCAGAGCCTTGAGCCTGCTTCGGATTCTGTGTCTTCTTCTCTCTTTGCCCCTCGCTCTCTGCCTCTGTCTCTCAAAATAAAATAAAGACATAAAAATTAAAAATTTTTTTAATTTAAAAAATAAAAAAAAAGAATTGCAAAGTTTTCTTTCCATTTCTCTGTGTTCTGAAACCTGTTTAGAAATTATCTATTCCTTGACTTTTCCAACAGTTTACCCATAAAACCTTCTGAGCTTAGAATCTTTATAAAAGGGAGTTAATGGTATTCTCAATTTCATCTCTGACTACCTGTGAGTCAAAGTTTTTATGTTTTTTTTTTAACATTTATTTGTTTTTGAGAGACAGAGAGAGACAGAGCATGAGCAGGGGAGGGTTAGAGAGAGAAGGAGATAACAGAATTTGAAGCAGGCCCTAGGCTCTGAGCTGTCAGCACAGAAGTCTCCCACGGGGAGATCATGACCTAAGCCAAGTTGGACACTTAACTAACTGAGCCACCCAAGTGCCCCTGATTAAGAAATTTAAAAATGTTTTAATTCTCAACTGAGGGATGGTATTTACACTTTTATTCTTCATTTCTAATAAGAGTGGATAGTGAATTTGGTCCACACTTATCTGAAGATTTTACTCAAATGGGATTTTTTCCTTTGGCTTTGGTCAACTTTTTAATGGTGTATTAAAAGAAAGTACAATCTGTTTGTAAGTTTTTATTAATTTAACCTTAAAAATACATTCCATGTGGCTCAGTCGGTTAAGCGTCTGACTTTGCTTCAGGTCATGATTTTGCGGTTTGTGAGTTAGAGTCCTGCATCAGGCTCTATGCTGACAGCTCAGAGCCTGGAGCCTTTGGATTCTGTTTCCCTCTCTTTCTGTCCCTCCCCTACTCATGCTCATGCTCTCTCTCTCTCTCGCTCTCGCTCCCTCTCAAAAATAAATAAAACATTAAAAATTGTAATACATTACAATATAAATTAGAGGTGCTTCACAGATGTTTTCTCACTGATTAGAACAATCCTGAAAAAGGACAAATACTGTTAGTTTTCACTTGTAAGAGGTCGGTCCCTAGATCAGTCAAAATCATAGAGACAGACTAAAACATGCAGTGTTTTTCCAATCAGACCGGGGCCCCCAAATATGGGGGGATGATTGGTGGAAGTAGGTGGCCCATGCAGGTGAAAGGATGCACCCAAGGCAGAACAAAGGTGATAGAAGTTTTACTGACGACACCCAAAGGGAGCAGCAGACAGGACAGCAGAGGAGAGGCTGTCTGCAGCAAGGCAATGGGTAGGAGCCGTTTTGAAAGCGGGGAAGGTGAGGAGGTATGGCGATGTATGGAATTTTCCCTTTTTTGGGCCCTTGTGCCTGGTTGTAAGTAGCCCATTGGTCAGTTAGGGCTTATGGACATTTTGAGGTCACCTGGTAAGTCTGTCTGTGTTCAGCCAGGGAATCCATGTGGGCCCTTTTGCCTTGATCAGTCTCCATTGCTCAAGCCTGTTGTCTAAAAGCAGCCTCTACAGAACAGTGGGTCCCAGTGGTGGGGCCGGTGGGGGGCAGGGAATGTCTAAGGGGTATGCAGAGTTTCAGTTTGGGGAAAATGAAAAACTGGAGAAGGATAGCGGTGATGGTTGAACAAGAATATGAAGAAATTTAACACCACTTAACTATACACTTACGGCTAAAATGGTCCATTTTGTTACATGTATTTTACAATAGAAAGTATTTTTTGTCCCTGTGGATTTAGTGATCCCTGTTTGTCAGGGATGAAATGAGGTTCTGAGGTCACACCACGAATCAGAGGTAGAGTCAAGATTTAAGCTGAGTGACGTGGATTCATCATCCTACCCTATGTGAGCGCTTCAGAGTCGCTCCCCCCAATATTCCCCACCCTAGGGAACAAGGTTTAACAGTTTCATCCAGCTATCTCCAGGCCTCTGAGGGGGAATCTGCTAAATTCTCGTGTTTTCTCAGCTGCCCAGATGACCACTGAGGGCCCTACCACCACCACACTGGTGGCTGTCACCACCATCACAAAGGACATGAGTATGGTAGCCGTGGTCAAGGTGGCACTGCCCATTGCTGTGTTCAAAACTGCAATTTTGGGACTGGTTGCCTGCCTCTGGTGGAAGAGAAGCAAAGGTAAGTTATTCTGGTCCTCGCCCCCAACCAACCTCCACACTTGGAGTGGTTCTTAGAACCTACCTGCCTCAGAATGACCGCAGGTGCAGGTTAGAAGATGCAGGGGCGCCTGGGTGGCTTAGTCGGTTAAGCGTCCGACTTTTGCTTAGGTCATGATCTCACGGTTCGTCGGTTCGAGCCCCGCGTAGGGCTCTGTGCTGACTGCCAGCTCAGAGCCTGGAGCCTGTTTCGGAGTCTATGACTCCCTCTCTCTCTGACCCTCCCCTGCTCATGCTGTATCTCTCTCTCTCTCCTAGAAATGAATAAAACATTAAAAAAAAAAAAAGAAAGAAAGAAAGAAAGAAAATGCAGATCCCTGCAGGGCTTGAGGTCTGGACTTGGGAGTCTGCATTCCTAAAGGTCTTATCAAGTGGTATCTGTGTGTGATGCAGTTTGAGAACCGCTGCTCCAGACCAATCCCTCCCCACAAATCTGATCATTTTCTAGTTTTTTGTCTCTTCATCATTTCTCATCAGTTCTCAACTTTTGGTTCATGGGGAGGGGAAGGTCAGCCCTGGGAAGAGTAAGGAGAGAGCAGAAGGGAAAGGAAGTTGGTTCAGCTCAGCAAGCATTGGTTGAGGGCCTGGCTCTGGCATATATATATATATATATATATATATATATATATATATATATATATATATAATTTTAATATTTAAAATTTAATTTTGAGAGAGAAACACAGCATGAACGGGGGAGGGGCAGAGAGAGAGACAGAATCTGAATCTGAAGCAGACTCCAGGCTCAGAGTTGTCAGCACAGAACCCAGGGCTCAAACTCACAAACCATGAGATCATAACCTGAGCCAAAGTCAGATGCTTAACTAACTGAGCAACCCAGATGCCCCCAGGGTCTGGCTTACAATTGGAGATATAAATGTAAATAAAACCTAGGTCCTGCTTTCAAGGAACTCAGTGACAGAGGTAGAGGAAAGGGGGTGACTCCCTCATTTAGAAAGGGCTGTGGTAGTCTAGGACAGAGGAGGGGAATCACAGAGAGCTTCCTATAGGAAGTGACACAACAAAAAGTCTCAAAGAGTATAAGAGAATTAGCCAGGTAACTGGTGAAGGTGGTGAAGAGGTCACTGTCCATGCAGGCATAGGAAAGCAGTGGAGGAAGTCTAAGCAGCTCTGTGCCATCAGGAGGCTGGAGATGGGAGAAGAGAACCTCCTAAATCACACCCAAGAGCCTCTGCTCCCAGAGGCAACATGAAGCAGTTTGCCATGCAGATAAATCAGTCTGGGGTGGAGGCGCCCAAGGTGGGCCAGACCAGTCTAATGCAGTGGCAGTGTGGGTGGAGGGAGAGAGCCAGACCTGGGAAGAGTTCAAGAGAGAAAATCAGTAGGACTCGGTGATCAGGCTGGTATAGGGGTCAAGGGAGTGGGAAGAACTTGGATGAAACCACCCAGCAAATTAGAGAACACAGGAGGTCAAAGACCATGTTTGGAGGGGAATGATGATTCCTTAGTGGGGGACGTGTTAGACATACCCGTGTGCATCTGAGCAGAGATGTTCATCAGAAACTTGGATATATGCATTGATAGCTGAAAGAGAGGACAGGGCTAGGGACATTAATGATTTACACCCCCAAGACCCTCCAATACTGATCTGAAATTCCTCTAAAGAAAGATTTCACTGAGAGGAGATTAGCCCTATCAGATATTAAAGCACAGAGGTGAGCAGAATAGACTCTAGATTGCCTGCACTCAAATCCTGGCTGGGGAAACTCTAGTGCAATGGTTGTATTACTCTGTGCCTCAACTTACTCATCAGTAAAATGAGAATAATAATAGTCCTCACCCCGGGGGTTGTCATGACTATTAGATGAAATATGTTGAGAAAAGATCCTGGCACAGAATAAGGACTATGTAGCACTAGTGCTTGTAATTATTAAGCTGCAATAATGAAAATGATTTGATATTGTCATATTAACACACAGATAAACCGATGGAATAAAACAAAATATTTCAAATACAGGACAAAAACATAACCAAATATACATGAGATTTTAGTAGGTTAAAAACTAGCATTTCTAATGAATGGGGAAAGATGACTAATTCAGTACCTAGTGACGGAAACTGAGCAGCCATCTGAGAAAATAATGTTATCTCATAATTTGCACCAAAATAAATTCCATGGAAATCAACCAAAGAGTTAAATGAGGGGAAAGAAGCCTAGCACCAGAAGAAAGCATGTGAGACTATTTTATAACCATGAAGTGGAGATGATCTCCCTAAATATGACATAAAACCTAAGAGCCATGAATAAAAATATTGATGAAGTCAATGATATACAAAGTGTTTTTAATTCTGCAGAGGAAAGATCAGTGGTTGTCTCTAGAGTGAGGATAAGGGTTGGAGATGAAGAAAAATGTGACATAGTCACTGAGGAAATGGAAGACAGTATTTAAGATTTCAACTCAGATGAGAAGCCATAAACTCTGTAAAAGCATCACCGCACATGATCATGTTTTTCCCCATGCAAGTTAGAAATCTCTGGGACTTGGGGCGCCTGGGTGGCTCAGTTGGTTAAGCGTCCGACTTTGGCTCAGGTCATGATCTCATGGTTCGTGGGATAGAGCCCCGCATCAGGCTCTGTGCTGACAGCTAGCTCAGAGCCTGGAGGCTGTTTCAGATTCTGTGTCTCCCTCTCTCTCTGACCCTCCCCTGCTCATGCTCTCTCTCTCTCTCTCTCTCTCTCAGAAATGAATAAAAAAATTAAAAAAAAACAAAAAACAAAAAACCTCTGGGACTTGTTCATTAGGAGTTATGTTCACTTGTTGGCACCAGAGACCAAAAGTAACAGTGCTTAAATAAAACTGATATTATTGTTTTCCCTCATATAAAAGGATGAGGAAGCAGATATCAGGCCACTGTCCTTAGGATTCAGGCTTCTATCTTCCTGTTTCCTGTCCTGGCTACTGGATTCTTTCCTGAATGTTGCCTCATGATCCAAGATGGCTGCTTAGACTCCGGCCATTATTTCTGAATCCAGACGGGAAACAAAAGGAAGGAAGAAAAGAAAAAAAGACTATGCCACACCTATCTGTCCTCCTTTTAAAGAGTCTTCCTGAGGGGTGCCTGGGTGGCTCAGTCGGTTGAGCATCTGACTTCTGCTCAGATCATGATCTCACATTCATGGGTTTGAGCCCTGCATCTGGCTCTGTGCTGACAGCTCAAAGCCTGGAGCCTGCTTTGGATTCTGTGTCTCCCTCTCTCTCTGCCTCTCCTCTGTCTCCACTCTGTCTCTCAAAAAAATAAAGCATTAAATAAATTAACTAATAAATAAAGAGTCTTCCTGAAAATCCTACCCACAACATCCTCCTGAATCTTACTGGCTAGGATGTAGTCCTATGGCCTACATCTATCAGTAGGGCAGCACACTGTCACCCCAAATGAAATCAAGGTTCTATAACTGAGTAAGAAGAAATGAATGGTGGGGCGCCTGGCTGGCTCAGTCAGTAGAGCAGGTGACTCAGCTTGAGGTCGTGAGTTTGAGCCCCATGTTGGGTATAGAGATTACTTAGAAAATCTTTTAAAAAGGTATGAAATGAATGGATATATGCAAATAGCATTCCCTGCCATCAGCCACATCTGGAATTAGAGCTGTGTCAACTAGGTGTGACATAAGGATAGGGGAACACAGGCAGTCAGGAGGCTAGTGAAAGGGCAGGAGTAGAGAGTAGAAGATCAGCAAGGAGCTTGAACAGCTCGAAAGAAAGTAGATTATTAAGGACAAGAGTTCAGGAGGTCAAAGAACAAATATAGCAAACAGGCTGATGGCAAAAGAGAGCTGGAAAGAAAGGAAATTGTAGCATAAAAATGACACTGGCATTTAATATTTCAGAGTTCTCAATCCCAGGGATTAAGAGTCCACGGTATGGCTGAGTGGAGTGGAGGTCACTAGAGTTTGGGGGACATGGGAGTCCCGTGTGTTCAGAGGGTTGTCCCTGTCGATGATGGGACCTCCCAGGATGGTATTGGGAGGTGGAGGGGATGTCTGTGAACCAGGAGCTGATCCTTGGGAAACACTGTAGACAGACTCAGAAGGACAGGAGGGGAGATGGTGGCAGAGGGACAGCAGAGGTTTCAGTGGCAGAGGTTGGAGAGGAACTGGCTGCAGTGCAGACACAGATTCCAGCCCTGAGGTTCAGGAGGTGGGAGAGAGAAACAGCCACCACTCCCCTTCCACTGGCTCACCACCTTTTTCTTCATTCTCCCCCAGGATGAGGCCCAGGATGACAGCGGCATCCTCTATGCCTCCCTCACCCTCTCCAGCCCCTCCCTGCACCCCTCCTATGAAGAGCCCCAGGAAACCCTGTACTCTATCATAAAGGCCCAGTGAGTGGGACTCAATGGGGACTCCCTGAGACTAAGCTGCACAGAGGATCATAACTTCTGGTAATAACCCGGGCCAGACACAGACAGCTCAGAAGCCAGTGGGTATGGAAAGCCACCCAGGATCAGAGAAACAGAGCCATCTGCTTCCATTCCCTCTTCAACTTCCCAGCCTTTGCCCACAAAAATAAAAGTACCAGTAGAATTTGCCTGAAGGCACCCAAGGAGAAACTGATGGCACCTCTGTCTTTTCCTTCTCACCAAAACTGAGCTATTAAGAAGTAGCTCACACCCAAGATCCCTCCTCCAGTGCTTGTGTTCAGTGACTTCCTCCAGGCAGGAGACACCAAACACTGGCAGCCAGCGCAGAGCCCAGGGTCTGTCCCCTAATCTAACCTTTCTACTTCCACTACAGTAACAACCAACATGTACCCATATGCCATGTTAAGTGCATCACTCATGTAAGCATCACCAACAACCTTATATGGTCCTGAATCCACTCACTGGAGGCATAAAGAGAAGACCCAGAATGGTTAGTGCTTTTCTCAAAGCCACGCACTTAGTAAGTGGCTGAGCCAAGATCTGAACGCAGACCTGCCCTTCTCCATGGCCTCCTCCCAGGACTCAGGTCTCACTGCCTTCCCAGATCCCTATACTGTGCTGGCCTCGCACCAGAAACAGGGACTTGCCACAGGGACCAGAGGGGAGGGAGAGATGCCAAGGGAAGCATGTGGTTAGAGATGAACTGAACCACTTAAGCTGATGACCTGTTTTATTAACACATAAACTGCACAGCCGTGACTTTAGCCAATTGACCTGTAGCCGACAAGCCCACACTTAGCAACTTCTCAGGGACCCTCTGAGGGGCTCTCTCTGCTGCTCCTGTGGAAGCGGATGAGAGAGCAGCAGGAGGCAGGAGCACACAGCTATTCCTCAAAGAAGGCTGTGGGGAACTCCCCAGCGTCCTCTGCACATTGCGGCTCCTCCAGCTGCTCCGGCTCTTCTCCAACATCCTCCAGGAGTTGCTCCAGGTCCAGGCCACTGGAGGCTTCATCGTTAGGAGCAACACTTCCAGCCTCCTGAGGACACTGCCAGCCTTCTTTCCCCACCATGGGACAGGCCCCGAGATGAGCTGGTGGGGTCAGCCCTGTGGCTCCATCCTGGCTTTTTGTCTTCAGACAAGCTCGTTCATACAGTCTTACTGTGGGGAGCTTCCTGTTATCTAGCCTGTTATGTTTTTCTCCCTCCTACAGCTTTGACCCATCGACTCCCATACCACCCTAGGGTCCCACCCCAAAGCCCTCTGGCAGGACTCCTGGAGCCTCATGTAGGTAGAGGTGAACAGGGAGGACTTTGAGTGGCACCCCTTTGTTTGCAGAGTGCACAGTCTCCTGGAATTTCTCCAGAGAGTGAGGAGTCCTGGGCAAGGAGTCAGAGCTGAGAAAATTGCATGTGTCTATTACATGACATTTGCGGGCATAATGCAAGCTCTGGAGCATTCAGAGAAGTAATTTTTTTCTTAGTTTCTGCTCTCAAAGGGCACAGTGCAGAGAGAACATTTCCAGAAAAAAAGTGTCCAACACAGGGTGTATCTAACGCTGAGTGAGTAGTATAGAGAATGCACTGCAAGAGTTTGAAGAAGGGTTGGAAAAATCAGGGGAAGTTTTTCTGTAGATGAGCTGAGTTGAGCCTGGATCGCTGGATGGTACAGAACAGAGGGAGGCCAGCAGGAGGATCAAAGGCCTGCAGGAGAGAAGGAGGAGAGAAGTCTGGAAGGAAGCAGGTAGTCCTGCCAAACTGGAGCAAGGAGCTGGTCTTGGAGAGGACTGGACAAAACAGTTTGCAATGTGGAGCCACTGAAGACTTGCGAGTACGAGTATCTAATCATATGGGTCAAGTTTTCCTAAGAGTTTACACAAAAAAGAAGCTAAAAGAAACTTCTAAGAGTACAATCACTATGCCCCCCCCCCTCCCCCGATGCTGCTTTCCCACTGTTCCCGAGGCCTCTCTAATGGGTCATTTCCACCAATGTTTGTATCCACCCAGGACTCCTCTTTTCTGAAAACACAGTCAAAGCCGTTCGGGCAGCAAAGGGGTTGATTAGCCCCAGTGACTGAAGGGTTCCACCGTGGATCTGGCTAGAATTCAGCACTCAGATTTCTCCCAGGGTCTTTCTTCTAACTGCTCATTTCTGCCCCCTACAGTTCAGCTTCATTCTCAGCCTCCACTTGGCCCCAGCGCCATGGGCTCTTCCCACTGGGTGGCAAATGATCTATCCTCTCAGGTCAGTGTGTTTTGCTTTTCATTTTTTTAGTTTTTTTTTTTTTAATATTTATTTATTTTTTTTTCATTTTTTTAGTTTTTATTTAAATTCCAGTTAGTGAACATATAGTGTAGCATTTAGTTTCAGGTGTACCTATAGTGATGTATGTAAATATAGTGATTCAACACTTTCATACATCTCCCATGTCAGTCTTGCAGGAAAGAACTAGACTTTTCCACTAGCTCCAGCAAAACCCCTAAGATGACCAAGCCTGGACTAGCTTAGGTGACCTGTTCATCCTGGAGACAGTCAGTGTGGCCAAAGAGGTGTGTTGGCTCTAGATGACCAGACCAGAGTCATAGGCAAGAGTACCATGTTCTGGAAAGTAGTCGGGACTGGAATTGTATTTGTACAAGTTGAAAGTGCATAGTTCTCAATAACTCCCATCCCCTCCTTTTCATCCCCCTTACAGCCCTGAAGCTATTGGATCTACACTCCACATATCAGATGGGGTCGCTGATGGCCACGGAGGCACAGTGCTGCATTGGTAGGCCCACGGCTGGCCCCTACACTCCCTCTGCACACCAGTGCCTTCCTCGTACTCTGTGTCCCAGAAGCTGGGGAATCTGGCCAAGGGCCCCACACCATGGTAGTGCTGAGGCTGGGTGCCCACAGCACCATCTTTGCTTCATTTATCTTTATTTGATGACTGGCAGGGATCTGGGCAGCTGTGGCTGCACTGCTGGTCTGGGAACCGTGCACTCTTGTGGTCATCAAACTGGCCAACCCCAACTACAAATCTATGTATAGCAGCTTCCTCTTTTTTTTCACCTTTGGTGACCTCCACCTGGCCTTTGTGCATGCCTGGAAAATAACTCCCAGTCTGGCCCTGCCCCCACAGCATCAACCCAGGGGACTGTATGGATGGAGGGCCTGGGGCACAGTTGTGAAGAGGGCCACAGCCAGAACAGCATTTCTGGGAGAAGAGCAGGTACCACTGACTTCTCTTGCCTGGAAGTCTGCAGTAGTTTCCTAACCAGTCCAGCTAATTCTATTCTTGCCCTACTCTGACCACTTCATTCAGAGTAGTACTTTAGAACTATCAGAACAAGAGTAGTTACTTTTTAAAAAAAAATTTTTTTTTTTTTAGTTTTTATTTATTTTTGACAGAGAGACAGAGCGTGAGCTGGGGAGGGGCAGAGAGAGAGAAAGGAGACATAGAATTCAAAGCAGGCTCCAGACTCTGAGCTATCAGCACAGAGCCTGACACAGGGATTGACCCCATGAACTGTGTGATCATGACCTGAGCTGAAGTCGGATGCTTAACTGACTGAGCCACCCAGGCACCCCAAGAGCAGTTACTTTAAAACATAAATGAGACCAAGTCACTAGCCTGCTCAATAGCCAAGGCTTCTCTTTCAGTACAAATCCAAACCCTTAACCGTGGTCCTTGATGGCCCGGCCTAACTCTGTCCTCATTTGTTGCCATTCTTCCCTGGCACTCTACAGTGTCTAACCCCAAAGTCTTGCTGCTCAAGCAGGTCAAGCTGTCCTGCCTCAGGACGTTTATACCTGCTGTTCCTCTGCCTGGTATGCACAACTGTCAGATCCTCATATGGTTGGCTTTCTTCTCATTCAGTTCCCTGTTCAAACATCATCTCCTTAGAGGCTCTTCCTAACCACCTTAAATGAAAGAGTCCATGTTCCCATCTTGGTACTCTATCCCCTTTTGCCCTCCTTTTCTTTCATATCACTAAGCACAATCTGTAATTATTTGGTTTACTGTTATTGTTGTTTAATTGTTTTTCTCTCTAGAATGTAATCTCCATAAGGGACAGGGAGTTTGTCTAGCTTGCTCACTGTTGCATCCCCATGACCTAGGGCAGTGCTTGCAACATTGCAGATGTTAAATATTCCTTGAACAGATGGATGAAAGTCAGATGACTAAGGTGTTATTTCTAAGCCCTGCGCCTTCACAGCAAACCTCTATCTTATGAGAAATAAGCAATTGGCCCAAGTGTCCCCCTGCTGCTGGTGCTGCTAAGTACCAAATTTTATGATTATCACTATTAATGATTAACATTTATGTTAGGACTGTATGATTTTCCATGCAGTTTTCTATTTTTATTTTGGACGACTCTCCCAAGAACATTCTCCCATTTTACGGAGGCCCAAAGAAGTGGCACACAGCGGAGCCAGTCCTTGGTCCTAGTTGCAGAAAGTGATACCAGTGACTGTCCTTGCTGGAAAACCGGCTTCTTGCAAGAGCTGTAAGTGATCACCCTGATTTCTCCGACTCAGCTGACTGGGTCTTCTGGTCTAGACGTCAGTTCGTTGGCTGAGGGGCTTCCCTGACCACCCTAAAGGGGGCTCCGTGACCAGGCACAACCACGTCCGCTGTGCCTAGGACCCTCTTTCGGCTCCGCTCCTGGGCCACCGGGTCTTCGCTCAGCGCTTGCCAGGAGTCTTCATCTCCACTGCGTTCAAACACGTCACCGGCCACCACCACGGTGCCCAGGGCCGTACCCGCCACCACCACGCTCACGTCCCTCTGGCCCCCATGGCCCGGCGTGGCCCACACCTCGAGCCCTGGCCCCAGCCTCAGGGGCCGCTCCTCACCTAGCCCGTGGGTGAGGTAGCGGCCCCCGGGGAGGCAGAAGTCGTGCGAGACCAGCAGAGCCGCCCCGGGAAACAGCCCCAGGTTCCCGATGTGGTCCGAGTGTCCGTGGGTGCCCACCACCAGAGTCACGTCGCCGGGGGCCACGCCCTGCCGCGCCAGGGCCGCCAGGAGTGTCTCCCGGGCCCAAGGGCCCCCGGTGTCCACGAGGATGGGGCCGCGAGCTGCCTCCTCTAGGGCGGTGTTCGCCCCGCCGCCCTCGGGCGGGGACTCTTCGTGCCCGGAGACCGAGCCCCAGGCGTGGGGTAGCACCAACGTTACGGAGCCGTCTGCTCGCACCGCGTCGCCCACCCCTTCGGGCTCCGCGTAGCCCTGCAGCAGGACCACCACCGAGTAGGGGTCGCCGCGCACCAGCAGAGGCGGCTCCCCGAGCAGCGGCTCGGTCCGCACCAGACCGCTCATGGCAAGAGATGGACGACTGGGGAAGGAAAGCGGGGTGTGGGATACTGTCTAGTCCCTTCAGGTTCCCACACGCGCCCTGCCGCCGCCGAGTGGCACCTTCCAGTTCTTGGTTCTTTGCCACCCCCTCACACCCTTAAGGTGGTATCGCCCCAACCCCGGCCCGTAGATGGTATCGTCCAATTTTCCTTTAGCGTGAGCTCGCCCGGCAGTCCCTCAGTGTCTTCGACCGTCGCCGCGCTCCTATGCGGTAGGTCCCCACCCATCAACCCTCTAAGGATATCCTCTTTATTCCCCTTATTCTAACCGGAGCCGCTCCCGGCCTTGGACATAGTTTCATCGCTTCTTTTAATTACTGTCCCATTCCGTGGGAACACGGGCCCTCGGAAAAGAGTGAGGATTTTGTCCCCTCCGAGCTCCCGTAAGCCCACAGTACGGTGGCCGAGACGCACTGCCACACGCTGCTTTTTCTCACGCTGGCGCCTAGAGGGGCTCCTTGCAAATCACTGGACTGGACTGGACTGCAAATTACAAAGCACTACTAGCTTCTAACAGACGGCGACCAACGGCCTTATTCTCTGGGCGCTGCTATATCGGCCAGCTATGTTGTATGCAGGTCAGTTGTTTGAAACTACAGGCCCGGCTGCTATTTTAAAAAATTTACTAGCGATGTAGAAAATTTGGCACCTGTGATATTCCATTGTGGGCCCTCGGTGAAGTTAGACCGAATATCTGCCCCACCTAACTTATCAACATCGCCCCATTCTGATACAGCGTCTCCCTCGCGTTAAGTTTGTTGGCCCGTAGCCTCCTAGATGCAGGCAGTGTGTGTGTGTGTGTGTGTAGGTCGCAGACGATGTCCTCGCTGGCTTCTTCCTTGTAAGGGTCTAAAAACAGATCCCTGAGGGGCAAAGTGACTTTCCTAAGGCCCACAGTTCCAGTGCCTTCACTGACCTCTGGGTGGGGTGGAGAGTAGTAGAGATATTTAAAGGGGAAAGCCTTCAATACTGTCACCACACACACCTGACAGTTAAGGGCTAGATGGCAGGCAAAAGGTTCATCTGTTGGGGCAGGCCTTCCCCTACTGCTCCCACCTTTGTCCCCATAGCCATGCCATGCTGTACCACCAGGATCCTGCCTGAGACCAGATAGGAGAGAATAACTACAAGCTCTGGGGTGGGATCACTAGCACATATTCACAAACCCTTATGTGGGGCAGGGATTGCTCAGACTTCAGACGGTTCTTCTCCAAGACCCCTGCCCCTCCTGGGGTCTCAAACAAAGGCAAGGGTCAAAGATCCCCTGGGTCATGCTTGGGATGCCCTGGTGTGTCAGTCATCCCTTCCTGCTCTTCCTCTTCTTCCTCCACCTCCTGATCTTCCTCCTCCTCTTCTGTCTTCTCTTGCCCATCTGTGGTCTTTTCATTTCCTGTCCAAGTTTCCTGTAGACATGCTAGTTTGGGTGATAGAAAACAATGTGGATATTAGTCCTGGGGGCAGGGGAGGTTGTGGCCTGGCAGGAAAGGGGCCAGCCCCATACACTTACCAGTTTCAGCAGCGGGGAGCACGTGACCTTCACAGAGAAAATGCTGTAGGGGCTGCTCCTGATGGTGGAAGTACCAGTCTCCCACGACATCTTCAAATTCCTCCAGCATCGTCTCACACTGATCAAATGGAAGGGTCAGAAGGAGCTCTGCTCTCCTGGGCTTTGGAAATCCTCCTTTCTGCTCTTCACTCCCTTTCTGCCCACCCCACCTTGGAGAGGCAGGCAGTCAGGAGACTAAACTCTGCTTACTTGCTGTGTGATCCTCATTCATTCACCAGACATTTACTAGCACCTATTCTGCCAAATAGGCTATTAAACTCTGTGTCTCAGCTCCTTACCTATAAAATGGGAAATGGTAATAAATACCTACCACATAAGGTTGCTGTGAGGCAGCAGCTGGAAAGTATGGGGACCTGAATCTGACACATAGTAGGTGCTCAGTAAGTGTTAGTAGATATTATTAGTCTCTATTATTACTCCTTGATATGCTCCTGGGCCCACTTTAATCAATGACAGAGTCCTCACTCTACCCCCTTCTCCCTGCTCAGAGGTGGACCTCCTTAGGATCTAGATCTCCCCTCAGGTTCCCTTCTTATTGCCTTGGGCAGTGCATTATCCCATCCTACCTGCTTCTTGAGGAATGTGACTTCCACGCTGGGCTCGTCCCACAGCTCCAGAGGGATCCCCAGATCCACTTTCACCCCCTTCTGCACCAGGCCTTTCAGTGTTGCCATGGTCTGACTCTGACCCTGAGAGATGAGAATCTGGGATCAGCCCAACCCACTGTCCCACTTCTTTCTTCCCCTCTCTGCCATATCAGCATTGTCAACTACTAGAGACTCAAGAGTGGAGCTCCATGAGGGTGAGATGAGGGAGTTTAACTATAGAGAGGTCACACTCTCCAGAGCTGGAGGGAGATGGTCCCAGGGGATACCCATTGTTGTTTCTGAAAAGTGGGATAAAAGTGGGATGCTGCCCTAGGGAAGAGTCTGACCTTGGCGTATCTCAGTGAGCCCTTGCGCTCAGCATGAACACTGTAATCCAGGATCCGCTCACACAAATTCTCCAAGGCCTCTTCCAGCCTTGTCTCTCTATGGGAAGAGGGGAAACAAAGACTCCTTGGATGCTGTAGGAGCTCCCAGGGCTCCCTCAGGGGTTGGAAGGAGAGGAGCACCAAAAAGAACTCACGAAACACTGTAAGGGATGTGTCTCTTCCTCTTGCCCGTGTCCAGCACCTGCCCCAGCTCCAGCACCTCTCGAGATCGGCCAGTGCGACTCAGCTTTTCCTGTAGCTCCAGGCTCAGCAGCTTACACACTACATGTCCAAAAGATGTGAAAGACAAATATACCAGCAACTCATTCAGTAGATGAGCAAAAGCAGCAGAGCATGATGGTTACACGTGTAGACTGTGGAGCCAGACTGGCTGGGTTAGAATCCTGACTCAGCCACTTAATAGCTCTGTGACAATTCTGCTGTGCCTTGGCTTCTTCATCTCTAAAGTGGAGATAATAATATAACTCCCTCCTACGTAGGGGAGTTATGATGTAAATAAATCGATCTACAAAAACCCCTAGGATAACACCTGGCATATAGTGAGCACTGTGTAAGTGTTTGCTTTTAATCTGCAGTTATTTATTGAGTTCCTATACCCACAACAGCAATATAGAGAGCAATAAGACCCATGACTCCTATCCACAAGACATTGCTGATGCAGCTGGGGACAAATAAAAAAATGATGACAGTGCAATGTGATGGGCCCTACACTAGAGGTTAACAAGAAATTTAATCTCATTAGGAAATGCAGAATTCATTGAATGGTCTTCCTACCAGCTTATAATTTCCTTAAGGATGAGGGTTGTATATGTTTCACCACTGTCTTCCAGCAAGTAGCACCTGGCCTAGCATGAGGTGGGTCCCAAGAAAGGGAGTGGCCTATACAGAAGTGACAAGCAAACTAAACACAGGGCAGGTAACAAAAGTGCCTAAAATGTTCCAAGCACTATGCCAGGACTTTGGAGACACAGATACTCTCCTTCCCTCCACAGACTTAACAATATAGTGGGAGGTGACAGAAAAGGAAGAAGGCTTCCAAAGGAATTATCTGGACTGGGCCTTGAAGAACCAAATGCAGAAGGGAGAGGGTTATTCCAGGCAAAAGGACAAACAGTGCTAAGGCAGAGAGGATGAGACAGGCTCAGTGACAGGAGAGAAGTTCAGGGTGGCTTAAGCATGGGCACTTTGAAGGAGTTGAGGTACCAAAATGTAAGAAAGGTCAGGGCCATAAGATAAAGAGACTGTGCTAAAGATGGCTGTATGTTGACCACAGGAGGAGGCCTGCAGAGGTGTTACAGCAAGGACTGACATGACCAGGTCTGTGTGTAGAAAAGTGACAGGTGTGGGGAGAAGAGCAGAGGACACAAATGAAGGAGAGGTTAGGTCCAGGTCATGCAGAATACTGACACTGAAATTCAGTGTGAAGTGAGGTGAAGGGGAAAAGAATCCAAGGAGGAAATTAAAGTCAGGAAGGCAACAAACTAGGAAACCAGGGCACTCAATGATCCAGGTCTGAAGTGTCCCTTCTCAGCTGTACACCCCCGCCCCCCACCGATGTAGTGCAGCCATATAAGATGCTGCTCACAGTAAAATCCGTAAGTACAAATCCTCTGCAAAGCCTCCCATGTGTGGGGAACCACCACTTCTGTGGCCTCCTCTGTCTTTTATGAGCTTCAAGGGCTTATTTACTTATCTCCAAACCCGCCCCAGGAGAGCGTGGGGCCTGTAATTTGAGAGCGTCTCTGTAAGGGTGGAGCAGAGGATGTCCAAAAGGTATGAGCCTCGCTCCCAGCTCCCGCAGGCTCCCCAGACTTAGGTTTAGTGGCAAGGGCTAAACACACACTTTAGATGCTCAGTAAAGTAGGAGATCCTGGACACAGTCTCTGAACTACAATTCCCACAAATCACTGGGGCTACTCTAGTAAGTAAAAGCGGGCTTCTCCTGGATGTCCTATGGGAATTGTAGTCCCATACCTCTAGGGTAGCGCTCTACGTTCCCTCCCTTGACCCCCTTCAAATTCAGCCAAGCTCCACCAGAATCTCCCTGAGGTCATCACAGAGATCGAGTGACCCACCCATCACGGTCCATTTGGTTCAGTCCAGACTAAGGAGATGGGCAGAGGGATCCGAATAGGGACTACTCCCTTTAGATACCTTCGCATTTGCTGGGCAAGCGTTCTGTGTCATCATCGTCCTCCTCCTTCGACGTTCCAACCCAAACGCCGTACGGAGCCAAAATGAAAAGCAACATTCCTAACCGCACAGGTCCCATGACAAAGTGCCGTCCACAACCAACAACCCCTTGCTTTCAAACCAACTTCGTAAAAGCAGCGGGCCCTTTAAATTTCGAGGACGGGTCGGCGGGAACTTCTAGCCAGCCTGGCGTCCGAGGCGCACGCGCAGTCCCGGCCCGAAAGGAGGTGGAGACTCAATGCGTTCCCGGCTGTCCCGCCTCGGTTTTGTGGCGCCTCCTGGAGTCCTGGTTGCCGGGTAGTGAAGGAATAAACTGAAGTTAGTTGCAGCTGGACGGTGTGCTCCTTACACGCAGATAGAGAAACCCGTTTTTTATAACACTTCAGGCCGTGAGCCTAGGAGACTCATTCCGGTTCGGGGAAGGGGTAGTGACTTGCTTTCCGTCTCTGCCAGGACCTGTTCCCGGGAGGGGGCGGGGCGAACATGGCGCCGAGCGCCGGGTGAGAGGCGCTTTGGCGGCGGTGAGAGACTTTTAATGCGTGGGGCGTTCGGCTGGCGGGGACGGGTCTGAGTGCTACCCGGGACGAGGCCCTTTGAAGGCCCATTTGGGAACCGGGAGGAGGACGGTGGGTTGTGTGTCCGTGCGCGAGGGGACTCCGTACGTGTGTGTTTGCATTGGAGGATGTTGGGGGGAATGAGGTGGGCTCAGTGCCTTTTTTGGCGCTGTACCCATTGCCTGGGGACCTTCGACTTGCTTCCTTGCTGGGGAGGCCACTACCCAGGTCTAGCTCATGTTAACCATCTTCTGTGAAGCTTTCCTGCCAACTCCGCTGACCTGAGGGGCTCCTGAGGCCGTAGCGTGTTTCGGGAGTTGTTTACTGGCAGAGGGTACGGAGGGTATTAAAAGATTATTAAGAGTTCACCAGTGGCCTGGTACACGACAGCGTCTTGTATACTCGGCGCCAGGCACAGAATATGTGTTAAATAAATGTGTTCCGTGAACATACGACTTAAACCCGTGGAGGCGGAGACCAAATTCTCTTTCGCCCCTCCCCCCCACTGTGCTCACCCCTCCAGCACACCCCCATCAACACCTCACAGTCAGTCCTAAACACTTTTGACCTTAGTCTTACTAACTTGAAGCGAGCCATTCTGCTTTTGGCTACAAAGCAGGTTCCGAGCTTAGACCTATATGTTCATCGAGAGAATAGTGGTGTCTTGTACACTAAATCTCTAAGCCTTACAATTCACTGATTTATTCAGCAAATATTTACTGAGGACAGTGGCTCGGGCACCAGTCTGGAGTCTTGGAATACGTCAGTGAACACAACACATGGTGGGGTCTGGAAAGGGAAGGTGTGCTGGTGACAAATAATTATAAATGATACAGTATATATTACCAGATGTTAAATACCATGGGGGGGAAAAGAGCAGAGTGGGGTTGGAGTGTGGTATTAAATAGGGTGATGGGAATAAGCAGCCAAGCTAACATCTGGGGAAGAGCATCGAGGCAGAAGGAAGAGAGGAAAGGCCATAAAGCAAGAGCTTGCCTGTGAGGTTTGAACAGCAGGAGGAGAATGAGGCTGGATCAAGATAGAAGAAGGAAGGAAAACTGAGATCACAGAGATGTGATTAGGGTGAGGGCAAATTATGAAGGGCCTTATCGACAATAATTAGGATTTTGGATTTTACTGTAGGACAAATGGGGAGCCATTCCAAGGCTTTGAGCAAAGAAGTGACCCAATTTGATTTATATTTTGACAGAATCAGTCTGGCTGCTATGTTGGGAAGAGATGTGGGGAGCAAGGGTAGAAGCAGGAAACCTCATCAGGAGACTATTGGAATTAGCCAGGCGAGACATGGTGGTGACTTGGGCATGCCGCGGGAGTGGAGGAGTCAGGTTGGATCACCTAACTGATTTGATTTGAGGGCTCACATAAAGAGTGAGTACCTGGATAGATGGCATTGCCACGAAGATAAAAGAAACAAGGCCAGAGCTGGTGGGGAGGGAGAGATCAGGAGTTCGGTTGTAGAAGAGATTTTAAGTCGGCAGTTTGATATACAATGCTGGTGTTAGGAAGAATGCCCTGGACTGGGGATATAAATTAGGCCATCATCAGCCTATAAGCAATACTGAAAACTGACGGTAGTTGACATTACGAAAGGAATTAAGTGTAGTTACAGAAGAAGACTAAAGACTGGGCCCAGGACACTCCAGTATTAGGCAGATGGGAAGAGGAAGAACTTGTCAAGGAAACTAAGAGGGGGTGGCCAGTGTGGTAGGAAGAAGCCAGGAGAAGGTAGTGTGCCGTGGAGTAGTATCTTCAGGAGGGAGTGGTCCAGCTATACTAGATGCTGCCAGCAGGTCAAGTATAATGATGACGGAGAGTAGACCTTGGGTTCCACGATGTGGAGTCATCAGCGACTTGAGCAGTTTCAGGGACCTGGTGGGGTCAAAAGCCTGATTGGAGTAGGTGCAAGGAGAGGAAGTAGAAACAGTTCAGATAATTCTTTCAGGGTGTTTGGTTGCCAAAAAACAGGGCTCTTCTAGAGAAAGTGGAATGAAGAAAGTAACATTTTTTTAATGTTTTTATTTTTGAGAGAGAGAATGAGAGCATGAGCAGGAGAAGGCAGAGAGAGAAGGAGACACAGAATCCAAAGCAAGGCTCTGAGTTGTCAGCACAGAGCCCAACACAGGCTCGAACTTGAGAACCATGAGATCATGACCTGAGCCGAAGTCGGACACTTTACTGCCACCCAGGTGCCCTGAAAGTAACATTTAAAATTCTTAATTGTGGTGAAATACACATAACATAAAGCTCACCATCTGAAACAATTTCACGTGTACAGTTTAGCAGGATTAAATACATTCACAGTGTTCTACAAGCGTCACACCATCCATCTCCAGAGCTCTTCATGTTGTAAAACTGAAGCTCTGTTAATACTAACTCCCCATTCTTCCTCCCCTAGCCCCAGCAACCCCATTCTGCTGAGTCTATGAATTTGACTCCACTAAGAACCTCATAAAAGTAGAATCATAACACTGCCCTTTTCTGGCTCCCTTGTGTCCTCAGGGTTCACCCATGTCCTAGCACATGTCAGAATCACCTTCCTTTTTAAGGCTGAATCCTAGTCCGTTGTGTGGAGATAGACCACTGCCTTGTTTTCTTGAGAAAGGAGAAATAAGTGCATTCATTTGGTAGGCTGATGGGAACCACCAGCCAGGTAGGTTGAAAACATGATGCAGGAAGATGGGAGCAGTGTTGGAGTTGGCGAGGGGCATGAACGGCTTCTCTATGGTAACAGGCGGGAAGGCAGAAGTTGTGGGTACCAGTGCTGTTAGGTTGATGTGGTGGGAGTCTGTGGAGGTCTCTTCTAATGGAGTAAAGAGAGGAGAGGTCGTGCCATGTAGGACAGAGGGGGACTGAGTGCACTGAGGGGTGGTATGATTGTCAGGCAGCATGAGGGGAATGTGGGACCATTGGAGCACCGGGGTGACTCAGATGGTTAAGCATCTGACTTTTTTTTTTTTTTTTTTTAAGTTTATTTTGAAAGGAGAGAGAGAATTCCAAGCAGGCTCCACACTGTCCGAATGGAGCCCTACATAGGGCTTGAATCCACAAGTCATGAGGTCATGACCCTAGCTAAAATCAAGAGTCAGATGCTTAACCAGCCGAACCACCCAGATGCCCCAAGTGTGTGACTCCATCTCAGCTCAGGTCTTCTTTTTTTTTTTTTTAAGTTTATCTATTTTGAGAGAGAGAAAGAGGAGACCTAGAGGTGGAAGGGGAAGAGGGAGAGAGGAATTTTAAGCAGGCTTCACACCCAATCTCACAAAGTGTAAGATCATGATCTGAGTGGAAATCAAGAGTTGGATACTCAACTGACTGAGCCATCCAGGCACCCCTCAGCTCAGGTCTTGATCTCAGGGCCATGAGTTTGAGCCCCACATTGGGAAGAAACCCAAAGCTGGAGGATGTAAGTAACTTGCCCAGATAACCTAGCTAAGTAATCTAGGGCCAGGGTTTAAATTAAGGACATATCCATTCTTGTCTATCTCACTTGAACAGCACCTGGCACAGAATTGGAGCTCAGTACATTTTGTTGAACTGGATCAGATCGCTACCTGCTTCTTTTACAGCCAATGCTGATTCACATAGAGATGGACAGAAGGACTCCCCACCCCCCAAGTTCCTTCCCTCACATCTCAGCAGTCTTTGGTTGTAGCCTTTCCTTAACGAATAACCCTCTTCTTTGGGTCTCACGTTTCTTTTTTTATCTTTTCTGCCCACCCATCCCCCTGCCAGGATCTCCATCTCTCCACCCCGGGGTATCACTCTTTGGGGGAGGGAGAAAGAGGCTCCAGAATGGCTGAAGAGAAGAAGCTAAAGCTCAGCAATACTGTGCTGCCCTCGGAGTCGATGAAGGTGGTGGCTGAGTCCATGGGCATCGCCCAGATCCAGGAGGAGACCTGCCAGCTGCTGACGGATGAGGTCAGCTACCGCATCAAGGAGATCGCACAGGTACCCCGACTGCTCCGCCTGGCCGTACATTGTATTAAGGATGCTTTACAGACCCCCTTCTTCCTCCAGCTCCTGAGCTGATGTTTGTTCTCTACCCCCAGGATGCCTTGAAGTTCATGCACATGGGGAAGCGGCAGAAGCTCACCACTAGTGACATCGACTACGCACTGAAGCTCAAGAATGTCGAGGTGATTGGGACACGTGGGACTGAGGTTGGCGGGATTGGTGGGGAGCAAGGTGGTGAGACTCATCCTCCCAGACGCTGCATTTGCCTTCAGCCATGCCGCCTCAGGCTCCCTTCTCATCGCAGTGTCTCTGTCTCTCTCCTGATCCAGCCACTCTATGGCTTCCATGCCCAGGAGTTCATTCCTTTTCGTTTCGCCTCTGGCGGGGGCCGGGAGCTTTATTTCTATGAGGAGAAAGAGGTTGACCTGAGCGACATCATCAATACGCCTCTGCCCCGGGTGCCCCTGGACGTCTGCCTCAAAGGTTGGGGGCAGGGAGAGCAGGGTGGCAGGGAGGAGGGAAAGGGGTTGAGGAGACTCACAAGTGAAGAAGCCCTCAGTGTGAGATCGCTAGGGAGTTGCAGGAAGTGGGGACAGGACAGAAAGCACATTCTAGTGTGGAGTGACTCCTAGTGTCCGTATCCAGCTGTACAACTTGACACCTTCTTTCCTCACAGCTCATTGGCTGAGCATCGAAGGCTGCCAGCCAGCTATACCTGAGAACCCACCCCCAGGTAACCTCCTCTGTGCCCAGGACCCGCCCCTCTCTATCTCATGTCCCTTCTCCTTCCTTTACATCCCCTGCCACTCTTGTCACTCCTGCCGTGATGGCTTTCCCACCAGCTCCCAAAGAGCAGCAGAAGGCTGAGGCCACAGAACCCCTGAAGTCAGCAAAGCCAGGCCAGGAGGAAGATGGACCTTTGAAAGGCAAAGGTCAAGGGGCTGCTCCAGCTGACGGCAAAGGTCAGTACTGCTAGGCCAGGCCCCTTGGGGCTCCTGCCAGATGGCTATTTGTGAGGTGGCTGAGGGCAGGACAGAGGGTGACACCTGTGGCCAGAGAGCCCTGGAAAGGATCAAGAAACCATGGGGGTGCCTGGGTAGCTCAGTTGGTTAAGCGTCCAGCTTTGGCTCAGGTCATGATCTCACGGTTCGTGGATTCGAGCCCTGCATGGGCTCTGTGCTGACAGCTCAGAGCCTAGAGCCTGTTTCAGATTCTGTGTCTCTCTCTCTGACCCTCCCCCACTCATGAGGTCTCTCTCTCTCTCTCAGAAATAAATTTTTAAAAATTAGGGGCGCCGGGGTGGCTTAGTCGGTTAAGCGTCCGACTTTCGCTTAGGTCATGATCTCGCGGTTCGTGGGTTCGAGCCCCGCGTCAGGCTCTGTGCTGACTGCCGGCTCAGAGCCTGGGGCCTGTTTCGGTCTGTGACTCCCTCTCTCTCTGACCCTCCCCTGCTCACGCTGTCTCTCTCTCTCTCTCCTAGAAATTTAAAAAAAAAAAAAAATTAAAAAAAAAAAAGGATCAGGAAACCTGAGAGGAGCCTGGTCCTAGGCCTTTTCTGGAGCCTTTGTTTTCAAACCTGTCTTGGCTATTCACACAGGGAAAGAGAAGAAGGCACCACCCCTGCTAGAGGGGGCCCCTTTGCGACTGAAGCCCCGAAGTATCCACGAGCTGTCCGTGGAGCAGCAGCTGTACTACAAGGAGATCACCGAAGCCTGTGTGGGCTCCTGTGAGGCCAAGAGAGCGGTGAGGCCTGCAGACCTGCTCCTCCCTGCCCAGGGCCCAGGACATTCCTTCTCTATGAAGTTCCAGGAATCCCTCCTAGTCTCCACCCTTGCCCCCACCCCTCACTTGCTCCCTCTCGCCCACCCACAGGAGGCGCTGCAGAGCATTGCAACAGACCCAGGACTCTATCAGATGCTGCCACGATTCAGCACCTTCATCTCAGAGGGGGTGAGAGGAGGCAGAAGGCCAGGACCCAGGATGAGGTTCTGGGCGGTGAGGAGGCAGCCGGGGAGCTCATCGGAGGGTCTCACTGCCCCCTCTCTTCCCCCTCCCGCAGGTCCGTGTGAATGTGGTGCAGAACAACCTGGCCCTGCTCATCTACCTGATGCGCATGGTGAAGGCGCTGATGGACAACCCCACACTGTATCTAGAAAAATACGTGAGCAGCCCTGCCTACCCACCTTTCAGCCCAGGGTTGGGCACCCTGTTGCCACCGACAGGAAGCCATTCATCAGAATTGGCCAACTCGCCACTTCTCCCTTAGGTCCATGAGTTGATTCCAGCTGTGATGACATGTATTGTGAGCAGACAGCTGTGCTTACGGCCAGATGTGGACAATCACTGGGCCCTCCGGGACTTTGCTGCCCGTCTCGTGGCCCAGATCTGCAAGCATTTCAGCACTACCACTAACAACATCCAGTCCCGGATCACCAAGACCTTTACCAAGGTGAGTAAGGTGGAGGAGTGCAGATGGTCTCGCATCTCCACCCCAGGGTGGCGTCCAGGACAAAGAGCTTCACCCACACCAGAGGTGGGTCAGTGTGGCTAGAGGAAGTGACAGTGGAAAGATGGGGGACACGGACAGGGACTGGAACCTGAGCCACATCTGTTAGTGTCGAAATGATCCACAACAGAAGTGTGTTTGTTCCTTAACAATCAGCCTCTCAGGCCCTTTTCCCCGGTGTTTCTCCCTTCCCCTTACAGAGCTGGGTGGACGAGAAGACCCCATGGACCACACGTTATGGCTCCATCGCCGGCCTTGCGGAGCTTGGACACGATGTGAGACCCTGGCGTGGGGAACACTGCAAGAAAGGAGGCGTCATGGGTCCTAGTGGGCAGGGGCCCCACCTATGAGATCTGTGGTGACCCGAGGGCTCTGGCCCGTCCTTCCTTTCCAACAGGTGATTAAGACTCTGATCCTGCCACGGCTGCAGCAGGAAGGGGAGCGGATCCGCAGTGTCCTGGATGGCCCGGTGCTGAGCAACATTGACCGCATTGGAGCTGACCATGTGCAGAGCCTCCTCCTGGTGACTAGAGCCCCCAACACTCCCCTCCCCTGACTCCTTCCCACCACCCCTCCCCCAACACACAGGCCCAACGTTCAGTAAACAGCGATTGTCTTTTTATTCACTCATTGCATCTTTGCCTCATGTTCCAACACTGTTGTGCAATTGGAGAGACAAAGGCGAGAGGTTAAGCGAGAAGTAAGAGACCATAACTGATACCCTGTGAACCCGCCTAGACTGGGCCGCCCCCGAGGCTTCCCCATCGCTGTGCTGCATTCCATGCAGGGCATCCCTTGTGGACCAACCACCCCTTAGAAATCACAAGTGTTTCAGCAAGTTCCTCATCTACACTCGTGCTGCCTGGGGTTCCTTCTGAAGAAAAACCGGTGTTCCTCACACATACTGCCAGCCCAGCAGCTGGCCTGCAACACAACAGACTGAAATAACAGGGAGTTTCCTTTCTCACCCTTTCCTTGTCCCTTCCTGAGAGTCCTAGCCCTCCACCTACCTGGCTTTTCTTTGCTTTCTCTCTGCAGAAACACTGTGCCCCTGTTCTGGCAAAGCTGCGCCTGCCACCTGACAATCAAGATGCCTATCGGGCAGAATTTGGGTCCCTCGGGCCCCTCCTCTGCTCCCATGTTGTCAAGGCCCGGGCCCAGGCTGCTCTGCAGGCTCAGCAGGTCAACAGGACCACCCTGACCATCACTCAGGTCAGGGACTCGGGGGGGAAGAGGTGTCTGGTGAAGAAACATGTGGGAAGGGGGCTGGCAGTGGGGACAGGGCCATGGTTCCCTTCAGGGTGGGGACTCACAGATGTGAGCTTGCTTTTGTAAAACACCGCACCCTCTGAGTGAGACTCTTGGGGGAGTCTGAGCCCCTTAGTGGATGATTCCCCAACACCAGTGAGACGTGCTGCGGAGCAGCAGTAGGTGCTCCTCCGTTTCATGGACTTTCACATTTCCTTCTTGCCTCCTCTTCATGCAGCCCCGGCCCACGCTGACCCTCTCCCAGGCCCCTCAGCCTGGCCCTCGGACACCTGGCTTGCTGAAAGTCCCTGGCTCCATCGCACTGCCTGTGCAGACCTTGGTGTCTGCGCGAGCTGCTGCCCCGCCTCAGCCTTCCCCTCCTCCAACCAAGTTTATTGTAATGTCCTCATCCTCCAGCGCCTCATCCACCCAACAGGTACTGGGAGCCAGGTGGGACCACAGAGGGTAGGAAGCATGACCAGGGTTACCTCCCAAGTACCATGGGGTCCCCAGAGGAGAGCCCGGTCCCCCCTGGACCTAAAGACAGGAGCAGAGAGGAGCGCTTCACTGAGGCCCGTGAGGCATAGCTGCTCATCCTGAGTACGGGAACAAACAAATCATCAACTCTTCTGCTGGAGCAGGTGACTTCTCCTCCAGGCAGCGCATTTCCTTTCTCCCCCCAGGTCCTGTCCCTCAGCACCTCAGCCCCTGGCTCAGGCTCCACCACTACCTCTCCCGTCACCACCACGGTCCCCAGCGTGCAGCCCATTGTGAAGCTGGTCTCCACCGCCACCACCGCACCCCCCAGCACTGCTCCCTCTGGTCCCGGCAGTGTCCAGAAGTACATCGTAGTCTCTCTTCCCCCTACAGGGGAGGGCAAAGGAGGCACCACCTCCCATCCTTCTCCAGCTCCTGCCCCATCCTCAGCCCCTTCCCCGCTTGGGGGCAGTGCCCTCTGTGGGGGAAAACAGGAAGCTGGAGATAGCCCCCCTCCAGCTCCAGGGACTCCAAAAGCTAATGGCTCCCAGCCCCCTGGGTCTGGCTCCCCTCAGCCTGCGCCTTAATGCTGTCACACAACTGCCAACCTTCCCTCCCTGATTCTCTCTTGTCTCTCTCTCTCTCTCTCTCTCTCTCTCTCACACACACACACGCACACACACACACGCTGGGTGGAAGGAAGTAATAGTTTGCTTTCTCCATGTTACTTTTTTTTAGATATTGTATAGCCTGTTCCTCAGAATAAAAGTTTGATTTATAAATTCTGATCCACCTCAGTCCTTCCTGTGTCAGCGACCACGGGAAGGTCAGTCGTGTCAACCAGGATTGCTCCCCTGGACTCTCAGGACTCTTAAGCCAGGTCCATGACCACGGGCTGGAAGGGTGGAAAAGACAGTATTGTCCTTCTCTGGCTCCACAGATTTTGCTGGGGAGCCTCAGATCCGAATGACATAGGCATCACTGTGACTCAGGTGTCGCACCCACTTGTGGGGGTTGGTGTTGCCACAGGGTCTGAACGAGAGCCTGAGGAAGCGAACCTGGAGGCCGGAGCATGTGTGCCGGGGAAGTTCAAAAGAGAGGCTGGCGGGGCCCAGCCCCAGTGGAGGGGTTGCGGTGGAGGGTCCTTGGCCAGGAGGCCCAGGGAGGCCTGGAACATCCATCTGTAAGGGACAGAGGCCGGGGAAGGGTGCTGAGGGCAGAGGAGGGAGGGTAGGGGGGCCAGGTCCGGTGCATGAGGGGGGTGGCTGGGGCTACACGTGCAGCTGGAAGAGAAGGTCTCAGGGACTTGGCAGCTCATACCTGGAAAAGGCCTGACAGCTGGGAGCCGCCTTGCACCCGAGGCAGGTCCCAGTGGAGGGCTCCGTCCCCGAGCTCTGCCTTCTGTTCGGGGCCGCTCAGCTCCTGAGACAGGCTGGAGTTTGGAGACAAGAGGCACTGCGGTCAGCCTGCCTTCCTGGGGCAGGCGGGTCCCACCCTCCCCACCGCCACCCTGTCGCCCAGGGAAGCTGGCAAAACCTCCCAGGCCCTGTGGCCCCAACACTAACCTGATCACCCCTCGCGGCAGGGGAAGGTGCAGCCTGACGTTGAGAGCCTGGCTGCCAAGAAGAGAGGAACAGGGTAAGCTCCGGGAAGGCAGTGACTTGTCCTCCCTCTTCGTTAACGCCATGAGTAAGGATCAGTGCAAGTACTACCCCCGTTCCCCTGCCCAGCCTTCCTGCAACTAACTGGCAGGATTCCGAAGCCAGTGGACGCATCCGAAGGGGAAAACAACAGGTATTTTGGCCCTGTGTCCTGCCCCACAACCCTGAACCAGGCCTGGGAAACCCCTGACTCGTACCTCTTTGGGGGTAGGTCGCACCGTAACTTCAGGTAAACCTGGAGCCTGGGTGAAAAGACGGTTCTCTTACTCACTGGCCTCTCACTATCCCCACCCGGGGCCTCCATGCGGGGCTGCTGCATAGGTCCATTGTGCCCCAGGCAGGAGAGAGAAGGGATGAAATCCAGCCCAACTCAGCTAAGGGCTGAGTCCATGTGGGGGGAGGGTGTCCTTTTCTGACTTGTGCCCTATTACCACTCCCCCTTCACAATGTGCTTTGGGAACACATATGCATTGGCTTGGATTCCAGAAAAGTTCTAGAAGAGAAAAATGGTCTCACCTGCCTGAGCCTCGGTCCCACTGCACAGAGGGAAAGAGCCGGAAGGGGAGTGGGGAGGGGAGGTCGTCTGAGAGTTGGTACCGCATCACAGTCAGCTGAAGCCAGACAGGAATGGAGGTCAGTTTGGTCTCCTCACACCTGAACTTGCCTCCCTTTCCCACAGCGGACGTGCTAGGCCAGCCCGATCCTGACCTCGCCCTGAGGGGGCTGCAAGCGGAGAATTCGATGAGACTCAAACTCCTCCAGAAGCACTGAGCTGTGAAATGAGACCTCGTCCACCCGGATTCCTGGGCCGTAACCTGGAGGGAAGGAAGGTGGGTTACCACATCGTGGGTGAGAAGAGCAGCAAGGTGGCAGCTGGGGGAGAACCTGTCTCTGATCCACAGAACTTTTGGTAGTGACCTGTACTTAGGAGAGAAGAACCCATTTTCTTCTCACCTCTCAGTTCTGACTTCCCCACACAAAACTCTTCTGTCAGGCCGATGCGCATCTCTGTCATAGAAAAGAATATCAGAAAAGACCACCATATTTATAGCAATGTGGTTGGAACTTGAGGGTGTTATGCTGAGTAAAATAAGTCAGGCAGAGAAGGACAGATACCATATGTTTGCACGTATAGGAGGATTAGGAGGAACTTGACGGAGGACCATGGGGGAGAAGGAGAAAAATAGTGGGGGAGAGGGAAGGAGGCAAACCATGAGAGATTCTTGAATGCCGAAAACAAACTGAGGGCTGATGGGGGTGGGGGAGAGGATAAGGGGGGTGATGGGCATGAGCACTGGGTGTTATATGGAAACCAACTTGACAGTAAACTAAGAAAAATAAAATAAAGAAAAAAAAAAAAGACCACCAAATACCAACAGTCACACACCCACCAAGGAGCCGGTCCCAAACCCCATCCTGGGCCAAGCCTGCAGATTTCTCACCAGAGCCACTGGGAAGAAAGCTCTTGAGCCGGATCTCTCCCTGCACATCTACCTTCAGCAGCGAGCCCTATGAACGGCAGAGAGATACCCGAAGGTGACACCCCTCCCCAACCCCATACGTTTCCCAAGAGCCATCTGTCCTCGGTCCCAGAGCTGGGGGCCCAAACTCACGTTAGATGCTATCAGCACAGACAGCCTCTCGACCACGTCCAAAAACACTTCATTCTTTTGGCTCTGAAGAAGACAGGGGATTTGGAGGCTAAGCGGCCTGGCACAGGCAGAAAGGACAGGCCAGGGGAAGCTAGGACCCTGGGGTGGGGACACAGGGTAGGGAAGGGATTGTCCATGTCCCGGGACACCAGGATCTTGCTCTCTGGCATTCCGGAAAAAAAATCAGGGTCTCTGAATGCATCTCACCTGGTCAGAGCGGCTGGACAGGACGGGGCGGCTGGCTGCACTGCTGGGGGCCACTTTGCTCTGCTGTGTCTCAGCCCCAAACTGTAAAGCACCCAAAGCAAGGAACCTTCAGGTTTGACACTACCCACCACCCCTCACCGTCCTCTTTCCCTCGACTGACCAAGCCAACACTGCTGAGGTCAAAGAGGCTGAAGGGCTTGCTGACCACAGCCTCTGTCTGGATGAAATTCCTTAGCATCTCTGTGGATGTGGTTTGCACATAGCCATAGTCCTGTGGGCAGAGGAAGGACAGCCTGTGGGTGGTCAGTGGAGGGAAGGGGTGAAAATGAATGGACTTAGGCTCCCACTCAGTACATATTTGCAGGGACTGGGGTGCAGTGAGGGAGATGCTTGGCTCTCACCAGCACTTCATCCAGGAGCTCGTAGACAAGAGCCACATTGCGGGATATGGTCCCTTCGCCCAAGGAGCCACAGTAATCGCCCAGGAGAGTGGCCAACCTGAGAAAATAGGCCTGAGTGTGCATATCCCCGTCCTGTCACATCCCCGCGCCCAGGTGCCCAGCCCTGCCTTCCTCACCGGGAGAGCAGCTCTAGGAGGCTGAAGGGAGAAATGTTTTCTAAAGTCGTTGCCACCAAATAGAGGCCGCTGTGTCTGATGTGAATAAAATGACGGTCATCGTGGTGCTGAGGCAGAGGCGGGGAAGAAGCATTAGGAAGAGAGCTGTGATTAAGGGCCCAAGAGACTTACTATCATTGTGCCTTGGGGTCCTTGGGAAACAAGTCAGGGGAGGTGTTAGTACCTACCCTGGAGTTGCGGGAAATTGGGACGCGAGAGGAGCCTGTGCCTGGTGCATGGAGAGCTCTTAATAAACTTGCGTTCACATTGTCTGGCATGACGTACCCCCAGGCAGAAGCTCTCAGGGAAACAGCCCTGGGTGGAAGGAGGCGCCCTCCCCACCTACCTCACGCCCGCCAGGCGCATCCCCCACTCCCCGCCACTGGTTACCATGACAACCGGGGACTCATCTCCGGGCAGTCCCGTCAGCTTCCGGTAGAAGAGCTCAGCCACATCCCGACCGCCACTGTCCCCGCGGACTGACCCGGTGGAAGGACAGCTAAGGAGCCGGCAATACAGGCTGGCCCTGGGGCACCGCTCCCACCCAGGGTCCCCTTCCCGCCCCGCAGGTCAAGGATACAATCCTTGTAGATGAGCGGGTCCCCTTTGGAGGAAAGAATGAAGAACTGGGAGATCATGGCGGTTCTGGAGAGTAGGCAAGGAGACAGCGAAAGTTGGGCCTGCCCCGCCCTGTGGCTCCGGAACAAAAGGACGCGCGTACGCTGGCCCTTTAAGAGCAATTCTCCGCCCGCGCCACCTCAGACCGCGGGAAACTGGTGTCCGCCCCGCCTTTCCTTTCCACTGCCCGCGCCGCTTCTCTGTCATTCAGTCCAGGCTCGCCTGGTGATTGGCCGAGGCTGAGGCTGGCGGCGAGTGGGCGGGGCAAGTGGCCTTCTCTTTGATAGGCCCACAGGCAGCGGCGCCGGTCACGTGAGGGGCGACGTTTCGCGCCAATTTCGGTTGGTCCGCAGTAGCGGCGGGCGTTTTCTGCCGTCCCGGGAGTGAGAGCTCTGAACTTGCCAACTGCTGTCGCACGGGCGATGGCAGTTAAGGACTACGTGCTCGAGAAAGGTGGGGATATACCAGCTTTGGAGGACCGTTCTACGCGGAAAGCCAGCCAACACCTGTTGGTGTGAGCTGGAGTCCTGGGGGGCTCGGCTTTGCGTGCAAGGCCAGAGGCAGGGTCGGGAGGCGGAGGGGCCAAGTCAGACGGTGTCTAGGAGGAGCACGAGTCGCCGAGTTCGGAGAAGAGCCGGTTATCGTGTCTGGGGAAGTAGTCGGGGTTGTGGGAGGTGGGGGCGACGGACAGTCCGGCTCGGGGTTCCAGAGGGGGACAGTCGCGCCCAGGGGAGACCGGAACCTCAGGAGACCCTGTGCCAGGGCCTTAAGCCGCAGGGACGGGCACCCGGGTTCGCTTCCATCTGCGCCCTTAGGCATTCGGAGTGCCCGCGTTCTCCGGGGACGCGCCGAAGTCTCGGGGGCGGGCAGGTCCGGGTCGCTGAGCGCCGCGATTGGCCATGTTAGGCCAACCTCCAAGCGGAAGTGAAGGCGGGCGGAAGTTGCGCGACGTCGCTGAAGGGAGTGTCCTGTGTAAACAGTGTCCTTCCGCGCGGCAGTCTTGGAGCGAGTTGCTCAGGGTGGGGGCGTGCCTGGAATTGGGGTACTTACCGGGAGACCGAGGGAGGAGGTGGTGAGATGGGACGGAGTGGCTGCAGACAGGCCGGCCAATTGCCAGATGGGCTCCCGCCCTAGGCGGAGGAATCCTAGGCTGTGAGGCGGCTGCATCTGGGCCCATGTGCTTCTTTGTTTACTAAGAGCGGAAGCCGTGGCGGGAGAGGGGGTGGGGTGGAGGACGGGCCTGGTGGAGAGATTTAAGAGACCGAAAGGAGAGGGAGAATCGTGCGCTTGTTCCGAAAAGTGGGGGACCTTAAGATTTGAGTGTGTGGAAAGCGTTGGGAAAGGGTACTGAGATTTTTAAGGCAGAGACTGGAATTCCCTTGGGGGGAGGTTGTTGGGTAATGCTCTTAACTGCCAGGGGCCCTTTCTTTTTCCTTAGGTAAAAACAAACTTGTTAAGAGGAGTTCTGATTCTGGGTGAATTAAGTAGACTTACTTAGATGCTCATGTAAATCGATTAGTTCATATAGTTTGTAAAGAAATGAATTTTTTAGGAGATTCGCATCAAGGGAGTTTGGGTAAAGTACCTGAAAAACTGATTCTCATGATTTTACGTTTTCCTTATAGAAAAGGTTAAGAAGTTCCTGCAAGAGTTTTACCAGGATGATGAATTTGGCAAAAAGCAATTCAAGTATGGGAACCAGTTGGTGAGTTTAAAATGAAGTGGAGGGAATGGGTGGTGGTTTAAGGAGCTGTAAGAAGTGGGCCTGACTTGTTTTAGCGAGTATCGATGGGACACGTTTAGCATTCTATCTAATGTCTGGTAAGTGAATTTAAGTCTACGTGCAAAACGATTAAAGTATCTTAGGAATTTGGAGGCTGAGAAGTATACACTGCTTTGTCTCTTTATCCTTTGGGTGGTGGACACTCCTGGCATGGTAAATATGGCTCTGTTGTTGTCTCTTTCTTACCCCAGGTTCAACTGGCTCATCGGGAACAAGTGGCAATGTACATAGACCTAGATGATGTAGCGGAGGACGACCCTGAGTTGGTGGACTCCATTTGTGAGAATGCCAGGCGCTACGCAAGGCTCTTTGCTGATGCTGTACAAGAGCTGCTCCCTCAGTACAAGGAGAGAGAGGTGAATGGTTACCAGAAAATCCAGAGCGGGGAACAGAGGTTGCTTTCAGGAAGCTTCTCAGATACTAGTGTTTTTTGAGCTGGCAGTAATTTCTGCCTGGTTCCCTTTATGGTCTTTCCTCATTCTGCCATTCATTTTTTTCTGTCTCTAGGTGGTAAATAAAGATGTCCTGGATGTTTACATTGAGCATCGGCTGATGATGGAGCAGCGGAGCCGAGACCCTGGGGCAGCCCGAAGCCCACAGAACCAGTACCCTCCTGAGCTCATGCGCAGATTGTGAGCGGTCTCAGTTGGGAAGGGTGTGGGAATTTGTCCTCTGGGACTTTATTAATAAATGGCTGTTTTCTCCTCCTAGTGAGCTCTACTTTCAAGGTCCAAGCAGTAATAAGCCTCGCGTGATAAGGGAAGTACGGGCTGACTCTGTGGGGAAGTTGGTAACTGTGCGTGGAATCGTCACTCGTGTCTCTGAAGTCAAACCCAGAATGGTGGTGGCCACTTACACTTGTGACCAGTGTGGGGCAGAGACCTACCAGCCGGTATGTATGGAGAAAGGAATAGGAACATACTTAATTGTTTGTGGTTTCCCCAAGAGTTTTATCTGTTGATGGTAATCTGTCATTGCATTGGTTGTACAGACACGACTGTGCATTCATTTTTCATTCTCTTTCTGGTACATGGTGGTTTTTCTATCCATTTTGTGTTCTTGGTGCATGTGGTTATTGACTTGGGTTAGGTCAAGGCATTCTGAGCAGTTTGTGGTACGTTGCGTGAAGAGGAAATGTGATTCATGTGACTGGCTTCCTTTGGTGTTTCCTTTCTCACATCCCAGATCCAGTCCCCTACTTTCATGCCCCTGATCATGTGCCCCAGCCAGGAGTGCCAGACCAACCGCTCAGGAGGACGGTTATATCTGCAGACACGTGGCTCCAAATTCATCAAATTCCAGGAAATGAAGATGCAGGAACATGTGAGTTTGGGGTATGTGGCCCAGGGCCCAAGGAGGGTAGAGACTCTGCAGTCACTTAAAGAGTGAAAGAATGCAAGAAAAACAAGAGGCTGAGACAGAGAAGTTTCCTAGAACAGGAGGGAGGTTTAACTGGATCTTTTTGGTTAAGGGATAAATATCTCAGGCTCCCTTCTCTTGTCAGCTCATCTGAGACTGAGAGGCAGGGGTGGGAGGCCAGGCAGGGGTGGGAGGCCAGGCAGGGGTGGGAGCCCAGGCAGGGAAGGTGAGGTCCTCATTGGCTTCGTGTCCCTTTCTCCACACTTGTGCGCCTTCTCCCATGTAGAGTGACCAAGTGCCTGTGGGGAACATCCCCCGTAGCATCACAGTGCTGGTAGAAGGAGAGAACACCAGGATTGCCCAGCCTGGGGACCATGTCAGTGTCACTGGCATCTTCTTGCCGATCCTGCGCTCTGGGTTCCGACAGGTGGTGCAGGTAAGAGAGGGGCTTGAAAGAAGGAAGAAATGTTCCCCTCTTCTCTTCCTCCCCTTCCTCTTCACTGGCCTGTAGAGAGAATGGTCAACAGCAAAGTAGCACAGAGGACTTTGTCAGAAACTCCTGAGGGAATCACGTGAACAGGCAAGTTCAAGGGCCTTTATCTGTACTCTGGCATTCTCCTGCCCAAGGGTCTCCTCTCAGAAACTTACTTGGAAGCCCATCGGGTCGTGAAGATGAGCAAGAGTGAGGACGATGAGTCTGCAGCTGGAGAGCTAAGCAGGGAGGAGCTGAGGCGAATTGCAGGTGAGGGGCTTGAGGAAGTCTGGGAATGGGGATTCCTTCTTGGCACCCCCATTCCATCCCCAAACGCTTCATATAAACTTCCATGCAGAGGAGGATTTCTACGAGAAGCTGGCTGCTTCCATCGCCCCGGAGATCTATGGGCATGAAGATGTGAAGAAGGCCCTGCTACTCCTGCTGGTGGGAGGGGTCGATCAGTCTCCTCGGGGCATGAAGATCAGGGGTAAGGTGGGAAGCGAGGAGGGAGAAAGGATGTCAACTAGTGTCCCGTGACAGATCAAATCTGTGATCTCTGTGTCACAGAATAAGAGTTAGCATCTTGGCCTCGTGAGTGCAGGGAGGGAGGAAAGGAAGCGATGCTGGGTGTCGTTGGGCAGCTTGCACTGGAAGAAGGCTCACCTGGGGCTTTCCTCCCTTCCAGGCAACATCAACATCTGCCTGATGGGGGATCCAGGTGTAGCCAAGTCTCAGCTCCTGTCTTACATTGATCGCTTGGCACCCCGCAGTGAGTACTAGGCCCTGGAAGAGGTACTTGTCCTAGACACGTGGGACCACATGCTGTTTCTCCTCCTTGGTGGGTGGGAGGTTCTGTTCCAGTGCTGGTGCTGCACAGATCTTCAGCCGCCTCAGGAAGACCCAGACCCAGTGGGTAGGCAGTGATTCTGGTGCTGGCCTCACCTCTGCCATATTCCTGCTGCTTTCCTTGTTCTTTCCCTCCTTTTCAGCATGTCTGCTTTTTTCCTGTTCGTCTAGGCCAGTACACGACGGGCCGGGGCTCCTCAGGAGTAGGGCTCACAGCAGCTGTGCTGAGAGACTCTGTGACTGGAGAGCTGACCTTGGAGGGCGGTGCCCTCGTGCTGGCTGACCAGGGGGTGTGCTGCATCGACGAGTTTGACAAAATGGCTGAAGCCGACCGCACGGCCATCCATGAGGTTATGGAGCAGCAGACCATCTCCATTGCCAAGGCTGGCATTCTGACCACACTTAATGCCCGTTGTTCCATCCTGGCTGCCGCCAACCCTGCCTATGGGCGCTACAACCCTCGCCGCACCCTGGAGCAGAATATACAGCTTCCTGCTGCCCTGCTTTCCCGATTCGACCTTCTCTGGCTGATCCAGGACCGGCCTGACCGAGACAATGACCTACGGTGAGTGAAGCTCAACACTCAAGAACACATTCCCTAATGATCTGAAGAGAGAGAGAAAACCTCGGAAACTCCTCCAATTCCCTGCTTGTGGAAACTCCAGAGCCTTCCCCTCTTGTGTGACAGTTTTCTGGTAGAGCCTCCCTTCCTGCACTGTGAAGATGGCAGAGTTAAGGCACACAGGTCAAGAGGGAATGGGATGTGTAGCCCCAAAAGAAGTGTTTCTACCTGCCTCTACTCTTCCCAGGTTGGCCCAGCACATCACATATGTGCACCAGCACAGCCGCCAGCCGCCAGCCCAGTTTGAACCTCTGGACATGAAGCTGATGAGGTAGGAGAGGCTGACCCATAGCCGTATGTGGCAGCTTCTTGGGCCATTCTGTCTCCTGGAAAGCTCTCTGTTCTGGGGCATTTTTTACTGCCACTCGCCTTGCTGTGTCTGGGATCTGTGAACAGGGGGTCCAGGCAACCCAGGCCTGTCTTCACAGGAAAAACCAGCATCAGAACCTTTCACACCACCTGGCCATCTCTGTGTTGAGGCAGGTTCAGATCAGGCAGCGCTGCATGCTGCTTCATGAACGTGGTGTCAATGTTTTCTCCACGGAGTGGGTCCAACGGCTCCCGCTGATCCCTCAAGCTCTCCTTTCCTTTCATTTTCTCTTCACGTAAACAAAATGTATTCTGTTCCCTTTAGCTGTGTCCTAGGTTCAGTGGAAGGGACTTTGCCATCTTTTATAAGTGGATTTATCTTACTGATCGTTTTTTGGAAAACTAGAAATAATTTGGAATGTGCCATTTGCAAAAACCCATCAGTAACAAGTTAATTTGATTTTCCTGCTGAAAACTGCCCTCCCCCCAACCCCAAAGCATTTTCTTAAATGTCAAACTCTCCTGCTCTACCACGAACCTTCTTTCCCGCAGACGCTACATAGCCATGTGCCGGGAGAAGCAACCCACAGTCCCAGAGTCTCTGGCCGACTATATCACAGCCGCGTACGTAGAGATGAGGCGGGAAGCTTGGGCCAGTAAGGATGCCACCTATACTTCTGCCCGGACGCTGCTGGCAATCCTGCGTCTGTCCACTGCTCTGGTGAGTGTGCGGTCCTGCTCTGCCAGTGGATGGTCTGCTCCGACTGCCTGGGCACCCTGTGCAGTGTGCTCCTCCCATGGCCGCCTCCCTCCCACTCAGGCCCTGCTGGTGCTAAAGTGCTGACAGTGCAGATAGCGGTCCTACGTGCTACCGCACTGTGGGTACTTGCTGCTCCAGCAGGGCACGCACGGCGTCCCTGGAGGGAAAGGCCTTCTCCCCACTCCTCCAGCCTCCCTGCAGGGCGGGCAGGGTTCACCTCATTCCCCGTGTCCTGGATCCTTGCTACAAACCCGCACTTCTGTCCGTACACCTTGGACCTTAGTCCTGGGGGCTCCAAAGTGCTGTTCGTGCAGGTAGTGTGATTACCCGACCTACTGCTGAGCTAGCACTTCCCGAGCCCCAGGGATGCAACCTCTCTGTCACTGCCTTCTTGGCCGAGCTCCCTGTGCTCGCTCTGTCGTGGTGGGGAGTCCAGGGGTGCTCAGCGGGGTCTGGTCTCCCGCACAGGACAGCTGAACCCGGGACTGGCCAGCGTTGAGAGGCGGAGACTTGGGCAATTGCTGGACGCTGCCCGCGCATTGCACTTGTCTCGGTCTGACAGTGCCGGCCCCGCGCTGCGGACGCTCGGGGCGGGGGGGGATGCTCTGCTCGTGCCTTGTGGGCTGCCCTGCTGAAAGCTGGAGTGAGGGGGTCCCCTGACCGAGTTCCATCCCCTCCCGTTCCCATCTCTCCCCCTCCCTTTCCCGCAGGCTCGACTGCGGATGGTGGACGTGGTAGAGAAGGAAGATGTGAATGAAGCCATACGGCTAATGGAGATGTCCAAGGACTCACTTCTGGGTGATAAGGGGCAAACGGCGAGGTGAGTGGTTTAAGAAACGATGAAATTAGAAGTCACCTTGATTTTATCCTTACGGCTTCTGCATCCACACGTACGTGATGTTGGCCTCAGAGTTGTGACACTGGCCTGTGGTCCCAACGTGCTGTTGTTTGCACTCTGACCTTATGCCCGTGCTGTTCCTTTCAGGACCCAGAGACCAGCAGATGTGATATTTGCCACTGTCCGGGAGTTGGTCTCAGAAGGCCGAAGTGTCCGTTTTTCAGAAGCGGAGCAGCGCTGCATCTCCCGTGGCTTCACACCTGCCCAGTTCCAGGCGGCTCTAGATGAGTACGAGGAGTTAAATGTCTGGCAGGTTAATACTGCCCGGACACGGATCACATTTGTTTGATTCCGACCAGCTTGAGACCCTGGGGTCCACTCTGCGTCCTGTGTGCTGACCCACCCCTTCCTGGAAAGGTCTAAAGATGCCTTTGCAGGGAAAGGAGAGACCCACTGTTTTCTCCTGAGCTGCACTTGTTTTATTTCTTTCGCTAATAAAGTGTGTATAGGCTGTTATATTCTGTTCAAAGTATTAAGAATTTCCTAGATTTCTATCTGGTTCACTCCATGAATTTACTGTGTAAAGCACCCACTCTCCCTGCCTACACTAATGTTCCTTGCTGCTCCCTGACCATAAATCCCAGAGGTTATCCAGGGACAGACCAAGGTTGAGAAAGCATGTGGTGAATACAGGCACTGGAACCTCTGCCTCTTAGGATTGAGGTACTGCGGGTCAGGTGTAGACCTCTGTGTGGTCAGAAGTGAGAAGCCACTCCCTCAGCAGTAAACTGTCCACAGGGCCAGATCCTTCTGGTTGTCCCTTTTAGAAACATGCTCAATACCCCTCTCCCCTTTGGAAAGAGACTTAAATTCACTTAGCTTTGGGAAGCAGTCATTGGTCAAGTTTATAGGGTTGGTCTATATGCATTGCTGTCCCAGAGAGACCTTAAAGAGAACACAGATGGCTGAAATGGGAGCAGGCAGCCTTTGGCCCAGTACAGACGTGCTCCACCCAACTGGACACAGGGTCACCTCAAGTGACAGCAAACTCCCAAATCCCACAGGGTGTCCTGCCCGAGCAAGGCTGGAACTAAGGGCCTCCTTTTAAGATCCAAGTTGAAAGACCAGCATGGGGCCCAACAGAGAGGACAGAGCCATTCAAAGGGGGTGCTGAGGGGCTGCTCCCCTTTTATTGACAGGTTTCTCTAATAAAGGGAGTGTAACACCCCTTCCCTGTGGGACCACTGTCCAGCCTATGCATCGTCCCTTCAAGTACCCTCTCAGAAAAAGAGCCCCCGCATCCGCCTGCCGATGCCTTGTCGATCATAGAGGACGTTGAACTTGTTCACAAACTGGTTCATGGTGTTGCATGTTTTGGTGATAGTGCCAAGGTAGGCCATGAGCCCCACGTCGTTACATTGCTGGGGGGAACAAAACCAGTTGCCCAGGGAATGGCTGAGTTCGTGTCCCACATGCAGAAGTAACATCCATCAGCCACACCTCCCCACCCAGGGTTTTATACTCACATCATAAAAATCTGTCTTGAACTTGTCTGTGCTGAGCACTGGGAGGCAGTGACACAGCGCATAGGCCTCCCGCAGGATCTCATGATTAAAGGGGACCTCCCCTAAAGGCACAGAAAGACTGTTAATGTGGATGCAGTTGCTTCCCCACGAGGGAGAGGAAAAGTGGTAACACCTGTCCTACCTGCTTCAGAGGCCTTGACATACTCCAAGATGAGCTTGACCCGGCTGTGCAGCATCTTAATGGCACTGTGTTGAGCTATCAAGTGTTCAGCCACTGCAGAGAGGCAAGGACAGGCCAGGGTTGAGCAAGCATATGGCAATACTCTCCACCCCCACTGCCGAAGGAGCCCCTCCAGCTTTTGTTACCAGTAGAGTTCTCCCCACTGCCTGTGGCTGTCATTCGGGCCACGTGGTCTACACCAATGCGTTCAGCTTCCTCTGTGGCCAGAGTGTAGGTCAGCTCAGCAAACAGCATTGTGGCCTATGGGGTGCAAAGGGAGAGTCAGAAGCAGGAAAGGCCAGGAGCAGGGTCTGAGGGTTAAAGGGTAGGGCATTACCTCTCCATTGATTATATCGATGACAGACTCGAAAACACTGACGGGAAGCTGTAAGGAAGCAATGGAAAATAGCTCTTAATGACATCAACCGCACCTGAGCTTCTATTGCCAAAAGCCGGGCTGAGCTCTTCCACAGATTTTCTCATCTAATCTTCCTAAGGACCCACTGATGTAGGAATTACAAGTGAAGCCAAAAGCAGCTGAGGTTAAATGACTAACCCAAAGTCACACAGCTAGTAAGCAGGATAGGTCACCAAGTGAAAACAACCCAACAGAGATGTCATATAGAGAATAGGGGAGGAGGATAAAAAAAATAGGCACAGTGATTGATAGACAAGAACGACACAGTGGGCTTGGGGTCAGTATTAACTCACGTCTGTGTGCTTCGTCATAGGGTTCAACTTAAGAAAGAGCGGGCTCTCAATGATCTCGCACACCTGGAAGGGGACGGTGGACACGAGTGTTAAATGCCCATCTTTCTTCCCCTCACCCTCATGCTCTGTCCCAGCACACGCGTGTGAACATGTTACCTGTTTGTGGACATGGATGTCAGAGGGGTCAGGGGGCCCCCCGGTGGTATACCAACCCAGAAACTCCAGCTCCTTGAACACCTGTTTGACTAGAAAAAACCAGAGCACAATGTAGGTCTTTAAACCACCCTCCCTAATTGGAAGCTCCTGGTATATTCATCAGCTTCTCCCCTCCCTGCTCAAATCCTGGCACAACTCACAAGAAAATTCACAGTAATTAACCCCTTCTATCTTCTCTCATCCTTTACTTTCTTTGGGGGAATATCTAAATATGTTCTTTTACTGAGATCTTTTCAGCTACTCTCCTCATTCCTCTCCTCACTCCTCGCCCCCGTTCCCCCTTCTCGTCGCCTGCTATTTCTTCCCAACGCACTCTATCTTCCCCACTCCTCTGCGTTTCTAACTCCCACTGTCTCCCCCGGGTCTATTCCCCTCTCACACTGCTCCTCCTTGGTGTAGTAATACTCCTTGTCAATGATAATCTTCTCTTCCACGGTGTGGGACAGCAGCTCAAAGGAGTTCATCACCTCGATATTTCGGCCCTCCTGTTTCCCGATCAGAGCCCCAATCACTGGGGGAGGAACGACACGTAAGAGGTGAGAGTTGAGAATCCGTCCCTAATCATTACAGCCCGAGGGTCGAGGTCAGTGTAAACCAGATGCTGGGGACACGGTGACTTGGGGGAAGGGGAACCTGCCCCAGGAAGGGAAGGGGCAAAGGCCCCTATTTGAGAGAGGTAACCAAGGAAAGGAGGTTGGAGAATTACGTCCAAGACGCACCCTGCATAGGCCGCCCCTCCTGGGAGCGCATACGAATCCAATGGTCTGAAATGTTGAGAATGACGAGGGGATGAAGAGCAACTGAGACGCTCCCTGTCACACCGGAGGCCATCACGCTGGGGACTACTGAAGGTGGAGGAAAAGGAGAGCAAATCAGAGTCCGGGCCGCACGTTCTGCCCCAGAGCTGGGAGCGGGAGACCGCAGAGCCGGAGCCATACATCCCTCCCGCAAGTTAGCCCAGGGAGCGGTATCGCCGTTCCGCCCCCTAACTCCTCCATGGAGTCCAGGGAGGCCTTGTCGCTCCCCGCGGGGCGTCACCAGAGGCCGCCCCCGCGAGGCCCGTTACCTGCTGCATCCACCTCCATCCCGCTGCTCCCTCCAGTCCCGTTCGCCGCCGCCGCCGCCATTTTCCCCGCGCCCGCCAGCCTCGGCCCCGCCCCCTCCCTCCCGGTTTCCGTAGGCCGGCGGCGCATGCTCAATGGGCGCACGTCTCGGCGGGCGAGGTGGGCGGCCCTCTGAGCCGGAAAAACCCAAGCCGATGGGACTTTGAATGACCCTGGTCTAGCCAGCCTCTCCCATGCAGCTGATCTTGAACAAATTACCTAACCCTATCCCTTTCCAACCTGATCGTCCTCGTCAGTAAAATTGGGATAAAACGTCCTAGTTCCTAAGGCTGTTGCAGAATGAATGAATAATCATGTTACTGCTCTCAGAATAAAATCCACGCCTAACAACGGCCGAAAGGCCCTGCGTGATCTGGCCCCTGCCTGCCAGACAGCCCTGTCCTCTACTTTGCCCCTTGGGCCCCGTGCTTCAGCCACATTGGCTCTCACGTCAGTTCCCTTCGCTTGCCCCGCTCAGTCCCACATAAGGACCTCTGTCGCATTCCTCACTGTAGCCTCTGTGACCAACACGGTACCTGACACAGGCAACAAAATAGTTTTTCCAGTGAATTAATTTGAGGTGGAGCCTGTTTGCGAGTGGCTTCACCTGCATGTCCAATCTTTTCTCCTCCACATACCTTATTACCTACGATGCTAGGAACATTCCCAGAATTTTTTATTTTTTTAATGTTTTATTTATTTCTGAGAGAGAGAAAGAGAGAGTGAGCAGGGAAGGGTCAGAGAGAGAGGGAGACACGGAATCTGAAGACAGGCTCCAGGCTCTGAGCTGGCAGCACAGAGCCCAACGCAGGGCTCGAACCCACGAATCGTGAGATCATGACTTGAGCTGAAGTCGGAGGCTTAACTGACTGAGCCACACAGGTGCCCCTCCCAGAATTTTTTTTTTAAGTTTTATTTAAGTAATCTCTACACCCAAGGTACCTGGGGCTCGAACTCATGAGACCCTGAGATCAAGAGTCCTGCGCTCTTGGAACTGAACCAACCAGGTGCCCCCATTACCAGTATTTTCTAAGCCTTCCCAACAGCCTTTCAAAACTCACCTCTGGCAAACCTAGCCCTTTCCAGGCCTCTCCCCACTCCTCCACTCAAGCAAGGTGTGTACACTGCATTTACCCCCTCTTGCTGTCCCTACAATTTGGCTGGCTGGCTCTATAAGTGTATCACACCCAAAATGTAAGCTCTTAGAAAGCAGGTGGAGACCACTGTCTTGACCCTGCAAAGTCCACTCCAGTGCCCATGACCAGCAGTACCAGGAGATGAGTTCTGATTTATCACTTTCCTCATCTTCAAGTCCAGCGTTTTAACAGCATCGAAAAATCCTTCTTCATCCCGGTGTTCCCACTGTCACATCGCCTTCTGTAGTAAAATCCCTCCTTGCTTCCCTCTTATAAATGACTCCTGGGATTACATGTAGTGCCCACTAGGATAACCCAGGATAATCTCTCCATCTGAAGATCCTTAACTTAATCCCAAAACCATGATAATCTCCCCGTTGAAGACATTTAACTTAATCAGATCTGCAAAATCTTTTTTCCCTGTAAAGTAACATTCACAGGTTCCAAGGATTAGGACCTGGCTGTCTTTGGAGACCACTGTTCAGTCTGCCACAGCACATGTGGGCCACTGGGGGGGAAGCTGGAAAGCAATGCCCTCTACTGAATGGTCATTGTCTTTGTGATCTAGAAGTATGTCAGTCCATGAAGAGAATCCTGGTGGCTGAACCAGAATTAAGTTGTAATTCCCTAGGCTCCCTTTTGGCTGGGCTGTACCCAAAGGGTCTACCAACCAGGATGGCCTGGGGTAGCCATGGGAGACTGGGGGAAGAACTGTCATACCCAGGAATGGTCAGGGCAGAATCTTCAATTTTCAAAACAAGTCTAGAAAGCTCCCTTTTATCCTGATCATTACCCAAGAGATAGCTGACCAAGAGAAGATGAACACTTTCAGGGGGAAGCCACATTTAATGACCAGGATGCCTTACTAGGATTTGTGGACCAGGAGGAGGAGAGCGAGGAGGAGGTGATTTGAAGGAGGCCGTTCCAAACCCTTGGCATTCAGATGCTGTGGATAGTAGGGAGTGTGGAATGTCCATCCAACACAGCATCTTATATATCTATCTATCTATCTTTCTTTCTTTCTTTCTTCTTTCTTTCTTTCTTTCTTTCTTTTGGTATTCTTTATTATTTTAGAGAGACAGAGTGCACAAGCAGGGGAGATGGGTAGAGGGAGAGAGAGAACCCCAAGCGGGCTCCACACTCAGCATGGAGCCAGAGGCAGGGCTCGATCTCATGACCCTGGGATCATGACCTGAGCCAAAACCAAAAATCAGATGCTCAACTGAAGCCACACAGGTGCCCCTTGATCAGCATCTTAAGAGTGCCAGCCTTTGAGACCAGATCCCAACCATGGGCATGCACACAAGTGATTCAGCTGTCAGAGCCAAGGTGTGTTTCCAAAGCTCATTGCCCCAAAGGGCATGCCTTTAATTGTCTCTATCTGTCATCTTCAAGTGCCAAACCAAGCAGCCAGGCCATTGGCTAAAAGCCCAAGTCATTAAAAGCTCAATAGAACACTGGCCAGATTTATGATGAGAAGAGCTTTGAGTTCTCCCCACTGAGCAGAGTTGTGACATTGGCTTTCAGTTTTGCGTAGCTGGCCCTGAAGGTGGGCAGCAGCAGCTATCCAATGAACCCCATAAGGTTTCCCCTTAGCTTGGCCATCAGTGAACCAAGCCCAGGCATTTAGGGGGAATTCTTGAGATCTGAAGTCCCCACTGACCCACGTCTTTGTTTCAGGTGTTGGCTTCCAAAGCAGTAGTGCCATTTCTTCATGTAAAACCCCAGGCCAGCTGTGCTCCTAAATATGCCATCTCTGTCTTAGTAGTGAGACATTTTTGGCTCCTCTCATCTTGTTAATCATCAGCTTTAAATTGATTCACCCCAAAATGGGGGTATGAGGCTGGAGAGTTAGGAAGCCTCTCTAGTCTGGAGTTCTTCCGGAGCAGGTGCGCCCAGTAGCTGTGTCCTGAAGGTGGCGCTGTCGCACTGAGAAATGGCCTCATTGCAAACACTGGCCCGGTTTTTGAGTAAAGCTGTGATTTCCGTTTTTCCTTCCTTTGGCAATCTACATGTCCCACTGTTACCGTCTGTCCCACTGTCACGTAAGGCAGTCCCCGAATGGGGAAATCCCCTCTAAGACTTATGGGACTGAAAATTGTGAGCATATGACCCACCAGTTCCTACTTAACATGTGTAAGTGTAGAAGCAGCAAAGACATCCAGCCCCACGCAAGATCACCGCAGCTACATTTCTCCAATTGCAAACCTTGTCCAGACCCCATCTGCTGAATTCAGGCTCGTCTTTTCCCTACGGAAACAAGGACCAAGGAATCTAACATGTTCTCAGTGGCCACAACGACAGTCAGCAGGAGACCACACTAACCTTTCAGAGTGAGAGGGCAGGGTCTGGTGGAAGCAGAACAGGGGAAACTGAACCCTCAGCCTTCTTTTTCTCCCTTGGCCTCAGGCTCCAGGGTCAGCAGCCACAATTCAGTACTGCCTCTGCCCTCCTGGGGAGGAGTGGTACCTCCTGACTTTCTGTGAAAAGCTCTGTCCCTGAGCTTAGTTTAGGAGAGCTGCCTTCCCTCAGAGACCTGCTGAGGATTGGGAAGTACCCTGGCTCCCGAAGTAGCTGCTGGAGCCGATTACCAGCTTGCACAACCACACTCCAAGCATGGCTTTGGGGATAATATCGCTCCTGCAGTTGGTGTTTCCTTTAGGAGAGATTCGACCGTGTCCTGCAGGACACCTGACCTAGAAGCTGCCACATCTCTACAGCTTCAGGGCAATCTAGCACCGTGGATGTAGGGGGTAAAGCAGAGCTTTAACCCATCTGGTCTTCCCTGAGTGACACCCTGTGGGGAGTGCAGCTGGCCTGTAAGAGCTGGGTCCTGAGGGCAAGGCGCTGTGCTTGTCCCAAGGCCAGGCCAGGAGGAAAGGACCTCCACTCCAGCCTTGTGCTCAGGAGCCCTCACCATGAGGCCAGTCTCTTCCTACCACCTGGCCCCTCCTGTCCAACATCCCAGTACAGGACCCAAGAGATACTTCTAAGTACTCGGGAAGCCTGGACATGTAGAGAAGGAGAAGGCTAAAGCTATGGAGAGGGACAGATGGGCCATCTGGACATCTCTCTGCTACAGCTTTATGGATGTGAGCATTGTGACTGGGGGCCCACCTGGATCCCGAACTGAATGAGGGTAATACGCCAGCTAGTTTTTAGTTGTTGTTGGAAATGGACATGATTCCATAGTTCTCGTTCATCTTTAAACCAAATATCCTGAGACTGTACAGGGATGGTCTCTGCAAGTCATGGAATAAGAGGGAAGCCTTTCTCTCTCTCTTTTTTTAATCTTTATTTTTGAGAGAGAGATGGGAGAGAGAGAGAAGAACAGCATGAGCAGGGGAAGGGCAGAGAGAGAGAAAGACACAGAGTCCAAAGAAGGCTCCAGGCTCTGAGCTATCAGCACAGAGACCAATGCGGGCCTCAAACTCATGAACCATGAAATCATGACCTGAGCTGAAGTTGGATGCTTAACTGACTGAGCCACCCAGGGGCCCCACGGGGGGGCGGCAGGGGGGGTGGGGGGCTCTTAATCCTTACTTTCTGGTCAGATCTGCTGTGTTCATTCATTCGGATCACCCCTCTACCACGTACATGCCCGTGGCAACAGCTGCTCTGCGGCGTCACTGTGTTAAGTTGCTTTCTGCCAGTAGTGGGATGTTCCTGGTCCAGGGGAGTGATTAGTGCTGTAATCCAGAGTTTCATCAGCACTTATAACTTAGCCTCTCCAGACTAAGTCCAGTGAAAAGTGGGTAAGGAAGGGTGATGTGGGGCACAGAGAGATTGCAGAATCCAAAGGCAGGACCCGAGTTAGCACTGGGGCTCGTGGGACTGCAAGGGACACAGCTGCTGTCTAAGCAAAATGGCCCAGCTTTCTCCTGTGTGTCCGAGCATGAGCCCTCTCTGCTTACTCACAAGCACGCACACAGGACCACAGGATCTGTCTGGAAGCACCGTCAGGGGCTCAGCTACCTGAGCTATCTATCTTGTCTGTAAGGGGGTTTCTCTGAGGTGGGGGTGGGAGGAGAGGGAGGAAATAGACTCATAACCAGAAGCGATTCTTGGTGCTGGCCACAGAGCTGGGGGGCTCAGCTGGGATGTGGGGGGTGTGGATGAGCTAGCAGTTGAAGTCAACTCACTTGACAGACAGTATTCACATGTGGCAAAAATTCATGTGGGTTTTGTGCAAATGAAGTTATTCACTTTTGGAGAAACAGCCACAGCCCCTGTGAGCATGCCCTGTGAGCAGCTGTGTGTGCGGATGCACCCTGGCTGGAGTCCAGAGGCTCACTGCTTCTTTTCTTTGTACGGAGTGGCCCACCTACTCCCACAGGTGGCCCTTCTGCTGCTGCTGCTGCTCACCCCCCAGGCATGCCGTTCAGTCATGGCTGGTTCCCGCAAGCTCCTCTTCGGGAACTAGGGGTAAGCTTCCTCCTCCACAACTGCTGATAAGGAGGCCATGGGGATGTGCAGGCCTTCTAGGTTAGGTTAGAGGTCAGGAAGTTGAGATAAGTTAGACCAGAGAGACTTGATTTTCGGTGAAGCAGGAAGCCCAGCAACAGTGAGGGTTGCAGAGGACAGGCTTCCCATCAGGGATCTGGCCGGGGCGCCTGGCATGGGGTGCGGTGAGCAGAGATGCTCTTGGCACCCTAGGGCCTAGAAATGTCATGGTTGTAGGGGAAAGGAGGCAGCAATGGGAGGAGGAGGTTGCTAGAGAGATCTCGTGGAAGTAGAAGCAAGAGCACCTGGCAAGCGATTAAATGCCCAGGACGAGGGCCACAGAGGATCAGAAGAGAGAATAAGTTCTCTCAGTGCACTGGGATTGGCTTAGTCTACTAGTTCCTACAGCTCCCGAACACTGCACACTGTTTTCCAGAATGTTAACTCCTAGGGTGGAGCATCATGGACCCAGTTATCTTTGTATCACCATAGAACCTTAATCAATTAGGAAGTTAACGATGGCTTCTTTACAGATTACACTCTTCTGGCCACTTCCAGGTCTAAATGGAGAGTGAAGACCTTATCCTTTCTCAGCCCATCCTCCAAGACAATGAACTGAGCTGTGTGTGTGTGTGTGTGTGTGTGTGTGTGTGTGTGTGGTATTGGAGTGTATGTGTGCGTGTGCATATGTGTGCGTGCATGTGTGATCGTGGTTGTGCTGGTTTGGGCAGAGAAAGTGCCTACACGATGTAGAACTGCCAACAGGACTAGCCGGCTGTGGGCCACAGGAATGGATGGGAGGCCAGCCCGAGATAGGGATTCTGTGACCTTCAGCTGACAGTCATGGCACACTGCCGAAGGTGACTGACTCAGGAGGCCTGTCCAACCCAGCCCAATAACAAGGCCACTTGTTATTCATTAATATGGACTTATAGGGGACAGTCATGGGTGGCTCTGTGAGAGACATGGCTCCTTTGTGCAAGGCAGGCAGGGGTGTCTGGACAGTCGCCTTTGGCCAGTGCGACATAAAGCAAGTGGCCTGAGTGTCATCTGGGCTGGGCTCACCACCCAGCTGCACTACCTGGTTCCTGCTACAGCCCAGAGTGGTTGGCAGCCCGGAGTGGAAGACAGGGTGCTGGGCACGGGGGGTGCCCAGGTGTCATGGATCACAGGGTGAAATGCAGCAACATGCAACTGAGTGAACACACTTCTAATAAAATTAGGGAAAACTGCAAAAACCAAAGTACAGTTTTTAGATTAAATAATGGCTTTTCCTGATCTAAAAATAGGAGAATTGAGTTAAACAATATTTCCTTTAAAGTTTTGGGGGGAATGTCAATCAATATTATATGAAAATATCACACATGGCTTGATCCAAGAGCAGATCTCACCTTTTGTTTTATTGAAAAAAAATTTTAATGTTTGTTTATTTTTGAGAGAGAGACAGAGCATGAGTGGGGAAGGAGCAGAGAGATAGAGGGGGAGACCCAGAATTCGAGACAAGCTCCAAGCTCTTAGCACAGAGCCCAACGCAGGACTTGACCCACAATCAGTGAGATCATGACCTGAGCTGAAGTTGGACACCCAACCGACTGAGCCACCTAGGCGCCCCAGTTAAGTGTCCAACTCTTGATTTCAGCTCAGGTCATGATCTCATGGTTTGTGGGATTGAGCACTGACAGCACAAAGCCTGCTTGGGATTTCCTCTCTCTGTCCCTCCCTAGCTCTCTCTCTCTCTCTTTCTCATTCTCTCAATATATAAATAAAAACTTTAAAGAAGGGGGCACCTGGGTGGTTCAGTCAGTTAAGTGTCCAGCTTCAGTTCAGGTCACGATCTCACAGCTCATGGGTTTGAGCCCTGCATTGGGTTCTGTGCTGACAGCTCAGAGCCTGAAGCCTCCTTCCGATTCTGTCTCTCTCTGGCCTTTTCCCACTCGTGATCTCTCTCTCTCTCAAATATAAATAAAACATTAAAAAAGTTTAAAAATAAATAAATAAATAAAAACTTTAAAGAAGGGGGCACCTGGGTGGCTTAGTCAGTTGAGCCTCATACTTCAGCTCAGGTCATGATCTCATAGTTCGTGGGTTGGAGTCCTACCTCGGGATCTGCACTGACTGTGAGGATCCTGCTTGGGATTCTCTCTCCCTTCCTCTCTCTCTGCCCTTCCCCCACTTGCACTCTCTGTCTCAAAATAAACAATGAAATAAACTTAAAAAAAAATAGACTCCCTCTTGCCAGCCCTTTAGGACACATCCTCCCTCCACTCCTAACCCCTGGCCACCACTGACCTGTTCTCTATCATTACAGTTTTGTCTTTTCAAGAATGTCATATGAATGGGGTGACGCAGCATGCAACTTTAAAAAAATTTTTTTTACATTTATTTATTTTTGAGAGACAGAGACAGAGCACAGTGGGGGAGGGGCAGAGAGAGAATGAGACAGAATCCGAAGCAGGTTCCAGGCTCCGAGCTGTCAGCACAGAGCCCTACACAGGGCTTGAACTCACAGATTGAGATCATGACCAGAGCCAAAGTCGGACACTTAACTGACTGAGCCACCCAGGCGCCCCAGCATGCAACTTTTTGAAACTGGCTTCTTTCACTCAGCATAAACTTTTTAGATTCATCCAAGCTGTTGGTGAGTGTCAAGAACTCATTCTATTTCACTGTATTCCATTTTAGAGTATTCCGTTGTGAGATGTACTGCGACTTGGTAACTCAGTGATCCATTCTTTACTCTTACATTTGACTTGGGTCCAGTTTTGGAGATGATGAATAAGGTCGTTATAACATCAGTGTACAAATTTTTGTGTGAACATAACTCATTTCTCTAGGGTAGATCCCTACAATTGGGACTGTGGGTCATATTATATGTGTACGTTAAACTTAAATGTTTTTTAATGTTTATTTATTTTTGAGGGACTGAGAGAGACTGAGAGCGTGAACAGGGGAGAAGCAGAGAGAGAGGGAGACACAGAATCTGAAGCTGACTCCAGGCTCTGAGCTGTCAGCACAGAGCCTGACATGGGGCTCGAACCCATGAACTGTGAGATCATGACCTGAGGCGAAGTCAGATGCTTAACCAACTGAGCCACCCAGGTGCCCCCATGTGTGTTTAACTTTGTAAGAAAAGGGTGGCTGTACCATTTTACATTCCCAGCAGCAACAGCTATGGCACCGAGATGGTCTATTTTATGTGGCAATGTGACTGAGTGAAGGGATGCCCAGGGAGCTGGTAAGACATTATTTCTGGGTGTATCTCTGAAACACTCAAATAGGTAGACTGAGTTAAGAAAGACCTGCCCTGGGGTGCCTGGGTGGCTCAGTTAGTTGAGCGTCTGACTTTGGCTCTGGTCATGATCCCACGGTTTGTGGGTTCAGGCCCTGCGTCGGGCTCTGTGCTGACAGCTCAGAGCCTGGTGCCTGCTTCTGATTCTATGTTTCCCTCTCTCTCTGACTCTCCCCTGCTCACGCTGTCTGTCTCTCTCTCTCAAAAAAAATAAATAAATAAAACATTAAAAAAAAAAAAAGACAAACCTGCCCTCACTAATGTGGGCAGGCACCACACAGTTCATTGAGGGCCCCAAAAGAACCAAAAAGCAAAGAATGGGTAAATTTTCTCTCTCTATCTATCTCTGTCTTTCTTTCTCTCTCTCTCTCTCTCTCTCTCTCTGTCTCTCTGTCTCTCTGTCTCTGTCTCTCTCTCTCTCTCTCTCTCTCTCTTCCTTGCTCCCTCCCTCTCTCCCTCCCTCCCTCTCATTCATCCTCTGCTCTCCAACATCAGGGCTATCTTTGCTTCTCAGGCCTTCAGACTCTGGGCATTACACCAGAGGCCAGCCAGGGTTCTCAGCCCTTTGGGACTGAATTATGCCACCAGCTTTCCTGGTTCTCCAGCTTCTAGGGGAAAATATCATGGCACAGCTGGGCCTGCACGATTGCATGAGCCAATCCCCATCATAAACACCCTATTCTATCTCTTTCTCTCTATCCTATTATTTCTTTATGGAGAGCCCTGACTAATACAGACACCAAAAGCACAAGGAACCAAAAGAAAAATGGATAAATGAGACATCGCCAAAATTAAAAATGTTTGTGCTTCAAAGGATACCATCAAGAAGAAGGAGAGGGGTGCCTGGGTGGCTCAGTGGGTGAGCATCCGACCTCGGCTCAGGTCGTGATCTCATGGTTTGGGGGTTTGGGCCCCACATTCAGCTCTGTGCTGACAGCTTGGAGTCTGGGGCCTACTTTGGATTCTGTGTCTCCCTCTCTTTCTCTTCCCCTCCCCAACTTGTGCTCTCTCTCTCTCCTAAAAATAAGTAAACATTAAAAGAAAGTGAAAGGAAAGCCTATATAATGGTAGAATACTTTTATAAATCAGGCATAAATGATCAGTTTTACATCTAGAATATATCATACAACTCAATAATAAAAAGACAACCAATTAAAAGATGGGCAAAGGGTCTGAACAGACATTTCTCAAAAAAAAAAGGTCTACATGTGGACAACAAGGACATGGAAAAATGCTTGCCATCGCTGGCTGTCAGAGAAATAAAAATCACAACCACAATGAAGCCACTTCACACCCAGTAGAACAGCTTTAATAAAAAGGATAGTAACAAGTGTGGTTGAGGAGACAGAGAAATCAGAAGCCTATACACAGCTAGTGAGAATGCAAAATGGGGCAACCACTTGGGAAGACAGTCTGGCATTCCCTCAAAAGATTAAATAAAGCATTTGACCCAGAAATTCCTATCCTAAGTATATACCCAAGAGAAACGAAGACATATGTCCACATAAAAACTTGTACACGATGTTCATAGCAACATATTCCTAATAGCTCCAAAGTGGAAACAACCCAAATGCCCACCCATGGAGGAAAGAATAAACACACTGTGGTACACGCATACAATGGAAGGCTGCTCAGCTATTAAAAAGGATGAAGTGCAGATTCATGCTGCAACATATGTGAACGAGCTCCATGAAAGAAGCCAGACACAAAAGACCATATATTGTGTGATGACAGTTTCATTTACGTGATGTGTCCAAAAGAGGCAACTCCAGAGAGACAGACAGTAGACTGGAAGTTGCTAGTGACTGGGGTCTTGGGGGTATGGGGGAGACTGCCAAAAGGTGATGAAAATGTTCTCAAATTGATTTACGGTGATGCCGCACAGCTCTGAATAGTAGAACCCACTGAACTGTGCACTTCACATGAGTGAATTGTATGCTGTATGAATGATAACAATGATAACACAGTTATTTTAAAACACACACACACACACACACACAGAAACCCAAGCAACCAAGCAATTACCTCAGGAACATAAGGCAGGCAGAGTCTTTGCCAAAGGGCTGGTGGAGCAGGTAGGGATTCACGCTGAGGAACACCCTGGATGCCTACATGAGCCGCTTCTTAGAAGAGGCTGCACGTGGAGGGTCAGATGTGGCTTGACATGAAAAGATCCACACTAGAAATTACCCTTGTGTGTATTAAGGGTAGCAAGATTTTCTGTCAGAATTTCAACTGGACTAAGGATCAAGGTTTTGAGAAAAATCCCTCAAATCTGATGATCTGGCTTTTAGAATGCAACGCTTCCTAGATTGCAATGCCCTCGTTGTTCCTGGAATGGGTCAAGCACATTTCTCTCCAAGAAGCCAGTGCAGTGGCTGTTCCTCCCACTTAGAAGGCTTTCCCTCCCTATTAACATACTAGGATTTTAGCAATCAAGGAAAGAGGGAAGGACACTGCAAACAGAACAGTACCAGCAAAGGCAGGATGCTGGAGAGTAAGTGGCATGCTCAAGAGAGAAGATGCTGTGTGGGAAGGATGGAAGGATGGTAAGGTCACTGGTTTTTAATGCCGGGTCATGGGCTAGGTGACGGAAATTCATGATGGGGCACCAGGCTAGTTCCTAAACAGGTGTGAGACATGAAAAATCACGTGCAGCTGCTGTGGTTAAGGTTTTTCTGCTTCTAACTAAAGCAGATAAGTATTATTAAGAAATTATATTTTCAGGGGCACCTGGATAGCTCAGTCGTTTAAGAGTCCAATTTCGGCTCAGGTCATGATCTTGCGGTTCAGGAGTTTGAATCCTGCATCGGGCTCTGTGCTGACAGCACAGAGCCTGGAGCCTGCTTTTAATTCTGGGTCTCCATCTCTCTCTCTCTCATAAACAATTTTTTAAATTATATTTTCAAGACAGGTGATGTAAGTAGCTTGAAAAGCTTTTTTTTTTTTTTGGTCATTTGTTACTGTTTGTTTATGATTCAGATGGTGCATCAGCTTCTTCCTACAGAAGAGACAACCTAAACTTTCTTTTCACTGACACTTTTCTTCCTGGTGTCAGCACTGTGATGAGGCAGACAGTAGTGCAGGGAGGGGGGGGGGTGGTATTTCCTGTTTCTGGCCAAACAGTTTTGTTCTAGCAATTCCTACCTGCCCATAGTCTTGCACATGCAGAGGAACTCTAGAGAGATACGATGGAGTCTTGAGGGAAAAGGAATGGTTCTCTCTGTTTCACCTATGCATGTTCTTAATTTAGCTTTAATGCCATTTCCTTGATGAAGCCTTTTGTGATGGCTTGTGCCTCGCATCTCCCCAAGCAGAGCATAAGCTAATGTTTTTTGAATGCCCCATTTCATTTGTAGAGATAGTGCAGCAGTGTACTTAAGAGCCCAAGCTCTGGAGCCAGGTTGCCTGGGTCCAAATCCCTGCCCCACTACTTATTAGATCTGTAGCATTGGGCAAATTACTAAGCCACTCTGGGCCTTAGTTTTCTCATCTGCAAAACAGGGGCATGAATAGACTAACAGCACCTATGACTGCTGCGAAGACCTCACACACTGGCACAGAGGCCAGCTTATCAGTAAAGATGAGTGCTCACGGTCACTGCACCTCTCACGGCACCTCATTCTGTCTTATTTTATCCATGCAGGCTTCCCGTCTCCCAAGGTACCAGAGCCCTATTCAGTGTGGGAACCATGCTTCTGTCACCATTGTGTCCCCTTCAGTAACTACAGAACTGCAGCTGAAGAGCTCCAGGGACTGGTGGGAGAAGAGGGGCCTTGCAAGAGGGCCGGGGGCTCCCTCTGGCGGTCTGCAGAGAGTGATAAGGAGATGAAGCCCGGCCTGTGGGCTCCAGATGCCTTAGTACCTCACTGCACCTGAGGGGCTCCCCTCCCTCCCTCCTATCTCTTCCTCCTTCCTTCCTTCTTTCCTGAAGAAAGGCAACAGAAACTCGGGCAATAATAGTACCTACCTCATGGAATTGTGATGAGGATTAGATTAGGCAACATAGAAAGTGCTTAGAACAATATGCCTGACACAATGTAAGTGCTCAGCGGATGCTCCTTCTTACTACTTTTTTTCTTTTCTTTTTTTTCTTTAATTTTTTAAATGTTTTATTTACTTCTGAGAGAGGGAGAGACAGAGAGGCATTGTGAGTAGGGGAGTGAGGCACAGAATCAGAAGCCGGCTCCAGGCTCTGAGCTAGCTATCAGCACAGAGCCTGACATGGGGCTGGAACTCACGAACCGTGAGATCAACACCTGAGCCGAAGTTGGACGCTTAGCCGACTGAGCCACCCAGGCGCCCCTTTATTTTCTTTTTCTTAATACTTTTTTTTTCTGATTAAGAAAACAATGCTTATTGTGGTAGAAAAGTGTGAAAACGTAGGGAAAAACTCACCACAGTGAGGAAGTCAGATAGATGAACAAATAATAAGAGACAGGGGATAAGTGCAATAAGGAAAGTGAGCATGAGATGCAGAGGCAGCTCAGAGGAAATGAACGTGGTGGGGGCAGAAGGGGACAAGCACAATTCCTGGAAAGACTCCACAAAAAAGGTGAGCTTACAAGGAAGCTTTCAAAGATGAACAGGAGTTTGTTAGGTGGACAAGGAGGGGAGGGCATTCAGGAGGCAGGAACAGCACGTGTGCTCCTGTAACTGTAGTTTTGCATGGCTCCAGTGTAGAGTAGATGGGGCGAGGGAGTTAGGGTAAGAGGTGTGCTATGAGGCAGGGCGGGGAAGTAGGCAGGGCTAGGAAATGAAAAGTCCTGCCTCTCAATAAAGAGTTTGGACATTGACCTAAGGAATGAGAAGGGGCCACTGAAAGGTTCGGAGGTGGTGTCACACATACACTTAGCATTTGAGCGAGAGAGAGCTCATGTAGAGGTACCAAGAATGGATTGAAGAGCAAGGCTTTGGAAAAAGACACTTTTGTAAGGCTGGGGCCAGAGTCCCAGAACAAGTTAAGGACAGCCCAGGCCAACACAGGAGTCGAGGGTGAGCAACACAGGATGGGCTAGATGTTATCTGACAACTGTAGGGGTGGGGAGATGCAGAGAAATACTGCGTCCAGAACAATTTCCAGGTTCCTGGCCTGGCTGAATGGGAAGTGGATGATGGCAGCAACCAAAGTAGGAAAATACACAAAGAAAAATATACTTGTGGAGAGAAACCACTCTGGTGACCAGATTTATCTTTGTATGTAAAAAAAATTGTCCATGTAATTTTTGTTTGTTTACATAAGCTCTACACCCAAGGTGGGGTTGAACCTGTGATCCTGAGATCAAGAGTTGCATGCTCTAACGACTGCACCAGCCAGGTGCCCCTACTCCATGTAATTTTTTATTCATTTAAAAATCTCCATTACTGGCATATTTAAAATAATGCAGCTGACTGGGCTTTATTCTTTTTTGTTTTTTCTAGGAGAGAGAGAGAGAGACAGCGTGAGCAGGGGAGGGTCAGAGAGGGAGTCACAGACTGAAACAGGCTCCAGGCTCTGAGCTGGCAGCCGGCACAGAGCCCGACGCGGGGCCGGAACCCACGAACCGCGAGATCATGACCTAAGCGAAAGTCGGACGCTTAACCGACTAAGCCACCCAGGCGCCCCAGACTGGGCTTTATTCTGATTTTTTGAAGTAGAAAACATTTTTCTTCTCCACCACCGTTCCATGGTTCATACTTCTGTCAGCTGACATGTTCAGGTAAAACCAGGGTTTTCCCTTATTTGGAAACGTATCACATAATATCCTTTCTCAGAATTATTTGAGTTGGATCTCAAGAACAGATGACTCAGGATGGGTGAGGGGCATTGGGAATGAAACTGCTTTTGCTATGACAGATAATGTCCTTGGAAATCTTGCCCATCCCTCATTTCACAGATGAGAGGCAAAACCAGAAGCTAACTACGGAAGGCTAACAAGGAGGCACAATTCAGCTCAGGTTAACCTTCAGCAAGGAGAATGCTCAATGGGAGAACTGCCTGCTTTTACTACCAGTAAAAGTAGTGAGTCCTGAAGTGAGTAGTGAAGTGTCCTGTCTTCAGAGTCCTGAAGACAGTAGAGAATGGATGGCTGCCTGTCAGGCACTAAGCAGGAGGCTGAAGATCGCTTCTTCTTTTTAAAGTTTATTTTGAGAGAGGCACCTGGGTAGTTCAGTCGGTTAAGCGTCCAACTTCGGCTCAGGCCATGATCCCACGGTTCGTGGGTTCAAGCCCTGTGTCAGGCTCTGTGCTGGCAGCTAGCCCAGAGCCTGGAGGCTGTCTTTGGATTCTGTGTCTCCCTCTCTCTCTGACCCACCCTGCTCATGCTGTCTCTTTCTCTCAGAAGTAAATAAAACATTAAAAAATTTTAAAGTTCTTTCTTGAGAGGCAGAGAGAGTGAGCAGGGAAAGGGCAGAGGGAAAGGGAGGAAGAATCCCAAGCAGGCTCTGTACTGTCCATGCAGAGCCCTATGCAAGGCTCCCTCCCACCAACTGCAAGATCACAACCTGAGCAGAAATCAAGAGTCAGATGCTTAAATGACTAAGCCACCCAGGGCCTCCCTGAAGATGGTTTCTAAAGCCCTCTTGGACTGATTTTTATTGATTGAGGAGTCAGAGCAGGACAGGGGAACACTGTGAGTGAACAAACTCCTGAGGTGTGTATGGGGCCCTATAATATTACTATTTGGTGTGACAAAAATTCTTTGCTTGACCAAAGCGAACTCGGGGTGCTGAACCTTCTCCTAGGTCCATCTGTGCATTTCCTTGTAAAATCTAGTTCTAGCAAGAACCCTGTGAAGTCAGGATGAGTCCCTCGTCCTCCACCACCACCCCAGGGTCGGGGACCTACTCACCCGGGCCCATCTTCAGCAAGAATCCAATTATTAGGGGTCAGTTTAGCCAAAACCCCTCTTGCACCCATGTTTTTTTTTTTCTTTTAGAAATTTCCTATCCACTGACCCCCACCCCCACCCTGTCCCTTGGCTATGAATTCCCACCTGACCAGCAATATTTGAACATTAGCCCAGTTCTATACAGAGGCCTCTATCCCCCTATTGCAAGAGTACTGAATAATAAAATATATTGTTACTGCCCTAACGGCTTACCAGCACTGGAGTTGTCACAAATCTGGATTTTAGGTGTGTGAGGAGCAGCAGATATGCAGAGACCAGCTCAAGGAAAGCCTGGACTACACAACTAAGGATTTCCCATTTTATTCTTTAAGAAGGGAGAAGACACAAACTTTTTTCATAAAGGAGTGACAAGATGGGTGTAGTGTCTCAGAGAGAGTGAGAGCAAATAAAGATAATAATCCACTTAGACTATTTATATACTCCAGGGGAGGAGTAACAGGGACCTGAACCCGAGGCTTAGCAGCAATGGAAACAAAGGACTACGAAGGAGGTAGGGACGGGACAAGGCAATCACTTGGAGGAGGATTCCTCTTCACACGCCTCCTCAGCTCACTGCGAAGCTGTCTGGGCCACGTGGTCCAGCCTCCCACCAAGTAGAGCAACCCAGGGTCTTCCATTCTCAGATCTCACTATCCTATCTCACCTGGCAAGTTCAACGGTTTCCTCATCTGTAAGATGGGGTTACTACGAACACCCACCCCAAACACAGGTGGTTGTGACAATTACCTGGCTTGATATCTGAAAACCATCTGGAAAAGGGCCAGGCAGAGTGTATGCTGTATGTCAGCTACTATCACTACCACCACGTGGAAATCCGACCTCTTCACAATCTCAATTCTGAAACCTTCCCCAGTCCATGCTTACTGAACACACCCAGGACTTGACACTGGTTAGATGTAGGAGGATGAGAAGAACCAAAGAAAACTCTGGTCTGACCCTGAGTTTATAGAAATTTTGAGAGGGGGCAGTTTATGGGAAAGATGCATCTGGTTTGAAACTCAAAATTGGAAACTTAGAGATCCAAGTATAAATGCCCTGAAGTCTTCTGGAGACCCAAGACTGGAACTTGGGAGGGACCAGAACCACAGGCGCAAATTTAAAACTTATCACATAGAGGGAATAGTGGAGATCACAGGAATAAGTGGGTTCCAAGGGTAATGGTGTAGAGACAAACTCATATGATGACCAAACATCCCTTTAAGGAGTACTCAGGGAGTGAGAAAAGAGGAACCATTATGGGAAATAGGAATAATCAGGAAAATCAGATGAATAAGATGTTATAGTAGCTTCAAAAATACTTCAAAGGGGCATCTGGGTGGCTCAGTTTATTAAGCATCAGACTTCAGCTTAGGTCATGGTCTCATGGTTCATGAGTTCGAACCCTGCATCAGGCTCTGAGCTGACAGCACGGCTGTAGCCTGTTTCAGATTCTGTTATCTCCCTTTCTCTGTGCCCCTACTCTGCTCACGCTGTCTCTCTCTCTCTCAAAAATAAACACATTAAAAAAAACAAAAATATATATTCAGGGCGCCTGGGTGGCTCAGTCAGTTAAACGTCCGACTTTGGCTCAGGTCATGACCTCCCAGTTCGTTGGTTCGAGACCCGCGTCGGGCTCTGTACTGACAGAAAGCTCAAAGCCTGGAGCCTGTTTCAGATTCTGTATCTCCCTTTCTCTGCCCCTCCCCCACTTGCACTCTCTCTCAAAAATAAACATTGAAAAAAAGATATTTAAAAAATATGGAACCTGAGTGGCTCGGTTGAGCATCGACTTTGAATCAGGTCATGATTTCACGGTTTGTGGGCTTGGGCCCCACACTGGGCTTTGTGCTGACCTCATGGAGCCTGCTTCAAATTCTGTCTCCTGCTCTCCCTGCTCCTGAGCTCAGACATTAAAAAATACATAATTTTTAAAAAGATATTTAAAAAATAAACACAATTTTCATGCAGTGGTTCAGATCAATCCCAGGTCTGAGATGTTCTGAGGGGAGTCATGAAGTCTTTGTGCAGTAGGGGAGTTCAGCGTGTAGGCAGAGCAGTGGCTGATCACGTACAACCAATAGTGACTATTCACCTAGCAGCCTTGCCTGTCTGGGGGTCTTTTCTGGAGCTCTGCAACACGAACTTCCACATAAGTGGCTATGCTTGGCCCACCCCAAACTGGCCTGTCTGGAACCTCTTCTCCTCCAAAACATACAATGTTTTACAAGACCTTGCTCATGTTTCTCTTTTCCCAGAACTTTTCTCTTTTCTATTACTGGTTCTTCCTATTCAGTGTAAATGTTTAGGTTCTATTCTCAGAAATTATTTTATAGGTCTGATTTGGGGGGCTTGGGAACCTGCATTACTAATAAGCAGCCTGGTGATTCTTTATTTATTTTTTTAATGTTTTATTTATTTCTAGGAGAGAGAGAGAGCGTGAGCAGGGGAGGGTCAGAGAGAGAGGGAGGCACAGACTCTGAAACAGGCTCCAGGCTCTGAGCTGGCAGTCAGCACAGAGCCCGAGGCGGGGCTCGAACCCACGAACCGCAAGATCATGACCTAAGCGAAAGTCGGACGCTCAACCGACTAAGCCACTCAGGCGCCCCAGCAACCAGGTGATTCTGGTATGGATAGTTCATGGCCTACACTGTGAGGAACAAAATCAATCTGGAAGGACGTGGTGAACGTCAAAGACAGGCCAAAAGAATGAGTTTCATTATAGCTTTAAGACAGTAAAAACATTAGGTGGTCAATCACAATATATGCTCCCAAGTTTTTTAGAGGCCAGTTCCGGACATTTCCTCATCTTCTCCATAAGACTTTCATCTCAGTCTTCCTTCTCATGACTGGAACACCCTCCCACCAAGCGCCCAAACAAGAAATCTACATATGCCCATTGCCACCCAACATCCAAGGACACACTTGTCAGGGGGCCCACACCCAGTAACACCTTTCTAGTTTTGGTTCCTGGTCTTAAGTCAAGAGCACGCAGCACACAAAATCCGACATGTGGGTATGAGGTGGGAGCAGCTGTGTAAATGGGAGTCTGTGGCAGTACCTGGAGTCTTGAGAGAAAGAGGTCATGTGTTTGTGACTGAAAGAAAAATAGCTGTCTGTAAAAAATTTTAAAGATTCATTTTTTAAGATTCCAGTTATAGTCAGTTTCCTATTTTAACTGAAATAAATTTGTGCTCCTTGCACAAAAACACACTCAATCTCTCCTTCTAAAAAACTATTCTGTTTAATAGTGCACTTCATTTATGCTACAGGATGAGCAGGATTGGGAAGATAGAACCAAAGATCATCCCTTCAGCTGGGGAAACTCAGGAGCTCCATCCTAACCCAGCAATGTGGCCCGGTCAGGCCAGAGACTCCTTTCTCTGGGCTTTGCCTTTTCTTTGCATTCATACTTGGCTGCCGAAGTCAGAGGTGGGGTCAGGAAAGGTCCGGCTGCTGGGGCCAGACGTCCTAGGTCATAGGGGACAGAGGGCAGGGCAAGCTGGCTGAGTGAGTTCCATAAAAGCATTCCTAGTAACTGAGGGTTTGGATTAAATCACTGCTCAACACAGGAGTGGGGAGAGGAACAGGGAGAGAGGAGGAGGGGAAACAGGTGAATGCTAAATGCTCTGATCCTCTCCCTGTTAGACTTACTGATTATCGGCGGGATTTCCCAATCAGATATATCACAGTAGGGAAGTACAAGTTCAACAAAACTGCCTTGCTGCTCTTGGAATCCTGGGCTTGCTGCTCCAAGAGCCCTGCAAAATAGTTATCACAGAAAACCTCCTCGGGTTTTCCCCACCACCAGTAAAATAACACTACCCTCAGCACCAAGTTTTTCCATAATTAATGAAGTCATGGGACAACAACAAAATAGCACATTCCATATGAAAACTTAAAGCTGAATTAGGAGCAGAGGCTTGGAAATACAGCCTCCATTTCCCTTTCTTATCAAATAGGACTCAGAACATTCTTCCCACTGTCTTCTGTGCTGACTATATACTGACTCCAACTACAGGAATCCTTGGAATTTTATTCCTACTGTGCTTCCATTCCCCACCTTAGAAAGAAAGGCTTCTCTGGTGTGAGAAAAATGGTCTAGTGCAAACTCCCTTCCAGAACGGAAGGTGATGGGTCCCAGAGCCTCCCTCTTATTTGTGGCACATAACCTGCCACTCACCTCCTGATGTCAATTTTGGGGAAACAGACTAGGTAGCTCATCACTGTGCCAGGATGATTTGCCCAATTTGCCCCATTCTCTAAAGTGAAAGGGCTGAGTCGGAAGGGACACATCCTAAGTTGTTCATACTCATATAGTAAGGCAGGAGCTCTTTAGACTCAGAGGAAGTGAGGAAAATAGGTGTGTGGCTCTCTTTCATGTAGACTCTTGGATATTTAATTCAGCAGTAACTCTGAGAGAACTTTTGCTCATTCCCATCACATTCAAAGGCTTCTCTCCAGTGTGAATTCTCTGATGGCGAACAAGGGCTGAGCTATACCTAAAGGCTTTCCCACACTCACTACATTCATAGGGATTCTCCCCTGTGTGGATTCTTTGATGCTGAATAAGGCCCGAACTATAGGTAAACTTTCCTCCACATTCCATACATTCATAGGGTTTCTCTCCAGTGTGGATTCTCTGGTGCTGATAGAGGTGTGAGCTCTGGCTGAAGGCCTTCCCACACTCGTTACATTCATAGGGTTTCTCTCCAGTGTGGATTCTCTGGTGATGGATAAGGGTGGAGCTCCTACTGAAAGCCTTCCCGCATTCATTACAAGCATACGGTTTCTCTCCAGTGTGGATTCTCTGATGGTGAGTGAGGGTAGAGCTCCAGCTAAAGGTTTTCCCACATTCGTTACATTCATAGGGCTTCTCCCCAGTGTGGATCCTCCGATGCAGGATGAGAGCAGAGCTACAACTGAAGGTCTTCCCACAATCGTTACATTCGTAAGGTTTCTCTCCGGTGTGGATTCTCTGGTGCTGAATAAGGTGTGAGCTCTGGCTGAAGGCCTTCCCACACTCACTACATTCATAGGGTTTCTCCCCCGTGTGGATTCTCTGATGTTGAATAAGGTCTGAAGTTCGATTAAAGCTCTTGCTACATTCATCACACTTATGGGGTCTGTCTCCCACAGGAAGTCTCTGATGAGAAATGAGGTTAGGACTCACAGTGAAGCTGTTCCCAAAATCATTAAATTTCTCACTTCTCTCTCCCGCAGGGCTTAGCTTTTCCTCAACTGTCACTTGACCAAAATCTTGTATCTTCCTATTCAATCTTTCTCCAGAGGAGTTCCCCATTTGCCTCTTTAGACTGACTTTTTGTTCATAGGCTTCTTCAAACTTAAGACCCTGAGAAATATCCTTTTGGAATCTTCCCAACAGCACCCCATGTGATCCTGTATCTTCAGAAATTTCTTGATCATGCTCAGTTCTGGTCTCACCATCTGGCACAATACAAAATACAAACATCACTTGTTCCTTGTGGAAGAAAGAATCAAAACCAGAGGGCAGGATAATTATGAGAAGAATGTTCACAGGGCTAAAGGCACATGCCTCTTACCCGCGTGCAGACCTGCCCAGGCTGGGGGCAGCTGAGGCATGCTAAGAGAACTGCCTTGAGGAAACAGTGAAGGAGAAAGGCAGGAAGCAAAATCAGAGCGAAAAGAGCTAGAAGTACAGAGAAGGCTGGAGATGGGAGGAGAGGAAGACAGACCAGGCAGAGGCAGGAAACCAGAAACAGAAGAAAAAAGACATGCTGTTCAATGAAGTGACAAAGACCCCAAAAAGGTCAGAGTCTGCAAATACAAGTGGGGAGATGGTGGCTTCCAGAAAATAGGGGAGAACAAAAACAAGCAAGCAAGCAAAGAAGGGTGACAGGAAACAGCAGCAGAGCAGGAAGAGGCAACAAGGGGGAGGCCAGAGTAACCACTACAGTCCCAGGTAAAAAGAAAGCACATCTGGAAGCCACACATGCCAAACCCATGGAAACAGGCAAAAGATGAGAGTTCAGTCCATCTCTGGGCCCTAGGCCTAGGAGGCTGTGCTAGGATGTGAAGATATGTAAGCATCTTCTTTTATTTTAATAAAAAAATTTTTTTTAATTTTTGAAAGAGAGAGAAAAAGAGAGAGAGAGAGAGAGAGAGAGAGACAGCGTGAGCAGGGGAGGGTCACAGAAAGAAGGGGAGACAGATCTGAAGCAGGCTCCAGGCTCTGAGCTAGCTGCCAGCACAGAGCCCAACACGGGGCTTGAACCTAAGAACCGCGAGATCATGACCTGAGCCAAAGTCGGATGCTTAACCGACTGAGCCACCCAGGTGCCCCTATGTAAGTATCTTCTTGTTTGACTTCTCTATTTTCACTACTTTGGGGTTTTCAAAGGGAGCTTCAGGGACAGAGGATGAGTGAGAAGGATCCGGACAGTCAACATTTTTAGTTTGTCAATGTTTTAAAAAGTAAAGACAGGGCAATGGACGTTAGTGACAGAAACAGCTGTTTCTCTCTCATCTGAATAGGCACCTCTCAGGACTTCTCTGTTCTTAGCTCCATTCAAACCCAGGACCCTCAACTCTTCCTCTCAATGCAGCCCAAAGATTGTGTCAAAATCCAGAAACGGAAATCCTACCCATGGGGGAAGACGTGGGATGAGGCCACTGTTAAGCAGTCCCAGAGCTCAATTCAAGACCCAGGGCTTGCAGGGGCTCAAAAGGAAATGGGAGACCCCTGGCACTGCCTAGACAATGTTCTCACCAGCAGTGAGTGACAGACAAGGGATTAACAGTCCACACACTAAAGGTTAAAGAGGCCAGATGCTCCCCAAAACAAAGCATCCTGAACAAAGCAACAGATCCCCAAAGGTAGTACAACAGAGAAGGGAAGCAGAGTTCCAGAATGTGCCCTTGGGCACAGAGCAGGGCCTCCACGTTTAGGGTCCCAACAGGCTAATTGTTTTGGAAGAGGCTCTCAAATATACGTTAAGAATCACAAGGAGAAAAGCACCAGATTTGGAGCTGAAAGACCAGGGTTCAAGTCCTGCTATTCACCAGCTACATGACCACACTGAAGACCTCTGACTTCTCTTCCCTTGCCTGTAACTTGAGAATACCAGCGGCCTCCATCACTGTGTTACTGTGAGGTATAGAGAATGTATACAAAAGCTCTTTATAAACTGCAAGTTATCGTACAAACAGGAGTTACTATCATTATTGTTGTCAGAACTTTCTAAGATTAAGTCAATACTTGGCTGATCATTTTGTGACTCGACTGTTATTAGCAAACAATGAAACAAAGAAATGGCACAGGATTTTTACCGAGAAAGCGGAACTCCTTACCCAGCGAGAATACATTTCCATAATTCTCCAGCATCACATCCCTGTAGAGGTCCCTCTGAGCAGGCTCCAAACGTTTCCACTCCTTCCGGATGAAGTACACAGCTACATCCTCAAAGGTCACCAGCTCCTGGAACAACACGGTCTTGCATGCAATTTCAGGGTGAAGGATGGGACTGGCAGCACCAAAAAAAATAAATAAGTAACTGGGGATGAGGCTGGATGATGCGTATCTAAGAGGTGGGGGGAAGGAGGTTACAGTGCAGGAAGACAGCAGTCCGTCATTCAGCAGGAAAAGAACATGTCCCTGATGGAGAGAATCCTGGTTTAGGGCACCGAATGGATGTCGCTGCACAAATGTTTCCACAAAATGGGAAGGAAAAGAAGGATAAAGGAAACCCTAGCTCACCTGGGACTTGGCCTTTAGCAGTGCAGCTGCCAACATCTCATCCCCCAGACTGTCCTTGTCAGCAAATGCAGGAACTTTTGAGGAAGGAAGAGCTGAAAAACAGAAGGGTCCATGAGTGAAGCCACCTGCTTTCTGGCCTCCAAACCACAGAAAACTCCTGGGGTCCCGGGACAAACTAGGCCCCACTCCCTCTTACACGTCTACGTTTGTTTCTTCAGCTGCAAAAGGGGCTGACACAGGCACATTCAGTGTGCGTCCTTCTTCCAGAGGAGGGGTGCCCAAAGCCCTGTTGACACTGCTCTCCATCTGTCCCAGGCCCCTTCCTTTCTGTTCAGTCACTGCTTCTCAGGGAAGCTGGCCAGTCCTCCCGTTAGTAATCAGCACCTTCTTGTCCTTTCTCCCAAGCTTGGACAGAAATGCAGACATTCCTGCTCACGTCCCTTCCACCGTTCTCCACATCTCTCAACTCAAACTCATGCATGAAGGTCTCTTATACCCGAGAAAACCAGCAGCCTGACTGAACACATAATGCCCATTATTCTTTCTCTTCATTCCCAGATCAAGTCTCAACACTATACGTGTTTCCTGCTTCCGCACTTGATCACCTATCTTCTGTAATTTTTTCTTTTTCTTTTTTGTAAGTAGGCTTCACGTTCAGTGCTGAGCCCAACATGGAGCTTGAACTCATGACAATGAAATTAAGACCCGAGCTGAGATCAAGAGTCAGATGCTTAACCCACCGAGCTACCCTGGGGCCTCTTCTGTAATCCTTAAGTTAACATATTTGCCTCTAGAGACCCTGGATTGTGTACAATCACCCAGAGAATTCCTTACATGCTTCTTCCTGATAAGCATGCCCTTTAGGACTGTAACTGGCTCCAAGTCAGTGGCACAGTCAATAGAAACAAAATGCAAATATTTTAGTGGCTTCTATTCATTTTATCCTCTTTTTGCCTGTGACCTAGAGTGATTCCCAAGAGCCTTCCCCAAGTACAAGCTCCTAAAGTACACAAAAAAGGACTAAAAAATTGGCTGCTACCAAGCACCTGGAAGTCTGTGATTACAGCAGTTTTCTTAATCCCGCATGAGGTACCAACAGCTCTTCAAAAATGCCTCAGCTATAAAACCTGTCAAGCTGTAGATTCATTATCGTCTTCAGTCAGCTTTCCCACTAGACTATAAGCTACTGACCGAGGCTATCAGCTACCAAATGAGAAGGACTGTGTCTCAGTCACATCTGGATTCCAGTGTTTAGCCCAGCACCTGGTGAATAAGGGACTCACTGTGACTATGGAATGTCTGCATGAAAGAATAAATGAATCCCTGTTGCTTACCACTCTCAAGCAGGGCCTGAGGTTCCTGAGATACGCAATCAGCCTGAGTTTCCATGGGTAGGGCCAGAAGTTCTGGGTCTCTGGTCTACTATCTGTAGACTCAGCAGGAAAAAGGTTTTGAATGAGAATGAGGAAGCACTGCAGAAGCAAAGTTCAAGGTGCAATGGTTAAAAAAATAACAACAACAACCGAACCAAAAAACCTCCCTGGATCAAGTATTTCAGGGAGTGCCCAAGACTAGCAAGAGAAAAACATAGCAACCAGGATCAGCCTTCCAAATCCTGGTAAATACATACACCTGCTCCCTGTGATGAGCCTGCATGGGCACCACAGAAAAGGCCCCAGTTCCTAGACAACATCGCAGCTGTGGCTCCCACAATGTACTCAGTGATATTTATAATGACAAAAGACGTGGAACACTGGTGCCAAATAATGACACTAACAAAATGAAATACTAGGCAACGACTGAAATAAAAAAACAGAAGAAAATGAAAAAGTATGTACACATAGATTCACAAAATGTGTATGTATTGTATCAGTTTTTAAGGATTGTTGGGATAGTGGATAACACTAAATATTTACAGATTCTATCTCTCATTCTCTATCTCTCAAAGTATTGAGAGAGATAGAGCACGAGCAGGGGAGGGGCAAAGAGAGAGGAAGACACAGAATCCAAAGCAGGCTCCAGGCTCTGAGCTGTCAGCAAGGAGCCCAACGCGGGGCTCAAACCCACGAGCCATGAGATTGTGACCTGAGCAGAAGTCGAATGCTTAACCAACTGAGCCACCCAAGCACCCCCCTCACAGATTTTTTTTTTAAACCCTCAAAGACATTAAAACTAGTAGAAGGAAAAAATTTATTTCATTAGGCTTCTGACTGTTATACAAGGAGCCATGAAATAGCACCCAAAGAGCAGAGACTGGAGAAACTTTCCAGGAGTTTTCTGCCTCCCATTTAAAGAAACCCTGGGGAAATAATACCTGACGCCCAGAACCAGGACTCAGATTAATTAAGATAAATCCTTCCTCCCCTAAAACAGCTGTCTGCTTCCAGTCTCAGCCAAAGGCAGGATGCCACCGAGGGCTGGGGGCCCCTTCTGTGGTCCTCGTGCAGTGTCTTCACAGGTGGCAGGTGTACATGTTCACCAGATCTGGAGGTCTGGCACCCATCACCAAGAAGGCAGCAGCCAGCCTTCTTTCTATATCCCTTTCCTCCTAATACATCTCCTTGGAGAAGAATCTAAGTCCCTGAAGCAGGGACCAACACTTTGTTTAAAAACATAAGCTTACACGTTACTCCCTACTGATGTCCCCACTCCCCACTTGCTATGACCAGCAAAAGAGGTCTGTTCCTTGTGGCTCATGTGAATAAAATGGAACATCAGTATTTAGACCATGGTTTTGATCTCAAGTGGAAGTTTCTACGGCTCTCTTGAACGCTGTGACAAGAACTAACACACCCAGGAAAGGTGCAGTGACCACCAGAGCTTGTGGCACTTAGGCGAGAGCAAAGAAAAAAAAAAAAACCCTGGATTTTGTCTACCTCCTTCTTTATTTATTTGCTCGTATACAAATAACTGTTCAGTACACAACACTGCAAGGCACTACTGAAAGGAGTAAAAACACACGAATGCAAGAGGGATCTGCTTCCTCATTACAGACCGCTGCATTCACAGAAGGCATAAAAAGGGGAGGGGCCCAGAGAGTCACTCAAAGTTCACAGAACTCTGGTCTTTGGGCACCAAGGAGGAACAGAATGGTCACCACCAATGTCTTTACACAGAGAAAGGCCCTGAGTGAGGCATAGGCCAGGACCAATGGCAATCAAGGTGACACACCCTATTGCCACCAGCGCCCTCCTTGCTGGGTCCCGTCAACTCTGTTTAAGAGCCAGCCATCTTTTGTTCCTACCAACCAACCTGACAATTTCCAGGACTGTGTATAAGCAGACCCACTCCAACAAATCAGTTCTTAGTCCAAACTCTCTTTAAAAAGGAAAATCAGAGGCTCTGACTCCAGAGGAAAAAAAAGCAAGCCTCCCTCCTCACAGCTGGTCTAACTAAAGCTGGGCCTCAAAGGCATATTGTTGAGAACAAGTCCCCAGTGTCTGGATCAGTACACAGTGTTTCTCATGGGAAGAAAAATCTCCATTGTGCCCCCACAGCTTCAGGTCCAGGCAGGGCCCTTCCTTGCTCTGCTGCCAACGCCTCTCCCTGAAGCTGCTCCTGGGGACCCAGAAAGAGAACCTGGCAGTGAGAATGAGCCATGAAAAGCTTTACCTGCTGGAATCTTTCCTTCCTTCTTTGGAGTTAGTTCCTAGAGTGGCAATTACCGGGAATTTGGAAGCCTCTGTTCAAGTTCCTGGGAATTCTAACTTTAGTTGATGCCAATGTTTCTGTGTGATTAAGGGAAAAAAAATTTTTTTTAATATTCATAAACTTCATTTCTACCCAGATATAAGAAAAAAGAGAAAGAGAGAGACAGAGAGAACATATACTAATTAATATAATTAAGACCACAACTGGTATTTGGGTTGCAGCTCTGGAGAGGTGAAAGGCAACTGAAATTTCTCCAGATCAACCTCCCACCCAGTTTAAGAAATGGCTGAGTGGCTGGCTCAGTCAGTAGAGCATGTGACTCTTGATCTCACAGTTGTGAGTTCAAACCCCATGCTGGGAGCCTACCTAAAAAAAAAGAAACAATGAAATGCCTTCTCAAGTTCCCGATATTCTGACAGCTAATATGCAAGAAACTCTCAACTTCAGCAGGGAGTCTGTTCCATGGCTGCACAACTCAGCCATCAAAGGTCTTCAGCTGGAGCTGAAAAGCTATCCCCCTCGGACCTTCACCTTACAGAGGCCTAGTACACATATGGAGCTTCAAGAATAGAATCTTCTCTTTCCATACAACTGTTGGTCAAACACTTGTAAATCAAACTGATGTCCACTCTCCACAAACTTCTCTTCTTGGGGATAAATATCTTTAGCTCCTCTCATTATTCCATAGATTTCAGGTTCATCGTCCTCCTCTCCTGGGTCCTACAAATGCCATTCGGAGCATAAACATCCGTCTGCGTTCAATCCCACTTCAAAAGCGGATCAAATCAGGGATCTAACACAACTAAAAATGGGAACCAGAGATAGCTGTTCCATTCCCCGTTAAGAGACTCAATTTACTGAACACCCTAGTTCTAACTGCGAATACTTCGTTGAACTCCTCAGATCCTCAGACCCGTATAAATAAAAATAGTCTTCCCCTGCCACTGGCGCGAACTATCGCGTCAACAACAAATAAAAGCGTCTGGGAGAGTTACCAAGTTAGGGGCGCTGTCATCAGCTGTTCTAAAGAGAGGGACCCGTCTACAGCCATACTGGAACTTTTAAGTGCTCGAACTAGGCAAAGTCACAAAACCAGAACCGGAGCCCCTTTCCTCCCGTCCTGGCAGGACCCCGTTTGGAAGAAGGAGGCCCCCGGGGAAGCGGAGTCCTGGACTGGCTGCGGGGGGGAGGGAGCGGCGCGTCCCGGCACCCTGCTCCGGGAGGGCCTGGGGGCCCCGCGGACCGCAGCGGTGCGGACACCACCCCTTTCCCCGGCGACCACAGCCTCCGTCTCACCGCGAGCCCCGGGGACGGCCGGACTCACCCTGGGGGCAAGGACGGGAGATTTGGGGGGCCGGACAAATGCAGGCCCTGCTGGACCCTGTCACAGACCCACACACCCGGACAGAACAAAGAACGGAAGTTCTCTCTGTTTCACTTCCGGGTCGGCCCCTTTCACCGCCCACGCCATCCCCTGTGGCCCCCACGCCCACTTGTTCTCTCTAGGAACATTGGAGGTGTTCTCCTCTCGGTGGTTCGCTGTCTTGGGACCTATGCCGCCGGGCTCGGCGTTCTGGCTCAAACCGGCTTTCCGGCCCGCCGCCGCGCCCCTCGTTGGCTGGGCCGAGCTAAGAGCAGCGTACTTCGGCCTCAGAGCGCGTTCTCGGGTGCAGCTGATCCGGAGCAGGTGGCAGGGGCGGCGGGAGAGGCGGGGGTCTCCCGTGAGCTGCCGAGGGCCGAGGAAAGCTCACTTTGTCCCAGAGACCGTGGTCTCGAGCCGGCCCGCTGCAAAAAGGAAGACTTTTGAAAGATTCATCAATAGAAAAAAAATCACCTTTATTTGGAATTTCCAAATAAATCAAGTTTATGCTTCAAAAACCAAGTTTTGTGCTTGTTTCATGCAAAAATCCCCCCTAAAATCTGAAGAAGACCTTGCAGCCCGTAAGGGAGTTATCGTAAAGACAAAACCTGCACAAATGGTGGGAGAGAAGTCAGGGAAGTCATCCGAAGAAAACAAACAGGCAAAAACCCCTGCAGGTGCCGAATGTGTGAAATGCTTGAGGGAGTGAGGGAAAGGCTTCCTGGTTCACTCACTTTTATGCCCTCACAGGAGGATCCCCGTAAGTGTCAGAACCAAATCCTTACGAAAACAGACCTTGTGATATCCTGAGTAACGAGGGCCCTCCAGGCTCCCCTTATAGCCCTGCCTCCCGTTTGATCCCAGTTTCCACTGCATCCAGTATTTATGGTGCCCATGGTCAGCTCTGCGATTGCAACAGACCTTACTCTCCACTGACTTGCAGTCTAAGGGCCGTAATTTAAATAACCAGTTCCAGGAAAATATGGTAAGTGCTAGGAAAAGGAGACTTTCCAGAAGTGTGACAGGCCCTGGAGGGGAAGGGGGGTGCAATAGACAGAGGGAACAGCCAGGGCAAAGGCCTGGAGGCCGGACAGAACAATGCACAAGTAACTGATATAACTTGTGGGTGGCCTGAGAAGGATGGGTGCTGACCCATCCCCAGTCCTTCTAGACCACAGTGAGAATTTGAGCAAATACTTGGCATATCCAAGCCATTCAGTAAACTCAATACCCACCCCCCACCAACCACCAAAACAAAACAACAACACACACACACACACACACACACACACACACACACACACACACACACACACATACACACCTTGGGGTATGTTTGTTTGTTTTTAAATCACTCCACCATTCCTTTTTCTTCCACTCCTAACCTCAAGGACAAGAAGTTCAGAGATACGGAAGGAGGCAGTGGCAAGGAGAACAGGGAAGTATGGAAATAGAGGGAGTCTCTTCAAAATGGGATTGTTCTCTAAAAGGTCTCCTAATGCCAATCCAAAGGGAACAGCTCTTAGACTCCCAGCACCTTCAGTGCAATCAGCTCTATTACTCGGGGGCTCAGAAGTTAATTTGTAATTTACAATGGGCATTTGCCCAAGAGCCCAGTCACTTGGGTAATTCTTAGCTAGTTCTCAAAAGCCATACTCAGATTATTCTTCTGAGTCCATGATCTCTATAGTGCCATGAAATCACCTAAGGGGTGTTCAAAGCAGTCCACCAAGATAGGAAAGAAAGTATATAAACTTCTGTAAAGCTTTTATCTAAAACAAAGAGGGGAAAAAATGGAGTAAAAAAAAGTAAGCCTTATCAAAAGTCAATAGAAGGGAGGACATGCAATGGTGGCCTCATTGGGGTCTTGTGTCAGACAGACCATAGCAGTCTTCAGACAATGATATAAGCAACCTGGCGGATACGGATGGGGGATGGAGAACACAAATATCCTTAGAGTATGTAGACAGCTAGTTTTGAGAGAATCAATTTTTCAGAGTCTTATATTTTCTATCTGTACATCTTTAAAATTGCTCCCTTGGAAAACATCCCTATGGCCAGGGTGCCCTCCTTCATGGTCATCTTCCCTCCTGGTGGAAGACAGCTAGGCTTCTTACTCTCAAATCTTACAGGGATGTATTGCTCTGGGGAGTCAAACCTTTTGGGGTACCAAACAAAAGGATTCACTTGAAATACTGCTGTGAATAAGGATTAGGTGAACAAATCCTTTGTGATTCACGTGGTTTCCTATTATATCCTGTTGCAGACTATGAGTCTGGAGTTCTCTTGTCCAGCAAGAGAGCAGACACAAAATTAAATACGAGAGGCTAATGTCTATGTGGAGATGAGGGCCCTGAGTAAGGGTCCTTTCTCCATATTTATTAGGATCTTGAAAGCTTACAAAGATGACGGACATGCAGAAAGAAACAATAAAACAGTAATCCTTAACTCATGTGTGAGAGAATAAGGATCTCAGGGACATGCACTGTTAGAGATTAGGGTCGAAACATAACAACCTCTCAGTGCTGCAGAGACGGCCATTTCCTGCAGGTACTGCATCTGGTTATCTGACTTTTCTAAGCTCTAAGATAAATGGAGCATGCTATCCTGAGATTACTCAAGATACTCAAGTACTCAAGATTCCATTATGGCCTATATATCATAAGTTGTCCTCAGGCGCTTTCCTCCCGTTAAGGAGGCTCTCTGCTTGGTGGTTTGTTTTGCTCAAATAGCTACACTTAGATGCTTTGGTCCTGTTAAGGAGGCTTTCTGCCCTATGCCTTTTTAAACCATTTGAATAGAGAATTCTTAAATCTATTTCCCATAACTTCCCTCCAGTAAAAGGAGAGGAGGACAAAACCATTTCTGTTGTAAATCACAGTGTGATTTTGCCATGTAAAATCGACACTGCTATAACTATATTCCTTTTACCACTCATCTCATCTATGTGAGCGACTGAGTCACCCAGGTGCCCCAGGCTCTTACATTTCCTAGAAATTGGTGATTAGATCTATACCAAAGACTAAAAAACTTTAAATTTCTATACTTTAGCTTTGTGAAATTTGAATACAATTTAACATTTTTCTTTTGCTTCAGTCAACTTTTGCATCTGCAATCAGAGGGATGAATATATACAAAAGACTTTATCTCACTATATATGGGGTATATACTTGGGGCTTGTGCACTTGCTCTTTGTTTTCAATCAACAATAACAAAATAACTGTCCCCCATAAAGTCTCTCAAATATGCACTCAGAAAACACTTGAAAATAAAGTTTTCTAATCTATTTAAAAATATTCCACTATTAGTGGCTGGAATTATTCGTGTATCTCTCTACTTCTCATCATCAGTATTCCCTCTCCTACAGCCCTCCCCAGGGGATCTGAGAGCAGGGACACTTGACTATCTTATTTAACATGGTAACCCTCCAGAACCTAGAACACTGCCTGACACTTAGCAGGTGTTCGGTAATAACTGTGCAATACCTAACAAATAAGGAAGTAAATATTTATGGGATTCTTTGTTTTCCTCCAATATGTCCTCAAATATGTATAAACTATGCCCCAGATATTGTATGAGACATTATTATATTAATATTTATTTGTTGCTCACCTGAAACTCAAATTTAACAGGTCATGTTGCATTTAATCTGGCAACCCTATCTCCACTGAAACTGTACTTGTTGAAATCAAAGAGAGTGACATTTAGCTCACTTCCCTGAATTCAAGTCATACATGTGTTCAAATTCTTCTCTGTGCTAATGGAATTCTGCAGCTCCCACCCTAGGGGATAAGTACGTACACTTCTTCCCCCTTCTAATTTATGGGATCTTCCATTCTTTCATGTTAGTAAAACCATAAGTTTTTAAGGAGACTTAAATTTGTATTTGCATACTTTGCATGGCTTTGTCTAACTTAAGATAAAAACTTAGTCTTTTTTGCTGTTATTTCCTTTGAGTCACAAAATACTTCCTCACCACTTATTTTAAATTATTAATTTCTGTCCTCATCAATACTGTAAAATAGTCCATAACACCAATGTGTTTAAGTAACAAGAATCAATAGAATTACTTCTCATTCTGAGATTCCAATGACCATTCTTTTATTATTTATTATTTTTTAAATGTTTATTTGAGAGAAAGAGAGACAGAATGTGAGTTGGGCAGGGGCAGAGAGAGAGGGACACAAAGAATCCAAAGCAGGCTCCAGGCTGTCAGCATAGAGCCCAACATGGGGCTCGAGCTCATAAGCCTTGAGATCATGACCTGAGCCACAGTTGGATACTTAACCCACTGAGACCCCCAGGTACCCCTCCAATGGCCATTCTTTTATTTTATTTTTTATTTTAATGCTTATTCATTTTTTGAGAGAAAGACAGAGACAGGATGTAAGTGGAGGAGGGGCAGAGAGAGGGAGACACAGAACCCAAAGCAGGCTCGGCTCTGAGCTGTCAGCACAGAGCCCAACATGGGGCTTGAACTCACAAACTGCGAGACCATGACCTGAGCCAAAGTCAGACACTTAGCTGACTGAGCCACCCAGGCACCCCCTCCCCCCCAATATTATTAATATAAAAATCAATATGGGAAGATTCAGGTGAAGTCCCATCCCTTTAACCTCTCCCCAAAGTCACCGCATTGATGTGTATAGTTCCGGTTCCTTTTGTATATCTGTACATATATATACACACACCTTTATCCACAAACTATATGCCTGTTTTGTGAGAAAACACCACACGTGTTATTTTTCATTCTTCTAATTTAACATTTTTTTAAAAAACACTTTCCATGTTGATGCATAGGAATATATTGATTCAGCTTAACTGCTATATAATAGTCATCATGTGAATATATATCTATCAGTTCCCCCGTTGATAGACATCTAAGTTGTTTCCAGTTTTTTCATCAATATGAAGCCACATCCTTGTAATAAACACCTTTACTTCTCACTTGGTCTTCAACATTCTGAGTGGGTACTAGTTTTTCTTCTATAGTGCAGACTTTTATTTCTTTTTCTTGGTGGCATCCAACACTATAACAATGTCTCTAGCTATTTTATTCATTGGTTACTTTTTTTTTAAGTAAGCTCAACGCCCAGCCCAACCTTAGGGCTTGAACTCGTGACCCTGAGATCAAGGGTCCCGTGCTCTACTTGACTGAGCCAGGCAGGAGCCCCGATTGTGGTTTTTTCCCTTCTAATTTTATTTATTTATTTATTTATTTATTTATTTATTTAACAAATAGTTTATTGTCAAGTTGATTTCCACATAACACCCAGTGCTCATCCCAAGTGCCCTCCTCCATGCCCATCTCCCCTCTCCCCCCCACATCTGTCAGTCCTCAGTTTGTTCTCAGCATTCAAGAGTCATGGTTTGCCTCTCTCCCTCTCCCCCACTATTTCCTCCCTTCTTCTCCCCCATGGTCATCCGTTAAATTCCTCCTAATCCTCCTATACGTGCAAACATATGGTATTTGTCCTTCTCTGCCTGACTTATTTCACTCAGCATAACACCCTCAAGGTCCATCCATGTCGCTATACATGGCCATTCTTTTAGAGTACTTGATAGCAACTTTTTTATTTTTGTTAATCATCATAGACTCTGGCTTTTTAGACTAAATATATGACAGTCAACCTCAGCCAATATTCTCTTTGTTGCTCAAATTGTCATTATTTTAGCCAGTGTGAACTCATTTTAGGTTTTCGGTCCATGAGTCATTTCAATATAACCTCATTAAATCTGAGTCTTTTAGTACAACAAAATTGGCAGGCTCACATTCTTCTGTATGTAAATTTAGCTATTTCTCCGAGGAACACTGATGCCGTGTAGTGGGGGAAAGAAAAATATGCATCTTGGGGTTCCCATGATTTCTGGGTAGTTGCTCATGAACAGAAATTTTAAAAGATAGGTATTAATTTTTCTTATTGTAAAAAAAAGTTAATATTCATTCATACTGCCAATCCAGTTTTACTTAAATTCTTAATTCCACAACTATACTCCTTTACCTTCTGTTGAAATACTGTCTTCATTTTAAAAAAATGTTTATTTTGAGAGAGTGCAGGCACATGTGCACACACCCATTTGAGCAGGGGAGGGGCAGAGAGGGGAAAGACAGGCTCAAGCAGGCGCAGAGCCTGGTAGGTTCAATCCCACTATGAGATCATGACCTGAGACAAAATCAAGAGTTGGACCCTTAACTGATTGAGTCATCCATGCACCCCCAGCCATTTTCATTTCCTTAAGAAAATTTTATTTTTTTTTATTTTTTTAATGTTTTTTATTTATTTCTAGGAGAGAGAGAGACAGCGTAAGGAGGGGAGGGTCAGAGAGAGAGGGAGTCACAGACTCTGAAACAGGCTCCAGGCTCTGAGCTGGCAGTCAGCACAGAGCCCGACGCGGGGCTCGAACCCACGAACCGCGAGATCATGACCTAAGCAAAAGTCGGACGCTTAACCGACTAAGCCACCCAGGCGCCCCAAGAAAAATTTAAAAAGTAAACTCTACTCCCAACATGGGGCTTGAACTCACCACCAGGAGTTGCATGCTCTGCCAACTGAGCCAACCAGGCAACCCATGTCATGTCAAACTAAATAAATGTAATGGCTTCTTTTTTCTTTTTTTTTTTTTAATGTTTTATTTATTTCTAGGAGAGAGACAGCGTGAGCAGGGGAGGGTCAGAGAGAGAGGGAGTCACAGACTGAAACAGGCTCCAGGCTCTGAGCTGGCAGTCAGCACAGAGCCCGACGCGGGCTCGAACCCACGAACCGCGAGATCATGACCCAAGCGAAAGTCGGACGCTTAACCGACTAAGCCACCCAGGCGCCCCAATGGCTTATTTTTTCTGACAAGTAAATAGTTCTCAAAATAACAATACAGTATCTGCGCAAATTATACAATTACTGAATAAAGTTTAAAATCTTTTAGTCGTTTTTCCACCACTGTCTTTATTGCTGCCCTCCTTTTTTAAAAGATTAATCCCAGGGGTGGAGACTGCTCGGGATTCTCTCTTTGCCTCTCCCTCACTCACTTGCATTCTCTCTCAAAAATAAATATTAAAAAAATAATTTCAGTATAGTTAACACACAGTGTTATATTAGTTTCAGGTGCACGGTGTGATTCAACAATTCTATACATTCACTCAGTTCTCATCAAGATAAATTACTTAGTCCCTTTCACTTATTTCACCTATTTCACCCATCCCACACCCACCTCCCCTCTGGTAAGTTTGTTCTCCAAAGAGTCTGGGGTTTTTTGTCTTTTTTCTTTGTTTGTTTCTTACATCACATGAGTGAAATCATATGCTATTTGTCTTTCTCTGGCTGGTTTATTTCACTTAGTATTATATGCTGTAGGTCCATCCATATCATTGCAAATGGCAAGATTTCATTTTATGGCTAATATTCCACTATGCATGGAATTCCATATGTGTGTGTGTGTGTGTGTGTGTGTGTGTGTATCCATTATATATAATACATACCATATCTTCTTTATCTGTTCATTTATCAATGGACACTTGGGTTGCCTCTGTAATTTGGCTATTGTAAATAATGCATAAACATAGGAGTGCATATCTTTTCAAATTAGTGTTTCCGTATTCTTTGGGTAAACACCCAGTAGTGGAATTATGAGATTGTAAGGTAGTTCTATTTGTATTTTTTTGAGAGACCTCCATACTCTATATGGTTTTCCACAGTGGCTGCACCAGTTGGCATCCCCACAACTGCATGATTGACTCCTTTTCTCCAAATCTTTGCCAACATTTGTTTTCTTATTTTAGCCATCTGACAGGAATGAGGTGCCTTTTATTTCTTCACTGAAATTTTTAATAGTTTTCATGAGGGAAAGATATTATTTAAATAAATGCCATTAAAAATAAAGTATCGGGAAAATACTTTAAAAAGTACATATAAAAAATTTGAGGGGCACAGAGGTAGTTCAGTCGATTGAGCTTCTGACTCATGGTCCTGGGATCAAGTCCTGTGTCAGGCTCTGTGCTAGGTGTGGAGCACGACTGTGATTCTCTCTCCCTTTCTCTCTGCCCCTTCCCTGCTTGGACTTGCTCTCTTTCAAAAACATTTTGAGAAATATTCTAACACATATGACAGAAAAGATCCTAAGATTTTTAATATATAAAGAGCTTTCATAAATCAAGGCGACAAAGATGAACAACTCAATAGAAACAAAAAGAATAAAAGAGGCATTTCACAAAAAGAAATGCAATTGGCCAATAAAGATAAGCACATATTCACCATCACACATTTAAAAATTAAAATGAGAAACATTTTCTATTAGCTTCGCATAAAGTTTATATATACCTTTAATACGTTTTATATTTAAGGTATTATAACATGGTAAATTTTATTGTGTATTTTACAACTTAAAAAATTGAAAAAAAGGGGCACCTGGGTGGCTCAGTTGTTTAAGTGATTAACTTCAGCTCAGGTCACGATCTCACGGTCTGTGGTTTCGAGTCCCATGTCAGGCTCTGTGCTGACAGCTCAGAGCCTGGAGTCTGATTGGGATTCTGTGTCTCCCTTTCTCTCTCTGCCTCTCTCTCTCTCAAAAAGAAAATAAACATTAAAAATTTGAAAAAAAAAATGATCAAAACCTTAAGATATATTGGCTGATAACAGAAATGCACTGTCAAAAAATGGCTTATTCATCTAGAATGTTTTTGTATCATATACTTTACTAATTTTGTAAATATTCAGAGAGACAGTGTGAACAGGGGAAGGGCAGAGAGAGGAAGACACAGAATCTAAAGCTCAGGCACTAAGCTGTCAGCAGAGCCTGACATGGGACTTGAACTCAGTGAGATCATGACCTGAGCCAAAGTTTAACCAGGACCTGAGCCACCCAGGTGTCCCTTTGTATCATATACTTGAACTGTATTTTAAGTCACTGTAGATAGACTACATGGGGTGAAATTAAGCCATTTACATAGAAATGTGGAGACCACTGTGTTATTTCCCATCTCAAAATAGATCAGACGCTTCTCTCTCCTAGTAGTGGACAATCTCTACCAAGAGAATTCTGGAGGTGGACTGCATGGTAAGAGATGCTGTCTTGATTTCCAGGCTAGCCTTTATAGAGGTTATTCTAGAAGAATGGATAAGTCATGTGTTTCCTAGGATGCACAAAGCTCTCACCTCATCAGCAAATATACATTCTATTGGTGTAACTAAGTCCCCTCAACTCATCAGATCACAGTGTTTGGGGAGACAAAGGGGCGGAAGGACTGCTGCCCACAAATGCCAGGGGTAGGATTGCCAGATAAGATGCAGGATGCTCAGGGAAATGTGAATTCAGATACACAGTGAATAAACTTTTTAGTAGAAGTATGCCCCAAATATTGTTTATTGAGAATCCAAACGTAAGTCCTGTAAGTTTATCTGTGTGATGGCGGGGTGGGGGGGAGGGCATGCTCACAAGCATCTTCAGACCCTGAGAGCCTCAAAGTCCCCTGGGGGCAGTGTTTTTTCTGGCCTACCAGGACTCCTCAATCACTCTCCTGGAGCCAAGCTGGCACTCCACTTAACCACAGGTGGGCACTGAGACTGGAGCAGTGCCCACATATACCAGTTTCTCCCATTTGTTATGTTGTTCTGTGAAGGTACCCAGCAGATCTGAGCACTACTTCCTTACAGAAGCCACTAGCACAACAGTGCATCCATTATTGGCTTTTCTCTTCCTTCTCTTCTTGCTCCCTTACACCTGGCTTCCTTGAGTCACCTCACTAAATAAACTCTAGGCCCTCAAGCCCTTGTTATCAGACTGTTTTAGGGAAATCCAAACTGTTAAGAGTCAGTACTGGAAGTGGCCCTAGAAACTGAGCCCTCAGGATGGGATTCTGGAACAGGTCACTCGCTGGTCAGAGGGTTAGTAAGAGGAGCCTGGGGATGAGTGCAGTGGTGATAACCCCTGGCATACTATACATGGCAATTACCAAGATTCTTACCAGTTATAGTAAGAGATGAGGTACAGGTAGAAGGGGAAACATTAGCTTCTGGAATAGTCCTAGAACTTGAACATTACTGGGATAGCGGCAATTATTAGGACTGCAGAGTTTCTCTGTGAAGCTTTGAAGAAAGAAAACTACAGGCTTAGTTTGGCAAACTATCACTTCAGGGCATGTTGTGGAAGCCAAAGTCACTCATGGGAGGGATGAGCGATCCCCATCTTCTGCAGCAAGAGCAGACTGGCCTGAAATCCAGGCACGAGGTTTACTGCAAAGATAGCTAAATGCAAAACCTTGCCAAGTCATTTATGCCACAATTCTGGGCCCTGATTGGGAAAGATTCAGATTCTGATGCATGGGACATCTGGGTAGGTGTGTCTGAGTACCTCAAACACCAAATTCTCCAGAATCTTCCAGCCTCACAGACGCATCTCCCTTCCCCTTTTCTGTAACGAGTACCTTCTTCGTCTGTGGAGAAGGTGCAAAGATCTCACCTGATGACAGTCAGGGGACAGACAGGATGGACTTAAAGGAATCCTGTTGTATATTATTGACTTGTGGAGTTTAGAAGGAAGTTTTGAGTCAGATTTTCAGACTTTGGCAAGGCAGAATATATATATACACAACCAAAATCCACACAAGGCTGATGAATGTTTCCAATGATGGAAAAAATGTGTCTGGTGTGCAGAAAAAAATTAAGTGCAACACAGCCCAAGATGCAGGTACTCTAGATGCTCTACCCCAATTTCCCAATACACACACCTTCATAAGCACTAAAAGTTCTCATGACCTCAAATCCAAATTTTCCAAAAGCCACAACCAGGCAGGAATTCTACATTTCCTCTCTGTAGAATAGTGTCCAATAATCAACATACCATTTACTTGAACAGTCCTGAGGCATTACAAGATGTTAATACGTTTATTCTGAATCAGATTGAATTGTGTTCAGGGTGGCACAATTCTTTACAAATCATACTTTTTGAATATATGTTAAAACAGTTAAACAGTTTCAGTGTTTCTTCCTTAATTATACTGGATATACTCAGTTTAACTATACAAAAGGCAATGTCGGCCTGGTTCAGGGGACCCAAAGTGTGGTGAGGGGACCCCATCCCAGCGAGCTGGCCAATGGGGAGTGAGTACTCTGACGCCCTCCAGGACCTCCTTCCCACTGCACCACCACTTGGGCACGTATTCCTCAGACACCCTTGACACTGAGTGAAACAAAATCTACCACTAGAGTTTATATCGCAATTACTGGGCTTCTCCCTAGCATCCACGTGCTAAAGCTTGAAAAAAACAAAAACTACCCAGAGAGCAGACGCACAAGTTAAAGCACTTCTCCCTCTCCAGTGTGGACCCTCTGATGTTTGGAAAGATTGGACTTACTACAGAAGGTTTTTCCACAATGATTACACCAATAGGGTTTCTCCCCCGTATGGATTCTATGATGTTTATTAAAATTTGAGCTGTGGTTGAAAGCTTTCCCACACTCCTTACATTTATATGGCTTCTCTCCAGTGTGGAGCCTCTGATGTGAACTAAGACCCGCATGCTGACTAAAGCTCTTCCCACACTCATTACACTGATAAGGTTTCTCCCCAGTGTGTATCCGGTAGTGTCGAATGAGGCTGCCTTTACCACTAAAAGCTTTCCCACAATCTTTACACTGATATGGTGCCTCTTCAGTGTGCATTCGCTGATGTTTAAGGAGGTCTGAGCTCTGACCAAAGGCTTTCCCACACTTACAGTCATAGGGCCGGTCCACCAAGTGTGTTCTGTAATGAAGGGTGAGGTTTGAACTGTGACTGAAAGCTTTCCCACATTTGGTGCACACATATGGTTTCTCCCCAGTGTGTGTTCTCCGATGTTTAGTAAGATTTGAGCTATTACTAAAGGCCTTTCCACATTCGGCACAAATGTAACGCCTCTCTCCTGGGGCAGGTTTAGTGGGAATCAATTCTCTGCCTTTCTTAGAACCTTTGTCTAGGAGGGGAGTTTTTGTTCCTCTTTCCTTTTCAAGGTTTACCCACTGCCTTTCTAACCTGGACTCACATTTACTGGCAATAATCACGGGAATAATATCCCTTTTGAATTCTTGAGACTCTTCAGAACTTTTCTGCTTGTCTGCTGATTCCTCATTCTGGGTGTTCGATTTATGATCTGAAAACAGTAAGTAGAACAAGAATATGTCAGTTGTGCTGTGTTCTGAGAAGCAAACGTTAAAGGAGAAATTGAAACGTCAGACAATGTGAATGGGTTCTAAAGGGTAACCAAGTATCACTCTGTGAGAGGTCATAATATCACATTGATACACAAGTCACCATCAGATCCAGTTTACAGTACCAGGCTTTCGCACAAGCCCCCCAACCAGCAGCTATTAGGATATGACGAATACACAGCCTTCTCTGCCAGGAGAAGATCTTCACATAAAGAGGGCAGTAAGGCAAAACCAGGCATACTGGGATAACAGCAAAGGAGATGGTGATGCCCAGGCAGAAAGAAACATGGGGTTTTTTTTTTGTTTTTTTTTGGTTTTTTTTTTTTAAATGTTTTATTTATTTCTGGAGAGAGAGAGAGACAGCGTGAGCAGGGGAGGGTCAGAGAGAGAGGGAGTCACAGACTGAAACAGGCTCCAGGCTCTGAGCTGGCAGTCAGCACAGAGCCCGACGCGGGGCCCGAACCCACGAACCGCGAGATCATGACCTAAGCGAAAGTCGGAAGCTTAACCGACTAAGCCACCCAGGCGCCCCAGAAAGAAACATGTTAAGAAATATTGCTGAGTGGTTAAAGTTGATTAAGGAAAATAAAAAGGATAATAAGGGAGACTAGGCTAGTGGCAAACTCACATTCTCAAAGAAGTGGAATATAAAAGCAACAAAAGAGGACATTCGGTCCCTGTATGATCATTCTAGTCCCAGATCATTATTCATTTAAATGAAAGTGCTAATCTCCCATGAGAGTTTGATTCTCATCACATAACCTACAGTAGCTATGTCTTATAAATCTTTTAGTTCTAAAGTTAATAGTGCCAAAATCAGATGGAAGCAATATATCTTCTTCAGAGCACTGCACTAGGCAATGACACAAATCCACCTAACCCATCCATATACATAGAAAAGGGAACTAAAAAGAAGTCCACACTGAACCATAGCCTCCCTCCGAGAACTGTCAGCCTTCTGTGAGTACAGAAGCCTCAATCAACAAGGTACTTTCCTCTCTGCCCCTTCCCTGGCCCCTGGCTCTTTCTCTCTTCACTCAACCATCTATTTCCTTCTACCTGACTGCTTCCATGCTCACCCCCTACTTCCTGTCTGCTGGGGACCACAGTAGCAATTGATAAAAAGTCCCCTTCACTCTCTGTGATGAATAATCACTTGGCTACCTGTACAGACTTTCCCTTAAGTTGCCATGTACTATGTGTGGGAAATAAGTAATTTAGTAAGTAAGCTAAAAATATGTTTTTAAGTTTACTTACTTATTTTGAGAGACAGGCAGAGAGAGGGGGAGACAATCCCAAGCAGGCTTCATGCCGTTAGCACAGAGCCTAATGCAGGGCTCGATCTCAATGAAGTGTTGAGACCATGACCTGAGCTGAAATCAAGAGTTGGATGCTTAACCGAGTAAGCCAGGTGTGTCTAGGTGAAAAATTTTAAATAGGCTTATGAAGCAGAAGCTGAAAAGAATTTACAAGGGCCATTTCTGCATAATCGAATGCTGATTTTAACAAGTTCACTCATTTATTAACAATATTAACAAATAAGCATCATCTCTTACTGTTTTATTCAACCTGTCACACCTCTGTGAAGAGTCCCCTTTTTTTAATTTTTAAAATGTTTATTTTGAGAGAGATAGAGAGAAAGAGAAGGAGCTATTAGGGGAGAGGCAGAGAGGGAGAATCCCAAGCAGGCTCCTTGCTGCCAATGCAGAGTCCAACGTGGGGCCTGATCCCATGAATCAAGAGATTATGACCTGAGCTGAAATCAAGAGTGGGACAGACTGAGCCATTCAGGCACCCTGAACAGTCCCTTTTTTAAACTCACTTCAACCAATCCTTTCAAGAGAAGAGTATGTCATGTTCCCACGCTAGGAATCTGGCTGAGATGCACCTAGGGAGGAAAGGCATTCAGGCACTCATCCTGCCCCCACAGTCAGACCAGGAAGTCAGTCTAGAGCACTGCCTCACAACCACGAATTATTGTTTCTTCCACTACAAAGAACTGAGGCACCAAGCAGGTGGCATGACAGACCATCCTGACCTTGACTCTTTCTCAGCTCTGGAGTGAAATCCTGCTCTTCCCCAGTCTCCTGGATGTATAAGGGCTCCCATGCTTCGCATCTGTGACTGGTCTCCACAGACTGGGGCTGCGGGCTGTTTGGGAACTTTGCTGTTCCTGAAGAGGACCTCTTCTCCCACATCTGTTTCTGTTCATTCGGAGGTGGCGAGACCTAGACACAACAAAGAATGATGGGGTTTGCGCACAGCTCACGTCAGAACTACAATGGGTCTGAACTAACCGGGTCCACTTAAACACACATCTCTTTTTTGAGACATAAAATACAGTAAATGTGTTTTCTCTTCCTTATGATTTTCCTAAGGTTTTTCTTTCTCTAGCTTACTTTATTGCAAGAATATAGTATATAACATATATAACAAAGTGGTTTTGAGCAAAAATCCACTTTACAATCATATTTGTAGGTGTTACCATAACATTCTTCCCTCAGCATTTTCTAGTATTTTTAAATGTTTTATTTATTTCTGAGAGAGAGAGACAGAGACAGAGACAGAGACAGCGTGGGCAGGTGAGGGTCAGAAAGAGAGGGATATACAGAATCTGAAGCAGGCTCTAGGCTCTGAGCTGGCTGTCAGCACAGAGCCTGACACAGGGCTCGAACCCACAAACCATGAGATCATGACCTGAGCCAAAGTTGGATGCTTAACCGACTGAGCTACCCAGGCACCCCTAAACAAAGTAAGTGTTAATTGACTATTTATGTTATTGGTAAGGCTTCTGGTCAACAGTAGGCTATTTAGAAGTGTTGGGGGAATCCAAAGTTATATTGGGATTTTCAAATGCACATGTGCTGGGGAGGAGGGGCTGACACCCCTAACCTCTGTGTTGTTCAAGGGTCAACTGTAGATGAAAGAAAACACTAGGAGAGCTAATGTACAACCTTTAGGAAAAGAAAAAAAGAAACTCATCCATCTCATTCAATTCCCATGGCTAAAGATCAACACTGGATGGTAGAAGAAATATAGGAGGAAACATGATCTAAGTCAGCAGAAACTTCCATTCAGTTACTCGCATTGGATGGACAAACCCAGCCTACCCCGAATGCTATGCTCTTAATCTCATAGTGGAAAAGGTCTCCCCAGCCTACCTGCTGCCCTGGCTCATCCAGTTCTTGCTCCAGATCTTCTAGGAGAGTGACAGCCTCTTCAGCGCTCTCCGGGCAATGCTCCTGCACCCAGGCCTGGAGCTCCTGGGGCAGGATGGTCAGGAACTGCTCCAGCACCAGCAGCTCCAGGATCTGCTCCTTGGTGTGGATCTCAGGCCTCAGCCACTCACAGCAGAGCACCCGGAGCTGGCTCAGGGCCTCCCGGGGGCCAGGTGTGTCATGGTACCCAAACTGCCGGAAGCGCTGGCGGAACACTTCCAGGCTAGGAAGGCACTTCCCTTCCTCTTCCTCATCTTTAACTACCGCAGGCCCTCTCTCCCGTGGAGGCCGAGGGCCCCGAACTGTAGCCATGCCCAAAACCTTGGTCATCACGAAGATTCCAGAAACAGCCTCACTACAGATGGGACTATGTGGAGCAGGAATATTGGTTCCTTTGGGTTTCTGGTTCTTTAGGGCTACACGTTAAACCTGAGAAAATATGGTTACCATAAATTACAAGAAGAAAAAAAGGATGCTGTCAGCACAACAAACTGTGGAAATTATGGCCACCATTAAACTATCATAAAAATTACTGTCCAAAATCATTCAGAAGTCAGCTTGGAATATCCTACTTCAATTTTACAGTCTCCACTCTAATAAAACATACTACAACATATTTTCAAATTAAACTTATCATTTTTTTATTTTAATTTTGAAATTAAAAAGTTTTTTTTTTTTTTATTTGAGAGAGTGTGCAAGAGTGGGGGAGAGGGCAGAAGGAGAAAGAGAATCTCAAGCAGGCTCCATGCTCAGCTTGGATTCCAATGTGGGGCTTGATCCTACAACACTGGGATAATGTGTTGGCTCAGCTGAGATCAACAGTGGGATGCTCAACCAACTGAGCCAACCAGGCACCCCTAAAATTAAATTTAAATTAACTTTGCTCCAAAAACTGTTTCAGAATCTTACAACTCCTGAGATTTCAACAGGATACCTAAAGGGCAAATGCAGCCTGTCTAAATCTAAGACTCTGAGCTTCAACATTAAAAATCTGTTAGTCAGGGGTGCCTGGCTGACTCAGCCAGTGGAGAATGTGACTCTTGATCTCAGGGTCATGAGTTTGGGCCCCATGTTGGGCATAGAGCCTACTTAAAAAAAAAAAAAAAAAAGTGAATGCCAAGTTAGACTAAATGTAACCTATCTTCTTATACAGGTATTTATTTTGATGACATATGTATTGTTGAGAAGAAAAGGGAAAAAATTAAATCATAGCATATGATACCCAAAAAACGCTTAAAGTATTTTTCTTTTAACTATGAAATATTCTAAATATCTGTCAGTTGCTACATTAGAACACCAAAAACGTCTGTGGTAAATAAAATATAATTACTTCTTTTTCCCTCACTTGCCCAAAAATTGAAGTCCATTCACTCAACATTGACTGCCATGTTGAATACCTGCCATGGGCTTAGAGCTGGGACTGCGTGACGAGTAAGACAGATGCCCTTGCACCCCCACAGAGCTTTCAAGTCTGTGGGGGAGATGGAAAGTAGAGGAGTAAAGAGACAACAGAATCAAACTATGTAATTACTGGCATTCATGAAGTATACTCTGAAAGAAACCTGCATGAATTAACCTTTACATCCTTGTGACTGGCTTTCCTGAGCATGTTTCCAAACTTTAAGCAGCATCTGTCGTGTCACATAGATGTCCCATTCTGGGTTTGGACAACTGAGAGCAGGAAACCAGCGGTCTCAGCGAAGAGCCAAACAGATAAAAATCTATGCAGGTTTTTGTTACATGACATGATAATGGTAACAAGGGTAAAGACCATCAAAAGTATGTACAAATAGCTTACAGAAGATGAGGAAACAGAGGAGTCAAAGATAATCTAAATCTAAGGCATTTAAAAACTGCAGTATTAAAAAATGAAAATGAAAATAAAAACTTGAGTATGCTGATGGCTAACATGCATGCCCATCTCTGGCCTGATATCACTCTAAGTATCAAGTCTCACATATATCCCCATAATCATAACAAAGGAAAAAGGATAAAACACAAACAGTAATATTACTGCTTTATAAGTGAATTCAATTTTTTAAATTCTTTTCCTCATTTTTTAAGTTTTCTATAAGGGGTATTATTACTTCTATACCAGGTGCCCCTAGTATGTTACTTAAGTATTTACTTTCACACATTTATTTATTTTTTGGGGTTTTTTTTTCTTTTTTACAAATAGTTTATTGTCAAATTGGTTTCCACATACTTTCACACATTTAATAAACACACATTAAAAACATACATTTCTGTGACTGCTCTCCTTCACTGATTTTTGTGACCAATTCTGATAATTTATTTCTTATTTAATTCTACTAATTTTAAAAATATAAAACGGGATCCTAGGACTAGAATCTCAATACGTAAACTTTTACGAAAAATTCAATAATTATCAGCTGCTAATTAGTTCGGAATTCTAGGGATGCCAGTACTTGGGACTCCCCTTCACTGCACCCCAATTCTGAAGCATCCTAGATGTCAACAGGTGTCCTGACAGGGTGGACACAAATCAGCACCATGCAGTCCCTCACGCTGCCCTGCACACTTCTGGAGCTCCCAAGTTCAGGAGAACTCAAAAACAGCCAGGAGAGAAGCACGCCATCTAGTTTCCCAAATAAAGGCACTAGCATGAAAGGCTAAAATAATCTCAAAATAACAGATGGAGTAGTGCCAGGAGTAAGCATTCATTTGAAAAATTTTTTTTGTTTTTATTTTTTATTTTGAGAGACAGACAGACAGTGAACGGGGGAGGGACAGAGAGAGAGAGAGACACAGAGTCTGAAGCAGGCTCCAGGCTCTGAGCTGTCAGCACAGAGCTAATGTAGGGCTCGAACCCAAGGACTGTGAGATCATGACCTGAGCCGAATTCTGACACTTAACCGACTGAGCCACCCACGCACCCCAAAATACTTAAAAGTAGATCTCCCCAGGGGCACCTGGGTGGCTTAGTCGGTTAAGCGTCCGACTTTCGCTCGGGTCATGATCTCGCGGTTCGTGGGTTCGAGCCCCGCGTCGGGCTCTGTGCTGACTGCCAGCTCAGAGCCTGGAGCCTGTTTCAGAGTCTGTGTCTCCCTCTCTCTCTGACGCTCCCCTGCTCACGCTGTCTCTCTCTCTCTCCTAGAAATAATAAAAAAAAAAAAAAAAGTAGATCTCCCCAGTGATGAAATATCTTCTCATAACTAGTTACAAAATTTCACACTCCACCCACAGAAGGGTATTCCTAGAATAGGAAAGACACTGGAATCTGTTTGGGCTGCTCAGCTTCTGGAATCAAGCCTGGCAAACTCAGCAAGACGGAAGAAATCACTTAGCACAGGTGGCATTAAAAAGGGAGTGACCTATATCACATTCATGTGGATCTAATCCCAGAATGGCATATCCAGTCTCACAGATCACATAACTACCTCTGAAAAGCATGTACATAGTCAACATTTAAAGAAGAAAAGGTTGGGGTACCTGGCTGGCTCAGCCAGTAGAATGTGCGACTCCTGATCTCACGGTTGTAAATTTGAGCCCCACATTGTATGTGGAGATGATGTTAAAAAAAGAAAAAAAAAGAAAACCTTAAGAAGAAAAAGTTTTCTTAGATGCTGCCCACAACTCAAATCTGTGTCTTTGCAAGACCACAAATGAGTGGAGGGATAAGCACTTGGACCCTTTCATCCCTGCTGCATTCATTCTTCCTAGAGATTTCATGCAGTCACATGGCCTTAATTACCATCCACGTACTCCCAACCACCAATATATCTCCAGCCCAAACCTCTTTTCTGAACTCGACTCATGTGACCAACTACCTACATGACATCTCCGTCAGTATGTCCAATGGCACCTCTAGTTCAACTTGTCCAAAACCTAAGTCCCCACCATTCTCCTCACAGCTATTCATCTCAGTTATTGGCAACTCCATCATTCTGTTTTCTTGGAACAAAAAACCCCAGACTCCTCCTTCTCATTCTACATATAATTCATAAGCAAACCCTATGAGCCTACATCCGAAAGATCCGATGTTCAACCAATTCTCACTACCTCCAACACTGCCATCCCAGCCCTTCCCCTACTTGCCCCGAGTATTGCAAGAGCCTCTTAGGTGCTTCTACCTCTGCCCCTGGATCTAGTGCCAATAAGCAGCCAGAACAACACTATTAACATACAAGTCAGGTCATACCATTCCTCTGCTCACGCCTTTCGAGGCAGTGTCTCCTAGAGTAAAGGGCAAGGTCATCACAATGGCCAGGAAGGCCTCACAAGGTCTCAGCTCTGTTGCCCATCTGACTTCATCTCTCACTTCTTTCTTGTTCATTCACCCCAACCACACTGTCCCCTGAACGTGTGAGGCAAGCTTCCCACCTCAGAGCATGGCATTCCCTGTGCCTAATCCCTCCTCCAGATTATACACAGCTGGCTCCTTCAGTTCTGTACTATGTTCTTCTCACCAAGGCATCCCTAACCCCATGTTGTAAACTGCACACAACCCTCCTTCACCCCAGAACTCTTTATGCTCCTAATCTATTCTTTTCCTCTACATTACTTACCTCCATACAAATACTGTATCTTTTACCTTTTTTTAAAATCGTCTGTTTCCTTCTTGAATATCAACTCCTGAGGGCAGACTTTCATATATTTTCTTCACTGCTATATTCCAAATATCTATAATATGCCTGGTATTTTGCAGGTACTCAAATATCTGTGGAAAGAATTAATGTGATACATGGATCTTTGGGGGTACTCGCTGTGAAATCAGGCTTTAAAAAAATATCAGTACGGGGGGTGCATGGGTGGCTCAGTCGGTTAAGCCTCTGACTTTGGCTCTGGTCATGATCTCACCATTCATGAGTTCAAGCCCCGCCTCGGGCTCTGTGCTGACAGCTCAGAGCCTGGAGCCTGCTTCAGTTTCTGTGTCTCCCTCTCTCTCTGACTTTCCCCCTGCTCATGCTGTCTCTCTCAGAAATAAATACATTTTAAAAAATAAATAAAATAAAAATTTTAAATAAAAAGATGTGAAATAAATATCTGTGAATCCATACGATGCTTAAAAAAAAGTGAATAAACAGAGAAGAGGCAAATCTCCTATCCAGAATTATGCAAATTTATTACGCAGATACTCCCCTGTCAAGAAGACAGACTTAACTTTTCACCCCAAGTGTGGGCTGCACTTAGGGACTTGCTTCTGCGAGAAGAGTGTGGAAAGGGGCTAAAGGAAGTACTACCATCCAGAAACCAGGTAAAAACTAGCTCAGCCAGGTCACCAAGGTTAATATCACCAGTGGTAAGTGCACCTGAAAACAACAAGGTCACATCACCTCTGTGGTCTTCCTCCTCCAAACCTGGATTAAGGGACATTCTACAAAATACCTGGCCTGTACTTCTCAAAACTGTCAAGGTCATCAGAAACAAGGAAAGCCTGAGAAACTGTCACTGACCACAGGACACTAAGTAGACTTGAAGACTAATCTAATGTGGTACCCCAGATGGATCTGGAACAGAATAAGTACGCTAGGGAAAAACTAGTGACATTCAAATAAAGTGTAAAGCTTAGTTAATAGTAATATAACAATGTTGGTTCCTTGGTTGTGACAAATGTACCCAGTGATATAAGGGGTTAACAATAACTGGAGAAGAGGTATATGAGAATTCTGTACTATCTTTGAGTTTTCCTATATACCTAAAAATATTCTAAAAAACATTTAAGGAACACCTGGCTGGCTCAGTCAGTGAAGCATGTGACTCTTGGATCTTGGGATTGTGGAGTTCAAGTCCCATGCTGGTCATAGAGATTACTCAAAAATGTTAGATATTCTTAAAAAGTTGTAAAGCCTTTTTATGAATTTTTTTTAGAAAGGTACCTGCTTTGTCTCTAGGAGCAATAATTAATTTCTGACTCTCATTCAACAATTATTAGAATATTGGCCTAATGAAATAAAGTTTCTAGCAGATCTACTTCAAACATACCACAAAACTTACTTTGACTTTTTTCAAACTGTTGCAGACTTTGAGTTTGGAGTTCTCTCTGAGATGTCCAGCAAAAGACCAGACACAGAAATGAATACAAGAGAGGCTGATGTCTGGGAGGAGACAGGAGCCCCGAACAGGGGCTTTGTCTCATCTCTATATTTACTGAGTTCTCAAGATTTTATATACATGATGAACGTGCAGAAGGAAATGATCTGATAGTGACCATTAACTTGTATAAGAAGCAAAGGGTTTAGGGGGCAAGTGGCATTTGAAGTTGAGATCAAAGCACAATGATATACTGGCTCCAGATGAAAAGTGTTTTTCTGTAGGTGATACAGCCACCTAGCTGTTAACACTAAAGTTTAAGATTGGCTGGAGCTTGCAGTCTCAGGGTTAACAAGGCGCTCTTCTGACTACCTAACCTTAGGTGCTTTCACCCTGTACATCTCTTAGCTTCTGCTTCTTCCCTAGGTCTTAATGGCTTGGTTTTAATGACTTGCAGTGGGCGATTTCCCCCTGTGGTAGCTTTCCGCCCTAAACCTTGTTAACCCATTGGTGCAAGCATAAAGAATTCTGAAACTTATTCCACACGTCGAATGTTTTTGACTAGTTGATGCTACAATCTTTTCCTTCTTTGAAATCGCACAGGCCATTTTCCAGTTTGGCAACTCGAACTCCACAGGCTCAATACTACCAGCAGAGGGGGCACTTGGCTGGTTCAGTAGGAAGAGGATGTGACCCTTGATCTCGGCATTGTGAGTTTGAGCCCAATGATGGGCGTAGAGCTTACCTTAAGGTTGTTTTTTTTTTTCAACAGGAGAAAACCAAATTCAGTTTTGTATGTACGGGGAATCCATGCAGACATGAAATTCCAAAGGCAGTTAGGCAATATGGAGGCTTATATAACAACCTGAGCTTAGGAAAGTGGCCTGAGGATACAAAGATGAGGAAGACCATTCACAGGAAGCTGAGAGGAGATGTTTGGAAAACAGTGCCCTATTCTGTAGGTTTCTTAGGTGAAGAAGAATCTCTGGTATAGGCAAGCACTTCAGGGGGAAGGTAAAGAGCCTTTCCTGAAACTGCTGGGTTTCAATTGCTTTTAACTCAAAATAATATTCATGCTAAAGTTAAAGTGCCCCATCTTGGGGCAGACTGCCCTTGACCCCTGAAACTCCCTCCTCTAAAAATCAAGTTTCACACATTAAAAGTCAAGTATCAGCAGAGGTTTAGAATACAAATCTGCACATATCACCCTGCTGTTTACAACCATTTTATTAACTTCTCTGTAAGGCAGAAAAAGTCACAACTTGGCCTTTGTCTCTTCATTCCATCTCGTTGCTTCCCTGTTCATTCCCTATGCATTGATAATGCCTACATCTTAGGACAAACTTCTATTTGTCTTTCAAATCTCAGCTTAATAATAAATCCAAGGGGTGCCTAGGTGGCTCAGTACGTTGGGCATCCTGTTTTGGCTTGGGGCATGATCTCACGGTTCGTGGGTTCTAGCCCCGCGTCGGGCTCTGTGCTGACGGCCAGCTCAGAGCCTGGAGCCCTCTTCAGATTCTGTGTCTCCCTCTCTCTCTGACTCTCCCTACTCACGCTGTCTCTCTCTCTCTCTCAGAAATAAATTAAAAAACATTAAAAAAAATTTTTTTTAATGTTTTTATTTATTTTTAGGAGATAGAGAGACAGCGTGAGCAGGGGAGGGCCAGAGAGAGAGGGAGTCACAGACTGAAGCAGGCTCCAGGCTCTGAGCTGGCCGTCAGCACAGAGCCCGACGCGGGGCTCGAACCCACGAACCGCGAGATCATGACCCAAGCGAAAGTCGGACGCTTAACCGACTAAGCCACCCAGGCGCCCCATAAAAAACATTAAAAATTTTTTAAACAATAATAAATCCAAGAAAAGATGCTTAACCTTAGTTACAACAGAATAAATGGAAATTAAAGCTACAATGAAATGCTTCCATATATTGGACTGGCAAAATTTTTAAATTTTTTTAAAAATCTGGTAAAGCTCTGTCATGATTTTTTCCCCCTGAGCAAAGCCAGTCATTTCACATTTGGTCATTCTGAGTTTGCCCAAAGTTTCATTTAGGGATGTCCTCCAGGTCGTGGCTTCTGAATTTCTTTTTAATTAATTAATCTATTTATTTGTTGTAAACTCTACACCTGCCTACCTACCTACCTATGGACCATAAGCTCTACGCCAAATGTGGGGATTGAACTCACAACCCCAAGATCAAGAGTCCCATGCTACACTGGCTGAGCCAGCCAGGAGCTCTGGCTTCTGAATTTTTCTTAATACAGTATTTATAAAACCGAAAAAGCATGTGGATAGAAAAGAGGAGGCTTCATTGCTAATTCTGATCGTCTTCAACCACAGTGAACTACTTTCTTTAGGCTATCTAGAATGTTTAGCACAAGAGGCTCATCAAGCAAAAGTCATGGTCTACTATAACTAGAAGGGATTGTTCCTTTTCCCAGGTGTTTTATTTTTTTCTCTCTTTTATAACAACTTCCCAAAACATATACTCTTTTACAGAAGTGCCCCAAATCCATTCCGGAACAAGATGAGGCAGAAATAAACCAAATTATCATTGATTCTAACAATTTAATGGTACTTACCAACTAATGTTAGGATGCCTTTAACACACTCATCGTGTACCTGAAAACTCGTAGGCAGACAAATCTGGTAATTCTTGAGGTACAGAATTCTACTGTACAGTACTTAACTTTCTCCATAACAGCTCCCCAATCCCTGAAAATAAATGCTTTGCCTCTTAACTCTTTTCTTCAGTTCTTTCAACTCTTCCTTTATATAACATAGGTTTCTAAGGATCTCGCCCACCAGATCCCCTTTCTCTCGGTAAACTATTAGCCCAGGTCAGAAGACACAGGGCCCGCCTCAGGGAGAGCACAGAAAAGATGCTCTGGAACGCGAAAGAAGCACTTTGTTTGAGAACCCCCCGGGGCGGGCAGGAAAAGGCTTTCCAGCGAGGACGCGCCTCCACCAGATGGGGCTGGGTAGGAGCGCGGGGCTCCTCCCCACAGCACTCCAAGGACCGGTCTGGGAGGTTCTCCAGAGGCCACAGCTGCTCAACCGCCTCCCTCTCCGAATCCTTTCTCCCAAGGCTCCCTCTCCCGCTTCTAAGCAAAGCGGGTATCCAGAGACTCACCAGATTTCGATCCGCTCGAAGCGCTGGTGCCTCGACGCACCCAGCGGCCGGCGCAGCCGGAAGTTCGTCAGAGCCCCGCCTCCCGCGGGAGTTGTCCTGGGCCGTAGCGGTCCCTCTAGGAACGGGGGAAGTCGACTCTGCATCTCGGTGTCTTGGTTCTTTGGGAACTGTGGAGTCTTGGGGACAGGCGCAGTGAGCTCCTGCCACCACTCCCCACCGCAATTTATTTCTTTTCTTCTTTTCTTTTTTCTTTTCTTTTCTTTTCTTTTCTTTTCTTTTCTTTTCTTTTCTTTTTTTCTTTTCTTTTCTTTGCCAAAGAAGTGCCAGCCAGGTGAAGTCTTCGCGGGTCTCGCACTCAATCTCCGCTGCCCGGGTCCAGGGAGAGGTGAGGGTTCGGAGTGGCGACCTCGGTCCCTTCGTGGATTTCAGAATCCGGTTCACCCGTGACCTGAATCCGTCACCTCATGAGAACGCGGGGGCCCACGTTTATGGACACGGAGCCCCCCGCTTGGCCTACGAAGCCAGAGATTCAGTGATCACTCTCGGGCCTGGGTCACGGTGGCATCAGTCTGAAGGAGCCGTGCCTTTGGGGGCTTTCACAGGTTCTAAACTTCCTGGGCAGAAATCTCGGAGGTTGCCCTCTAAGTGCTCCTGATGCTGAAGGACTGGTTAAAGAAGTTTCTGCCTACCTTTTCCTCCTGCTGCTCCTGCTCGGCTGCAGGTTTCAGACTTGATTCTCAGTGTTTGGTTTTGCTCTTGCCTGATTCCTCAAAAGGCACACATACTGAAGGACAGCAACATCCGTGCCACAAAATTCCTGACTAAATGCACCATAACTTTATAGAAACATGACAGCATTTCCCCCTATTTTTCTAGGATCATTAAAAAAGTTTTAATTTTCAAAGACAAAAGTAGAGGGTGGGCCTCTATGTGGGCCTCCATGTACCAACTGGCCAACAGTCTTGTTTCATTCAATCCTTCCTACGTGCATTGGTCAGACATCTAAGATGGGTGTGTTCCCAGTGCCACCTGTTATAGGCACCAGAAGCCAATGGTCATCCAGAAGTGAGCAAATTGGAGGATGTGAGGTCTGAACACCATACCTAATTTGACTGGAGAGAATCTGAAGAATATTTCCTTCCTTACTTTAGATAGGAGAAGAGGAGGGGGAAATGAGGGACAAAGTAGTCATAGTTTTCAAATACAGGAAGAATTGTCATTTCCAAAAGAAATTTGTCTTAGGCCACCTTGGAATTCAGAACTAAAATCAATGAATGGAAATGATAGAAAAGTTCAGTATAAGGAAGGACTTCTATTAGAGTTGCTCAATCTGGCCACTTCCGGTATCATCTTGTGTGCTGTTTTGAAGAGGTGGGGGAGCCCCTGGGAATGTGGAAAACACCTTTAACATCTTCATACAGCTTGCTCCATACTCCTGTTAGTTTTTTCCTTAAGGTCCAACCCTTTCACAACATCTACTGTTACCATTCCCTCCATATACCTCCTTAGAGTACTTACTATGGGCAAGGTACTGTTAAGCACTTGGTTTCACTTCTTCATTGCTGCATTAAAAACTACTTCAAAACTTAGTGCCTTAACACAACAGTTATCAGTTCTCATATGACCTCACAAATCTTGATTGGCTGGGTTCTTCTGCTTCCTGTGGCATCCACTAAGGAACTGGGATGGCTGGTGGTTGGGGCTGACCCACAGACTGGAAATTAAGCTGGGATGTTGGCCTGGGGATTCCGAACTCCTCCATGTGAGTGTTTCTGAATGGCTGCTTGGGCTTCCTCATGACATGACTGCTGGCTTCCCCAAGAGGAGCATTTTAAGAGGTCAAGGTGGAACTTGCAGGTGTTTAGGGCCCAGCCTTGGAAGTCACACAGCATCATTTCCATCATATTAGATTGTTTAAGCAGGCCACCATGTGCAAGGGCGCCTGGGTGGCTCAGTCAGTTAAGTGTCCACCTTTGGCTCAGGCCATGATCTCATAGTTCATGAGTTAGAGCCCCGCATTGGACTCTGTGATGACAGCCCAGAGCCTGGAGCCTGCTTTGGATTCTGTGTCTCCCTCTCACGCTCATGCTCTCTCTCTCAAAAATAAATAAGTCATTAAAAAAATTTTTTTTTATTTTTTTTTTATTTTTTATTTCTAGGAGAGAGAGAGACAGCGTGAGCAGGGGAGGGTCAGAGAGAGAGGGAGTCACAGACTGAAACAGGCTCCAGGCTCTGAGCTGGCAGTCAGCACAGAGCCCGACGCGGGGCTCGAACCCACGAACCGCGAGATCATGACCTAAGCGAAAGCCAGACGCTTAACCGACTAAGCCACCCAGGCACCCCATTAAAAATGTTTTTAAACAGGCCATTGGGCCAGATTCAAGGGGAAGAAAACAGACTTTATTTCTTGGTGAAAGAAATTTCTCTATTTCATTATGAAAGAGTTATGTGGGATGGAAGACAATTGTTGTGATTATTTTTGGAAACAATCTAGTACACACATTTATCTTCATTATATCAATCCTATGAAATATTATAGGCCTGAGAATCCTTACCCCTGTGAAGTATTGAAATCTCTTGTTTTTACAGATCAGGGAACTGGGGCTCAGGAAAGTAAGTACCATGACCAGTGTTATACAAGTGATCTGCTGGAAAATAAAGATTCACACTTCGCTCTTTCCTCCAAAGCCTGTGCTTTTAGGCACTCTGCTGCCTCTGAATGAGACTGGAGGGAGAAGAGATGGTTGAAGGGAACAGAGGAAGACCAGGAAACCTGAACAATTCCATGAACCATATGTGTGTTGATGTCTTGGTAGGGCTCGATCCAGACTCTTAGTCAAAAGGATCTTTGCCTAGCCATGCAACCAATGAGCTGTGATGTTGAGTCTTGAAGGAAACCCTTCCAATTCCAAGCCTGTTGCTCTGTCTAAAGCAAAGGGGCCCAGAGTTGGAAAGTATTAATGCCAAAATAGACCTTAAGGATAATCTGGTTATGCTCTTGTTTTCAGATGAAGAATGCTGGGGCACCTGGGTTGCTCAGTCAGCTAACGTCTCACTTTGGCTCAAGTCATGATCTCACAGTTTGTGAGTTCGAGCCCCGCATCAGGCTCTGCACTGACAGCTTGGAGCATGGAGCCTGGTTCGGATTCTTTATCTCCCTCTGTAAACATTAAAACAACAACAACAACAACAAAACAAAAAACCAATGCCTGGAGAAATCAGATCCAAGGCACACTAGTGAGCTAGTTGGTAGTGAAGCTGAGAGTAGAATACAGATTCTCTAATTCAATCCCATGTCCTTACTATAACTTAAAAGTTTTTTTTTTTTATGTTTATTATTATTCCCTCTCCCTCCTTTTTGAGAGACAGGACGATCAGGGTAGTGACAGAGAGAGGGAGACAGAGGATCCAAAGCAGGCTCTGTGCTGACAGTGGTGAGCCCGATGCGGGGCTCGAACTCATGAACTATGAGATTGTGACCCAAGCAGAAGTTGGATGCTCAGTCAACTGAGCCACCCAGGTGCCCCTATCTCAACAGATTTTTAAAAACAACATTAGGAAGATAAGCCTGCTTCGGTGGCTCAGTAGGTTAAGCGCCCAACTCTTGATTTAGGCTCAGGTCATGATTTCATGGTTCGTGAGAGCATGCCCCAGTTGGGCTCTGTGCTGACTTGAGCCTGCTTGGGATTCTCTCTCTTTCCTTCTTTCTTCCCCTTCCTTTCACACGCTGGCTCTATCTCTCTCAAACTAAATAAACTTAAAAAATTTTTTAAAAGCAATAGGAAGATCAACATAATATCCATACAAATCATACTCTATTAAAGCAAATTAATTTAGGATGAGTCACTATTTTCTTCCATTAAAATAACTATGACCATATGGCACAACCACAAGAGAGCAAAGGAAAAGTTAGCCAACTTGACTGGTTGGCTCACTGTGATGTGTCGCCTGCATTTCCTCTTCAGAATAGTTTTGATTTCCAAGAACCTCATACTTTTCCAATGAATTAATTTGACAAACACTGAGAATGTGTCACCCATTGTGTTATGACGTAAGGAAAAATGAAAAAATACAGCTCTTGGCAGATATGTAAACAAATAATTGCAGATGTGGTCAATGAAAATAGAGACGAGACCAATAAATGGTGCCTGAATAGGTCATCTGGGGCAACCTCAGTCTAATGTCTTTCTATGCAAGAAACTTTCCATGTAAACACTCTTTCTATGACATCCCTCTGCTTCTAACCACTTACTCAGCAGGGAGCTTACTCATTTAGAGAACAGTTCCCTTCTTTTGGGGCGTTCTTTTTTTTTTTTAATTTTTTAAATGTTTTTTATTTATTTCTGAGAGAGAGAGACAGTGTGAGCAGGGAAGGGTCAGAGAGAGTTACAGAATCTGAAACAGGCTCCAGACTCTGAGCTGGCAGTCAGCACAGAGCCTGATGCGGGGCTTGAACCCACGAACCTGATCATGACCTGAGCCAAAGTCAGATGGTTAACCAACTGAGCCACCCAGGCACCCCCGGAGCATTCTAATTGCTGAAATTCCTTTAAATTAAAGCAAAAATCTGTTTTCCTACAATTTCAATTCATTGACCCTGGTCTTGATTGGTCCTTTTACCACAAAATGTAGTTGTTCTTCTTGTCAGCCCTTCAAAATATTTGAACTCTGTCATGTCCCAGTAATCACTTACAACAGTTCCATGATCATGTCTGAAAGTTGCTCCTGAATCTTGGAATGTAAAATGTCCGAACTGACCCAAGGATGCTCTGAAGGTCCATGGTTCCTAAATGATCTCCATACTCTCCCATTTTCTCTATGTTATCCAGTTCTTTTTTTGTCTTGAAAGATTATTTGGCTTGCAAAAGAAAAAGCATTCCCCTACCCTTAGCAGAAATCCAGAAGGGGAAAAGCTACCACTGGTTACTGTAGGCTCTAGCTTCCTCCCTTCTCTGCCAGCAGCATGGTGGTCAAGTTTCTCCCTAAAATGGTGGCTTTCTGGATCATCCTTGCTCATTTTCACCAAGGCTTATTTTTGCTGCCATCATTATGATTAGCCAGTAGAGGGTGATCAAACCTTGATTTCTCTTAAAACTGGACTCCAAACTTCTGTCCCATTTCAGCTGTAAAAACTTCATTTCTTCCTGGAAGGAGTCCACACATACAGCATGTTGGGGAGGTGCAAAGACTTTCATTCAGCTAAAGAAAATGAAAAGAGGGGGTCCTGGCTGGCACAGTGAGTAGAGCTGGTGACTCTTGATCTTGGGGTCCTGAGTTTGAGTTCCACGTTGGGTGTAGAGATAACTTTATATATATCTTTATATATATATATATATGAAAAAAGAAAATGAAAGGAAAAGAGAATAAAAGCAGAGTGATTGTAGTTAGACAACTTCATAGTTTGGAGCTAGAGCCCCATTGCTAAATGAGCCTTGGGAAATTTAGATCTGCAACTTGATTATCTGGAAAATGGGCATTATAGTACCTTTGCTGACAACTTTAAGTAATTTCTACACCCAGTGCGGGGCTCAAACTCACAACCCTGAGGTCAAGAGTCTCACACTCTACCAACTGAGCCAGCCAGGTGCCCCACCTTCTCTGACAACTTAGTGTTTAGATCATACGAAAGTGAACTAGCTCTGTAACTGACTATACCAGCAGTGAGATTTTTAGTCTTCAACACTGTTGGCTACAATATATAATTTTTACTCATTTAAAATGTTTATTTGGTGGAGGGGTCACCTGGGTGGCTCAGTAGATTTAGCGCCAGACTCTTGGTTTGGTCCAGGTCAAGATCTCATGGTTCGTGAGATCAAGCCCTGCATTGGGGGGTTTTGTGGTGACAGCACAGAGGGTACTTGGAATTCTCTCCTCTGCCTCTCCCCCACATTCACTCAAGCACTTGCTCTCTCTCTCTCTCTCTCCCTCAAAACAGTAAACTTTTAAGAAAATATTTTAAAAAGTAAAATGTTGGGGCGCCTGAGTGGTCAGTCGGTTAAGCATCCGACTTCAGCTCAGGTCATGATCTCAGGGTTTGTGGGTTCAAGCCCCGGATCAGGCTCTGTGCTGACAGCCAGCTCAGAGCCTGGAGCCTGTTTCGGACTCTGTGTCTCCCTCTCTCTCTGACCCTCCCCTGCTCATGCTGTCGCTCCTTCTCTCTCAAAAATAAATAAAACATAAAAATTTAAAAAAAATAAAAAGTAAAATGTTTATTTGGAAACAGTATTATTTTTTTAACCTGATCATTTCATTTATTTTTTAAATTAAAAAATTTTTTAATGTTCTTTATTTCTGAGAGAGAGAGACAGTGTGAGCAGGGGGAGGGTCAGAGACAGAGGGAGTTACAGAATCTGAAGCAGGCTCCAGGCTCTGAGCTAGCTGTCAGCACAGAAGGTAGGTGACTCCCTCCAGAGAGGGAAGATTTGAAAACAGTAGCTGTGATGGGAGGAGCCATCACAGAGCCCGACGCAGGGCTCAAACCCACAAACCGTGAGATCATGACCTGAGCCGAAGTTGGACGCTTAATTGACTGAGCCACCCAGGCGCCCCTTATTTTTTAAATTTTAGTTAGTTAACAGACAGTGCTATATTGGTGCCAGGAGTAGAATTCAGTGATTCATCATTTACATACAACACCCAGTGCTCATCATAATAAGTGGCCTCCTTAGTACCCATCACCCATCCAGCCCATCTCCCACCTACCTCCTCCATCAACCTATAGTTTGTTCTCTATCATTAAGTATTCTTGGCTACAATATTACTTCTGATCCCCTCTCTGATTTAATGTTGGCCTCCACATCCCCTTCCCCAGGGATAGATATGGCTCCTCCCATCACAGCTACTGTTTTCAAATCTGCCCTCTCTGGAGGGAGTCACCTACCTTCTCCCTAATAAGAGGTGACTTTTGCAAGTGCAGGTTACAAGTTGGTCCCCTAGCTTCTGGAAGAACCCAGAAAAAAAAATGTGCATCATGTCAGAATAGAAGATCACAAAGGGCATCTTGCCCGGGACTCTCCTATGCAAAATTCCTTCCTGTCCCCACTCCCCGCAAAGGGTCCCCCAGCCATACTTGAGTGCCTGAATTCTCCCAGCTCTGGCTGGCCCTGCATCAAGGTTCGTTCTTCTTCCAGTGGCTTCCACAAGGGCTACTCTGATTATGCAACTTGTACCCTGCCACCACCCCAGGGGCCAGCAGTCACCTTATTATCTGGAAGTTATCAATGGGTTGTATGGTTATCACAACTTGCTGGCAGAAGGCAGTGGAGGAAGGGGTGCCTTTTTCTCACGCGTGATGGTAGCAACCAGGCAAAGCCCCTTCACTCATCTGCCTTACTCATTGCCGTTGCTCTGTCCTTTTCTTATTATGGCCTGTCAGTGTTTGTTGCAAAGACTTTTTGGTCTATGTCTTGGGACTCCTGCAGAATAAATTGAATCTCTTTTATCATGACAGGCCTTTAGGTGTTTGAGGGAAGAGACCAAGTTCCCCGTGAGTTTTCTCCTCACCAAGCAAAAAAACAAAAACAAAAACGAATACCCAAAATAAAAATCCTTTATTGTACACGCAAGGTGGTTTTGCTTTTATTATCCTGCACATGGACTGTTTCTCTTTTAAAATGTGCAATCCAGAACCAAATGTAGGGCATGCTGATAAAGATAACCCAGGTAGGGTAGAGTCAGACTGCCACCTCCTGTGTTCAAGCATCCGGAGTAGAGGCCACGCTGAACTTTTGGAGGCGGTGGTAACAACACTGTCAAAGGGACATGGGTAGTTTGGGACAAGCAAGAAAGGGCCCCTTTAAGTCTGGGCAGCAATTTTCACTCCTCTAGGGGAAATTCTGGCTCATTGGAGGATTGGGGATTGCAAAGGGACTTGCATCAGCTGAAGAAGGAGTGGGGCAACTTTAATCACAGAGGCTTTGTGAAATTTTTGCACATAACATTTGGGACCGAAATGGGCCCAGAGCCAGGGTCCCCAGTTTCACAAGGACCTGATTTCAGAGTTACATGTTTTAGGGACTCGTGGGATGGAGAACATGCCAGAATGTTTCACTTAAAAAAGAAAAGTGAGATTTTTGTGAGGGCTAAATAAATATTCAGGAGGAAAAAAAAGGGGCTCCTGGGTGGCTTAGTTGGTTAAGTGTCCGACTTTCACTTAGGTCATGATCTCACGGTTCGTGGGTTCGAGCCCCGCGTCGGGCTCTGTGCTGACTGCCAGCTCAGAGCCTGGAGCCTGTTTCAGAGTCTGTGACTCCTTCTCTCTCTGACCGTCCTCTGCTCACGCTGTCTCTCTCTCTCTCTCTCTCTCTCTCTCTCAGAAATAAATAAAACATTAAAAAAATTAAAAAATATTCAGGAGAGATTGAGAGGCCGATGGAAGAAATAACAGGTGACATATTTTTGGAACACTTCTATCAGGCACTGTTGCATGATTTACATGCAGTGGCTCATTTAATGCTTATAGGAACTCTCTTCCCATTTTGCACAATGTAACTAAGACACAGCAAACAAGTGTAGGTGGTGGATGAAGGGTTTGATCCTGGGCAAACTGGCTCCATCCGAGGCCTGTGTCTGTTTAACCACTGTGTAAGGCTGTTCCAAAAATGTAGTTGTGAGATCATGTAAATGATTTATGAAGGAAGGAGAACTGAGCTCATAACAGAGAATGGTTGCTAGAGTCACATTTCTGGTTTTAAAATCTAGTTCTGGGGGCACCTGACTGGCTCAATCAGAAGAGCATGCGACTCGGGGTTGTGAGTGCAGCCCCACATTGGATGGAGAGATTACTTAAAAATAAATACATTTTAAAAAATAAAATAAAATAGGCGAGCCTGGGTGACTCAGTCAGTTAAGCGTCCGGCTCTTGATTTCAGGCCAGGTCATGATCTCACTGTTCATGAGCTTGAGCCCCAGCTTGGACTCTGCAGTGACAGTGCGGGGCCTGCTTGGGATTCTCTCTCTCCCTTTCTCTCTGCCCTTTCCCTGCGCATGCTCTCTCTCAAAATAAATAAAAGTTAAAAATAAAATAAAATAAATCAAGCTCTGCCATTTACTGGGTAAGCAACTTCATTTTCTAGGCCTGTTTCTGCACTTGTGAAATGAGGCCAACTATTTTTTGGAAAACAAAAAATAGTTCATGGTTATTATTCACAAGTGAAGAGAGCGCCACCAAAGGATAGTGTCATACAAGCCACTGACCAGGTTTCAAGGAAATGGCCAAATGCCCTAGAAAAGGGAGAATGAAGACAAGAAAATGCTATCAAGATCTTCTGTGATCTCCTATGGTGCCATTTAAGCTGCTGGGAAAGAGCTGAAGAAGTACAGGAGTTTTAAGAGGGAGATCAGGACGGAAAAGATAACAGTGGTCATGGTCCACTTGAGAGGAATTTGGTAGCTCAAAAGGAAAGGACAAAGTCAAATGAAAGATTTTAAAAATTTGCTTTTGCTCATTATAGCTACAGGTGTGTGCTTATTTAAACGTAGAACAGGTGTTGGAGGGGTGAGGAGGAGCATGGAGTCACCAGAGAGCAAGGCCAGGGGCTCCAGGGAGCAGGAAGGACCAGGCAGTGAGGCACGTCCCGGTGGCCTCAGGCCATTGGGAAAGAATACTGACGGGCATCTGCTGAGAAAGGGTGAAGTGAAGTTGTGATCAGCACAGGGGACTGGAGGGCAGGAGACACCCACACTGGGAACCCAAGACTCCAGCAGTGAATAGGAGTGTCTACCAAGGCACAGGTGGAAGGAAGGTGGCCACATCTGCTTGTTTCCATCCTGCAGTTGTTATGAAGCCCCAGGAAGAGAGGAAAGGGAGGCAGCCACCAGGATTTGAACTGGACCACAGAGTAAAAAGTTGAGGAGAGAAGCTTCTGGAAGAAACCCAGACCCTTGGCTCTTGGAGCTCCAGTTTGCCCAGTTTGTGGTTTAAGTTCCAGTCCTCTCTGTGCCCAAGATTGACTTTTCTTTTTTTTTAATTTTAAAAGTCTTGTTTTGAGAGAGAGAGAGAGAGCATGAGCGAGCGTGAGCATGGGAGGGGCAGAGAGGGAGACACAGAATCCAAAACAGGCTCCAGCCTCTGAGCTGTCAGCACAGAGTCCAATGTGGGGCCCGAACTCAGGAACCACGAGATAGTGACCTGAGCTGAAGTCAGATGCTTAACCGACTAAGCCACCCAGGTGCCCCAAGGCTGATTTTATCAGCTAGGGGCTGCAATCTGCCATCCTCCACAGCAGTGACCAAGTTCAATAATGGGTTGGATTTCTTTCCCACCTACCTCATCCCTCACATCGGTTTTCTGGAATCACTTCCTAAAATAAATCAACTCCACACAAGCCCTCAGCTCAGGTTCTGCTCTCTGGGGGGCGCACACTAAGACCTTTGGACAGGACAGGGGAAAGTTCCCCTGAACGAGGATTTTATTGTGAAGTTCAATGCATAAAAAATAATTTTGTCTTTTTCACATGTGCACCTTTTACTTCTTTTACTTACTTAAAAAAAAAAAAAAAAGTTTGCATATTCCACTAGAGCCCTGCAAAGCAGGCAGGGTAGGAGTTAGTAGTCCTTAAGGACCCTGAAACCGAAGCAGCTAGAACGTTTTGCACCTTGATTCTGGTTTCTAAATAGGGCGAATAAATCATTTAAATGAGACAAAGTAAAAAAATCAAACTGAGTTTGTTTCACCGTACCGTGCAGTACAGAACCACGATATCAGGGGAGAGGTCACAGTGTGAAGATCCGAACAGATCACCGGCTGCACCAACTGTTAGGGTGTTAATTTTTTTTGTGTCACAAATTGGTCAAAGGTTGTATTTTACTGGTTCCATTTTATGAGAAAATCGTGTTTTGGGGTATCATGAAGAGCTACTTTACGCCATGTGTTTTCATTGGTTACCTTCCTTTTGAGAAACCGCCTGGAACTTGCTCCCGTTACTTACAGCACATTCATGGGTCTTAAGAGGGGTCTGTGGGGTGCAGTTGTTTTTAACTTTGAAATTATACTTTTTTCTTCACCCAAAAAGTGTGTATTTATGCAACGGAGGACAAAAATCAAACGCCACCAACATTGTCACCTAGAGGTGATAATTTATTGTTTTACTGTGACCCAGAAGAGAAATAACATAAAGAGATATTTATTACAGTTCCCCACAATCTCCTTCCCCAACCTCCCTGCTCTAACATTCGTCAGACACCACCAGCTGCCTACAATGGACCACTGACTATAAATGCATGTAAATGTTATTGTGCTGCCATTTCTCGTGATGGAAACTTTAGTCCTCAATCAAGTTTTCAAGTTTTCAGATGATTCTCAATAGAGTTCCCTAGCTTTTAAAAAAAACAAACCACTTTTCTTTTTCCTTTAAGATTCCATTATTTATTCAAAGAAGCCTTCCTAGAAAGGTTAATGAGGATTTTAAAGGAACAAATTCAATTTAAAAGTCACTTCTTGAACATCTACCAAGCATCTGGACTCTCCTAAGACTAGTGAAATGAGAAGCCAGGTTTCAACAGCAAGAAGTTAATTCTGCGGGTTTTACAAAGACACATTTCTTCTTTTGCTCTAACTTATTCTAAACTAAGAAACTAGGGACAGAACAGGAAAGGTTTGTCTTATCCAGTCTACAGATAAACAAGACAATGCCTGAGTTAGCTCGCTATATAGATTTAGGCTTATCATGTTGACCTGGTTGTAATCATCTATATTTAACTACAAGTTAATAAAAATACAGTATATTCATTTTAAAATAGTCGCTGATTTTGCTTGTAACCCCCCACCCTTACACTCGTATTATATTTAGACCAAGATTTTCCTGCACAATCACCATCTGCCTTCTCCCCTCCCACCCCCCTACCCCCCGCCATCTATGTGTTTTCATGTAAGAACCCCTGCTACTAGCAGAAGCAGGTCTGAGCCTAACACATTGTGTCCTTGCTAGGGCAGAAAGAAACCTTACTTAAACCGGTCAGAGGCTGAGGTGAGGAAGGCGAGTGAGCACAAACACACCTGAGTCGGGGCGACTGCAACGGCCTAGTCTCTTCCCTGACTCAAGAAACTTAAAACCCAAATCTGAAACTGGAATGAAATCTGAGTTTTATAACCACCTTTCAATCACTCGCAGGTCTCATTTTTTTATGTCTTAAAACACGCAGCCTCACTGCTTCAAGAGTGCTTGCTGAAGGGAGAAACTTGAACTTGAAGACCAATTAGCTTTGCTAATTAATTGCTAAGTAAGCCATGATTCTTTAAGTAAATGGAGAAGAAATCTCAAACATTAAAAAAAAAAAAGCTGTTAAAGTAATTAATGTTTAGAAGTCAAACCTCGTATCTCTCCTTATCTTCCACTGTTTTAGGATAAGAGAAAAACATGAGGTTTGTGGTATCCACTGTCAAACAGAACAATATGAAACCAAATTCTCACATTAAGACATTCTGTCGTATGAGATGTCCAAAGTTACTTGTCCAACTTTTGTTTGACCTGCAGAATTGGAGATGGCTTAGCCTCCCTATAACTTCAAGTTTGATTTACAAAGCTTTGAAAAGTAAAACAGATAATTTCATCTTCAGATATAATAAAAAATTTGAATAGCAAAATAAGTAACTGCTTTTAAATGTACAGTAGTGTGTCCATTCTAAAAACAAAACCTAAACCTAGGTTAGGAAAACTCTGCAAATAATGCTTTTTATTAAACTCTCCAGTAGTAGTTGAAATAAAAATCTACTCTAACTTCTATGAAAAGATCTATTTATACCACTTAGTTTCCTCTTCTCTGACTCTACATTTCACTTTGCAACCTGCAGACAGACGTTCATTTGGTTTCCCAGATGGGGAACCCAGCCCCCTCATAAATATTTCTGAGAAGTTGCTCAGAGTGGGACACACAAAAATATGGCTCCTCTGGCAAGTATTGCTGTCACTGTTTGACTACATTTTAATACTGTTACTCCCATTACATAACAAATCTTCCATGAGGATGGTAGGACGAACCTGGTTAGCTAGCTTCAGATGAAGACACCAGGGTGACCAGACCCTGGAATAAAAGGTGATCAAGTCTAGATTAAAAAGGAGGAAAAAATTCCTTCACAGCTATGAATCTTTACAAGCCTTCTAATAATCACGGGAAGTAACTGGGTGCAGGGAAGGTACATAGAAGCACACCCAAAGCGAATACTACACAACGCTTCTAAAGCCTTATCAGAAAAACTTCCTGCCATGTCAGGAACTGGATGTATTTGTGCCTATTTTCCAGGAAAGGGCCCATCCTGGAGTTCTGCTAACCCAAACTGCCTAAGCATAAATAGAGTTAGTGGGTGAAGGAGGACCATGATTTACATGAGCAGGTCAGGTTAAGGGGTCCCACTGGGGCTTTCCAGTGCACTCTCTACTTTCAATTCCTGGAAAAGCCCCTCTTCCCCACCTCACAAACTCAGAGAACCCATTTTCTTCACCTGAAATGGTGAGCTGGCAGCTAAGAGGTCCACTTCCTGGCTTTGAAGAGAAAACGTGCGGGAAGCTGCAGATGTTTATACGAACTGTTCCATTTTAGAGCCCTATTAACCTGTCTCTCTAAGGGATCTACTAATCTCTTCTGATTTGGTGAGCACCAAACTCTGAAGGTTTTCTCTCCTCTTCCCCTCCTCCGTTCTGTAAACCGACTTCTTGTCTGTAACCACATCAACTCCTTCACTACTCACTCCAGAAGTTTTGCTCTTTTGGAGTGATGTGTCTGTCAAATAGATTAAAAAATAAAATACATTACCTGTTTACAGGGAAAACACAGAATAACAACCAGGATTGAAGGTACAAAACACAAGACACTGACATTGTTGTCATACAAAATATATAGAAGTACCCAACATGAACAATTTTTTAACAATAATTTTTGCCTTCTTTTTAGCATTTCCCCACATTTTTTTCTTCTGTGGATCCTCTGGAGTTAAGATCGAGCTTCCTCTGCAGTGTTTCTGAAATTCATTACATGATTGGAACGTACTGACGGAATTCATTTTCAGTCCAAAGCAATGAGTGGCATACATGAAAGTTTTCCTCACATACAATATTAATAAAGTTTATTTACAGTGTAATCTTTTGGATGCTAAGGGCTGAGATATGATGAAAGGCTTTGCCATTATCGCATTCTCGAGGTTCTTTTCTGGAATGAGTTTTCTGATGTTACGTAAGACGTCAATGGTCTCACATATCAAATGCAGCGAGCTGTCTGTACACATTTAGCACAGTTTCACTTTTATGCCTTTAAACAAACACCAAGTGTCTTACATATCAAGATGCCTCAGAGATCTGTATTTTCAGGCTGGAGTCTTGCCTGCCACGTGGAATACAAATTCCCCACAATCTGAAGAATTTTACTTATCTTCCTGGCAGGTATATTTAAGGTATATCCTTTAAAAACCCTTCAAAAACTTCCATCAGGTCAACTAGCATGCTAATGATTAACTACGGGGTAGTTAACTTAAACTGTTAACATGCTTCAGACCGTCAAGAACTTCTGAGTGTCCTGACACACTAATGAGATGTGGTGAGCCTTTCTGATTGTGACCCAATTAAACTCTGCACCAAGCAGCTAATAAATGGACTGATATGAAAGGTTTTCATAAACAGACATAAGCTGCTTCCCCCCCCCCCCCACATTTTCAAATGGCTGCTTTCAGAAGTGCATCTGCTGAAGATATGAGGCAACTGCTACGGCTCCCCCTGTGGTCAGCACAGAAGAGAAACAGGAGGGCACAGGCTGGACTGAACTTTCCTTTAAAAAACAAAAACAAAAAACCCCAAAAAACGATGGCTGAATTAATGTCAGCATGGAGTTGTGGCTAAAAAAAAAGGCGGCGGTGGGGGTGGGGGGCAATGTGGAACCCACCGAAGTTTGTTCCCTCCCTCTCCAGAACAGTCAGTGCTTTGATTAATGCCTGGGGTCAAGTGGCTCGCTGCTCAAGATGCTCCCCAGTGGCAAGTCTTTGCTGACGAGCACCAGCCATGAAGCCTCCACTGTGGCTTCCTCTCTGAAGAAAACCTTAAAAGCACTTCTTCCACCTTCACTGGCTATAAAAAGCTATGCAGGTATACTCCTCTGGAGTATCTCTTTTGTTGGTCTGAAACTGGACGGACAGAAATAGTTTGGTCACCAGCGGACTTCCTTGAAGCTTCCTCATGCAATACTGATGGGACTGCTTAGAAGCTACAGGGGAGCTGTGGTCAGTCCCAGCTCTAAAGAGAGGCCAAAGAATTACTGCTGCACAGAATTTTTAGTTTGGTCTGGAGCTGAGGCCACAGTTGTCCCCACCTCACTGGTTCCCCACACAGCCATGCTGTCTCCCAGGCTTGAGCTGTTGGTCACTGAACAACGGTCAATGAGTTTTAGTTGTTTCTTGATGGAAAACCTCAAACTCTATGTGGGGTTCTCCCATGAGGGTGAGTCTTCAGGTCTGCTCTTAGTCTGTTCCTAAGTTCCTACTAAGTTCCTAGTCTGTCCACCATCATTTGCATGCTCTCAGGAGCAGAATCCTCTCTACCCAAGTCCCTGAGGACTGTCTATGTAGCACATGCTACCTGGGTCTCCTGTATGTGTATCTGAAAACCGCCTGCCATTAGCTTCCAGGCAGTCAATTGCTTCCTCCCGCACAGATGATGGAACAGATGAGTTTCAGAACCTCACCTCAGTCTTCAGGGATGAGAAACAGAAAAGACGCCATGCAGTCTACCTACCATACACCCAACTGCATCTCGGCTTGTTGGTGAGCTCCTCAGAGCAACAAACTTGCTTTAATTTCCAGCTAACAATATCAAATGCTTTTGCAAAGCTTCTGGAAGGGGGGGAGGGGCGGGAAATGCACTCTACGTGTTTCCTTTTTCTGAAAAGCAACAAAAATTACAGCTTCTGAACTATATTATTTAGTTACAATTGAGTCAGAAAGTGCCTAAATGATCAGCTGACTTAAGAGAATTCTGGCTAAGATTTTATGTCACAGAAAGATGTCAAAAACTGACCTTAGTAAATGTTCCTATTTTTCTTAAGATGATGATGATAAAGTCATTCTGACATTCCATGGTATTTACTCACAGATCTGTGTTTAGGAAGTCTACACAGGCAGCTGGCCAGCGCCTTTCTTTTATATTCAGGATAAAAACAGCATCAGATCCCAGAGCTTTCGCATGCCTTGGACACTGAAGGTCCTCTTCAGAAGTTGGGCCAGGCTACCATACTTCAGGTACTCATGATTCACACAGGGCTTTATCATAAGCATAGAAAGTCCTGTTAGAAGTCACGTATAATGAGTGCGTCTTAGGTGTTCAGCACTGTGTCCAGCACTGATGGGGATGTAAATATATCCCCTAACGATCAAAGCATCTCTTTGCCAGGGGTGTGAGGGGTGGTGGTGATGAAAACTTTCATACACGAAGCAATGGAGGATTAAAAGACAGTATACGATCAAGTGCTAGCTTGTGGAGAAATGCATTTAGGAGTGCCATAGTGCTTTAGGGATTTCGAGAAGGGAGAGAAAGGTTTTGAATTATTGTTGCCATTTCAGTAGGATTTATCTCAGTGATGAGGATAGAGCCATCTACATTTGTTGCAGTCCTTTGGAACTGTAGACTGGTGCATGTACCCTCATTCAGGAAGAGCCAGAAATCTTTGGTTTGATACCGATCAGCACAGTCCTAGATTTCTATAGCTTTGGCAGGCTACCAGTGATCACACATATAACTTATCGTCTCTAGAACTAGTTTGAGCAGCATGTCCCAATGCAGTTTTTGTTTCAACTGCTCCTCCTCTTTGAGAAATAAGGGATAGCAAGATGCTGGCCAAGTAGGGTTTGTTTGCGGCAAGCAGCTTTAAACCTCAGTATCATTTTCACAGGGCCAATCTTAATCTTTCAATTCTGTATTGTGGTTGATGAGGCCAAGAGCGCCTTAAAAGGTATCCTCATTACTGAAAAGCTTGATGTTTTGCCGTTATGTGTGCTTTTGTCTTGTACGGAAGTATCATGAGGATTCTCCATGTGACTAGCTTTCCCTTGCAGGGGCTATGTGGAGGGATTACATGCCCACAGACTATGCAAAGGCAGAACACTGCTGATGTAGCTACAAGGATCCTTAAGTGTGACTTTTCCTTTTAATCTGTTGAGGCCACCTTTTTTTCCCCTCTGTGGCACACGTCTCTAAGGTAATTTTGGAAACAGAAGGGGGAAATAGCTTGTTGACAAATTCTTGCCTTACACGCAGCTTTTCAGGAATGCTCCAAAGGCATCAAGAGAGGCAGGGCTGTACTCAGGGGCTCGCTCTCTGGTGTGGATTCTGTGGTGCAGAGTGAGGGTCGAGCTCCGGGTGAAGGCCTTGCCGCACTTGGTGCATTTATACGGCTTTTCTCGCGTGTGAATTCTCCGGTGCAAGATAAGGTATGAGTTTCGGTTGAAAGCTTTTCCGCACTCACTACATTCATAGGGTTTTTCCCCCGTGTGGATCCGCTGATGTTTAGTAAGGTCTGAGCTCTGGCTGAAGGCCTTCCCACACTCGTTACATTCATAAGGTTTCTCTCCAGAGTGGATTCGCTGATGGAGAATGAGATTTGAACTGTGACTGAAGGCTTTGCCACACTCATTACATTCATGAGGCTTCTCTCCTGTGTGGATTCTCTGATGCAGGACAAGGTTTGAGTTAAGACTGAAGGCTTTCCCACACTCGCTACATTCATAGGGCTTTTCTCCAGTGTGGATTATTTTATGGCGAATAAGGCTTGAACTCCTCGTGAAGCATTTACCACATTCATCACATCTGTGGGACTTCGTTCCCGTTGGAACCTCTTCAGGGGCATTAAAGTTTGAACTCAGACTAAAGCTTCTTCCCAATCCTTTGCCCTTCTCCCTTGGACCTCTCTCTCCCGTGGCGGGTTTTTTTTCCTTGACCGTAGCTGGCCCCGAATCTCTCTTTTCTCTTCCGGTTTTTTCCTCAGGGTTTCTCTGCTGCCTTTCTACTATTCTGCCCTGCTGTTCACGTTTCTCTGCAAAATCTTTCTGGAATCTTCCTGTTGTCTCCCCACGTGATGCTGAGTCTTCTGCGGTTTCAGCCTTTGAGGCTGACTCCTCATTCTCATTCCTGTTTTCACAACCTGACACAACAGAAAATACAAATAGCACTATTTTCTTTTCAACATGTGGGGTAATCAATCAAGTGACATGGTTCTCCAGGAAGCTTCTCAGTGCCTGCGAAGTGGTCTCATAGTACCCGTCGGGGATGAAATAGGAGAAAAACAGGGGAAGAGAACAGGGACAACAGGGAGCAGAGCTGCGGGAGGGGAGGGCAGGCTGAATGGAAGGGCAGCAGGGAGAGCACGGGAGTGTGCACCCGGGGGGAGCAGAGGGACAGGACCAGTTAGGGAAGGAAGGGATGAGGCGTGCAGGAGGTCACCATTCACAGCTCTATGGCTGGTCACCCCATAATTGATTTGAAGGAATGTATGATAAAAAAATCATGTTCCATTTCTAATGTTAAGTATAAGTTTGAAAAAAGAGAATGGATAGGTCTCTCCAGAAAACAGTCAAGTGGTATTAGCACAAAGAAAAGCATATATTTAGTTAATAAAAGAAAAATGAATACTCCTCCAATTCTGTGAGCTTTTTGCAAGTTCATCGTTAACAGACAAAACAAGGAACGCTGGACTCGGCAGGTTGCATGGGCCTTTAAGACACAGGAGTTTATCTCCCCCAGCGAGAGCAGCACAGAGCTGACAGTGCTCAATTATCAGAGATGAGGGTGAAGCAGCTGGTTGGGGGATTCGTAAGCATAACTAGAATCCTCACTGACCACTGAGAATAACAGAGAACAGAAATGAAACTGAAAACAATTCTGGATATGGCCCATGATGGAGATAATGTAAAAAACCAAAATTTTACAAACGCAAAGCTGATCCTCTCGTTCAGCAACCAGCACATTAAAACACTGGAATATACCTTTATTGTAGACTGTTAAATTTTGCATGTCATTATTTTTAAATAGAGATTTAAAATTGTTCAATAAACATGCACTATTTTGTGTGTGTGTGTGTGTGTGTGTGTGTACATATCTATACTCATCTAGGGAAAAACCCCAGATATCCCAATCCTATTCTTTTATTAAAAAAATTTTTTTAATGTTTTTTATTTATTTCTGAGAGAGACAGATAGACAGACAGCATGAACAGGGGAGGGTCAGAGAGAGAGGGAGATACAGAATCTGAAACAGCCTCCAGGCTCTGACCTAGCTGTTAGCACAGAGCCTGACATGGGGCTCAAACCCATGAACCGTGAGATCATTACCTGAGCCAAAGTTGGATGCTTAACTGACTGAGCCACCCAGTCACCCCCTCAACACTACTCTTTATTTACTTGGGCTTTAAGAATCCTTTCCAAGTGGGTCTGCACCATCCCAAACAGGCCTCCGAAAGAAATTATGGAGAGTTGAATAGTATCTAACCTCTGACTTTGGTGATGAAATCGCCATAAACACTGAACCACTCTTAAGTTAACAGGGAATTGGTCCTCTTCTTTTGAATTCCAAGCCCAAATCCTTAGTTATCTGGACAGTTCCCAGACTGTTTGAAGTTGTCACAGGGTAGGTAATACCCTGCTCATGAACACAGATCAGTTCTTCGGCTTAACCAGGAAACTATCACCCAGTTATATCTATGGTTCAAGACAAAACCTGAGGTTCCTTCTTCAGTCTCCTTCAGTGACACCCCCCCTCCCCCGATCCCGCATTCCCCCAGGGAGAAGTCTCACTGTGGACCTTCCATGACACTATTTATTTGGGAGCTGCTTTCACGTACCATCTTCCAGGGCTTGAGGTCTTACAGGGACAAATGGGAATGTTTGTCAATTGTGTCATTTTAACTTAGAACTTCTTTAGAAGTTCTAACTTTCATTAGAACTTCTTTTTGTTCTTACTACTCGTTCAGGAACAGACCTCTTCACAGAAGATGAGCATTAGGTTTGGAAACTGGGAATCCTAATCATAAGGGAAGTAAAAGGCGCAAGTTCACGAACTACACAAAGCTGTTGTGGAGCTGTGCTCACAGGATGGAAAAAGATAGAAAGCCCAGGGGAGGATGCTTGCTAAGTCCAGGAACGTGGTCCTAGATTATGACTGGACCAAAGATCAGATCTCACCAGGACCTAACAGGAAATACAGATTCTACCCCATCGACAGAGGCACCTACATTGCAACCCACAGGGACCAGAGAAGAATCCTAGGATCAGAGTGGTTGAACAGGTGAGGAGTCAGAACTCAAAAGTATTTAACTATTTCTCATTTCTAACAGCAAAAACTACCAAAAGGTAAAAAATCCACTTGGAATCAGGAAATCACAGTATTAGGCCTTGGGGGCTAAATGAACATAATCACTCCTTCTCTTAACTGGCCTGAAAAAAGGGGCTCAGTAGTCTCTCAATCCTTATCAACTCTCAACTGACCACATCCGAGATCCCATAACTAACAAAAAAAAAAAAAAGACGCGAAACAATCTTAGGCAATAATCCTGCATTAGTCTTACCCTGGGAAAACACGTTCCCATAATTCTCCTGCCTGTTGTCCCTATTGAGATTCCTCCGAGCCAGGTTCTGACATCCCCATTCCTCCAGGATGAGGGACACGGCCATGTCCTCGATCTTCACCATTGCCTGAAATAATATGAGAGCCCCACACTCAGTTCCCCCAAAGCTCAGGGACAATCCCATCACCCAAACCTGGAGTCAGGGACAGAGTTGAATGCAAACCTACAGGATGCTGGGAAAGAAAAGATGACCATAAGGCTCTGGTGGATGGGGTCGGGGGGGCTGGGGCTACTCTGTGGGTAGGGGCATCAAGATTGTGTACTGGGTGGAGAGGGCTAAAAGAGCTCCAGGAAGAGAGGCAGACATGAGGGTCTCAGGAGGGCAGAGGGGCCCACAGCTCACCTGGGAATCTGCCGTGAATAGTGCAGATGCCATCGCCTGGTCTCTGGGACTCCCCTCGTGATGAGGGGCAGGAACGTGGGTGGCAGGGAGAGCTGAAGGAGGAGAAAGGAGCTGTGAGTGAAACCAGCTCTGTGCTGGGCCTCCCCTCCAAGAAGGGCCCGGGGCACTCTCTTTCCTGCACTAGCATATTCAACGTTCGGTGTTTTAACTACAGAATAGTTAACTACAGAGAGCCTAACAAAGAAAAAGACTTTTAGGCAGGAGCCACAAGGCATCATAAAAGGGTCCTTAAAATTACCTGGTCCAATTCCTTTAGTTTATGAGGGGGAATTCAAGCCCTGAGAGGGTAAATGACTTGTCTAATGTCACAGAGTTAAGAATGGCAGAGCCAGCTTCCTATTCTCAGCTATGGATGTGGGTAATTCAGTCCATGATTCAAGTTTGGCTCACAATTTAATTTTCTGCAGTCCAAGGAACCAGAGCATCAGAATTTAATTGAGTTGTGAAAAATATTAACATGAGTACTAACAATCTTTCATAGTAATGTCTCAGAATGCAGGGTACCAAAGGAGTCTTTTCTGGCCATTTTTTGTGCTTCTACTTTTCTCCCTCCCTTAGCCACAGTTTTCTGACAAAATGTATACATGGTTCAAATGTCGACAAGACATTTACAAGTACATAAAAGTGTGGGTTGTCACTGATCTAATACAAGTCATCAATCAGATGATCACACGAACTGCAACGTGTAAGAACAACTACACAAATTTCTAAACCGCAAAATTAAAATCTTCCCATGCCAAGAAATATGAGATTTGGAAGTGTTATTGAATAAACAGATGATACTACTGAGCTACAAAGATAGAAGAAAAATGAATTTGAAACTGAACCCTCTAACTATTTCAGACCACGTGGTTAGAAGACAAGCTACAGCAAAAAGTGCAAAAAGAACAAGTATCTAGCATTTTAACCTTCCGAGAACTAGGAAGACTCTAGAAGAGGGGTAGTGCCAAGAGGGATTTGAGGATAAATGCAAATGATGAATTCTCTGAAAATCTATTTACTAAGTATCAATGGTAGGTGTCAGGGTATCTAAAGCTGCTACTCTGGGGACAGAAAGCTCTAATCTGGCACTTAAAACTAAAAACACCCTCTTCAATGTTCTGATTCCCCACTTCTGAAGTGTGGAGAGACCTCACAACCCTTAGATAGGACAGTGGTAGATCAAACATCACCATGCACACTGAGTTACACAGATTTCTCCAGCACGCAGAGAAAGGTTTCCTGAACCTCTAATATTCACGCCCTAAATGCCATCACAAAAACACATTGGATAAGGAATGTGCCTTTGTCAACTCTTCCCAAACAACCAGACTTTTAGTATATTATTGTTTTTAGAGATGTTCTATATACCTACTTTGATTTTTATATTGGATAAAGACATTAATATGTCCCTCAAAGGAAAAAAAATTCAAACTGATTTTTATTTATATGACCCTGAAATGATTTTTTTCCTCATGTTCCTCACAAAAAAACAAACTATTTTTTCCACTCTTTCTTCACTTTTTGAAATGTTTGGAAGCAAGAAAAAGACATTATACAACATTCCTACACATTTTAAATAAAATGAATTTTAAAAAATGATCCTTTTCAAGGCAACTTAAGACATTAACAAGAGTGTTTCAAAACCCAGGCTGGAAACATATTACTTCTTTCTGGATTTTTCCTGTTAAAAACATCTGCTGGGCATCCAAAAATGGCTAACCATTCCAAGAATAACATAATGTCCACCCCAATTTTATTTACCTTCTCAGTAACATTACCTTCTAAGGTTGAGCTGTAAGTTTCGTTTCCCCCAATATTTAGTAATAATGACAAAAATGTGTAATGATTAAAAAAGAAAAACAAACATATTTAAAAAAATTTTTATTACAGGCCCTCAGCAACACAGAGAGAGCACTGCCACCCCAGACAGTTTGCTTTCCCCCACATGAAACCTTGCTTCTTACCCCGTGACTGCAAGAGACGAGGCTTCCGAGATGAATGCTTGAAATGGGACTGGGTGGCCTCCTGATGAAGGTCAAAGCTCGAGGACTCCTGCACTGGATCCAGAGGCACCATCCCCCTGGCAAGCATCTCAGGCCCATGAACTTGACCTGGGACCTGAGGACAAACAGTGGGCTTGTGGGTAAATCACTTTTTAAACAGGAGTTTAAACAAGCAAAAAGATGGTACGCATAGTGAATGGGTGCAGGGGAAGGAGGCCAGAGCACCTCTTAGCATCCAAGCGGAGCAGAAAAAATAACCGCCACAAAGACCACCAGTGCCCGCTTCCAACTACAACTCTCTCTTTGCTCCAGGCTTACAGCTCAAGTGCTGATTACACAGAATAGGTTTGACTCTCTTCTTACCTGCTGTCCTGACAAATCAAGCTCCAAATCTTCCAGAAGGGTCACAGCCTCCTCCCCACTATCAGGACGGTACTCCTGCAGCCAGACTTGGAGCTCCTTGGGCAGGATGGAGAGGAACTGCTCCAGTACCAGCAGCTCCAGGATCTGCTCCTTGGTGTTAATCTCTGGTCTTAGCCACTGATGACAAAGTTCCTTCAGTCGACTCAGAGCCTCTCGGGGCCCAAAAGTGTTTTGGTAACAGAAGTGCCTGAAACGTTGGCGGAAAATCTCTGGATCAGGAGGAGGGGTCTCCTGCAGGCTGGAATCCTGCCCCCACATGTGCTCTTCTTCATCTTCCTCTTCTACCTTCACTATTACGATACCATCCTTCTCCTGGGCAGCCTGTGGGGACAGACCTGTGGCTTCCCTGGATTCTGCAGTCATCATTCAGGCTCAGGGAACTGACTTGATCCAAACAGGGTCTGTACTTTCCTTTCTGTTCTAGATGTTTTCTGATATGCTTCGGTATCGTTCCTGACATAGTAAACAAAATTATTAGTGCCTTTATGAAAAGTGACCTGTGTCAATACATCATACGAGGATGCACACATCAAGGCACTGAAAATATCTCTGAATAGCAAAAGAAAAAACAAAGCCTCCAGAGTCGTACTGTTTTCACTGTCACTTTTATATGTTAAGGCTTGCAGAGAGAGGGGTGCCTGGTTGGCTCAGTCGGTAGAGCATGTGGATTATGATATTGGGGTTATGAGTCTGAGCCCCATGTTGCATGTAGAGATTACTTAAAAATATTTTTTTAAGTTTATTTATTTACAGAGAGAGAGAAAAAGTGATGGTGGGGGGGGGAGAATCCCAAGCCAACTCCACATTGTCAGTGCAGAGCCTTAGGTGGGGCTTGAACTCACGAACCATGAGATCAGACCCAAGCCAAAATCAAGAGTCAGGCACTTAACTGACTCTTGTTATAAATAACTGAGCTATAAATAAAATCTTAAAAACAAAAAAAGATTCCAGAGAGAAACCAACAGGCCAATTCCATTCTTAGGGGGTGTCCTTGAGTCTGAATACCTAACCTCCAGGACAGCAGCAGGTTACACCACCATGATTCTACAGTGTGCAGCCCAGAGAGAGCTGTGTGTTGGCAGGGTGCCAGGTACCAGGCTTCAAGCAGTACGTGCATCGTCTTATCTCCACACACAACAGCCCTAGCAAAGAGGCACAGCCACCGGTGCCATTTTACAGATGGCATGTTGCAAACTAACATAGCACCCTCCCTTGGTTAAATGCCGAACCGTCACATGTCACAGAGTGCGTCCCAAAGAAAAAGTGGGAGCCTCCCTCCTCCACACAGAGGGCTGCCAAAGTTCTCTCACTTCGCTTGTTCACTCTTAGGTACTGTGGTATTTCCCGGTTTATCAGAGACCAATTATGTGGAATAATGGATTGTTTTATCCAGCTTGAACTAATCTTGCCTTCATGAAAAAGACAAGTACAGGAGCAGGCAAACTGGGTGACAGGGTTCAAATGATAGACTTCCCCAGGTCTTAAATAAATAAATCATAAGAATATAATGTACAACACAGGGACTACAGTGAATAACACTGTACTGCATATTTAAAAGTTGCTAAGAGATCTTAAAAACCGTCATCACAAGAAAAAAAAATGTGACTGTGGTGACAGATGTTAACTAGATTTACTGTGGCAATCATTTTGCCCAAATATCAACCCATCGTGTTGTACAGCTGGAACTAATACAACCTTATATGTCAGTTACATCTGGAAAGAAAGAAAAAAAAAAAAAAAACAAGCAGCTTAAAGACTCCGGCAGAAAAAGCACAATTGGAGGAAATACAAACGGTGGAAACACATGTGAAACAAGAAAATGGCACAGATGAAGCCTCCATCTAGAGCAAGGTTTTACTCTAACGGATTAGTGGGTAAAAATCAATGTCAATCTAATCAAACAAGAACTCAACCAGTAAGTGACATAGCAGCCGCTTAAAAAAAAATAAAAGTGTATGCGGGGAAACACTGTTACATCATTGTAACTGCCAGAGATGATACTAAGTATCCTGGACAAACCTTCTCATCTGTAACATTTAAAAAATTTGTAAATACTTTCTATACTGTATAAAATCTTCCAAATGAAGAATTTTAGGGTCTTGAAAGTCTGTTTTTGTGTTTTTCAAAGAGAAGATTTTTTTAATTTTTTATTTATTTATTTATTTTTTAATGTTTTATTTATTTCTAGGAGAGAGAGAGACAGAGTGAGCAGGGGAGGGTCAGAGAGAGAGGGAGTCACAGGCTGAAACAGGCTCCAGGCTCTGAGCTGGCAGTCAGCACAGAGCCCGATGCGGGGCTCGAACCCACAAACACGAGATCATGACCTAAGCGAAAGTCGGACGCTTAACCGACTAAGCCACCCAGGCGCCCCGAAAAGATTTCTTTTTTAATGTATATTTTGAGGACACAGAGAGTGAGCACGAGTGAGTGCACAAGCAGGAGAAGGGCAGAGAGATAGGGAGAGAATTTAAAGCAGGCTCCATGCTGTGAGTGCGGGGCTCGACCCCACTGTGATATCATGACCAGAGCCAAAATCAAGAGTCTGAGGCTTAATCAACTGAGCCACCCAGGTGCCCCAAAAGTCTGTTTTTTAAAAAACCTAAAACAGGGGTGCCTGGGTAGCTCAGTTAGTTAAGCTTCAGACTTGATTTCGGCTCAGGTCATGATCTCATAGTTCATGGGATTAAGCCCCGAGTCAGGGTCTGCACCACTGTCAGTGTAGAAGCTGCTTGGGATTCTCTCTCCCTCTATCTCTGCCATTCTTCCCCTGCTTGCATGTGCTTGCGCTTGCTTTCTGTCAAAATAAATTTTAAAAAACATAAAAAAAAACCCCTAAAACACCTTTGATTGTTTTTTAAAGTTTATTTACTTTTGAGAAAGACAGAGGCAGTGAGAGAGAGAGAGAGAGAGAGAGAGAGATGGGGAGAGGGGGAGAAGGAGAGAGAGAATCCCAAGGAGGCTCCATGCTGACAGTGGTGCAAAGCCTGACATGGAGCTCAATCCCATGAACCGTGAAATCATGACCTGAGCTGAAATCAAGAGTTGGATGCTTAACTGAATGAACCACCCAGGCACCCCATGGTTTTTTTTTTTTTTTTTTAAGTAGATTCTATGTCCAACATGTGGCCTGAACTCACAACCCCCAAGATCATGCTCTACTGACTGAGCCAGACAGGCATGCCACCTTTTGATTATAAGCACAGATGGTTTAAGGGTATGAAAAATGGAAATGTACTAGCTGAATTTCAACAACAAAAATTTTGCATGGTGACTAGGACCGATCATGAGTTACTAAGCAGAAGTGACAATGTGTTTCTTTCATCTGAATTGACAAATCTTTGTGAGGTATCTTTTTCATCTCAATGGCATCAAATTCAAGTTTTAGAGACAGAGCATTCAACTGCTGTATCATCCAAAGCCAGGAACTTTAAACTAGAAAGCATTTTTAATTACATGGCTCTCATTTAAAAAAATTTTGGTAATTCTGGGAGAAAAGGGATCATATACAATTAAAGCACAACAATAATTTTCAATAGCACAATTAAATGTATTCTTGTTTTATTATACAAAATGCTGATATAATAGTACATGTATACAATTTTTATAAATAATTTTTAAAGATAGGAATGTGTCCAAAAAAAAAAAAAAAACCTGGGAGGGAATTTTTTTTTTTAATTGAACGCTTCACCATTTTGCATGTCATCCCTGTGCAGGGGCCATGCTGATATGCTGATCTCAGCATCATTGATATTTGACCACATGTGCTGCCGAAGCGAGCACTAGCGACGAGTGTCTTAGTCTGAGATTTCTCACAGGGTTGATTTTTCTATCTTACTTTCTTTGTCCTTAGAAAAATCAAAATTCTTATTAAAGTAGCAGACTCTAAGAACAATAAAGAATGTTACATTCCAAAAGGCTTTCTATAGACATAGAAATAAAAAGAAATGTGGGAATTCAGTCATTTTTTTTTTTCAGTGATTTTAAGCTGGTCAAGTCCAGTGCAAATGATCCCCCAGTCCTTCTGCTGATTCCTTTCAAACCGGTTTTATACCTCACCTTCTTTGCTGCAGTAAAAACAGTTTTTTTTTTTTTAATTTTTAAATATTTTATTTATTTCTGAGAGAGAGCAAGCAAGCGTGAGCAGGGGAGGATCAGAGAGAGGAGACACAGAACCTGAAACAGGCTCCAGGCTCTGAGCTGTCAGCACAGAGCCTGATGTGGGGCTCGAACCCACGAACCATGAAATCATGACCTGAGCTGAAGTCGGACGCTCAACCGACTGAGCCACCCAGGCACCCCAGTAAATATGTTTTCCAACTTCAGAGAAGTCTTAGTAAAATCCTTATGGCTAATTTCCTAAATATCTCTCTTTCCAGAGCTACAATATGCCAAGTGTCCTCCTAGATGGAGGGGGATACAAAGATGAGAAGCAGGATTCCTATTTTTACATAAATAATTAGAGTACCAAGCAGAGGGTGCCAACTGTTCTAAGGAGGTTTCAACATCAGCACTAGAGGAGCCAGGGAAGTAACAGATGTGTCAACAAGGCCACGTCTGAGAAGAGACAGGCGTGGAGCCAGGGCATGGAAAGAGCCAAGACCCCCGTAGGAGAGCTGCCCCCACAGGAACAGGCCAGCCCAACAGATCACTCTTTTGCCTGACATCTTCCCAACCAGAGACCAAATCATTCCCGTAAGCTTGTTTCTTCAATTTCATTCTGAAAAGTCAGAAGGCTACCTTGTCCTGTTGCGCCCCCCACAATTATTTTCTTCCACCCTAAAGCAGGCTCCCTATCTGTGACTAATGCCACATCCCGAAGTCTCTCTACCTTCGATCTCTCCCAGGTCCAGTACGAACCAAGAAAGGTCAGTGCCGTATTGCCAAAGTATGCTTCCGGGCATCTCTTTCTCCCTAATTAGCGTCAGTGAATCCTTGGTATCTATCAATTTATGGTTCAAAGAACAGACCCTACTCTACTTTTCTAGTCTTCTCTTCCTCTCCTCTTCTTGGTAGTGACCCCCTGTATTCCAGCCTATCAGGCCATTCATGTCCCCCAAGCACAGGATGTGATATTCCATCGTCACACTTTCGCGGTGAACAGATTTCCGCCATGTCAACTCTGTTGGTCAAATTTTTACCCACTCTTCAAAATATAAAATGTCTGCTGTTCCACATTAAATAAGCTACCTTCCTCTTTCAAACACCCTCAATACTTTCTCTGTTCCTACTTATGCCACATATATTCTCCTTGTATTATCGTTATTTGGGTTGCGGTTCCGATCACCTCCCAACCAAAATTTAAACCCTGAAAGACAGAGACTCTTGTCTTCTTTGTACTTCTCCACTCGAGAACTTGGAAGTTTATTTCTGTTAAACTGAGTAGAAGAGGAGCTACTTAAAGTATTACCGTTTCTCCTGCCACTTCGTGTTTCCCTCTAGTGGCAATTAGCGATCAGATATTCTACTAATACCTCATTCACCAAAGCTCAGACTCTCACCTTCCTGGATTCCTCTCCTGACACACATTCAGTCTCCAAGCACCAGGGAGAATTACCTAGTTCTGTTAGGCCTGGCTTCCTTTCTTTGGTTTCCCGTTTCACTCCCCTTCCCCTACTTCATCTCCTACCTTACTAAACCTCTATAGCTTTCTTTATTCTTTCTTTTCTTTCTTTTTTTAAAAAATTTTTAAATTTACTTCTGAAAGAGAGAGAGAGAGAGAGAAAGAGAGAGAGACAGCATGAGCAGGGGAGGGTCAGAAAGAAAGGGAGATACAGAATCTGAAACAAGCTCCAGGCTCTGAGCTGGCTGTCAGCACAGAGCCTGATGTGGGGCTCGAACTCACGAACCGCGAGATCATGACCTGAGCTGAAGTCGGATGCTTAACCGACTGAGCCACCCAGGCGCCCCTCTTTCTCTTTAAAAAATGTTTATTTTTTTATGTTTATTATTGAGACAGAGAGAAACAGTGCATGAGCGGGGGAGGGGCAGAGAGAGGGGAAGACAAAGAATCTGAAGCAGGCTCCAGGCTCTGAGCTGTCAGCACAGAGCCAGACATAGGGCTAGAACCCACAAAATGTGAGATCATGACCTGGGCCAAAGCCGGATGCTCAACCAACTGAGCCACCCAGGCACCTGTTTGCGGGGGAGGGTCAAAGAGAGAAAGAGGGGGAGACACAGAATTGGAAGCAGGCTCCAATGGAGCTCAAACCCACAGACCATGAGATCACGACCTGAGCTGAAGCCGGACACCTAAATGACTGAGCCACCCAGGCGCCCCTAAACCTCTACAGCTTTCCAGTCACCACCCTCCAGTACCTGGTCTCAGTTTCCCCTCAAGTTCACTGTCAGCATCAATTTCTTCCCCTCTCCTGCATAAACCTTTTCCATCCACAAAAGGAGTAGCTCCTAAATACGCCTTGGATTCTGATCGCCATCCTTTTCTCACATCACAGTCGATGTCTAGGACTTCCTCTCTCAGTTTTCTTGGCCTTTTCAAATCCTACGTATTCTTTAGAGTTTAGCTAAAATGCCACTTGCCCCTCATCGCTGTTCAAGAACATTCATTCAGGGGCAGAATGGTTAAGAACTGATATTCGTTGAGTGTTTCCATGTACAGATATTAAATACTTCACAGAATCATCTTAGCAGGGAGCTAGATGATCACCTCACTTTACAATGACAGAACTAAGGCTTACTGATGTTAAATAACATACCCAAGGTCATGCAGCATGTAAAGGGTGGAGGCAGGATTTAGGACCCCTCAGTTCAAGCTCTAGGCATCAGGCCAAACTCTTTCTGTCCCAACACGTGGGGTAAGGAAGAACTTCTTGTACATACATATTCTTTCCCAGAGGAAAGCCTGTGAAGGATCACCTCCCAGGAATGGGCCTCATCTGTCATCTGTTTTCACCAGGGAGCTGTGTGGCTAAGGAGACACAGCAGGAGACACATGTAGGAATCATCTCAAATCTAACCAGGGGTAACTGAGCAGGACTGGTGCAGAAATTAGCCTAGCATCAGAAAAATTTTCATATTTTTACGAGAATTTTATTCTGTCTCGGCTATATAAAGGAGACTAAAGGAAAGGAAGCTTGATTTGTGCCCACACCAAGGCCAGAGTTTTAATGACTGGGATACTTCTTAGGGCACCTGGCTGGCTCAGTTGGCAGAGCATCTAGGTCCTGATCTCAGGTTGTGAGTTCAAGCCCCACATTAGGCATAGAGCTTGAGTGGGGAAAAGAAAAAAAGTGGGATGTTTCTTGGGTCAGTGGGATCAATAGGAAGAGGCTTTGAGGAGGAAGTGAGACCCAAAGGGGGCAGAGATGAGGGCATGGGCACATTCCCTCTTCCCCCAGTTATGAGGCCCTCTCCCCCATCCCTCAACATTTCTGCTCCTACTCAGGGAAAGAGAAAAGTCACAACAGCAGTGGAAAGGGCTGGGTTTATTCTGGGTTTCTCAAATGATCTGAGCAAACAATCTTTCCTCCTCTCTCTTAACTTCTAGCCCAAATGCTCTCTGCTAAGCGTCTGCCATGCAAGTTATATTTCTTTCTCTGTAATTTAATTGTTCGTGCCTTCCTCCTCAACTGGACTAATTGCTAACGTAGGTTTCTTCATTTTTTTAGTTATTTTTTAAAGTAAGCTCTATGCCCAACATCAGGCTCAAACCCAACACTTAAAGATCAAGAGTAACAGGCTCCATCAACTGAGCCAGCCAGGTGCCTCAGGGTACACTTCTTTGTACCTCTTAGACCACTTAGTAGGATTCTTTGAAAACGTCAGTTTTAAAGAAATGCTTGATTGAATTTACAGTGTGAATTTTTTTTGCTCACTCATACAGCATTCAGTACAGCTCTCGAATTAGCCCCAGGGGCAACTTGAAAAAGCTTCAATAAGCTACCCTACCACTTACCACCTGATCATTTTACGTAAGTTAATATCTCTCTGCATTTGTGCAATGGGGATTAAAAAAAAACCACTTTATTTTCCTCAGAGTTGTTGTGATGATTACACGAGTTAACATATATAAAGCACTTTAAACAATGTCCAGCATTCAGTAGGCAGAAGTACCTTAATTGTTTTCCACAAACTTAAGAGCTATGACTGTCCTTTCCAATTTTCAGCGGGCTTAAAACATTAAGCAACAGGAGAATTCCTGTAACAGTGAAAGCGGCACAGGTTGGAATATCTAACTTCTAGTCTCCCACAAATAAGTTACACATCCCTGAGTGAGTTATTCAACCTCTCTGACACTTGGTATCCTCATCTGTCAAATGGGGGAGGGGAGCAGAAGACTCCCTGCAGAGGGAGTCCCTCTGAACTGAAAAACATTCTGACACCCTACCCGATTTAGATAAGATGACCCCCAGCCACTAGTTCTCACCAAGGATAAATACCAACGATTTTCTTACAAAAAGGGCTTGGAGTTACAAGCTTGGTTTATTTCAAAGGCTATTTTCTAAGCAGGCCAGTATCTCTTCCAGGGCACAGTCTTGAAAGTTTAAACAAACAGCACCCTCCCTTCCCCTTTTTGAACAGAGTTTTAAATTTTTTAAAAAATTTTTTAAGGTTTTTTAAAAATTTATTTTATTTTTTTATTATTTTACTTTTGTTTTGTTTGTTTATTTTTGAGAGAGAGAGAGAGAGAGAGAAGCGTGCGTGCGCAGAGGTGGGACAGATAGAGAGGGAGACAGAGGATCTGAAGTGGGGTTCCATGCTGACAGCAAAAAGCCCAACGCGGCGTCTGAACTCAGAAACCCCTAAGATCATGACCCACAACAAAATCAGATGCTTAACCAACTGAGCCACACAGGCACCCTGTTTTGTTTTGTTTTGTTTTGTTTTGTTTTGAGAGAGGGTGAGAAAACGCGCCTGAACAGGGAAGAGGGGCAGAGAGAGAATCTCAAGCAGGCTCCATGCTCAGTCTGGAGCCCAATATGGGGCTCAATCCCACAACCCTCAGGTCATGATCTGAGCTGAAATCAAGAATCAGTCAATCAACCAAATGAACCACCCAGGCGCTCTAATTTTTTTTTTAATATGAAAAAAGCTCCCTTTAAGAAACAGCCAGCTACCCAGAGAATACCAATACTACCTCAGAAAGAAAAGGTAAAATTTAACACACCACTCACCTGTATTTAGAAGCAATATAAAGTTAGAAAAAAAATTAATGTTTAGATCAAGTAGATAATCAGCGAGAGTATGTGTATTAAGTAGCTAGCTTCCTTGTTGGTATTTTAAGACTGGGGAAAACTGCCTGAAATAATGAATGGGTATCGTGCACAGTAATTCAGAGACAACATAAACTTGGAGATACATTCTAGGGCAAATTATCCTTATGGTTCCCTTTGTAATAAAGCTATTTCTCCACATATGGCCAGCATATATACTAACAGTACTTTGTTGATTTGGTTACAATGAATTCTCCACAATTCAATTCAGTATTTACGGACCACCTCCAATCCGCCTAGCACTGGCCTGTACAATAAATGCTTTCTTTGGTCCCAGGCCATGTAACAGCCACTCTCTATAATGAAAGTATCTTATTGTGTCCTGGAGGCACTGCAGGAAAGGGGCGGGGGGGGGGGGGGAAGGCAGTGTCAGGCTAAACTGTAGCTTAATTTTTTACTATTGCATTGACCAAAGACCAAATCAAATAATTTCAAAGTGAGAAGCCCTTTTCCGAAAATCGAGTTAATTTTATTGATGACAAAACTGAGAGCTGGAGAAGAGTTCTGCATTATCCAAGGTCACTCGGGCAATCACTCCTAATGGGCTGGTGCAATTTCCACAAAGTCCCCTTCACTCAAAGTCACCCACTCTAAGACAAGCAGAGTTAACTACCCAAAACGGGGTGGGGGGGTGGGGGAGAAGCCCCACGTAACCTTCTGGACATAACCATTTTTTAAAGTCTTCAAAAGACTTTTTTTTTTTTTTTAAATATTTTATTTATTTCTAGCAGAGAGAGAGAGACAGCGTGAGCAGGGGAGGGTCAGAGAGAGAGGGAGTCCACAGACTGAAACAGGCTCCAGGCTCCGAGCTGGCAGTCAGCACAGAGCTCGACATGGGGCTCGAACCCACGAACCGCGAGATCATGACCTAAGCGAAAGTCGGACGCTCAACCGACTAAGCCACCCAGGCGCCCCTTCAAAAGACTTTTAAAGAGAAAGTGGGATGTACAAAATCTCTACCATATCCGAACCACGTCTTTATTCACTCTAAGCTACCAATACTCTTCAATCACCTCTCGCGGGTGGGGGCGGAGGTGGGGTGAGAAGCAGGTGATCTGGAGACACGTAAGCGGCACCTCAAAACGTGCCCATTACTCAGTCTTCCGCATTTTTCACCTCGAGGCCCTGAAGGACTCCCCCAAAAAAAAAATCCCTCACTGGAATCAAAGCAAATGGCGACGAAGGACGGGCAGTAAAATCAGACAGGGGTGGGCTCGCTCGAGACCCGGTTCTCAGAAACGTCAAAGAACGATGACGACACTGCGGATGAGGGGACTGGAAGGGGTCCACAGACGGCTTCTCCCCAGGGATCCGGGTACCCCCGGCCACTAGACCCTCGCCCCCTCCCCGCCTGGACTGGGGGGCGGGGCGGGACTTCTCCCAGGGGAAGGCGCTTCCAACCACCGAGCCAAGGGAGGGACAGGGGTTTGGACTCTCTCCACACTCCGCCTGGGCCACCAGGAGGGGACCCTGGGGCCTCAGGGGCAGAGCCCACCCTCACGCACACACCCGGCGGCCCCGCCCGCCCTCCCCTGAGGCCGGCCCCAAGTCTCACCGTGAGCCCCGGGAGCGGCCAGGGGGTGCTGGGCGAGAATGGGGAGCTGACTCTGGGGCTCAGGCCGGCCGAAGGCGCTGCACACGGACCTAGGCCCTCCCAACGCTTCGACACAGACACAATGAGTCACAAAGGCCGGAAGTGTGTCAGCATCTCGCCTTCCGGGACTGCGCTGCACTTCCGGGTCCTCTCTAGGAGCGCAGGAGGATTTTGCTTCTCAGTTCCCAAGTCTCAGGACCCCCCTCCTTGCCCTCTGTGATCAAGCCTCCAGTCTTTTTTTAAAAAAATAGCTTATTGTCAAGTTGGTTTCCATATAACACCCAGTGCTCCTCCCCACAAGTGCCCTCCTCCATCCCCATCGTCCCTCTTCCCCTACCCCCACCCCCATCAATCCTCAGTTTGTTCTCAGCATTCAAGATTCTCTCATGGTTTGCCTTCCTCCCTCTCCCTAACTATTTTTCCCCTTCTTCTCCCCCACGGTCCTCCGTTAAGTTCCTCCTAATCCTCCTATACGTGCAAACATATGGTATTTGTCCTTCTCCGCCTGACTTATTTTGCTCAGCATAACACCCTCAAGTTCCAACCATGTTGCTACACATGGCCAGATTTCATTCTTTCTCATTGCCATGGAGTATTCCATCATATATATAAACCACATCTTCTTGATCCATTCGTCCATTGATGGACACTTAGGCTCTTTCCATGTTTTGGCTATTGTTGAGAGTGCTGCTATGAACATTGGGGTACATGTGCCCCTATGCATCAGCACTCCTGTATCTATTAGGTAAATTTCTAGCAGTGCTGTTGTTGGGTCATAGGAGAGTTCTATTGTTAATTTTTTGAGGAACCTCCACACTGTTTTCCAGAGGTCAAGCCTCCAGTCTTAAGTTTACTGCACTTGGCTTCTGCGCTGGGAGTTAATGTGGGGAACGGACCGAAGCGACTGCCCAGCTCAGACGCCAGTTCATATGATAATTCAATTCCTCTCCTGTCCTTTCCATTTCGGGCAGTCATTGTACTAATTATAGTTATCATCAAGCAATAATAATTCTTAGTAATTGTAAGTCTGTGGCCAAGGAACTGAAACAGGGGTGTGTGTAAACAGAGGAAGATCAAAGTGAAGCCAGGGGCGGCTGTTTTCATAAAACTGCCATGGTAGCTTCTCTCTAACCCTGGAGATGTCAGTCTATTAAGTGCATGGTGTTTTCCAATATGTGGCCTGTAGACAAAGGACGTATTTCCACAACCAAAGTAGTTACAAGATTCTGTGTTTTGCTTATGTGGCATATGTTATTACAGCAGAGGAGTTTTCAGAGTAATAATAGACACTTTTGCCTTCAGGGTGCTTTCACAACCTACAATAATTCTGGCCTCACCTTTACCTGGGAAAGTCAACTTTGCTCCACCTTCCATGTAAGGGTGACCAAGGGCTTTAATGGTTGTAGCTTTGCTCTATATTCCATGTCAAGTTCATGAGAGAGACTGAACTTAGTAGTGACTCTTATTGCTTGGGAGAGATTACTTAAAAAAACAAACAACCCCCCCTCCACAACTTGATGGGGTGCCTGGGTGGCTCAGTGGGCTAGGCATCTAACTCTTGATTTTGGCTCAGATCATGATTTCATGGTGGTGAGGTGAGATCTAGCCCCATCTCAGCATGGAGCCTGCTTAGGATTCTCTCTCTCTCCTCCCTCTGCCCTTCTCCCATCCTTCTCTCTCCCCCTCAAAACAAACAAACAAACAAACATGAAAACTAAGAGGTAATTACAGTATCATTAAGTGAAAATTGCAAAGTGGAGGAAAAAAATCACTTGTAATCTCTCCACCCTAACCAGACTGTGATGGCTTTAATTTACCCCTTTCCTATCTGCTTTTATATATATCAACTCTTTTTTATTATTATTTTTAAAGTTTATTGATTTATTTTGAGAGAGAGAGAGAGAGAGAGCATAGGGGAGTGAGAGAGAGAGAGAAGGAGGGAAGGAGGGAGAGAATCCTAAGCAGGCCCTGTGCTGTCAGCACAGATCCTGATTTGATTTGGGGGCTTCATCTCATGACTCTGGGACCATGACTTGAGCTGAAATCAAGAACTGGACGCTTAACTGACTAAGCCACCCAGGTGCCCCTTTTTTATCTATTATTTTAAACATCATTCAAAACTACAGTCGTATTGAATAGGTGGCTGAGAGGCCTGAAGTACCCACCACACTCATGCTGTGTGACCACTTTTTGCACCAGAATTGAATGGATCAGATTTGGGCACGTGATGGAAGCCGAGCTTGGATATAATCTGGCCACTGGAACTATGGAGGTGGCCCTCCCTGAGAGTTCTAAAGGAACAGTAGGGAAGTAAAGCATTAGATTCCCTTTCTTAGGGAGTTTAAATAGGATATACATATTTAAACAATCGGAAAGCAGGGTAAGGGGTGCCTGGCTGGCTCAGTCCAAAGAGCATACAACTCTTGATCTCAGGGTCATGAGTTTGAGTCCTATGTTGGGTGTAGAGATTACTAAAGAAAATAAACAAACTTAAAAAAAAAATACTGTGAGTACAGCACAGAGTTCAGCTTTAAAAAAAATAGGAGGGCAAGAAGAAATCAGTAAACTGAAGCCATTAGGTGATAGAAGCATGGAAGATATGAGCTTTCAGTTTCTTCATCTGTAAAATGACAACAGTTAATAATTGATCATTATTGATTAATAATAACTGGTAGCTGGTAATGATGATCCTAGCCTCACGATGTCTCTGTGGGAGGTAAGTGTCTGATAGCAAAGCGTTTGGCACACAGTGAACACTCAATGCATGTTACTTATCTTGATCATTGTTATTTTTATCTTTTTTATTTTTATTTTTGAGAGAGAGAGAGAGAGCACGAGAGGGGGAGGGGAGAGAGAGAGGGGGAATCCAAAGCAGGCTTCAGGCTCTGAGCTGTCAGTGCACAGCCCGATGTCGGGTTCAAACCCACAAACCATGAGATCATGACCTGAGCCAAGGTCAGATACTTAACCTACTGAGCCACCCAGGTGCCCCCTATTGTTCTTTTAATCATAATCTTAACTAGAAAAGGGAATGATGGCACTTACATCAGTATGGGGGAAAAGAGACAAGTAAATAATCCAAGAAGACACTTTCTCAGTGGCACTATGGGAAAAGCAAAACATCTTTGTCTGTGATTACTGAAGACCTCTCTGATTATTTTCTAAGGACAGATTCCAAGAAATGAGGCTTGTCGGGTCCACAGCGGAGGGTCTACATGAAATAGTGCTGGTGACCCCAAGGTTTGAGACCTGTGAGCAAACAAGCCCACCTAATGAGATCAGGTGACATCCGCAGGAGAGTTTTGAAAGAACTCCAAGTACCACCAAATGTAATGATTTACTTTTACAAAGCAACACTGTACCTAAGGCCTGGCAGGCTGCCCTGAACAAATAAAAGTTTCTGAAGGGCTCTCCAGAAACTGTGGGCTCCCAAGGTTGACTTGTGTGTTGTGAAAGCTGGTGGGGTTAATACTAACGGGGTGCATCCCTGACATGCTGCTGACACTAGACACTAGGGCCCTGGGGGTGTTTCCTCAAGTGAAAGTCTAGTGAGTTCCTGTTGTGAGCTCCTCAGGGTTCTCCCTATGGGAGCCAGGTGGGCCCTGGGTTTATAGTAAGAATCTGTTTGATTCCGTCTAATACTCAGGAACATTAATGCATTGGGGTCACTATAAACTAGATTTAGCTAACAGGATGCCTGGTTGGCTCAGCTGGTGGAGCACACAACTCTTGATCTCAGGGTTGTGAGTTTGAGCCCCACTTTGGGTGTGGAGATTACTTAAAAATAAAATCTTTAAAAAAAGATTTAAAAAATTTTAACTAGAGATCTTTTGGGTCACTCAGGTAGTGTGATTTCAGGTACCAGACCTTTGTGAGGGTGGCCTTGTGCTGAGGAGTTTTCCATGGCCCAAATAGCCACATATACCCATGGTTTTCTTCTTTGGTGTGGAGTTTACTCTTTTTTTTTTTTTTAACATTTTATTTTATTAAAACATTTTAATGTTTATTTTTTAAATGTTTTATTTATTTCTGAGAGAGAGAGAGAGAGAGAGCAGGGGAGGGTCAGAGAGAGAGAGGTACAGAATCTGAAACAAGCTCCAGGCTCTGAGCTAGCTGTCAGCTCAGAGCCCGACACGGGGCTCAAACTCACAAACCATGAGATCGTGACCCGAGCTGAAGTCGGACGCTTAACCGACTGAGCCACCCAGGAGCCTCTAATGTTTATTTTTGAGAGAGAGAGAGACAAAGCGAGCAAGCGAGTAAGGGATGTGCAGAGAAAGAGACAAAGAATCCGAAACAGGCTCCAGGCTCTGAGCTGTCAGCACAGGGCCCAACATGGGACTTGAACCCATGAACTGGAAGATCATGTCCTAAGCCTATGTCAGATGCTTAACTGACTGAGCCACCCAGGTGCCTCAATACAGGTTTTACTTTTATTCACCTTTCAAGGTGTTGTCCTTTGAGGTTCCTAACTTTAGGCAGAGGGCTCAGGTCCCTGGCATTGTCGCCTATCCCCCTCATGTGTGGCCTATTAAAACCCATGTTCTGGGCACCAGAGGTTAGCAGACACTCCAGGGAAAAGTCACTCCAGAGTGTGCTTATCCCTCTGGATTACTGCTTTCTGTCATTTTTCCCCCTGGCTTCCAAGGGATTCCCTTACTTCCCCACCAGCTCATTCATGTGTTAGTAAAAGATGCTTTTTGCATGGAACCCATCATTTGTCGGCGTGCTATATGGGGAGAGTTTATCTTCTCATCTTGGCTGCCATATGGCCAGAAGGGGAGTCCAGGAGGATATATATTTAAGACTTGCAAGTCTGAAAAATTATAGATGGCGTGTCTGGAGTAAAACAGGCTTGATGATTACATCTCAGAACACTAAAATGAGGAGGCTTGAGCAGCATACAAAGGACAAATACCTGGAGATTCTGCTTTTATAGAGAAGATAGTGTGTTTATGGAACTTATTCCAAGGAAACAAGCCCTCCATGAGGGCTTGCAAAATGAATGGGAGGCAGGTAAGGGCAGAGTCTGATAGGGTTTTTAGTTGGTTGAATAACCAGACCTGAGTTATATTGACAAATTCACAGCAACTTAATTTTTTTAATTTTTGAGATGTTTTATTTATTTTTTGAGAGATAGAGAGAGGCAGGGTACTAGCAGGGGAGGAGCAGAGAGAGAAAGAGACAGAATCAGAAGCAGGCTCCAGGCTCTGAGCTGTCAGCATGGAGACCGATATGGGGCTTGAACTCATGAACTGTGAGATCATGACCGGAGCCAAAGTCAGATGCTTAACTGACTGAGCCACCAAGAGCCCCTTACAAATTCACAGCAGCTGTGAATGCACTCTCCAGAGCAGCTACACTGGGTTCCATCCTGTTTCCTATTCAACAGGATCCTCTTATATATGCTTTATACAAACTGTTCCCTATTTTGTCAACATTATATATTGGAATGTTGGTGACAGAAAGTTAGATTTGTGCCTGACCGAGGCTAAGAGTGTTAATGTGCATGTTGAAGGTGGAAAAGCAAGCCCTGTCCCTACACCCACACCCTAAACAGGGATGAGTAAGTTAAAATGTAACAGACCCAAACGTTCTGCATCCAGATGGAAAAGTCTACAACACATCCCTGTGGCCACCATCCAAGATGGAACATCAGCCTAGAAAAAAATGTCAGAAAGGACTGGATGTGAAAGATGTGGCTTTTTGACAGCAACATTGGTGAACAAGGCTCGGGGCTCTCCATGGACTGTTAACTCTGAATGAGCCAAGAGTGTGGTTCAATAACAGTTGAGCAACTCTTGGGCTCTGTGGACAGCAGCACAGAATCCAAACATGAAGTGAGAGACATGCCTTCCTCCACAACAGGCCACCTGGGCCACCACAACAGTCAGGCCACCTGGGTGCAAGGCCTTGTCTTTTGGGCACCAGAATAAGCCAGAGTTCAGGGGAGGAGGGTTAGCAACATGGGAAAGGGGCAATGGAAGCTTCTCCTCTAGGTTCCCCCAGAAGAGCAAGATCAGCTTAGGCTGAATGGGGAGCCTCGGAGGGAGACTGTGTTAGTTTTCTGGGGCTGCCATGACAAAGTACCATGGGTTGGGAGGGGGGGTGTCTGGGTCCCAGTTGGTCAAGCGTTCAGCTTTGGCTCAGGTCATGATCTCATGGTTCTATGGATTCGAGCCCTGCATTGGGCTCTGGGCTGACAGCTCAGAGCCTGGAGCCTGCTTGGGATTCTGTGTCTTCCTCTCTCTCTGCCCCTCTCCCGCTTGTGCTCTGTCTCTGTCTCTTTCTCAAAAATAAACATTAAAACACACACACATACCACAAAGTACCATGAACTGGGCAGCTTAAACAATAGACATGCATCGTGTAAGGTTTGGAGGCTAGAAATCCAAGATCAAGGTGTGAATTGGGTTTATTCCTTGGCTTGTAGATGCCTGTCTTCCATCTTTCCTGTCCATCTGTCTTCATGTGGCCTTCCCTCTGTGTGTCTGTGTCCTAATGTCTTCTTTTAAGGAGCCCAGTCCTATTGGATTAGGGCTCACCCAGTGACCTCGTGGGGTTTTTTTGTTTGTTTTGTTTTTGGGTTTTTTTGTGTTTGTTTGGTTGGTTGGTTTGTTTTTAGATTTTATTTTTAAGTAATCTCTACACACAGGAGCACCTGGGTGGCTCAGTCAGTTAAGTGTCCACCTTCGGGTCAGGTCATGATCTCATGGCTCATGAGTTCAAGCCTCGCATCAGGCTCACTGCCTTCAGCACAGAGCCTGCTTCATGATTCAGATCCTCTGTCCCTCTTTCTCTGCCCCTACCCTGCTGGTTCTCTCTCTCTCTCTCTCTCTCTCTCTCTCTCTCTCTCTCTCTCAAAATACATGAATAAACTTAAAAAAAGAAAGTAATCTCAAACTTACAACCCCGAGACCAAGAGTCACACACTCCACCAACTGAGCCAGCCCCTGTCCTTAAGTAATTTTTGAGATACAATTGACATATAACATTATATTAGTTTTAAGTGTACAACATGATGATTTGATATAGATATATACTGCAACATGAATGATCACACTAATAAGCCTGGCTAAGGTCTGTCACCATAGTTACACATTTTTTTCTTGTGATGAGAACTTTTAAGATCTACTCTCTCAGCAATTTTGAAATACTCAGTATAGCGCTACTGACTATAGTTGCCATGCTGTCCATCATGTCCCCATGACTTATTTATAATTTGAAGCTTGTACCATTTTGCTCAATCCCCTCCTTCACCCCTCTCTGGCAACCACCAGTCTGTTCTCTGTATTTATGAGCTTTACACCCCCTTGATTCCACACAGAATTGAGATCATACATATGCTATTTGTCTTTCTCTGTTTGATTTATTTCACTTAGCATAATGCCCTTGAGGTTCATCCATGTTGTCCCAAATGAGAAGATTTCTTTCTTTTTAATGTCTGAATAGTATTCCATCATATCTGTCTGCCTATCTATTTATCTATCTACCTATATCATTATATTTTTTAAATTTTTATTAAAAATTTTAAATGTTTATTTAGTTTTGACAGAGAGAGACAGAGCATGAGCAGGGCAGGGGTAGAGAGAGGGGGAGACACAGAATCTGAAGCAAGCTTCAGGCTCCAGCTGTCAGCACAGAGTCCAATGAGGGGCTCAAACCCACAACCATGAGATCATGACCCGAGCTGAAGTCAGATGCTCAACTGACTGAGTCACCCAGGAGCCCCTGTCATTACGTTTCCTTTATCCATTCATCCACCTGTGAAAACTTAAGTTATTTTCATGTCTTGGTTATTGTAAATAATGCTGAAATGAATATGGAGGTGCAGATATCTTTTGGAGTTAGTTTTAAATTTTAAACATGAGGATTCTTGTCTTTATGCTTAAAACAGTGGTTGGACTGTAGCAAGGTGGCCAGAGGAGGAAGTCAAGTTCAGCTCAGTTCTGCTCAGCTGAGACCATTAATGATCCTCCTGCAAGTGAACTTCCCCCTTGTTTACAGGCCTATTCATATCAGGGAAGGGTATATCTACTGGGTCTCAGGAGAAGGTCACTCTGGAAGGTCACTATAGGATTCAGGCAGCCTTGGTTCTAACTTTGTCTATACTACATACTCAGTCTAGTTATGTAACCTTTTGGGGTCCCAGTTTCTCTGTAAACAATAGCATGCCATGAGCTATTGTGATTAGCTAGTAACACCATTGTTATCATTATTATATTTTTGGACTCACTCACATGGGACACAAGATGAGTTTAGGGCTCTGGGCTGTTGAATGACCCTTGGGGTTAGGCTGCACATGTAGGCTCATCCACCAGCTCTTTCCTGCTTGTATGTCAATGACTGGGCACCTCTGTCTACATACAGCACACAAAGGTGGCAGGGATATAGGAGAGCTCAGTACAACTTTCGTGGCTCTGACAGGCACCCAACTGGGACAGAGTGACCTTCCTCATCCTTTAAGAACCAAAGTAAAGAAGACAATGATACCACTGGGCTGTGTTCCCAGGTCTTGCTTTCACTTGTCCAAGTCATACGCAAATTTTGCATGACACTCTTTTGAAATTCTGGGACTCAACCTTACAACGTGTTACTAAGGCTTCTCTGATCACTGGAGTGTCAATCACAGGCAAACTGAGAGTCATTTATAGCACTGCCTCCCCCAGATTGCCTTCAGTAAAGGCCAAATGGCAGAGGAGAGAGATACATGGCACGGAGATGCATCTCAGAGCTGGGCCAGAACCCGGGAAGCAGCTGAACTAACCCAGACCTTCCTCTAAACATCCAAGTAGTCTGTAAAGGAGGAGGGGCCTCACCACTCCAGGGAGATCGCAGCATAAAGAAAATGTACAGACACGTCCAGGCAGCATGAGGTGGCTGGCCATGGAGTGAACTGTCATTCATGACCACATGATCCTTAAAGCTTCCAGTTCCAGGAGTCACAGTCTGATTTCAATAATCAATGACAGGCACTGAATGTTAAGAGAGAATAAGGAAGGATACAGGAGTGGGCTAACTGGAATTTTTGGAGGACTCCACAGTAGTTAGAATACTTGATAAATAGCATTTTATCAGGAAAGTGAAGAAAGGCAGGTTGGTTGAAAGAATGATGGCAGGCAGACTTCAGATGCCTTGGACTCAAAGACCAAAAGAAAACCAAACATGTTATGCAGTTTAGGCAGGAGATGAATGGAGATCCAGTGGGGAGGAGAACCTAACTTCAGAATGGGGCTCTGTGTGCATGTATGCCTGCATACATTCTGGGGTTGTGAGTTTGAGCCCCACATTGGGTAAAGAGATCACTTAAAAAGTAAATTAAAAAAATAATTTATAGGGTCAGAGAGAGAGGGAGTCACAGACTGAAACAGGCTCCAGGCTCTGAGCTGGCAGTCAGCACAGAGCCCGACGCGGGGCTCGAACCCACGAACCGCGAGATCATGAACCAAGTGAAAGTCGGACGCTTAACCGACTAAGCCACCCAGGCGCCCCAAAAACAGTATTTCTTTAAACAATTTTTTCCAAATCGTCCACATTCACTCTGAAAGAAAAGACGTGTGTCCCTGCAAGCCTACTGTCAGGGGGGCTGCCTCCCCAGAGGCCCTGGAACAGGGACGCTGTCTGACCTGCAAATGCTCCCCTGCTCAGCCAGAGAACAGCCAGATGGCCACTGCCACCTCCCTCCCTGTGCAAACACCTCTCACCCAGCCGAGTAAACAGGTCTCCCTGGGTAAAGAGGCACCTCCATGCTGCTTCTGTGTGGTGTAGCCCAGAAACAGGGAGGCTGATCCAGGGGCTTGGGCTGTGTTTTCAGCCAGAGACCCCAAGACACAGGGTCATCTGTCTTGGCTCTTTCTCTGTGTAAACAGTGCTGGCAGCCCTTGTGGTTTGAGTACAGCCAGGGTCCTGCTCTCTCTCCTACGGGTGCAAACAAATTACAAGGAATCTTTGTAACTGTCTAGTGGAGTGGCCCAGCCCAGAGGAAGGGAGCCTGCACTGGGAGGAGGTGAGGGTGGAGCAGGGGGTGCTGGGGGTTCTGGGTGAGGCCAGAGGCGGTGCTCACAACATCTCCTGTGCCATATGATGGCACAGCTTTGCTGCGGCTAACCCCCAGAGGACAGGGTCTGTCACCTGCAACAGAAACCGGGAGGCTGAAAGTAAGGGAGGGAACAGAGCTAATATCCCGCAGCCCCAACACTTTCCCCACCGTAGCATTTCAGGTGTGGTTAAAAAGAGTAGTGAGCCTGGGTGGCTCAGTCAGTGAAGCATATGACTCTTGATGTCAGTTCAGGTCATGATCTCACAATTGGTGGGTTCAAGCCCCTCACTGGACTCCACACTGACAGTGTAGTACCTGCTAAGGATTCTCTCTTTCTTTCTCTCTCTGCCCCTCCTACACACTCTCTCCTTCTCTCTCTCAAAAACAAACAAACAAACAAATAAAATAAAAAAGGACTAAGCCTTCCTCTTAAAGCAGTGCAGGATGGGGGCACTTGGGTGGCTCAGTTGATTGAGCTTCTGACTCTTGATTTCAGCTCAGGTCAATGTCTCATGGTTTGTGAGTTTGAACTCTGCATTGGGCTCTGTGCTTTCATCTGTTTGGAATTCTCTCTTTCTCTCTCTCTCTGTCCCTCTCCCACTCCCATTCTCTCTCTCTCAAAATAAATAAACTTTAAAGAAAAAAGCAGTGCAGGATAGAAGAAAGAATATTAGAAAAAATGTTAGTTGGAGAGTTGAGGAAACCAACTGTATTCCTGCCTCCGTCCCTAATGAGCTGTGTGCCCTTTGGATGGTACCTTAACCTCTCTTGAGTTTCCTTGCCTGGATAAATTAGAATTATACTCTGACATTTATTGAGCCCCCTCGGTGTGACAGAGACTTTAGATATATTAATTTATTAATCCACCCAACTACCCAGTGAGGTGGGTAAGACTGTCCCCACTTTAGAGATAAAGAAAGCGAGACTGGCTGACAGAGCCAAGAGGCACCTGATAATGTGGAAATAGCTCTTCTCTCTACCGAACCCCCATTTTGCCCCTGCCACTAAGAAGTCCTGCCTTCTTTCCTTGATGTGAAAGCTGAGACCAGGCAGGTACTGGACTTAACTAAGAACAGCCTTTATTGCTGGAAACAGAGGTTCTGACGCAGATAAGCGCAGGGCCTGGGAGTCAGGGCTTTGGCTCCGGCCCCCCACCCCCTCTGAGATCTCCTCCTCTGGGACTCATTTATCACCTTGGTTAAAATCCAGGGAAAGAGAACAGTCAACAGCTTGTTCTACCACCACCATCCCCCCTTGGGGGAGAACTCGGCAGCAAGTCTTGGAGTCACTGTTACCACCGCTTCTGTTCCAAGGCAATTCATAAATGTCTACATTTCCATGGCACATTTGGGAGGCTGCATGAGGGAGGGAGAGGACCTGTAATCCTTATACCTACAGGCAAAAATGAGCACTGGGAGGCTTTGCTAAGGGGAAGGAGAAGACGGGTTCAGAGGATTTTGACAGTCATCTCTCGACCATCATATTCCAGGAAGGGGCTCCACATGCTTCTGCCCATGGGTCAAATGCAGCTTGCCACATGTTTTTGTACAGTCAGAGATCTAAGAATTTTATGTTTTTGCAGTGTTGGAAAAAAAAAAGAATTGTTTATGACATGTGAAAATTACGCTAAATTCAAATTTGAGTGTCCATAAATAAAGTGATTTTGGAATGCAGCCATGCTCCCTCATTTACATAGAGTCTGTGGTTGCATCTGTGCTACGGTGGCAGAGTTGAGTAATTGTGACATCAACCATGTGGCCCAAAGAGCCTAAAATATTTACCATCTGGCCCTGTAAAAAAAAAAAAAAAAAGTTTGCTGTCTCCTGTTCTATGAAAAACATGTGCTTGGGGGGGTGGTATCACCATTCTGGAGGTAGATACTTATTGAATCCCTTGTTTTCTGCATGGAAGCCTCCCATAAGCTGTGCCTGGTGTCCCTGGCGCCAGCTGGGTCTGGTTGGTAGCCTGAGGTGTGTGAGCTCTCAGACCAGAGTTTGGTTGGGTCTGTGAATGAGTAGTCAGACCAGCTCTCCCCTGCCCCTCCCCGCCTTCAAAGGTCAAGTCCTTTCTTCCCCAGCATTCACAGTGCTGGGAGCCAGGCTTGGACTCCTCAGGAGGGAGACTGGAGGCTTTTTCCCTGGAGACACTAACCAAGAGACAAGATCTAGACACTGACAGTCGAGTCTAGTTCCCACCAGACCCTCTAAGAGAAGCTCATAGCGGACACATGCAGAGCCTTCCACGGAGCTTCCCAGAGTCCCGAGCTGATGTGTGAATAGAGAGCCAAGACATTTGAGGAAAGCCCTTATCATTTTTTGTTTTTAAGATTTTACTTTTAAGTAACCTCCACACACAACGTGGAGTTCAAACTCACAACCCTGAGATCAAGAGTCATGTGCTCTTCCAACTGAGCCAGCTAGGTGCCCCGGGGAAAGCCCTTATTTTAAGGGTATGGGTGGTGAGGTCCAAGTTTTAGGGCCAATCAAGAAAGGCAGGATCTCAACGTGGCAGTGTTGCACCACATGTTTTAGTGGGTGGAGCTTGCACAGGATTGCATGAAAGGGGCCTTACAGAGACAGCTATATTCCCCCCCCCCTCCGAGGTGGAGTAAAAAGGGCCACTCAGGAGAGAGAAGTCTAGGAGGGAGGACTTGCATGTCTAGGCACCACGGTAGGGAGATTCTGGGTCAGAATCCCCTAAGAGCAGCATTGGCTTGGCGGCTTTTATAGCCCTGGGGTTTGTTTTATCCATGGCTAGCTGATGTTGGGTGTAGTTTTGCAAAGAAGGCAGGCCCTACATGGCTAAAAATATGCTTGTGTGGGGTATATTTAAAGCAATAGGATGTGTAAGAATTTGAGTTTAGCGCTGGTGGGCTTTTTTTTTTTAATGTTTTTATTTATTTCTAGGAGAGAGAGAGAGAGAGAGAGAGAGAGAGAGAGAGAGAGAGAGAGCGTGAGCAGGGGAGAGTCAGAGAGAGAGGGAGTCACAGACTGAAACAGGCTCCAGGCTCTGAGCTGGCAGCCAGCACAGAGCCCGACGCGGGGCTTGAACCCACGAACCGTGAGATCACGACCCAAGCGAAAGTCGGACGCCCAACCGACTAAGCCACCCAGGCGCCCCAGCGCTGGTGGGCTTTGAGCCTGCTGTGAAGTAAACAACAAAGGGGCCATCTTTAGCTTATTTATGTGACAGCTGGCACAGCAAAAGAAAGGCCAGGAAACCATGACAATGGGGGAACAGAAAGAAACAATTAATCAAACCTCTGTGGTTAATGTCTGCAGAGATAGGAGAAGAAATTGCAGGATGCTCTAAAAAAGGAACAGTCAGAAAACAGAAAGAGTGACTTGGAAATAACATTAGTGCAAAAATGAAAAGTTTATTAGAAGAGAAGGTTAAGGGAGCATCTGGGTGGCTCAGTGGGTTGAGCGTCTGACTTCGGCTCAGGTCATGATCTTGCGGTTCATGGGTTCGATACCCGCATTGAGCTCTGTGTTGACAGTTAGCTCAGAGCCTGGAGCCTGCTTCAGATTCTGTGTCTCCCTCTCTCTCTGCCCCTCCCCTTGCTTGTGCTCTGATTATGTTTCTCAATAGTAAATAAACACGAAAAAAAAAATAAAAATAAATTTTAAAAAAAGAAGAGAAGGTTTAAGGGGATGCCTGGCTAGCTCAGTTGATGGAGTGTGGGGCTCTTGATCTTGATGTTGTGCATTTGAGCCCCACATTGTGTGTAGAGATTACTTAAAAGTAAAATCTAAAGGGGGCCCCTGGATGGCTCAATTGGTTAAACCTCTGACTTCAGCTCAGGTTATGATCTTACACTGAGTTCAAGCCCTGTGTCAGGCTCTGTGCTGCCAGCTCAGAACTTGGAGTCTGCTTCGGATTCTGTGTCTCCCTCTCTCTGCCCCTCTCCTGATCATGTTCTGTCTCTTTGCCTCTCTCAAGAATAAATAACATTAAAAATTTTTTAATAATAAATTAAAATCTTAAAAAAGGAGAGAAAGAAAGAAGGTTAAGGAAATGTGCCAGCAAATAGAACAAAAAGACAAAGAGCTTGAAAACATGAGTGAGTGCTCGATTTGGCAGCACATATACTGAATTTCAGGAATTTTGGAGAGAGAATGGGGGGGGAGGGGGATCATCAACAAAAGAGTATAGGAAAATGTCACAGAAATACAGAACATGTACACCCCATTGAATGTTTAGCAAGATGGAATTTGGGGAAGAAAGAAACAAAACCTCATCGATGTGAAATTTACTACCCCAAAGTATCCAGGAACAAACAAAAGAGTTCTCATATAAAGGACTAAAACTCAGAATCCCATATAGGGACCCAGCACAGAGCCCCAAGAAGAGCTCGATCTCATGACCTGAGCCAAAATCAAGAGTCAGATGCTTAACCAACTGAGCCACCCAGGTGCCCTGCTCCTGGATTTCTTAACTGCAACACTGAAAGTTAGAAGACAAAATTCCAAGGAAAAATAATATTGAAACTAGAATTTTATACCCAAACTAAGGAAAGAGTAATGAGTTGAGCAAAAGGGCATTTTCAGTTATGTAAATTCTCAAAATATTTACTCTGCAGTAAATACATACTGTCTCAGGAAGTTTATGGAAGGATGTGTGTCACAAGAAGAAGGTGTACTCAAGAGAGAAATTGCAGGGAAGGGGGGTGCCTGGGTGGCTCAGTCAGCTAAGTGTCTTGACTTTGGCTTGCGCCATGATCTCACTGGTCCTGAGTTGGAGCCTCGCATTGAGCTCTGTGCTGACAGCTCGGAGTCTGGAGCCTGCTTCGGATTCTGTGTCTCCCTCTCTTTCTGCCTCTCCTCTGTTCTCTCTCTCTCAAAAATAAATAAACATTAAAAGAGGAGGGGGGCGCCTGGGTGGCTCAGTCGGTTAACCGGCCAACTTTGGCTCAGGTCATGATCTAGCGGTTCTTGAGTTTGAGCCCTACACTGGGCTCTGTGCTGACAGTTCAGAGCCTGGAACCTGCTTCAGATTCTGTGTCTCCTCTGTCTCTGCCCTTTCCCTGCTCATGTCTGTTTCCCTCTCAAAAATAAATAAACATTAAAAAAATTTTTTTAAGGGGGAGAGAGACAGAGAGACAGAGACAGAGACAGAGACAGAGAGAGAGAGAGAGAGAGAAATCTGGCAGCAGGAGACCCAGCATGGGGTGGAGCTGGGTCTGGGTTCAGGGCTCCCTGGGGTGCTCCTGATGGGAGACAGGTGTCCTGAGGTGACAGGTGTGTGGCAGCTGGGACAGCAACCAGGTCATTTTGGAACAAGGAGGGAGAGCTCAGGATTTATCTTTACCTTATTAAAAAAATTTTTTATGGGGCTCCTGGGAGGCTCAGTCAGTTGAGAGTCTGACTTTTGATTTCACCTCAGGTCGTGATCTCACAGTTCATGGGTTCAAGCCCTGCACAGGTCTCTGTGCTGACAGTGCAGAGCCTGCTTGGGATTCTCTCTCCCTCTCCACCCCATCCCTGCCCCACTTGTGCTCTCTCTTTCTCAAAATACATAAACTTCAAAAAGAAAAACTTAAAATTTATTTTTGGGGCATCTGGGTGACTAAATCAGTTAAGTGTCCGACTTAGTTTCTGGTCCTGATCCAATGGTTTGTGAGTTCAAGCCCTGTGTTGGGCTCTCTGCTCTCAGCACAGAGCCCACTTCAGATCCTCTGTCCCCCTCTTTGTCTGTCCCTTCCTCCTCTCAAAAATAAATACACATTAAAAAATAGTTTTTATTTTTAGGTAATCTCTACACCCAGCATGAGGCTTGAACTTATAACCCCCAGATCAAGAGTCGCAGGCTGTGCTGACTGAGCCTGCCAGGCGCCCCAAAAGAGCTCCAGGATTTTTCTAAAGAGCAACATACATGGCTGTATTCAGGTTATAGATCTAACTGTTCTCAAAATCTAAAAAAGATATTTTAGCTCTTATGGAAAAGGACTTTTTTGCATTTCTTAAACCATTCCCATCCCCCTTGTTTTGTTTTGTTGTTGTTTGGCAGTTTTGCTTGTTTTTTAAAAACAAGACAAAATCAAACTTAATAGGTATATTTATGGAGAATCCACACAAATAGGAAATTCTGCACTTGATCTTAGCCAAAAGGCCAAGAAGCGATTACAAATAGGAAATTCTGAAGACAGGGAGGCAACATGAAGCTTATATGAGCTCAAGAGAAGGGTAGGGGCCTGAGGACACAAACGGGAGAAAAGTAAACAACAAGAAGGTGAAAGGAGATATTTGGAAGAACTAGATTGTTCTATTGAGTACAGAAGTTCCATTGGTAAAGAGGAGAGGCTGTAAATACTCTGCCTGGGGCAGGCTCTCCTTTCCAGCATGAATTTACACAGTTATGGAGGAGGCAGAGTGCCTTTCCTGCATCTGCTCGGTTTTTATTACTCTAAACTCGGAATAATCTTTATGCCAAAGTGGTACACTCTGGGGTGTCTCATCCTGCACCCCTTCCACTCCCCCCATCTGGAACTTCCGCATGTTAAAAGTTGAACTGATAAACAATTGGTCTCATTGAGCAAGTTTTGGTCCTGATGATAGGCCCGTTTAGTTAAATTCATTTGAAGAAGAGGTAATTGAAGAGGCTGTTTTGCAAAAGCAATCAAGTCTTGATGGTTTCCCATGTCATTTGTCATTCATGCATCTACTCGGTATTAGGAAGAAGACAGAACTTCCTGTAAAGAATATTCTGTCATCTCTGGCTGACCCTGAATGCAAGATCACACTACCTTTTAATGTTTTTTTTTTTTCTAGGAGAGAGAGAGAGAGACAGCATGAGCAGGGGAGGGTCAGAAAGAGAGGGAGTCACAGACTCTGAAACAGGCTCCAGGCTCTGAGCTGGCAGTCAGCACAGAGCCCAACACAGGGCTCGACCCCATGAACCGCGAGATCATGACCTAAGCGAAAGTCGGACGCTTAACCGACTAAGCCACCCAGGCGCCCCAAGATCACATTACCTTTTGTCTTACTTTACTTTACTTTTTGTCTTACTTTTGTACTACTTTATTTTTCCTCTTTTACACTATGTTGCAAAACTCCCCCAAATGCATAGAGCTCCTGGGCTTTCCAGTTGGCCTGGGGCCTGTTCTAAAACACAAAGTGCAGGTTCGGGAGAGTCTGATTAGTGCTGTCACTGGCGGTTAAGAACCTGAAACACAGCTGTTGTCTTCATTCTGGGTAGAGAGGAAAAGAAAAGTCTCTATCTGGAGAAGGATTTTAGTGAAAAGAGCTCGAGCTTTGAACCTGAGCGGCCTTGACTCTGCCATTCTGTAGCTGCTGAACATTGGCAACACTCTGCACCTTTGTTTCCTCCATAAGGTTCCAAGCATGGTAATTCCAACCTTGTGGGGGCTGTTCTGAGTTTTAACACTGATTGCATCATGTATACAAAGTATCTAGTAGTATTCCTGGTTGTAGCAGGTGCCTGACACTTTGTGGATGTTGCCTGTGTTACTGTTACATAGATTCTTTGTGTGTGTGGTGGTGGGGAGGTTCCTCTGTCCTCTCTCCTTGACCCTTCAAGGATTATGTCCTATTGAAAAACAGACAGGGGTGCTTGGGTGGCTCAGTAGGTTAAGCATCTGACTTCGGCTCAGGTCATGATCTCATGGTTCATGAGTTCAAGCTCCCCGTTGGGGTCCGCACTGTTGCTTTGGATCCTCTTTCCCTCTTTCTCTGCACTTGCCCCGCAAGTGTTCTCTGCCTCTCAAAACTAAACATTAATAATAATAATAAAAACAGACAAACCAAAGCTCAGCAACAGGCTAATATTATGGGATGGCTCCTTTGGGGCATAGCAGTACTGGGTAATGCTCTAACACAGACAGAGCTCTTGGGAAGTGAACTTCCTTGAAAGAGCAATTATCCCCCAGTGGTTTTACCACTAGTCCCACCTTTACAGCAGCAAAACCACGTGGTTGTGAACAGACTGTGGTTATAGACCTGCTCCCAGAAGTAGGGCATTTTAATGTTCCAGGTGGGGCCAGAGGGATAAGTGATGACAGGGGACAGAGTGGATCCAGGAAATAATGTTTTTATAACCATCGCCCAAAAAGAAATTGGAAAACAAGTGTGTATGAATCACTTCACTCTTGTAAATTACTACATAAATGGGGTAAGAAACGTCAGGGCAGTCTGCAATAAGGTTTGAGAAATAAGGACTTAGTCCAAGCAAAGGACAGATTTTGTTTGTTTTTATTTTAAAAGAGGCTTAGAGTTCCTCTTTAAACATTACAAAGTAAATATTTGTGTCAAACTATGTTTTTAAGATGGCGTATGGAATGGGTTGTGCCAAGGATGAAATTTTAAACAAATTCAGACTTCTTGAGTCACTTAGAAATAATTTTAAAAAGTTCAGAGACTATTATAATAACTGACAGGAAAGCAAGATTCATGTCATTAATTGAGCAAATTATCAGTGTCTATGAAGCTTCTGTTTACTTTTTCTTTGAAAAGAAATGTACAGGAAACCTAAGAGAGTTGTGTAGGTAGGATCATTTCACTGTGTACAGTATGTTCATTATGTTGACTGAGTTAGGAAAAAATAGTTAAATCACATCCCCATAGGAAAGTGTCATACATTTTATTTATTTTTAAAGCATTTAAAAAAACTTATTTATATTGAGAGAGAGAGAGAGAGAGAGAGAGGCAGAGAGAGAATCCCAAGCAGGCTCTTCACTGTCAGTGCGGAGCCCAAGGTGGGGCTCGATCCTGTGACCTGTGACTCATGACCTGAGCTGAGAAAAGAGTCAGATGCTCAACTAACTGAGCCACCCAGGCACCCCAAGTGCCATACATTTTGGAAAGGGTGATTAGAAGTGTTATTTCTCGGGGGTGCCTGGGTGGCTCAGTCAGTTAAGCATCCGACTCTCTTTTTTTAAATGTTTTATTTATTTCTGAGAGAGAGAGAGAGAGCAGGAGACGGTCAGAGAGAGAGGGAGACACAGAATCCAAAGCAGGCTCCAGGCTCTGAGCTGTCAGCACAGAGCCCGACGCGGGGCCGGAACCCACCAACCATGAGATCATGACCTGAGCTGAAGTTGGATGCTTAACGGACTGAGGACCCAGGCACTCTTTGTCTCTTCTTTTCTTAAGAATTTCTTAATTCTGGGTAAATCAGCCATGATCAGTGTTGTTCTTAAGTTCATAAGTGGAATAGAAAGGGTGAGATGGAAAAAGACAGTACCTTTCCTAAGGTAAAGGCAGGTGGAAAATGTCCCTATTGCAGGGACACAAAGAGGGAGCTGTGTGCCTGTGTGCAAGCCTGACTGATGTGGCTTCCCTGAATGGCGGGCAGTGATGGGCAGGAAAGGGTGGTGGTGAGTGCATGGTTTCCCTCGGGTGGCGAGGAAGAGGTGCCAGATCAGACATGCCCTGCTTAACTCCTGCTTCCTGATCAAAGCCTTCAGGGGTTGTGGATGGGAAGGGGTGGGGATAGGGGTGTGGGAGGGAGAGGTGGGGGGGCTGGGAGAGGAGGTGGTGGCAGGTGCGTCTGGCTACTGTCCTGACACAACATTTGTAAATTAGGCCTTCGTAACTTGAGGATTAACCTGTATTGCATACACTTCAACCTCATCCACCCACCCCACTTTCCCCCACGTTTCCCGTTTCTGACAACTGTGCATCTCCGTTTTAGAAGCAAAATTATTATCCATTATACCCTCTCTGGAGAAACTAAGAAAAATATAGCTTGGGAGGTTATGACAGGACCCGAAGAAAGTGGTGCCCAGATAGTCTGCTTCAGCTAGAATACATTCCTGGGGTGTGAACGGCGCATGCACACTTAGCAGATGGAGGAACAGTATTAGTGGAAAGTGAAGTCACATTGTTTCATATACAAGTTTTCTTAGCATGTTGATGTTTTGTGCCACTAGGCAACAGCACCTGAGCTGTGGGCACTGGAGTATACAGCAAACACCCTTCTTTCTTTCTGATAGTTTTGGGTGGCTACAGGCTTTATTTTGGAAAGGCTGTTGTGCGGTTGGCCTGAATCTTTGTGCATTTATCCATATTTACCTAATTCAAAGGCCTCCTTCTTTTTTTTTTTTTTAATTTATTTCTAGGAGAGAGAGAGAGAGAGACAGCGTGAGCAGGGGAGGGTCAGAGAGAGAGGGAGTCACAGACTGAAACAGGCTCCAGGCTCTGAGCTGGCAGTCAGCACAGAGCCCGACGCGGGGCTCGAACCCATGAACTGCGAGATCGTGATCTAAGCGAAAGTCGGACGCCTAGCCGACTAAGCCACCCAGGTGCCCCAAAGGCCTCCTTCTTTTGTCTCAGCCCTTCCATCAAGCTACCTGATCTTTATATTTTACACTTAATTTTTTTAAGTTAGGCTCCATGCCCATTGTGGGCTTGAGCTCACCCCAATATCAAGAGTTGCATGGTCTACCAATTGAGCCATCCAGGCACCCCCCTACCTGCTCCTTTTATTTTATTTTTTAATGTTTTATTTATTTCTAGAAGAGAGAGAGAGACAGCGTGAGCAGGGGAGGGTCAGAGAGAGAGGGAGTCACAGACTCTGAAACAGGCTCCAGGCTCTGAGCTGGCAGTCAGCACAGAGCCCGACGCAGGGCTCGAACCCACGAACCGCGAGATCATGACCTAAATGAAAGTCAGACGCTTAACTGACTAAGCCACCCAGGCACCCCTCCTGATCTTCCCAGTTTTATTGGTATATAATTGACATATTGTATTAGTTTAAGGTGTACAACATGATTTGATATATGTATATATTGCAAAATAGTCACCACAATAAGTTAACATCCATCACCATACATAGTAACAAGTTTTTTCTTTTCTTTTAAATAAAATTTAAATTTATTTTGAGACAGAGAGAGAGAGAGAGAGACAAAGAGACAGAGAGACAGAGAATGAGCCAGGGAGGGGTAGGGGAAGAGAGAGAGAGAATCCCAAGCAGTCTTCTCACTGCCAGTGCAGAGATCTGAACTGAACCCACAAATAGTGAGATCATGACCTGAGCTAAAACCAAGAGTCAGACACTTAACTGACTGAGACACCCAGGTGGCCGCCATTTTTTTTCTTGTGATGGGAACTTTTAAGATCGACTCTCTTAGCAACTTTCAAATATACAATACACTATTGCTAACTATAGGCACCATACTATACATACATCACATTGCCAGGATTACCTTATACTGGAAGTTTGTACTGTTTAACCCATTTACCCCAACCCCAAGCCTCTGGCAACCACCAATCTGTCTTTCTATGAGATTTTTTGGGGGGTTTTACATATAAGTGAGATCATATGGTATTTGTCTTTCTCAGTGTGACTTATTTAGCATAATTCCTAAAGGTCCATCTATAGTGTTGCCAATGGAGGGATTTCCCCCTTCTCCTCCTCTTTCTCTGTTTTTTTTTTTTTTACAGCTGATTAATATTCCAATTTAAATATATATCTATATAGCTCATATTTTCTGCATCCATTCATCTACTGATGGACACGACGTTGTTTCCATGTCTTGGCTATTGTAAATAATGCTGTGATGGACATGTGAGTGTAGGTATCTTTTTGAGATAGCGACTTTATTGCCTTCAGATAAATATCCAGAAGTGGAATTGCTAGATCATACAGTCAAAGTAGGTAACTATTTTAGGTGTTTTGAGAAACTGCCATAGTTCTCCATTCTTCATAGTGGCTGTATCAATTCACGCTCCCACAAATACTGCACAAGGGCTCCCTGTTTTCCACATCCTCACCAGCATCTATTATTGCTTGTTTCTGAGGATAGCTGTTCAAACAGGTGTGAGATGAGATCTCACTGTGGTTTTAATTTGCATTTCCTGATGATTAGTGCTGTTGCGCATCGTTGGCCATTTGCATGTCTACCCTTTTATTTATTTATAGTTTTTTTTTTTTTTAAGTAATCTCTTTGCCCAAGGTGGGGCTTGAATTCATGACCCTGATATCACAAGTCACATGCTCCACCAGCTAAGCCAGCCAGGGGCCCCCTATCGTTTTATTTTATTTTTTAAAGATTTTATGTTTTAGTAATCTCTACACCAAACATGGGGCTGAACTTACAATCCTGAGATCAAGAGTCGCATGCTCCACCAACTGAGCCAACCAGGTGCCCCAGGAACAAACAAAAATCCTAAAAAGCAGAATAGAAACAAATCTAAACTGAAGAAACTGAGAACAAGTGAAGATACCAAGAAAAGTGCCAGACATCTGGGCCAAGACAAGAAAAAAAGTAACAAGTGGCACCACTTCAAATCAAGTGGAGAAAGATACAGGGGGACTATACTATCCCACCCTTTACTATCCTATGCCTTCACATTTAACCTATCCTACAACTAGCCTATCCTATCCTCGGGGGACTAACTTAGAGGGACCTGCCACACATATTGAGGTGGGTGCTTTTACCTTATTCATTTGCCCCTATTAAGTATTACTATTATTCCTCCTTTAGAAACAGAATCTGAGGGTCAGAAAGGTTAAGAAAATTGCCTGAGGTCACACAGCTGGTAAGCGGCTTTCAGATATCATTTTGCTATTTTATCTCTAGAAAACAAATCCAGGTGTTTTTTGTTTTTGTTTGTTTGTTTTTAAGGGGCTTGGCTATTTCTTGCAGAAGGGGTTAAATAACCTCCAGGGCAGGGATCTGTGCTCACACACATCCTTTAATCTCCACAACTCCAGCACAGAATAAACATTTATCAAGATGGTGTTGAAATATTTACCACACTCCCGGCAGCTCTCCCCACCTTTTCACCTTTGTGCTTTTGCTCCAGCACTATCTGGAACGTTCCAGGCTGGTAGGCATTTCCTCAGATCCAGCTCCTACCCTTCCTTGCAATAACAGCCCCCTTGCAAAGTCTTCCCAGTTCGCATCCCTGCCAAGAGGGTGGGGGATGGAGGGAGCTCTTCACCTGTGCCTCGGATATTTCACATTGGGTCAGGAGCACACCCGTCAGCTCCCTTGCTACAGTGTCCCCTTGTGGGACAGGCGAAAATCTGGCCTGAATCCTCGCTTCCCCTACTGCCAGCCCAGCGCTCGGGTTACTCGGTGTACGCTGAAGAAGAAAACGCAAAGCTGAAAGATCCAGGGCACATTTCGCAATTCAACCACTACTTCATTTTCAAAACGACTTTCCCCGTACAGAAGCACGGATTTGGGGGGCGCGGGGGTCGGCCAGAATTCTGCAGCCGGGCAGAACGAAGGAGGTGGGGGTGGGGGTGGCAGAGGGGTGTCAAACCGTCCCACGCCCCCAAGGCTTTGTTAAGTTCCTCGCCCAGCCAGGGTACAAAGGGAGGGCGAGACCACAATGCACAGCAGACAGGCGGAGACGCGGCGCCCACAGGGGGCTGCGAGACCTTCTAGGGACCCCACAGGCCCAGCGAGCCGCTGCGCGTCTGGGAGACCTCCGGCTCTGCTGGGCACGTATAAAGCGCGCACCCCAGGGGGCCGACGCGGGGAGCACTGACGCCCCCACTCCGGGCCGCGGTAACCCGCAGTCACACAAAGGCCGGAAGTGGGCCCGATCCGGCCGGTGGAGGCGACCTCTCTAGGACTGGGGAGGCCCCAGCTCTCGATGGTTCCCTAGGCCAGCCGGACTCGGGATTCGTAGCACCAGACCCCAGCCCCGGACTCCCAGGGCACAGCAAAATGAGTCAAAAGAAAATAGAAACAAACAAAACTGGAGATCGAATCCAGCAACGCACTTGTGAGAGAATGTCCCCTCAAATGTATCCAGGCCCAAGTTTCAGCTGAGGGGTCAGAGCACAGTGTATTGGCTGATCCCTGAGGAGAAGGAGAAGGAAATGAGGTCTGGAGAAAGTTCTCTCCTGCTCAGGGTCTCCCGGGAACAGACTAGAGTCGGAACCCAGGACTTGTGCCACCGTGGCCTGTGCACTTGTCATTGCTCAGAGCTCCCTCTCATCCGAAATGAACACTGAAAATTAAAACCTACGAGTTCAAGATGGTAGGAAATATCACAGTGTCAAAAGCCGATCAAATGGAGTGTGCAAGAGTTCAGAGAAGACCATCTCATACCTATTAAAATGGCTACTAACGACAGAAAACAAAACAAATAGCAAGTGATGGAAAGGATGTGGAGAAATTGGAACTTTTGTGCGTGGCTGGCCGGGATATAAAACTGTTGCAGCCACTGTGGAAAGCAGTATGGCAGCTCCTCAAAAATTTTAAAGCAAAACTACTGTGTGATCCAGCAATTCCACCACTGGGTATAGACCCCAGAGAATTGAAAGCAAGGACTTGAAGACACATTGTATAGCCATGTTCATAGCAACTTTAGTCACATAGCCCCAAAGTAAAAGCAAGCCAAGTGTCTGTTGACCAATGGATGAACAAAGCGCAGTGCATATTATTCAACCTTAAAAAGGAAAGGAACTCTGACACTGATCCTACTGTGGTAATATATGCAATATATAATTGTATCAAATGGCCACACTATACACCTTAGACTTACATTGTATTATATGTCAATTATACCTCAATGAAGGAGGGGAATCTATTCTATTAAAAAAAAATCACACCAAAGGGATGTCTGTCTGGCTCAGTTGGTGGAGCCTGGAACTCTTGATCTCAGAGTCATGAATTCAAGTCCTATGTTTGGTGTGGAGCCTATTAAAAAAAAATTAGAAAAAAAAAATCACATTAGAGGAAAACCCTAAGACAGGAATTAATTTAGGAAAAATTTTAGGTGATGCCCAAATCTTGTTTAATCTGATAAGAGCCACTCAAATCAGGACCCTCTGGAAAGTAATAAGTGTGGCCAAACTCCAAGGCATGTATTAGGATTGCTTACACATCTGAGAATTTACGTTGGTCAGAAATCCTAGCAAAGGTGGAGATGCTTCCAGTTTAACTCAAGCCAAAAGAAACATTAGAAAAGCTGCACTGGAGGAGCAACTGGGTGGCTCAGGAGGTTAAGCATTCAACTCTTGATTTCAGCTCAGGTCATGATTTCTGGTCCATAGGTTTGGCCCCAAGTCAGGCTCTGTGCAGACAGCTCAGGGCCTACTTGGGGTTCTCTCTCCCTTGCTCTCTGCCCCTTTCCACTCATTCTCCCCCCACCCTCAAAATAAATAAACATCCTTTTATTATTTTTATTATTATTTTTTACAAATAGTTTATTGTCAAGTTAGTTTCCATATAACACCCAGGGCACATCCCCACAAGTGTCTTCTTCCATGCCCATCTCCCCCCTCCCCCACACACCCATGAGTCCTCAGTTTCTTCTCAACATTCAAGAGACTCTCATGGTTTGCCTCTCTCCCTTTCCCCCACTATTTCCCCCTTTCTTCTCCCCCACGGTCCTCCGTTAAGTTCCTCCTAATCCTCCTATATATGTAAACATATGGTAGCTGTCCTTCTCTGCCTGACTTATTTCACTCAGCATAACACCCTCAAGGTCCATCCATGTTGCTACACATGGCTAGATTTCATTCTTTCTCATTGCCATGGAGTATTCCATGGTATAGATAAACCACATTTTTAAAAATGTTTTATTTATTTCTAGGAGAGAGAGAGAGAGACAGTGTGAGCAGGAGAGGGTCAGAGAGAGAGGGAGTCACAGATTGAAACAAGCTCCAGGCTCTGAGCTGGCAGTCAGCACAGAGCCCGACGCGGGGCTCGAACCCACGAACCGCGAGATCATGACCTAAGCGAGAGTCGGACGCTTAACCAACTAAGCCACCCAGGCGCCCCAGATAAATCACATCTTCTTGATCCATTCGTCCGTTGATGGACACTTAGGCTCTTTTCATGTTTTGGCTATTGTTGAGAGTGCTGCTATGAACATTGGGGTACAAGGGCCCCTATGCATCAACACTCCTGTATCCCTTGGGTAAATTCCTAGCAGTGCTATTGCTGGGTCATAGGGGAGTTCTATTGTTAATTTTTGGGGAACCTCCACACTGTTTTCCAGAGGGGCTGCACCAGTTTAGGAGGTGCAGTGTACACTCCTACAACAATGTAGGAGGGTGCCCGTTTCTCCACAACCTCATCGGCATCTAGAGTCCCCTGATTTGCTCATTTTAGCCACTCCGACTGGCGTGAGGTGGTATCTCAGTGTGGTTTTGATGTGCATTTCCCTGATGAGGATGGATGCTGAGCATCGTTACATGTGTCTGTTGGCCATCTGGATGTCCTCTTTGGAGAAGTGTCTGTTCATATCTTCTGCCCATTTCTTCACTGGGTTGTTTGTTTTTCAGGTGTGGAGTTTGGTGAGTTCCTTATAGATTTTGGATATTAACCCTTTATCTGATATGTCATTTGCAACTATCTTTTCCCATTCCCTTGGTTGCCTATTAGTTTTATGGATTGTTTCCTTGGCCATGCAGAAGCTTTTAATCTTGATGAGGTCCCAATAGTTTATTTTTGCTTTTGATTCCCTTCCTTTTGGGGATGTGCCAAGTAAGAAATTGCTGTGGTGGAGGTCAAGGAGGTTGTTTCCTGCTTTCTCCTCTACGGTTTTGATGGTTTCCTGTCTCACGTTCAGGTCCTTTATCCATTTTGAGTTTACTTTGTATATGGTGTGAGAAAATGATCTATTTTCATTCTTCTGTATGTTGCTGTCCAGTTCTCCCAGCACCATCTGTTAAAGAGGCTGTTTTTTTTTTTCCATTGGATATTCTTTCCTGCTTTGTCAAAGATTAGTAGGCTGTATACTTTTGGGTCCACTTCTGAGTACTCAATTCTATTCCATTGGTCTATGGTCTGTTTTTGTGCCAATACCATACTGTCTTGATGATGACAGCTTTGTAGTAGAGGTTAAAGTCTGGGATGGTGATACCTCCTCTTTTGGTTTTCTTCTTCAATATTACTTTGGCTCTTCAGGGTCTTTTGTGGTTCCATATAAATTTTTGGATAGTTTGTTCTAGTTTTGAGAAGTATGCTGGTGCAATTTTGATTGGGATTGCATTGAATGTGTAGATTGCTTTGGGTAGTCATGATATTTTAACTATATTTCTTCTTCCTATCCATGAGCATGGAATGTTTTTCCATTTCTTTGTGTTTTCTTCAGTTTCCTTCATAAGTTTTCTATAGTTTTCATCATATAGATCTCTTGTATCCTTGGTTAGGTTTATTCCTAGGTATTTTATGGATTCTTGTGCAATTGTGAATGGGATCAGTTTCGATTTCTCTTTCTGTTGCTTTATTGTTGGTGTATAAAAATACAACCGATTGGGGCGCCTGGGTGGCTTAGTCGGTTAAGCGTCTGACTTTCGCTTAGGTCATGATCTCACAGCTCGTGGGTTCGAGCCCCGCGTCGGGCTCTGTGCTGACTGCCAGCTCAGAGCCTGGAGCCTGTTTCAGTCTGTCACTCCTTCTCTCTCTGACCCTCCCCTGCTCACACTGTCTCTCTTTCTCTCCTAGAAATAAATAAAACATAAAAAAAAATGCAACCGATTTCTGTACGTTGATTTTTGTACCCTGCAACTTGGCTGATTTCTTGGATCAGTTCTAGTAGGCTTCTGGTGGAGTCTGTTGTGTTTTCTATGTAGAGTATCATGTCGTCTGCAAAAAGTGAAAGTTTGACTTCTTCTTTGCCAGTTCTGATGCCTTTGATATCCTTTCGTTGTCTGATGGCTGATGCTAGGACTTCCAGCACTATGTTAAACAACAGTGGTGAGAGGGGACATACCTGTCGTGTTGCTGATCTCAGGGGGAAAGCTCTCAGTTTTCCCCCGTTGAGGATGATGTTACCTGAGGGCTTCTCATAGATGGCTTTTATGATGTTTAAGTAAGTTCCTTCTATCCCGACTTTCTCTAGGGTCTTTATTAAGAAGGGATGCTGTATTTTGTCAAATACTTTTTCTGCATCTATCAACGGAATCATATAGTTTTTATCTTCTTTTGTTGATGTGATGTATCACATTGATTGATTTGCAAATATTGAACCAGCCCTGTAACCCAGGAATGATTCCCACTTGATCTTGGTGGATAATTCTTTTTATATACTGTTGGATTTGATTTGCAAGGATATTGTTGAGGATTTTTGCATCCGTATTCATCAAGGATATTGGCCTGTAGTTCTCTCTCTCTCTCTCTCTCTCTGTTTTTTTTTTGCTGGATCTCTGTCTGGCTTGGGAATCAGAGTGATGCTGGCTTCATAAAATGAGTCCGGAAGTTTTCCTTCGTTTTCTATTTTTTGGAATAGCTTGAGAAGAATTGGGATTAATTCTGTTTTAAACGTCTGGTAGAATTCCCCAGGGAAGCCATCTGGCCCAGGGATCTTATTTCTTGGAAAATTTTTGATAACTGATTCAATTTCTAGTTGAACACACTAGTTATGGGTCTGTTCAAATTTCCTATCTCTTCCCGTGTGAATTTTGGTAGTGAGTGTGTGTTTAGGAATTTGTCCATTTCTTCTAAGTTGTCCCATTTGTTGGCATATAATTTTTCATAGTATTCCCTGATAATTGCTTGTATTTCTGAGGTGTTGGTTGTAATAAGTCCATTTTCATTCAAGATTTTGTCTATTTGAGTGCTCTCTCTTTTTTTCTTGAGAAGCCTGGCTAGAGGTTTGTCAATTGTATTTGCGAATATTGAACCAGCCCTGTAACCCAGGAATGATTCCCACTTGATCTTGGTGGATAATTCTTTTTATATACTGTTGGATTTGATTTGCAAGGATATTGTTGAGGATTTTTGCATCCGTATTCATCAAGGATATTGGCCTGTAGTTCTCTCTCTCTCTCTCTCTCTCTTTTTTTTTTGCTGGATCTCTGTCTGGCTTGGGAATCAGAGTGATGCTGGCTTCATAAAATGAGTCCGGAAGTTTTCCTTTGTTTTCTATTTTTTGGAATAGCTTGAGAAGAATTGGGATTAATTCTGTTTAATTAATTACAGAATGTAATTAATTAATTAATTACAGGTGTGTCAAATTTATTTTTTCAAAGAACCAACTATTGGTTTCATTGATCTGTTCAATTGTTTCTTTGGTCTCTATGTTGTTTATTTCTGCTCTGATTTTTACTATTTCTCATCTTCTACTAGGTTTAGGGAACCTTTGTTGCTCTGCCCCTAGATCCTTTAGGTAAGCTGTTAGATTTTGCATTTGCACTTTTTCTAATTTCTTGAAATAGCCCTGGAGTGCAATGTACTTTCCTCTTAGGACTGCCTTTGCCACATCCCATAGATTTTGGATTGTTGTATTTTCATTTTATTTGTTTCCATATATCTTTAAATTTCTTCTCTAATTGCCTGATTGGTCCATTCATTATTTAGTAGTGTGTTCTTTAACCTCCATGTTTTTGGAGGTTTTCCAGACTTCTTCCTGAGATTGATTTCAAGTTTCATAGCATTGTGATCTGAAAGTGTGCATGGTATGATCTCAATTCGTTTATATTTATTGAGGGCTGCTTTATGTCTTAGGATGTGATCTATCTTGGAGAATGTGCCATACGCACTTGAGAAGAAAGTGAATTCCACGGCATCAGGATGTAGAGTTCTAAATATATCTGTCAGATCCATCTGGTCCAATGTGTCATTCAAGTCCATTGTTTCTTTAGTGATTTTCTGTCTGGTTGATCTATCCATTGCTGTAAGTGGAATATTAAAGTCCCCTGCTATTAGCACATTCTTATCCATAAGATTGTTTCTGTTTGTGATTAATTGTTTTAAATATTTAGGTGGTCCCATATTCAGTGTGTAGACATTTATGATTGTTAGTTCTTCCTGATGGATAGATCCTGTAATTATTATATAATGCCCTTCTTCATCCCTTGTTATTGTCTTTAATTTTTTTTTTTATTTCTAGGAGAGAGAGAGAGAGAGACAGCGTGAGCAGGGGAGGGTCAGAGAGAGAGGGAGTCACATACTGAAACAGGCTCCAGGCTCTGAGCTGGCAGTCAGCACAGAGCCCGACGCGTGGTTCGAACCCACGAACCAAGAGATCATGTCCTAAGCGAAAGTTGGACGCTTTACCGACTAAGCCACCCAGGCGCCCCATATTGTCTTTAATTTAAAGTCCAGTTTGTCTGATATAAGTATAGCTACCATGGCTTTCTTTTGATTTCCAGTAGCATGATATATTTTTCTCCATCCCCTTATTTTTATTTTTATTTTTTTACAAATAGTTTATTGTCAAATTAGTTTCCACATAACACCCAGTGCTCATCCCCACAAGTGCCCTCCTCCATGCCCACCCCTCCTCCCCCCACATCCACCAGTCCTCAGTTTTTGTCAGCATTCAAGAGTCTCTCATGGTTTGCCTCTCTCCCTTTCCCCCACCATTTCCGCCCTTCTTCTCCCCCTTGGTCCTCTGTTAAGCTCCTCCTAATCCTCCTATACGTGCACACATATGATATTTGTCTTTCTCTGCCTGACTTATTTCGCTCAGCATAACACCCTCAAGGTCCATCCATGTTGCTACACATGGCCAGATTTCATTGTTTCTCATTGCCATGTAGTATTCCATGGTATAGATAAACACATCTTCTTGATCCATTCATCTGTTGATGGACACTTAGGCTCTTTCCATGTTTTAGCTATTGTGGAGAGTGCTGCTATGAACATTGGGGTACATGTGCTCCTATGCCTCAGCATTTCTGTATCCCTTGGGTAAATTCCTAGCAGTGCTATTGCTGGGTCATAGGGGAGTTCTATTGTTAGTTTCCTTAGGAACCTCCACACTGTGTTTTGAGCAGTTCTTTAGCTGTCAGTTCTTCTTGGAATTTCTTTGGAGGAGTGCTCTTTTATTCCATCATTTTGGTTAGCTTTCTATCTCTTGTTAGTTTTAAAGACTTGTTATGCACTCTGCCCTGTGAGCGCTGCTGTATCCAAGAAGGCTCTATGACTGTCCAGGGCCTATCCTTTCAGAAAGTGTTCTTTGAATGGTATCTCTTGATCTCTCTTGTTGAGATCTTGGTTATTTTACTTTCCTACTAGTAGTGGTACTCTCCACCATTAGTACTCTGGCTTGTTTCTTGAGGTAGTCCTGGAGAAGACAACAGACAGACAAACACACAGGGAACAGAGGCACAGAAACGCACAGACAAATCCAAGAAACACACTAACCAAGACGGAAAACGAAAAAATAAAGAGAAAAGAGGGAGGAGGGAAGGCGAATAATAGAAAATAAAAATACATTAAAAAGTCAGAAAGAGGAAAAGAAAAGGAAAAAAGAAGAAAGCCGATAGACAAAGAACAGTTTAAAGCATATAACCAGATTTCCCAGCTACAATTAAATAGCTGGGTGTTGCAGTGCTGTTTGAAGAGCATAGAGAAAGAGAGAGATGACAGGGTGGGGATGAGGCAAAATCGGAAATAGAATGAACAGGCAGAAGGTACAAGAAGCTTTTTTCAAAGAGTTAAAGGGTGGAATATGGTTGGAGAGGTGAGAGAAGGACGCTGGTGTTATCCAGAGAAACCATATAGTCTAATTACTCCTGAGAGAAAGAGGTGAAAAGGTAGGTAGGTGTAGAATTTACATCTACAGGATGGACTAAATGTGACTGTTTAAGCAAGCCAATGTCCAGAATTAATCAGGTCAGTGTTCCAATAAAAAAAATAAAAAATTTAAAAATTTTTTAAAAAATAAATTTAAAAAATTTTTTTTAAATAAAAAAGGAGGAGGGCAACTCTCTAGCAGTGATGGGCGTGGTTTGATCCAATGCGTCAGGGGGGAGTTCTGCCTTGGGGATTGTGGGGAGGAGATTGGCGGCGCTCCAGTCCCTTCTTGAACCAAGTGCTGCACCTCACTTTTTTGGGTGTGTAAACTCCCTGTGCTGAGGGCACAGCCAAGTTGGGTCGCGCTCTATATTCCAGGCCAGGCCTAGTTTCCAAATCCCAGTCCGTGCGTCCCACTGAAATTGCAGTAGATAGAAACTCGCAGGCGATCCCCTCAGGGCAATTCCAAGACTCTTGCCTCCCCGCTGGGATTGAGCCAGAAGCTGCTGCTCCTGTCTCCTCCAGGTCGGGTTGGCGAGCAAGGATGGGGGTTCACCTGGGGGTGCCTCAGGTCCGTTGGAGAGCGGGAAACTGGGTCCCTCTGTGTCTTGTTACCGGAAACACACAATCACGGGCAAATCTCCCAGTTTTAAGCCCTTCGCCTCCCCTCTAGGGATCCAGCCGAGACAGAAGCACAAAGGCGCGGTAGGCGCGCGGCCCCTCCAGGTCGAGTTGGCGCACGCAGGGATTTGTCGCGCACACAGTTGTTTTCCCTGGGATTGTTTGGGTCAGTTGGAGAGCCGGAGACCGGGTCCCTCTGTGCCCTGAACGGAGGTTTTTCTGTTCCCCAGCGACAGGGATCGTGTCTTGAGCAGTTTCGGCCTCTCTCTTTCCCCTCTCACTCCCCACAGAGGGGGATCAACCCCCTCCCTCTGCGTCTCTGGTCCCAGCCCGATTTTATCTTCCCCAGTTCGCACTAACATTAGAAGGTTTTCTCAGTGGACTCTGCCTCCTTTTCCTCCCAATCTCCTGGATTCTGTAAAGGTTCCTATAGCTTCCAATCTTCTCCGTGCGAGACATGGGGGCGATTGCAATGTACAGAGCTCCCTACTTTTCCGCCATCTTGCCCTCTTCTTGATAATTAGACTTTTAAAAATGGAAATTAGAGACTGAAGAAATAGCTGATTTATTTATTTTTAATGTTTTATTTATTTCTGAGAGAGAGAGAGACAGCGTGAACAGGGGAGGGCCAGAGAGAGGGAGACACAGAATCCGAAACAGGCTCCAGGCTCTGAGCTAGCTGTCAGCACAGAGCCCGATGTGGGGCTCAAACCCATGAACCATGAGATCATGACCTGAGCCGAAGTCGGACGCTTAACCGACTAAACCACCTAGGCACCCCAAGAAATAGCTGATTTAAAGGTTTGCTTCATATGTTAGAAGTAGATCCCTCTGTCATACCATTTGCCATGTGTTGGGATTTTGTCTCAAAAGCCAGGCCTATTGATAAAAGTATCTGGGTCCAACAGTCAGTTCTGGATGAATCCAAGCCCTCCTGTCCCTTAGCATAATAACCTCAAGCTTCATTTGTGTTGTAGCATGTGTCAGAATTTCCTAATTTTGGGGGTGCCTGGCTGGCTTAGTCAGTAAAGCATGTGACCCTTGATCTCAAGGTCATGAGTTCAAGTCCCACATTGGGGATGGAGCCTACTTAAAAAAAAAAAAAAAGAATTTTCCTACTTTTTAAGGTTGAATAATATTCCATTGTGTGGATAGACCACACTTTGTTTATTCATGCTTCGATGGACACTTGGGTTGTTTCCACTTTTCTTGACCTCTAAAGAAGGAAATGGCATGATCTCACCTGTGTTGTCACAGCATCAAGGATGATTGGAAAGGCCGACTGTGCACTACTGGACGAAGGCACATTTAGACAGGAGCAATCTGGGTGGAGAAAAAGGACCAGAGTGAGAGCATAATTTGGCTTTAGTGATATCTAGTCTATCTGGGGTGAAAGGGAGGGGACAGGAATCAATGGTCTTAGTTTGGGTGGTTGGGAGGATAAAAAGAAATCTGAAGGAGGGAGAAGAAGTGGAGGTGGAGGAGGAGGGATTGTTTTGGTTTTCTTTGGGGTTTTCTTTGGAGTAGAGGGGGAAGGTCAAGCTGGAATCTGAACTCTTGATTCTGAGGTGTCTTCAGGATATTCAGGTGGAAATACTGGGGGACAGGTGTGAAAATGGTATGAGATGACACAATAATTATAAGAGGGATCAGCAAACACATGAAAAGAAATGCCACCCAGGGTTCCTGGCAGCCCCACAGTTTTTTGTTAAGTTTATTTATTTATTTATTTATTTATTTAATGTTTTTTATTTTATATCTGAGAGAGAGAGAGTGTGTGAGCATGGGAGGGTCAGAGAAAGAGGGAGACACAGAATCCAAAGACAGGCTCCAGGCTCTGAGCTGTCAGCACAGAGCCTGAAGAGGGGCTGGAAACCATGAACCGTGAGATCATGACCTGAGCCGAAGTCGGCTGCTCAACCGACTGAGCCACCCAGGCGCCCCTAAGTTTATTTATTTTGAGAGAGAAAGAAACGTGCAGACTTGCAGGGAAGGGGCAGAGAAAGAATTCCAAGCTGTCTTTCAATCTCACGAGCTGGCGAGCTGTGTGATCATGATCTGAGCACAAAGAGTTGAGAGGCTTGACTGAACCACCCAGGCGACCCCAGCCCCGACAGTTTTCTTTCTTTTTTTTTAAATTTTTTAATGTTTTATTTAGTTTTGAGAGAGAGAACGCGTGAGGAGGGGAGGGTCAGAGACAGAGGGAGACACAGAATCTGAAGCAGCCTCCAGGCTCTGAGCTGTCAGCACAGAGCCCGACGACGGGCTGGAAACCAAGAATTGTGAGATCATGACCGGAGCCAAAGTCGGATGCCTAACCAACTGAGCCACTCAGGCGCCCCACCCCCGACAGTTTTCTTAAGTTGCTGGGAGAACCTCTCCAAATCCGTTAGCATGGTACATAGTGCTCTCTCGTGGCAACAATGTGCAACTGCAGCTGAGCCTACAAGCTAGGGTGGAAATGTTTTTCTGAATCCTGAAGGCGGCAGTTCTGTCCCTTAGCCTGTGAAGGAAGTCTGACACTAAGATCCTCATGTAAGCACTGGGTGCTCAGTGCTCAAGGGTCCAGGGAAGCTGACTGCTCCTTCAGCAAGTGCTGTGAGCCTAGGAGGCAACTGAGGGACAGCACAGTCGGAATGGTAGTGGATGAGAAAGGCAAGGTTAAAGGGGTGTAGTTAAATGAGAACAATGTGTATATTGAGATTATTCTGGGGTCACCCTTATGTTTCCACACTTCCTTTCAAGTATTTAAAAAAATTTTAATGTCTATTTTTGAAAGAGACAGTGTGACTGGGAGAGGGGCAGAGAGAGAGGGAGACACAGAATCTGAAGCAGGCTCCAGGCTCTGAGCTGTCAGCACAGAGCTAATGTAGGGCTTGAACTTACGAGCTTTGAGATCATGACCTGAGCCAAAGTCGGACGCCCAACTGACTGAGCCACCCAGGTGCTCCTCCTTTCAACTATTAATGTACAAAGATCAATACTTAATTTTCCAGCCTGGCAGCTTTCATTTAAATAAATTGTCTGCCTGGGTGGTCCCTAAGAAACAGAACTACCTGGGAAACATTTTGCTTTGGGATTCTCTCTTTTAATCTTTTGTTTGTTTTATTTCGTTTTGTTTAGTAGGCTCCACACCCAATGTGAGGCTAGAACTCACAACTCTGAGATCAAGAGCTGTGTGCTCCACCTGAGGAGGCGGCTTGGAACCCTTTGCTTTGGGGTTCTTTTCTCCTCCTAATTGGCTCTGTCTCAGTTTAGGGACAGGTCTTTCAGAAGTCTGCACATTTATTTCAGTACGACACCCAGAATGTCTCAAATGGCAGAAGCTTCCTGGTGGCAGGCTGTATCAGGATGTAGCTTTGACTATTGTGAATGAGACTCCAAGTGAGAGAGGCATAAGCAAGACAGGATTCTTTTTCTCACATTTGTAAGGTGTGGATTTAGGCAGTTCAGGGCTGGACTGGTGGCTCCACTGGCACCTGGTACTCTGGTCCCTTCCAGCTTTCTGCTCCCCTATCCCCAGGGTGTGGTTCTCAATGTCACAGTCCAAGAGGGAACTCCAGGCACCACATCCATTCCCAAGGAGCAGGATGAGGGAGACCAAAGGGGGAAGGAAGGCTCACCCCTTCCTTGTAAGGGCCTGACTTCGGAGTTGCATGGAATACTTCTGTTGTCTTGAGGAGTGAATAAATTAATAGAGTTTTGAACAGCACTTGGCTTAAGAATGGCTTTCTTTCTTATTTATTTATTTTAATGTTTTATTTATTTCTGAGAGAGAGAGAGACAGTGTGAGCAGGGGAGGGTCAGAGAGAGAGGGAGATACAGGATTTGAAACAGGCTCCAGGCTCTGAGCTGGCTGTCAGCACAGAGCCTGTCGCGGGGCTCGAACCCATGTACCATGAGATCACGACCTGAGCCAAAGTTGGACGCTCAACCGACTGAACCACCCAGGCGCCCCAAGAATGCCTTTCTTTCAATAGCAGCAACCATGATAGTAACATTTAATATAGCTAATAATGTTAGAATGCTTACTAAGTACCTGTCACTAAATAATGTTACCTGTATTAGCCCAATTGAGCCTCATCACAATCTGGGATATGTACCACACTGTTGCTATTTCACAGACAAAAGCAAACTGAGGTAGAGATATCATACATTTATAACTGGCAGTTATAAATTCCAGTCCAAACCATTCGATCTTATTCCAGAGTAGGCTTACTTAACCAGTAACCCATATTAATTCAATGTACTCTGCTTTGTCTATATATATTTTGGAGGAATATTTAGTATTATATTAGTAACTTATTCCCATATCTAAAGACAAATTGTTCTCAGGCCACTGCAGCCTGGCCTGTGTTTGATTCTCCAGACCCTTTACACAGCCTTGGTAGAGAGGAAGTGTGGGTGGGAGATGGGATATGACTGAAAGCTGGAGACAGAAGGGTTGGGAAAATTCCTAAAGAGGAGTGGCAAATGCCAGATTCAAGGCCAAAGGTGGGAAACTCTGCTGCAAACAATAACCTGTATAGACTGGGACATTCTGATCAACCCCAAGGAAAACATCCATTCATTCCTGGCTATTTCATTTTTATTCTGTTTGAAGCTATTATGGCTGGGTTTCTTTTTTATTTCCCACTATTTATTGTTGGTATATAGGAAGTCTATTGATCTCGTATATTTGATTTTCACCCACATTTCTGAACTCTATTCTGGTGAAGTGGCCATTGATTTCCTTGAGTTTTCTAGGTAGGAAGACATAGAATCTGCTAATAAGTGTCATTCATTTCATGGCTATTAATATTTGAACTTCTGACTTTCTCTTGTATTAAGGAATTAACTTAGAAGTTCTAAAAAAAATATTGAATAATTGTGGAAATAGGCATTTGTGATATTATTCCTGACATGAATGGGAATGTGCTAATGTTTTGTACAAGTATGGGAGCTGATTTTTTTTAGACATTATATATATATTTCCAGGGTAACAGAAACTGTTGGCGCTTACCTCTAAATAATCTTCCTCTTTCTTCTCTGCTAAAAAATGCCCTCCGATTTTGACAAGAACTGACTGGAAACTCTTAATTTCATGAAAGGGACTCAGCCTGTGGCATGAAACTGGCTTTGGTTAGTGAGATGTAAAGGGAGGTCGGCTGGAGGTGGGTGGGTCTGTCTTCCTAGGAAGGGTTTCCATGGTGATAAAAGGCAGGAACTGTGGGAGGAAGAGTTTAAGTCATTATCTCAAGGCCCTGCGCAGGTTTTGAGCTAAAATAGGGTTCAGTCCTATTTCCTAACAACTATACCTGTTGTAGTTACTATTGTGACCAGTAGGGGGCAACAAAAAAACCCATAGAGAAGCTGGGCCGTTTTGCCCTGAGAAAAATCCCTCGTTTGGGCCATCTGCAGTCAAATATGCTATTCTTTGCAGCTGAGGGGCGTTCCTAAATGACACATTTGTGCAGGAAGCCTCCGTCTGTCACTAGTTTACTCTGAATTTTTGCCTGAAGTAGGCACTGGGAGTTGAAGTTCAAAGGCAAACGCAAGCCCTTGAGCCAGAGCAGGTGAGAGAGAGCTTGGAGTCAGCCTTGAAGTCAGCAAATAAATTCTGGGGCAGCCACGGGCAGGAGAAGCAGATCCAACAGGCTTCGGGGAGGCATCAGTCGGGTCTTTTCAGTTTGAGCCACCCGGGGTTCCTTCTCTCTGCCAGCTCTTAGTTTAGGAAACGATCGATAGCAGTTATTCACCTCCCAGATAGGAAGCATTTCCACTTCCTGAAGCTCTCCTGGGGTCGGGGATATACATCCAGCCACCTTGGCTTCCTAGGTTCCAAGGGAGCTAAAGCATTTCCAGGCACTTAGGCAAGAGGAGACCCGGCCCAGGTGCGCGCTGCCAGCCTGCACCTTTGCCCTTGTACCACGAGGGGTGGGGGTAAGGCCATGGGCCACGCTTAAGCTGCGTCTGGAGAGTTTGGGAGGAGGGCCTGGGAGGAAGATCTGCACCCAGCATGCGAAGGCAGGGTGGGGCCTTGTAAGGGGGTTGGAGGGAGAGACGGATGAGGAATGAGCTGTAAGAGTGAGGAAAGACGCAGAAAGGAATAGCACAGATCGGGTTGGAGGCTGGTTTTCGGGAGCAGCTACCCTGAGAGTGCAGGCAATACTATTGGGGGTGGATCATCTTGAAAATTCTTCCTGGGATGAGAAGCAGGAAGCTTCCAGATGCTCCAGCAGCAGGGATCAGGTGGAGTGAGCAATCAAGGGGGTTGAGGCAGGAGGCCTGTGTGGAACATGTCGGTTTAGGGAGAAGTGTGCTGCCAGAAGTGACTCAGATCAGACTCTACCCCGCAGCTCATAGCTAACCCCTCAGCAAACTCAGTGCTCTTTGGGTCCATCTGCAAGTCCCTGTAGGCTTGATCCCTGGAATATATCCTGACTCTGGCTGCTTACTATCTTGACAGCTGCTACTACTGTGATCCAAGTCCATCTCTAGACTTGTATCTGGTCTCCCTGTTTCTGCTCTTACATCGCCAGGGTCTGTTCTTCACATAACAGCCAAAGGGATATTTTATATATTTATTTTTAATAGTTTTATTTATTTCTAGGAGAGAGAGAGAGACAGCGTGAGCAGGGGAGGGTCAGAGAGAGAGGGAGTCACAGACTGAAACAGGCTCCAGGCTCTGAGCTGGCAGTCAGCACAGAGCCCGACACGGGGCTCGAACCCAAGAACCGCGAGATCATGACCTAAGCGAAAGTCGGACTCTTAACCGACTAAGCCACCCAGGCGCCCCAGGGATATTTTATTTTTAAAGTTTATTTATTTATTTGCCGGAGGGGGGGCAGAATTCCAACCAGGCTCCACAACATCAGTGTGGAGCCAGACGTGGGGCTCCAAGCCATAAATTGCAAAATCATGACCTGAGCTGAAATCAGAAGTTCGATGTTCAACCGACTGAGCCACCCAGGCACCCTGAAGGGATATTTTAAAAACCTAAATCAAAAAATATCACCATCTTTGTTAAACTTACCAGGCAGTGCCATTTGCAGTCAAAACTCCTTCCCAAGGCTGACAAAGCCCTTACACGATCTGGCTGCTACCTGCCTTTTCAACATCATCTCTTATGACTTTCCTCTTGTTCATGATGCTGGAATCCACTGGTCTTTATTCTGCCTTTCAAGCACCATGATTGTTCCTGCCCTGGGGACGTGGCCTTTGCTGTGTCCTCTGCCCCAAATGCTCATCCACCCTGTTATTCTCATCTTTGATTCCTTTCCTTTCACTTGGAAAGGGACAAAAAATAGACAAAGCGATGGTGTAGTATGGGATGCTTACATAGAATGGAAATTAGCTTCCCTCAGTGTCTCTATGGAAATCTTCCTTGACATTTCTATCTGAGAGATATCTCAGCATGGAAAGAGTGTGTGTTGGAATTAGTGATCATGGTAGTGGTCATGGGAGGAGGTAAGCTATGGGTTGAAACTTGATAGAGGGTATTGTTTCAATAAACAGAATTGGGGTAAACTCCATGCAGGGAAGGGCAGTACCAACTTGGTCTCCAACGCTTAGTACAGTATCAAGCAGAAAATGGATATTCAGTATAGAATTATTGAGTGACTGGACCAATAAATGAACAAAAGAAATAGGAGAAAACACTAAACATATCTGACAAACAATCAGGTCTACTTGGCTGGCATGGCAATATCTAGTGGCAAGCTGGGCTGAAAAAGCAGCATGCAACCAACTGAAGAGGACCTTAATAGAGACTATTGTGAAGTCTTGTATCCTTTTGGCATCTCCTGACTAATTCAGAGCCCTCCCTCCCTGCAGTCTAGCTGGTGAACTATCCCCAGAGGAATCTGCCAGAGAGACAAGGAGTACTAAGGGACTGAGGAACTGCCAGGAAGGAGACAGTTTGTGGCAGTGAGGCCCTCCTGGGGTGGGGGTGGGGGTCTTCAAAACTTGAACTTGGTTCTGCCTGCAAGAGGATCTGTTGCTGGTTCTCTGTTGGGCCGGTGGGAGGTGCTCATGGAAGGACACACATTTGGTCCTCTGGGTCCCTTATCTTCCCTGGTGGGCCTGGGGATGCCCACGGCCCAGCCCCACTCTCAGTCACATCCTTTGTCAGGCCCCTGTGGCCCTCTGCTCAGCCATCTCATGCCTGACTGGCCTTACCTCTTCTTGGCTAGCTGTCTTGGCCTTCATACCTCCTCTGAAATCTGAATTCCTCCACCAGGAAATTTCTCTGGGTGCCTCAATGACTCCGTATCCCTCTCCCTCTCCCCCACAGCTGGCCAGGCCTGGGGTCTTCTGAGGTTTCCTTCCCTGGCCCACCCTCAAGCCATCTCTCCTGTCCTGGATGGGGCGGGGTCTCACACTCCAGTCTGCCGTCTGCCTTAGTTCTGGCCTGTTCCTGTGGACTTTGGGTTTCCTTATTGATCTAAACTTCTCCTGTCATGTGGTTTTCTTTATTTGTCCAGTGTCATGTGGTTTGAAATATCAATGGCTGTATTTTTCCCTCTTGACTATTGGGATTTTCCCCCCTGCAGCCCTCTACTGTTTAGACAAGACTCTTTTTCCGCCCCCCAGAGCAGAGGAATATGGATTTCACATAGATTGAAGAAGCTATTTCTCTGCTCTAATTTCCATACTGGGTCAAAGTATCAAAAATAAAAAGTATAACCTTAAAATTTAGTTTCAAGAAAAAGAACACTGTGTGTTATATGTAAACCAACTTTACAATAAACTATTTAAAAAAACAAAACAAAACAAGATATAGTACATTGACCACAAAAAATAAAATAAAATAAAAAAAGAAAGAAAGATAAAAGAGTCAGCTTAGAATTCTGAATGCTGGGGATGATTTGTGTTATGAGAGCTCAGTTCATCTCACTTGGAGAAATTCAGTGTGAGGGCTGAGGCTAGGAAGGGAAGGAAGTTCTCGTCATACAGATGAGCTTATTGAAAAGTCCAAGCGTGAGAGCTCTGCTCTGTCTCTGGGGTTTAAACCTGTGGATGGTGGTGGGTAACTTGGTTTAAACACACACACACACACACACACACACACACACACACACACACACACGCGAATTTGGAGGGAGTCCAAGAACCTCAGATTCCTGGGAGTGTGTCCTGGAGAGAGGAAGCCTCTTAAATGGGCTATGCTGTGTAGCTCCAAGGTGAAATGGTGTGGGAATGGTCAAGCACTGGAATGGAGGGCACTGTTTCACAGGGAGGAGTGAGGTCTGGGGAAACTGAGGCACAGAGGAGGCTTGGGTTTGTATTAAAGAGGTTCTCGGACCTCACAACAAATGGGACATCCACCAGGTGGTCCATGCCATGCTACAGTGGACACCCCAGGTCATGAAGTCCAGAAACGCTGCTTTGAGTTGATGCCAAGAATTTCAGATGAATCGAAGGCTTAGGAGCATGTACTCATTATTTTTACACCACTGCAATTGACAAATATCTTTCTACATTGTGTTTTAGGCAAGGTGATTCCTATTGATTTGATTCTATAGATTAGATAATGGGGTTTTGCAAGACAATTTAGCAGTGAGTCAGCTTGGTGGCTGGCACTAAAGTCTTCCATCCCCTGACTCCTCGCACTGTTCCCTGGGCCCCACTGGTGATTCTTATGGTAATTTTCTGGAGCTCATCTTCTGGTGTCCCGTGGGAAGGGTGGCTGCTACGCCTGAGTCCCCTTGTGGCTGTCAGCCCTGGTTCCCTGCCTCTTGTCCTACAGCCCAATGAGGGGCTGGTCCAGGCTGCTGTGCATTATGTGACAGAAGAGTGTGCTCTTATTTCTCCAAGGGGAAAGTGCCAATGACACCCAGGATAGGTAAGTGCCATTTCCACTGGGGAGAACATCTCCCCTCACCTCAGTCCCTACTGTATTGCCCCCCTGATTCCAGTCCAGATGGATGTCTCGTGGGTAGAAGTCAATGGCCCAGCACTTGATTGTATCTTCTCCTGGGGTCCTGTGGTTGGTGATGGACATAGATGGGGGATCTGTGGAGGGACAGAGTGTGGAGATGGCAGGTCTCCCCTAGATGGCTCCCTGTTCATGTCCCTTCCTTCCCACTCTCTGAGTGTTGATGATGAGCAGAACTCCAAGTTTTGTGTCTGCCTCCCCAGGGAAGCTTTATGAAGATCAGGGAAGGCCAAGGGTTCCCATGAGCCTCCGTGTTGGATCATGGAATGACAGTGGCCACCCTCTTTCTCCCCTGTCCCCCCACCATGCACTGACATCTGATGGCAAGAAACTGAATGCCTCCATACATTATTGTATTTTTTCCCAAACTTCTGAGTGGGCTTTGGGGCTTTCTCCTTCCGCGGGCTCAGCTCTAGGCCTTAGTTCTGCCCATGGCTCTGTCCATCAGACCGTTCCTTGCTCTGTCCCATAGGACCCTCATTCTCATTGCCTCCCCAACCAAAGTCTTAGCTTGTGCTGACCAGTCACATTGCAGGCAGGCATTTTAAACACCTGCCTCTATCCAGGAGGCATCAGCCTAGAGACACCACCACAGGATTTGCCTGAGATATTCCCTGGGCTCTCAGCCTGAGATCACCTTGGTCTTTCTTAGCTCAGCTCAGGGGGAGCAGGGCATGGGAAGTGGGGGTACCTTGTCGGTCCAGGAAGTTCTTGCCGTATTGCAGGTACCTCCGTAGCATTGCTGGGCACTCCTCTTCCAGATAGGCCTTGGCCCGCTGCACGTAGACATCTTCTGCCTCCCACTTCTGCTTGGTGTTCAGAGCTGCTGGGTCCTGGGGGACCCAGGCTGGGATTTCTTTGTTGAACTCGATGAAGTTCTGTCCATCGTAGGCATACTTCCAGAATGCTTCACTGCTTTTGTTATTCAGGAGCTCACAGCCAAACCTTCCCTGAAAGGTGTGAGACCCTGCACCCTCCCCGGGCCCCCAGGAAGTCAGTCAGCTTGGCATCAACTCCGTCTTAATAACTTCTATTCCTACACAGTTGACAAAAACAGCAGGAAGAATGGTTTTGGGAATCTAAGCACACAGTCCCATTATCTTGACAAATGGGTTATAAGCCAGACATACAGCAGACAGAGAGACAGAAAGTTGCTTTGGTTTGGTGTTTTAGGCCTGTCTGAGCAGAGAAACATTCTTCCCAGCCAGGGAGTGTCAGGGAGCTACAGGCTAGGCACAGAGTGTCTAGTCCCTGTGCATCATCTCATTTAGTGAACTGTGAATGCACTGGAAGCTCTTTTTATAATTTTTTTATTAAAAAATTTTTAATGTTTTATTTATTTATTTAATTTTTAAACATGTTTTACTTATTTCTGAGAGAGAGAGAGAGACAGTGTGAGCAGGGGAGGGTCAAGAGAGAGGGAGACACAGAATCTGAAGCAGGCTTCAGGCTCTGAGCTGTCAGCACAGAGCCCGACGCGGGGCTCAAACCCATGAACTGTGAGATCATGACCTGAGCCGAAATTGGATGCTTAACCGACTGAGCCACCCAGGCGCCCCTATTTATTTAGTTTTTAAAAATATTTATTTTTGAGAGAAAGAGAAAGAGAGTGGGAGAAGGGCAGAGAGAGAGGGAGACAGAGAATCTGAAGCAGGCTCCAGGCTCAGAGCTGTCAGCGCAAAGCCTGATGTGGGGCTTGAATTCATGAACCATGAGATCATGGCCTAAATTGAACTCAGATACTTAACCAACTGAGTTATCCAGGAGCCCCTATGTTTTACCTGTTTTTGAGAGACAGAGTTGGAGTGGGGAGGGGCAGAGAAAGCAAGACACAGAATTCGAAGCAGGCTCCAGTCTCCATGCTGTCAGCACAGAGCCCAACTCACAGTTCTAACTCACGAACCGTGAGACCATGACTTGAGCCGAAGTCGGATGCTTAACTGACTGAGCCACCCAGGTGCCCCATTGGGAGCTCTTAAGAACTTGATACAACCACATTGAAGTGCTGTCTCCAAATGAAATAGAATTTCATATTTGGAGTTTTATGCAGATTGCAAAATCCCCCCCTTTTTCTTCTCTCAGTTCTAAGCAGAACTGATGTCACCACTGGATTAAACGTGATATGATCACTGCTTTCCTCTTCTCCAGGATTTGATGTTTACATCATAAACCTCAGAGGCCCCTTCTCTTCCCAGGGAGCCACAAGTCTTGGAAATAGGCCTCCTTAGGGAAGGCGACACAACCTCTTCATTTTGGTGATAAAGGGAGGTGTTTATGCTAAAGTCGTTATTAGTGCCAAGGGCACAGGTTCTCATCTCAAGCTCCCTAAGCCTTGAGGGGCAGCTCTCTCTCCACCCCCACCTGGCTTGTGCACCAGCTTGGGCCTTTAACCTCTCTGTGTCTCTGTTTACTCATCTTGGAGACAGCGATGGTGACAGTACTACTTTAGAGGGTTAGCGTGAGCATTACAAGTGATAACACCTGTGCCTAGTGCATAGCAAGTGCTCAATTAACGTTCGCTCCCATTATTTTTCTGCTACCCTGTGTTCATCTCTTTACCCTCTTTCCTCATAATTACTCATGTCAACATTTTTATTCCAGCCAGTCAAATGTCTGTTGGCGTCCTTCCCAGACACCTGTGCATCAATCACCCTGTCCTACTTCTGACATACTGACCAGGCTGTTTTCCTTACCCGGGCCTCCCATCCCTTATCCTTCAGATTTCTACAAAATGCTGGCCTCCTTTAGGAAACTTTCAGGTTCCGTGTAGCTTCTTAGGCATTTTTTGTACTCAGAAACCCATGTTTCGACACCCACCCTACAATGACTCAGCATGAACAGTTTGCCAGCCTGTGACTGGCTGACTCGGGGGGTCCCCTGGGACCACATGCTGGGCTGGACACAAGAGCCAGTCCTGGTGCCCTGCTCTGCCCAGGCTCCTTATATCCTCATACTACAAGTCCAGATGAGCTCTCATGGAGAGGAGGGCCTTCAGGATTCCCTGTACCTCTAACAGCGTGTGGCTTTGAATTCAGTCCTCACTAGCTCCTGGTATGGGCCAAGGTTAGTGTTAGGCACTTCCTCTCAATCATGCAATACATTTCATTTGAGCAGGTGTTACTGGCTATCCTGGGGGATGGGACTAGAGGGGTGACCAAGACAGACGATGTTCTAGCTTTTGTGGAATTTACATAGGTGAGTTTGAGGGAATCTCTTGGAGATTCAGACCAGGCGATTAAGAACATGGTCACTGTTAAATGGCTAGTGACTGGCTGGGCTGCCACATGAACCCAGGTCTGACCGACCCCAGGGTGAGCTCATTCTCCTCCCGACATCCCTGGGCAGGGGAGTCTGATGCCTTCTAAAGTGCCAGCCAGCAGCCCCAGATGGATTGGAGTGTGGAGCTGAGAGGTCACACATGCCTGGGTGAGAGCTGACTCTGACATTACTTTCTGTGGGAGCTGAGGCCTGGGAGTGAGGATGTGGACATGATGGGGCAGGTGGAAAGCGGTTGTGTTGTGGGGTGGGGGTAGGGGGATGCAGAACATCTACATATTTCTACTCTGCTTTCTGTTTCTCCCTTGGGATGGGCATTAGTTCCATCCTGCTGACCCCTTTCCACTCACACCTGCAGGGCTAAGACCCTTCACACCAGCAGTCCTTGGTCCACTGACCTTCTTTGTCCTTGTAATAGTCCATAATGTCCTGCAGGGTCTCCATGAAGATGCTCTCCCTGGCCTGCTGAAGTTCACTCTCCTTCTCCCAGTCCTCTATTCCTTGCATCTGACTCCATGGGTCTAGGGGTACGGCCTTCCTGCTTTCACTGTCATAGTGAAAGAAGATCTGGTCATTGAGGTAGGCAGTGGCCTGGAAGCTGGGGAAGCTGTCGGTGGGCCTGGATACCCCGGTGTAGAGGAAGCTCAGATAGTAAGACCCTGAAAAAGACGAGAAGACTTTGAAGTGTGGGGTCCATGCAGGCCCAGCATGGGGCGGCAGAGGATCAGGAAGGGGGATGTGGTCACTGGGCCTTGGCCTCCTCAACCTGCAGCCTTACCCCACTATCCCACTGGAGACTCTCTCGAGTGAAAGGGCCCTCTCAATTCTAGGGATGGTATTTCAGAGGCCATTCTGTAGTTTCACTACGTTGTCTTGTCTTGATATGAAGCAAGATAATAGTTCTCAGCCTCTTTGTAGGTATATTGGGATCATGAGATTAAGTTCTGTCAAAAGGGGATGTGAGTAGTAGTGATGTCTTTCTTCTGGTCTGAGGCCCTATGAACCGGTTTGTTCTTTCTGTCTTTCTCTTATTTAGGTGACAACTGTGGAGGTCTCAGGATAAAACAGGAGTCTTAAGATGCAGATGGCCTGGGGGCACCTGGGTGGCTCAGTTGGTTAAGCGTCCAACTTCAGCTCAGGTCATGATCTCACGGTTCGTGGGTTCAAGCCCTGCATCGGGCTCTGTGCTGACAGCTAGCCTGGAGCCTGTTTTGGATTCTGTGTCTACCTCTCTCTCTGACCCTCCCCTGCTCACTCTCTCTCTCTCTCTCTCTCTCTCAGAAATAAATAAAAAACACTAAAAAATTTAAAAAATTTAAAAAAAAATGCAGATAGCCTGGATTCCTGAGTCACCCCAGGGAAGACCGGAAAGTTGCCTTATCTCTATTCACTTTACATGAGCAAGAAATAAACATGTGTTGGGTTAAGCCACTAACAACTTTGTTACTACAGCATAACCTAGTCTAACCTAGTCTAATAAATAAAGTTAGAATATGTAGGAAGAATTTACCAGAAGTTCTGTTTCTCTGGAGAACCCTGGCTAATACAGATTTTGGTGTAGGGTGTGATTAACATTTTCAAATAAAACCTATATTTTCATAGTTTGTAAATGTAACAAACTTTAAACATGCACACTTTGGCTTACATTTCTTTGCCTTGAGATTTTTGGCTGAGAAACAGCCTCATTTTCCTATTCCAGAGTTCACTTTGGTTCTTTCAAGGCTCCAGCTGGCTTCTTTCCCAGTCACTTGCCTTCAGGGCTAACGGTGGCACTGTTGGAGGAGGGGACAGATTCCTTCTAGAACCTTCCAGTTAACCTGCCTTCATATCTGCCCCTTGGGGTTGCTCTCTCTTTCCCTGAGAGTCAGATTCCTCCAGCTGTTGGAAGAAAGAAAGGAATAAGAAGTTCTACCTGTGTGGCTCCTGCCCTGTCCTGGCTCTATGACCTTGGCCAGGTCACTTCAACTCTCTGGTCTTAGTTTTGTTCATTTGTAAACCAAGGAGTTATAGATTCTGAATTCTTTATGGCCTCATTTAGCATTGGTCCAGAGGCTCCCTCAGTGTGTCTAGAATATTCTGAGCTGAGTTAGCTGATAGCCTTGGACTCCTATTCGTACAGTCTACTTGGGAATCCCAGCTGTAAGAGAGGTCCTTCTCCAGCCCATCTGTCCTGTTTATTACTTCCCCTCCATTTTTCTCCAGAGCCACCCTTGGTTCCTTACTCACCAGTGTGGGTCTCCTGAGGGACTGCAGAACCCAGAAGGAGCAACAGGGACAGCAGGGCAGACACCATTGTGCTCATTGTGACTGACTGGAAAGTTCTGGACTGCCCTGGGTCTTGGAGCTCAGAGCAGACTACTTGGAGATAAAGCCAGGTGTACTTATGGGAATGGCTGGGCTTTGAGCCCAGCCCAGGAAAGGTGACTATGCAGGCCAATGAGAGTGCAGGACAGGGTCCTCCCCTAACAGTGAGAGAGAAGGATGCACAAGCCACCCTGGGCAGAGTCTGCACTCAGTTGAGTTCAGAGATGGTATGCAAACTGAGAGCTGAGACAGCTGATCTGCAGGCCAAAAACTCTGTGTATCCCCAAGGTGAAAGAATGCCAGTGGATGGGGGTATCAGGTGGCAAATGCCTGGGATGTGTGTCCCCTTTGTAGTCTCTCATGACCCACCCTAGGCTCACTGTGGCGGGAGAGGGGATTTGGGTGTTGTCAGACTACCTCTGGAAAAGCTCTGTACCTGGCCAGAGCCTAGGCCCCGGGCAGACCCCAGCTAAGGTATGATTCTCTTTCTCTCTTACATATCCAGCACACCAGAGTTCTCTCTGGAGGACATTCACATCCCTGACTCCCTCCCTATCTCTCTATCCCCAGAGGAATCTGCCAGAGAGACAAGGAGTACTAAGGGACTGAGGAACTGCCAGGAAGGAGACAGTTTGTGGCAGTGAGGCCCTCCTGGGGTGGGGGTGGGGGTCTTCAAAACGCACTTGAACTTGGTTCTGCCTTCAAGAGGATCTGTTGCTGGTTCTCTGTTGGGCCGGTGGGAGGTGCTCATGGAAGGACACACATTTGGTCCTCTGGGTCCCTTATCTTCCCTGGTGGGCCTGGGGATGCCCACGGCCCAGCCCCACTCTCAGTCACGTCCTTTGTCAGGCCCCTGTGGCCCTCTGCTCAGCCATCTCATGCCTGACTGGCCTTACCTCTTCTTGGCTAGCTGTCTTGGCCTTCATACCTCCTCTGAAATCTGAATTCCTCCACCAGGAAATTTCTCTGGGTGCCTCAATGACTCCGTATCCCTCTCCCTCTCCCCCACAGCTAGCCAGGCCTGGGGTCTTCTGAGATTCCCTTCACTGGCCCACTCTCAAGCCATCTCTACTGACCTGGATGGGGCGGGGTCTCACATTCCAGTCTGCCTTAGCCCTGGCCTGTTCCTGTGGACTTTGGGTTTCCTTATTGATCTAAACTTCTCCTGTCACGTGGTTTTCTTTATTTGTCCAGTGTCATGTGGTTTGAAATATCACTGGCTAAGTTATTTCCTTCTGAGTTATTTGAGTTTTCTTCCAAGACTAAATATCAAAGACAGTATTTTTGCATATTGCCTACCCAATTTGTTGTAAGAGAAAGTACTACTGAGCAAGAGATCTAACTAAAGGAGCTGGCTCATCTAGGCCAGTTTCTCCTTAGGGAGCTCAGAACAAGGAAAGAATCTGAACTTAGGCACCTTCCTTTAGTCTCATGAGTGGGCTGGCTGGGAATGTCTTCCCCTGTCCCCATTCTTGTCCTGAACTCCGAGCTTTTGAGAATACTTGTAGTGGCTAAAGCAGGATTCTGAGGAACGTCTTTCCATACTATTAAGCCCTTTTTCTATTCTGCAGGGTCTTCCACTTGCTATGTCCTCTCTTCTCAAGGTTCCTTGGTCCTTCTCATGCTCATTGCTGGTGAGTAGGACATAAGAAGCATGTTTGCTTAGTCCAGGTAGTAGGTGATCCCTCTGAGCAGACAGGATACTCTGCCTCCAGGTAGACCTTGGCCACTTCACTGGGATGTTCTCTGATTCCCATTTTTGACTGCTGTCCAGAGCTACAGGGTCTGAGGGAGCTCAAGCTGGGATTTCTTTGTTGAATTTGTTATCTTTTTTTCTTTTTTTTACTCTAGAGCTTTCAACCAACATTCCCTGAAGTTAAGGCCTCATGCACAGCCAGTTAGTCTGGCCATATATTTTTATTTTATTTTATTTTATTTTATTTATTTTATTTTATTTATTTTATTATTTTATTTTATTTTATTTATTTATTTTTTATTTTATTTTATCCTATAAAAGCAGTTGAGGATTGAGTCAAATTTTTGGTTTAAAATAAATTTTGGGGGTGCCTGGGTGGCTCAGTCAGGTAAGCATCTGACTTCAGCTCAGGTCATGATCTCACCGTTTGTGGGTTCGGGCCCCATGTCGGGCTCTGTGCTGACAGCCAGCTCAGAGCCTGGAACCTGTCTTCGGATTCTGTGACTCCCTCTCTCTCTGATCCTCCCCTGGTCATGCTGTCTCTATCTCTCTCTCAAAAATAAATAAAACATTTTAAAAAATAAAATAAATTTCTTGGGTTGCCTGGCTGGGTCAGCCTGTGGAGTGCTCAACTCTTGAGCTTGGGGTTGTTAAGTTTGAGCCCCACGTTGGGTACAGAGATTACTTAGAATTGAAATTTCCACATTGTTACTTCCAATTACATGGTCTTTCTGCAGTTCCTCTGTTTTCTGGCAACCATTTCCCAGTGAAAGTTCTTTACTTAAGACAATAAGTATTTTTTCAATGCCTGGTTTATGCAAAGCAAAATGATTTCCAAAATATTTTTCCTTTATTTTTCATTCAATGATTTTCATATCTTTTTAGCTAGTTATTTTGGAGATGTTTACCTTCATAACTCTGAATAAAATGCTTTCTTGATATTTCAGTGTTAGGCATTTTATATATATATGTAAATATATATATAAATATATATAAATAAATATATATATATTTACATACATACATACATATCCTAGATATCCTGGAAGAGATTATTTACTTTCTTTCCTTTGCCAGCCTCCACCACACATACCCACTTCCTATCATCTATCTCCCTAATATAAATATTATATATGGGAACTTAGGTTAGATCTATATTCATTGTTTTCATTATTTTGACTATGTAATAGTCTCTGCTATGCAATCAACTATAATTATTTTACTCTTCCACACAAACCTTTGTTTTCAATGGAGACATTAAGTCATTACCTTTCTATGTTCTTATTCAACTGCAAACTCCTCACCAATCATATTAATCTCATTGCAACACACACACACAGAGTCACCAAAGATCAGTGTGTCAGTATCTTTGGGATGCAATCCTGCCTTACCAGTAGGAGCAATCATCTTGTGAGTTGCAGAGCTCATGGGAACAACTGGTCAACCCAGCACCGCGGTGGTGGTGGTGGGGGGGGTCAGGGGTATCTGCTGGGGAGGGCAATCTGCCATGGGCCTTGAGCTTGAGCTTCTTGCATGTTCTTACTGGGCATGTCAAGAATGCCAAGCCCTATGTGATCATTACCTGGCCATTTCTCAGGGTAGTGTTTGCAGTGAACAACTTAAGAGATGCCCATTGAAAAAAGATCAGGCTCATCACAGCTCTGAGAAAAGCATGCATTTCCTAAGTTCAGAGTTCCTTGACTGTACCTACACAAGCTTACTCCTTATATCGTATCCACTTGGGTCTTTCAGAGATACTGTCTGGGATTCAGGGGTCCAAGGTAACCCTGACCAATATGACATTCATATTGCTTGATGTTCCATGACCAACAGTCCTTTGTCTATGTCCAAAGGTCCTCCTGTCTCCTGCCAGCATCCATGAAACCGGTTAATTTATGGGCTTGCTAGTAGGGCTAAATTCCAGACTCTGACAAGCACCTGCGCCAGGGGATAGTCCCACACCTCTCCTGTCTGGATTTGAATCCCCACTGGCAGAGGGGATTTTGTGTGCTAAGGTGATCAACCCACCTGTGTGCTCTAGTCTTGGCAGAGGGGGGGTTGAGCAGGGAAGGCTCCTTTTGTGTAAATATGCTGGTGCAATTTTGGGAAAGTCTACCACTTCAGGGCAAACAGGATGGTCCAACCCTCACTTCTGGCCTCCTGGAACTGCAGTGGACCTGTAAACCTAATATACTCACATCAGTAAGGTCCAAACCAGAAATTTCCACTTGGGTTGGTGTTTCTTGAGTCTTAAAGGTAATCTCCCATTTGCCACAAGAGGGAGCTTATCAGTGGGCTGAGAGACGAAAATCAGATCTGAGGATGCTCCCGAGTCCGTTAACAGAATTTATTTCTTTGGAAATCTTGTGACTATTGAGGGCATCAGACACAACAACATTTGTAGGTATTCCAGAACAAAATGAAAATTATTTTTAGTCTTTAGATTATTTGCAATTTTTCTTTCCATTCAACTTAAGAGTTCAACTGTTCAGTTTTATGGTTGTGCAGTGATTACGTCTGCTCCTTTTTTCTTTTACTATCCTCATCTCAAATTCCTGATGTCCCTGTCTCCCCTACCCATTTTCAAAATGCTCCTTTGTTTTATCCTCTGAGCAGTCAGTCTCTGGGATCAATATAATCCCTACCTGGGTCTTCCCCCTCCCTCCCTCTGATTATTCAAAACAGTAACCCCTAGGGGCGCCTGGGTGGCTCAGTGGGTTAAGCTCCCGACTTCAGCTCAGGTCATGATCTTGCGGTTTGTGAGTTCAATCCCCGCGTTGGCTCTGTGCTGACAGCCCAGAGCCTGGAGACTGCTTCAGATTCTGTATCTCCCTCTCTCTCTGCCCGTCTCCTGCTCATGCTCTGTGTCTCTCTGTCTCAAAAATAAATAAACATTAAAAAAACAACAGCAACAGTAACCCCTAATACGGTGAGAATTTTAGTTAGTGATCCAGGTTTTACAGACCGCATGTGTGGGTTTGATCCCCAGTACCACCATCACCTGCTACATTTGCGACCCTGAGAAAATTGCTTAATTCCTCTATGCTTCAATTTCCTCATCACTAAGATGGATATTAATAGCAATAGCTTTATCTCTGATGTGTTTTTTTTTTTTTTTTTTTGGTGAGAATCAAATAAGATTGAAGGTACTTGGTACATAGCACTTGCTCAGTAAATGCCATCTATTATAATTACCTTGTGTCCCCCTCTTCTGTCTTTATCATCCATTATTCATGGCTTCTGACCACAACTTTTCTGTCCTGGTAATGTCCTTCCTAGTCCTCTGCTCCCAAATCACTCCTACTTATGATTCAGGCTCTTTTCCTGATTCATCCTCCTGGAGAGTCCAGATTCTCTGCAGATTTTTGGGCATTTGGTCTCTACTCCCACTCTTTGTCTCTAATTCTGTGCTTGGTACCAATAATTTACTGATTCTGAGGAACTGGCCTCTTGCTCTGCATCTTGCAGTCTGTATGACCCATAGAAATTATTTTTCTGGGTCTGTTTCCTCTTATGTAAAATGGCCTGGAGGATCTTTAGTGTTCCATGTGGTTGTAACAGTCAATGGAAAGGAAAACAGTCAATGAAATGGAAACAGTAAAAACCCCAAATGGACTATTAACTATGGACCATATTTAATGAGAAACTTCTAAATGCTGAGCAACATCCTTGGCAATGGAGGAACAGGGCAGATCAAAAGACACTATCCCTTGTCCTCATGTAGCTTACATAGGCTAGTTTTTAAAAATGGAATTCTAACAATAACCATGAGAGGGGTTGTTGATACAAAGCAGCCCAGATGATTAAGTCACTTGATAAAGCCACTATGAAATATCTAATGACTAGCAGAGCCACCATGTGAACCTTGGTGAGAATGACCCCAAAGTTGGCTCATTTCTACCCAACAACCCTGGGCAGGGGTGAGTCTGATGCTTTCTAAAGTGGAATCAGCTTCAGATGGGTAGGGGTGTAGTCAGATGTGCCTGGATAAGAGTTGGCTCTGACACCACTTCTTATGTGAGAGCTAAGGCCTGGGGGTGAGGATGGAGAGGAAGTGGGGAAGGAGGAAAGTAGGTGAGTTGTGTCTGTGTATTTCTACTATGTCTTTTGTTGATATTTGGGGCTCTGATATTTCCTTCCTGCTAACTTCCCTCTTCATGCCTACTGGGGATTTCCTTTTTTTTTTTTTTTTTTAAACACACGTGTGGCTTATGTGTTTCTTTCTTTCTTTTTTTTTAAATGTTTTATTTATTTCTAGGAGAGAGAGAGAGACAGCGTGAGCAGGGGAGGGTCAGAGAGAGAGGGAGTCACAGACTGAAACAGGCTCCAGGCTCTGAGCTGGCAGTCAGCACAGAGCCCGACGCGGGGCTCGAACCCACGAACCGCGAGATCATGACCTAAGCGAAAGTCGGACGCTTAACCGACTAAGCCACCCAGGCGCCCCGATAAACTGCATCTTCTTGATCCATTCGTCAGTTGATGGACACTTAGGCTCTTACCATGATTTGGCTACTGTTGAGAGTGCTGCTTATAAACATTGGGGTACATGTCTCCCTATGCATCAGCAGTGCTATATCACTAGGGATTTCCTCTTGAGTTTGTGAAAACAGCATAGCATTCAATCTTCTGGCCTTGGAATAGTCTGTGATGTCTTTCAAAGATGTCCTTTCTGGTCTTCTGAACTTGGCCTTCCTCTTGTTCTCCATCCCTACCACTTGGTACTAGAGTCCCAGGGGCTTTCTGCTTTTATAATCACGGAGAAAGAAGGCCTGATTGTTGGCGCAGGCAGTGACCTAAAACCTGGGGAAGACATCACTAGGCCTGGAAAGTCACAGACGAATGAGCTACTAAGGTGGAGAGGATTTTGAGTTATGGGTCAACTGTGAATCCCACTGTGAGGTAGCAGAAGGTCAAGAAGGAAAAAACTTGGTCATTGGGATCAACAGTTGACCATAGCCTCTGGTCTCCAGGCTTTCCTTTCTGTCTGTCTCTCAGCATTACATTCTTGCATGGGCAAGAGCTTGCCTTTATGTACTACAAAGTTCAGGGAGGAGAATTTTCTAGAAATTCTAGAAATGAGCCAGATGGGGACAGATGGAATAAAACCAGGATACTGCCTCTATATCAACAATTCTTCCAGTTTTCCTTGTTGCTAAGTTGAGTTCTTGCCATAATGGTGAGAAATATATTTGTTGACTATTTGTAAATGTTACAGATTTTAAACCTGCACAATCTTAAGAAATTATTAGTTTATATTTTTGTTTCCTGCAGATTTTCATTGTGATGATGGGCCCAGGACTAGCTTAGTTCTCTTCTTTCCAGGTCTCTTAGGTGCAGTGCTGCCATATTCAATTTTCTGGGGCAGATGTTTTCCTTCTTGTTCTGATACTTTCTTTCTGCTGACCCCTCCTCAACCTTTGTTCCTGGTGACCTCTCACTCTCCTCAAAACCAGACAGATACATCCAACTGTGGAAACGAAGGAGGGAGGAAGAGCAGAAAGGTTTCTCCTCCATAGCAGTGGGTACAGGGATGCTAGGCCTCTACAATTCTTTCTACTCCCTACCCTTGGATCTCTGCACCTTGCTGCTCCAGGTTTTGGCACATGTCATCAACATATGGCTATGGGAGGAGGCTGGTCTCAGTTGGTGGGAAGAGGAGAGACAAAGAACACATTGTTTGGTGGAATAAAGAAGTGGGAGGAGAGCTCTCTTGACCCTCAGGGGCTTCTTTCCTGGCACCAATCCTCAGAAACTTATTGTGAAAGAGAAGTTTGTCTTGGTGCTTTAGGGTCTTGTCAGAAGTTTAGAAATAACTAGGCAAAAAACCCCTTCTTCTACCCCCGGCACCAAACTTAGCCTCCTCCCTTGATACCCACACTGACCCGAGCACTGGGGACACTTATAAATGGAGTCATTGAAGAATCTGGAATAATGCATGCAACTTTGAAAAGTGTCCCTATTCCCTGGGCTCTGTGCACCTCCCCACTTTCCACTCCCACTTCAGACATTTAGACAAGGACTTTGGTCACTCTGGCAGACCATCTGCATAACCCTGAATGTGGGGTCACAGCTCTTGGTTTCCAAGGAGATGATTGCAAGTCATATGCAAAGATGTGTAAAAGGACCTGACTCAGTGACTCCTCCTTGAGAAGTAGTTTGGCAGAGGGCTAAGAGTCTGATCCTAAAGCCACCCTTAGTTCCCATCCTGCCTCTTCCAGAGTAGAAATAAATAAAACAAAGAACAGAAACACAATAGAAAGGATCAATGAAATTAAGAGCCTTAAAAAAAAAAAAAAAAGAAGATAAAATTAACAAACCTTTAGCTAGGCTTACTAAGAAAAAAAGAGAGAGAACTCAAATAAAATTACAAATGAAAGTGGGGATACTACAACTAATACCACTAAAATAAAAGGAGTATATATGACTAGAATAAACAATTATATATCAACAAATTGGACAGCCTAGAAGAAATGGATAAATTTGTAGAAACAGAAAACCTACCAAGTATGAATCATGAATAGAAAATCTGAACAGACTAATGATAAGTAAGGAGATTAAATCAGTGATCAGAATCCCCACCTCCAACAATAAAAAGCCAAGGATTGGGCACCTGGGTGGTTTATTCAGATGAGTGTCTGACTTCAGCTCAGGTCATGATCTCATGGTTTGTGAGTTCGAGCCCTGCACTAAACCCTGTGCTGACAGCTTAGAGCCTGGAGCCTGCTTTGGATTCTGTGTGTCTCTCTCTGTCCCTCCTCTGCTAATACTCTCTGTCTCTCTCTCAAAATAAATAAATAAACATTAAAAAAAAAAAAAAGTCCAGGACCAGATGGCCTCATGGTGAATTCTACCAAAAATTAAAAAAAATTAATGTCAGTCCTTCTCAAACTCTTCCAGAAAATAGAAAAGGAGGAAATACTTTCAAACTCATTTTTACAAGGTCAGCATTACCTGGATACCAAAACCAGGTAAGGATATTATAAGAAAAAACTAGAGATCAATATCCCTGATGAAGACAGATGCAAAAATTCTCAACAAAATACTAGCAAACTGAATTCAACAGCAAATTAAAAGGATTACACACCAAGACCAAGTGGGATTTATTCCTGGGATGCAAGATTGGTGTACCATATGCAAATCAATAAATGTGATACAACCACACTAATAGAATGAAAGACAAAAACCATACTATCATCTCAATAGATACAGAAAAAAAACATTTGGCAAAATTCAATGTCTTTTCATGATAACAACTCTCAACAAATTAGGTAGAGAAGGAACACATCTCAACATAGTAAAGGCCATATATGATAAACCCATAGCTAACATCATACTCAACAGTGATAGGGTTGAGTGCTTTTCCCCTAATACTGCGAACAAAAAAAAAGATGTCATCTCACTACTCCTATTCAACACAGTAGTGGAAATCCTAGTCAGAGCCACTAGGCAAGAAAAAGAAATAAAAGGCATCCAAACTGGAAAGGCAGAAGTAAAACTGTTTCTGTGTGCTGCTGACATAATCTTATATAGAGAAAATCCTAAAGACTCCAACGAAAAACTGTTAAAATTAATCAACGAATTCAGTAAAGTTGCAGGATACGAAATCAACATACAAAAATCAGTGTTTCCATATAGTAACAATGAGCAAGATGAGAAAGAAAGAAACAATTCCATTTACAATAACACAAAAAACAATAAGGTACTTATGAATAACTTTAACCAAAGAAGTGAAAGAGCTATATATCAAAAACTATAAGACTTTAATAAATGAGACTGAAGACACAAATAATTGGAAATATACCCCATGTTCATGGATTGGAAGAGTTAATATCATTAAAAATGTCCATACTACTCAAATCTGTTCATATAGTCAATACAATCCCTATCAAAATTCTAATGGCATTTTTCATAGAAATAGAAAAAAACAAAGCTATAATCTGTATGGAGCCACAATTGACCCCAGATAGCCAAAGCAATCTTATGAAAGAACAAAATTTGAGGTTTCCCATTTCCTGATTTCAAGCTATATTACAAGGATATAGTAATCAAGAGTATAGTACTGACATTAAAAATAAACACACTGACCAATGGAACAGAATCAAGAGCCCAGACATAAACCCATGCATCTATGGCCAACTAATATTTGACAAGCTAGTCAAGCATACTCAATGAGGAAAGGACAGTCTCTTTAATAAATGAGGTTGGAAAAACTGAATATTCACTTGCAAAAGAATGAGACTGGACCCTTACCTTAATACATCACTTACAAAAATTAATTGAAAATGAATTAAGGACTTAAACATAAGACCTGAAACTATAGAACTCCCAGCAGAGAACATAGAACATCATCTTCTTGATGTTTATCTTGGCAATGACTTTTTGGATGTGACACCAAAAGCACAAGGAACAAAAATAAAATAAATGAGTGAGACTACATCAAATTTAAAAGTTTCTGCACAGCGAA